>OY283143.1:33953056-34566617 GCA_958299785.1 Medicago lupulina
GTATTTTATTTACTATTTTATCATTTTATAACAGTATAATAATATTCTATTTCTTTTATTTTTTCCTTTTTACCACAATTGTGTTATTAATTACACATAAATAGAAGGAAATCATAATAGTAGCGTGCTCCTTTGGTGGAGATGTAACAATCTTTAAAGAGTTGATATGAGATGACTTTTTTAGCGAAAATTTTAGCTCATCAGTTTTCTTCTCTAAGAATATGTCATAACTCCAAACTCCAACTCCTACACAGTTCCAGCTTAATGTCATAGAAAGCAACAATAAACTCATGAAAAGGCTATTAAAATACCCCACTACAATATGAGGAATATTATATCTTTAAAATATATAAAGGAAATATGAGATTTTGTGATGGATTTTTCATTATACAATTATTTCCTTAGACAAATTTTTTTATAATAATTTTATATTATTGGTGTCATTGAAAAAGGATAAAAGTTTATATTATATTTGTAATATTGTTGTGTAACAAAAGGAAAAGAGAAATAGAAAAACAACTACTCTCTAGGAAATGAGATTCTCAAAGCATATGCAAACATAATAGTTGCGTGCTCCTTTGGTGGAGATGTAACAATCTTTAAAGAGTCGAGATGAAATGAACTTTTTTAGAGAAAAAACCAGCTCATCGATTTTCTTCTCTAAGAATATGTCACAACTCCAAACTCCAACTCCTACTCGATTCCAGCTTAATATCATAGAAAGCAGCAACGAACTCATGAAAAGGCTAAATTGTTTCATTAACTAACTTTAGAGTCGTGTTGGTTTGGGACCTTAGAGTATGTTCATTTCAAAGTATATAGTTTGATTATCCCTGATGTCAATTTCAGGAGGCTGTTTTGACTTTTAAAAAAAAACAATTTAGAGCAATAAGGGAGTCTGAATATTGATGTGTTCATAAGGTGCCATACTCCAACTAATAAAAAGCCCATACAAAATGGCAATATTTCTGGAAATCCATAAAAAATGATGAAGAATATTTTTATTTTTCTGGAAACTTGCTATTCAATACAATGACCGACTAATTCGGAGTCTAATCCTATTGTATTCTGGTGGAGTGTCTATTTAAAGTTAAAGTAAGTTTTGTATGGATTAACCCACCAAAATGTGTCTCACAAGGTTTTCGGCACTGTCTTAACTTGGTGTGACTGTGACACACATTATCTTTTATAGTTTTCTCCTATTAGACTTTTGACGTTAACTTAGAAATTATTTTATGTACATATGTTTTATAAGTGTATCCTTATTTATTAATTTTGTTAAGTTTTAATCTTATTTTTTCCCTCCACTAATCTCTTATTAGATTTGCAACAACTCTTTCATAAAATTTTTGCTCTAAATTTGCATCATATATGTTTTTCATTTCTCTTTCTAATAACCGTAAATATTTTTCAAAGCAAAAATTTATTAGATATTTTAATCCTTATCCTTATTATTTATTAATTTTATTAATTTTTATTCTTTGTTTCTGAGAGTGTTCCCCTTTGTATGGCACTTTGGTGTTTTGTAAACTTTTGGCAGTGACTCGCTTTTTGCACGTCTTGTGCAGGGCGTTTCAGCTGCATTTTTAATATATTTTATTTTAGTTTGTTCAAAAAAAAAAATAATTTTATTAGGTCTGCAGCAACTTAACCTATTATTTCTGTAGATTTTTTTTTTTTTTACAAGTTGTTGTACACTTATTTAATACGTTTACAAATAGAATACCCTAATTTCCATGCAAACTCGAGTACCTTAAATAATTTGTTAGGAAACATAAACTGCATTAATTTTTTATGTTTACCTATAAAAGTAATAAATAAAATTGACTCATACAACAATATAATTTTGTATTCTTTTTATCTTTTTTCTTTATAATTTTTTTATTATCATTTGATTGTAATATTGTATCTCTAATAATCTAATTTGTGTTTATTGATCGACCCATGATATTACGGGTTAAAGATTATTTATTGGTCTCTATCATAGTCGAGAAGACTCGTACGTCTCACGGGGGTCAAAAATCTAGCTTTTGAATTAAGGGTTATATAGTCTATAAAAAAAACTGCGTAACCTTTCAATAAAGCTTGCGGAGACAGAAAAATATTTTATGATGCATTTACTTTAGTTTTTGTTTTTTTTTGAAAGAATTCATTTACTTTAGTGTTTTCTTTGATATTGTTGTAACAACTAAATTGTTGTTTGAATTTTATCAATTGAATACCATAACAAAAAACAAACAACTAGACAATAGGTGAATAAATTTGTATTACTTTTACGAGAAAGATTTAAAATATTAAAATTAAGAATATTATAAATGATAAATATTTTTGATTTAGTCTTTATGATAGATTATCGTTTTTTATAATGTTTGGTTAATAGAAGAACTAAATTGAAAACGTGTACAAACTTATAAAAACTTATGTATAACTAAAATAAATTAAAGAATTAATTTATTATAAATCTCAAACTTAAAAGATCCTTAATATAATTTAACCTAAATTAAAATATAGATGTGGTTATAGGCAATGACACGACAAATACGGGATATCTGTTCGGTTTATTCTCTCAAATAAGTTAAAAGAAACCAAGGTTCGAGGCAGCTTCATGCATTTTGTTTGCTTCTCCATAATTTGTTTTTATCACTACCAATACCATGTTATAATCTTGCAATTAATATTTGGAATTTTATAGGTCCACTTGAAGCTGCACGACAAGGCCACAATCAAACTGTACTACTCATGAGTAGTAATTAGAATCAATACCCTAATTGGGTACGGAAGGAATTCATTGTCATAAAGATAAATATCATATATTAATTTAAATTGATCGTAGTATCCTATGTGTATTGTGTGGTCTATTTTCAAATATAACTAAAACTAATAATTTATTTCTTCTATTTCCAAAATATATTAGTGTATGATCGATCAAACCAAACGTTGTTTCCAAATTAGTGTCTTGTTATGACGTTTATCTGTCAAGGAAAATGTCTTGTTATGACGTTTATCTGCCTAGGAAAAACAAGACTTGAACACGCAAGTGTCAACTATATATATACCCAGTTCCAGATGATATTTTGTGTGAATGATATACAGCATTTGCAGAGGCCAAGGGTGTTAAATTACCACTCTTCATGAATATCCCTTTAATCCATTTCACATGGATTAAAAATTAATAAATTAAAGTGGTAACAACTTTTTTATCCTAAAGTTTAATTGGATAAAGTGCCAGCAACCAATCATTTGAAGTCCTGTCATTTTTTCATATTTATTTATTTTTCAAATAATTTTAATAATTTTGTTTATTTCAAAAACAAAAAAAGTTTGTTGTATAGTACTGGTACCTAACTTTTTCATATGAGTAAATTAGAATTCCCCATTAAAAATATGATAGGTCCATAAATAACTTTTTTGAGAGAAGGTCCATAAATTATTTAACCATTATCATGGATGTAGTAAAATATAATAAATTTTGGAGTGATGAAGATGGTACTAATTTGAATGAGAACTCGTTGCTATCTATTAGAAAAAGATGGACACCGATACTCATAAAGCAAAATTAATTTCAAAATAAAAAATAAATACACGTTTATATATAAAGAAGATACATGAGGGTTGTGGACGATGAAAACATAACGTTCTTTTGGTTGGATGTATGGATGGGGGGCATTATGTGATAGGTCCGGGTGGTTGTTTGATTTAAAGGAGAATCAATTAATTACAACAACTGAGATGTATGTTTTAGATTGGTGGTTAACGGAAAAGATTTGGAAATGGCGGCGTTGATTATAATCTTGGGAGGAGGAAAGGTTGGAGGAGTGTAGTGAACTTTTATCTAATATTTTTTTGACAGGTTGGCGTGGAAGATAGTTAAGGTTAGCATCTCACATCTGACAAAGGTTACGATATTAATGCAGTTTATCATCTTTTGACGACGGTGGAGTCAGGTATTCGATATGAATTTCAAACAATCATTTGGAGCAAAACAATACAATTACAATATCTAATTTTGTGTGATGGCTACTAAGGAACTGGATTCCTACAAAAGACAATCTGATAAAACAAGGAAATTAAAAAAATTTAGCCAACTAAAAATAAAAAGTTTGCGCAAAAAAAAGTATTGTTTACCATATAAATACGGTGAACAATACACGGTGTCCTGTATTTGTCTAAGAAATTGTGTTTCAAAAACACAATTGTTCACCGAGCAATAAACTTCATACCAGAACCAAACAACATAATCTAGGTCAGAAAGATGCTTTTAAACCCCTAGTAATTGCTCATATGTGCTTCAAACTATCCGAAATACCTTTAACGACAATGAACTATCATTCCCTTGAAAACAATAATTATAAACGTTCTCTGGAATGGCAATTAACTATCGTTTGTATTAGAGTATATTGAATAAACCATAGTATATTGAATTAACTATGATTAGTTCGAAGTTAGTTAGACTAATTTACCCTATAAATAACTCTCACCATGAATCTTTATGGGTATCTTCCACATGGATATTTTTATGCACTCTTTCTTGTTGATCACTGTAACATTTATCCCTGAGATTCCATGATTACTAATAGTTTGCAAAATCGATAGTTAATTACCGTTCAAATCATATCAAGACTGAATGTTCATTACCCACTCGAGCTGGTTTCGGTTATCATCCTGACAAGCCTCCTTTTGACGAAGTATACCTTTTTATATATCCACTGTTTGTTTTTGGATTTCCCCTTTATCTTCTTAACCAACTTACTTGTCTTCATTTAAACAGTGTGAACGGCCACTGTATGGAGATGTTTTTGGTGTTCAACAAGATCAGCCTAACTATGAGGTTTGGTTTAATTAGAAGTTTATTTTATCAAATATTATTTTACAAAGCCACGCTTTTTTTTTAACTTCATTGCTGGGTTTCAATAGTAAAATGTTTCTGAAACATATGAAATTTCGTTTTCTGTTCATATCAGCCATATTTGTAGTTTTCTTTGATTTTTTTATCATGTGTTTAATGTAAACATTGTAGAGATGAAAGCAATGCAAAAAAATTACAAGTAGTTATTTGGACGGTAGCAAAGGTAATTACCACTGTTCCTAAGTGAACCTAATTAATTGTCGTTCGTAGTATTTTGGTCAAAATTAGAAATGTCTGAGCAAACATTACGCGCCTAAAGAGTCATTTTCATTAGGCCATTGTGAGACATCTCGAAAGAGATACAAATCTACAACGACTCTTTATTTTAAAACTCTTTCACACATGCTTCTAACATCGCAAGATCACCCCTTCAAAAAGAAAATTAGTAATACAGATTATGGAGTAAAGCATAGATTGATAAGTTTTGTCCAACGAGCTCAGATACTACTGTTGTAATTAAAGAAATAGCCTTTCTAAGGAGAAAACCATAGCTAATGTTATATAAAGAAAAACGGCAAAGGTTGTGATTCTTCCCTTTCACACAGGGTACAGGGGGAATTAGTTTCATACAAAAACAAAAATAATAGCTAAAGTGGTACACCCAACAGAGCAATACATGCACACAAAAAAAACACTAAATTTCTCAAAATATCTCAACTAAGCTTTCGGGAATCAGTTTGGAACAACAGCAAAATAATACTTTTATACGCTGCAATAAGGCAAGTCGCAAGTCTAACAAAGGTGAACCCTGAGTTTCTGGGTAAGAACTAATTTGGACTCTAAATGGTTCTAGATATTTGTCTAGTTCTATCATTTTCTCTGACAATCTGAGATTGAAACAAGGTAAATGATACATCTAACCATCTTTTCAATGCATTCTGAAACAACTTTGGAATCTAAATATCGCACTAGCCTACAAAATATCCATGAAGTCTTACAATCCTAACCACATATAGGCTGAGCATGCTGAGTGATATTGTAAGTGATTTCTATAAGAATGGAATATGCAAAGTTTATCGGCGTAATACAATCACCAACTATTTCTATGGTTGTCATCCTACAAAACCCAAGTGTGTTCCAAAGCTGTTTGATTGATGCCCAATCTCAGGAGCAGTAGGGTGCAGATGGCACCACTGGAACAGACTGTGTCATGTTTGTTGTTTGTGACAACCATTTTGAATAGAAATATTTTGAATCTTTTTAAGCCTTGAAGCCATTGAAATTGGACTAATTTGTTCGTAATTTATAGGCAACTACATTGGTAATACTAATAATTATACGAAAGTGATATTTATACGAGCCTCGTCCTCAAACTCTATGGTGGACTTATTTTTATAGCTTAGAAAAGTGTAGTTCATGCATTAATCCAACAACTAGCACTAGTGTTGCGAGGGTTTTGAAAGAAAGAAAAAAATCTATGCAAGTTATACCAATAATTTGTCATGTACTTTTGTAAAATAAGACCAGGTGAATTGCATCGTATGATAGTGATGAAAAGCCACAAAAGGTAATGCAAAAAGAATTTAAAATTTGGTATTTTGTCAAAAACAGAAACCAAAATTTATCACCTAACATTGCCGGCTGGTGTCATAACCATACTGCCCACTCACACTATATACAAGAGTTAGTACACAAACCAATATAAAGCTTCAATGAGTCGTGTGATATCAGGCTACTTTTTCCCTTACTTTGAAATTGGGAAACTTTCCTGGAGTTTTTGTATTCCTCAAAAAGAATGGATTGATATACTCCATTACCGCAGGTAAATCCTTCTAGCTGGATTACCTGGGTTCTTTGCCTCATGTTGATCGTTGACTTTTCCCTGTAATAATGTGATAATAATTTTGCATTAGCCTTGGAAGGTTTGCCAAAGAGCATTGAAACAAAAAATGCGGCGAAAGAAAGAAAGTGTAAAGCACTTTGCAACCAAGTCACAAAACTGAAGCACAGTTCTCTATTAAAACTGCAAGATCAAGATCTGTGAGTTAAAACAATGTTGTCAAATAGCAGCTATAAGCTACTACAGCAATGCTATAGTGTAGTGGAATTTGAATAATCGCTGTTTTCTGTGATACACTATTTAGTACGAAATGTTGTCAAATAATGGCTACTGTAGCACTATAGCATTGTAGGCTGCAGCATAGTAGAATTTAAACAAACTGCTATTTTTCGCAATCTGTGATTGGCAACACAGGTGTTACAAATAGAATAAAATAGAATGATAATATGAGCACAAGTTCATTGTAATAATTACAAATTTAAATCTCAAGAGAACGCATATCTAGAAATAAATATTTGGTCAGAAGCCATGGCAAGAAAAGTTAAGCTGATCGAAAAGACTAGTACAAACTTCATGAAGAAACATGAACAAGACACTTGAATGCAATATATGCTAAATGAATGCCTAATCACATTCCTTAGAAGTTTACAGGATAATAGATCCTTTTAAATTATAATTTAACAAAAGGATATTAGAAGTTGCCAGACATCTCAATTAAGGAATTTTTTATGATTTCTACATTCAACAACAATTCACAACGCATGAGATATTAGACTTCTAACAAAACTCTAAAACTAATATTCTTTCAACAATGAACAAAACAAAAGAATAGTGAAATACCAGTATTGTCAAAGCTGCTGATCCTGCTTTGTCATCCTTATGTTGAAGATTATGTTCTCTAGTTTCCTGACTTTTTGAAATGCCCCTTGCAATAACACCTTTTTCATGGCAATTTTTATTCACTGTCAATTTCCTGGTAGCATTCTCTTTCCCCTTGTCAAAGGCCTCCTTTTTACCGATGGTAGAGTTTTTTTTGCTGACTTTTCCCGGTAACATGGTACTTGAACTTACAGACTGACTTTTGACCTGTGAAAATGTAAACCCAGCATTCTCGATAAGCACATATCTTATTATTTCTAAACTAAAAAGTAAATTATAGGATATCTAGGAAAGGAATTATTGTGATGACTAACAAGATAACTGTCACTTAATACAAAGGGCGGAGCTCAAAAATTCTAATTTGGAAGATATAGTGATGCATTTGATAATCATTAGGTGGAAACATTTACAATATTAAACTAATCCCTGTTTTATGAGCCGGACCAGATTTGCTAACTCATTCAGAACTGAATAAAGATAAAATTTGTAGGTCAAATGAAATAAAAATGCATGACTTGAAGACGGCATAACTTCTCACCAATAACTTTGCAACATTGATGTTACTTCCTATTATTATTCCTTTTCCTTTTCCTTCAGCTGTAATGGAAGCTGTCTTGGATTTTTTACCAGGATTGCACCTGTTCTTATCTGTGATTTTCGTCCTCTGCTGCTTTGAAACAAACTTAGCTTCATAACTAGGATTTGAACATGACCCAACACTAGACTTCCCAGAAGATGATTTACGACCCCTAAACTTCATGTTACCAACATCCATCTCCACTTTTGAGACTTTTGGTGTTACATGACTTTTCCAAAGACTGGTACTACTCACTGATGAACTTCCACTTTTCTGATCACATGGTTTACTAGACACCTCCATATATTTATGCTGGTCCTGAACTCTTGAGGCTTCTACTGTAATCGCACTTCTCCCAAAACTAACGCTTCGAACCGACGAACTTTTGCTTTTCTCATCACACGATACCTTCTTATGCCCCTTATAATCCTTCTTTTGCATCATACTCTCAGATGTAACCATGCTTCTTGTAGACCTTTCATAATTCTTTTTATCCATAGAACTTGAACTTCCAACAAGATTGCAACTAGCCTTCGACGTAGCTTTTCCCCTGGTACTGTGTTCAAAAGTCAACCCCGATTTTTCACTCATCAATCCTTTTGTCCTGCTAACATTTAAAGTTGATTTCGCCTTCACTTCGTGACCAAAACTAGAACCTTGTTTCAAGCACCTCCCCTTGCTTAAACCCTGCTGTTTATCCAACAAAACATTCAGATTAATACCTTTCCCCCAATTCTTGTTAATGTAGTGTTTTCCTCTTGATTTCGAGACTGAAGAAGGAAGTGCCGGCGACGTCGCTGCCTCCTCACCAGAATGAGCAAATTTTGACTTTAACTCACGAGCAGACAACTGGTGGAACCTGAAAATGATTTGATTGCAACATTGTACTCAAACACCATTCAGTAAAACCCCGAACCCAAAATGGAAAACCCAAAAAATATTCCAAAAGGGATTCTTACGGGTGGCTTTCGTTGAACCAGTCATCATCAGTTCTGCAACAGAACCAAAACAAAATAAAAAATCAAAACAAAATATAAATAGATCAAAACAAAAGCAATGCAGAATCCATAAAAATCCAAACTCACTCACATATTTGCATAACCAGAGTTAGCTTCAACAATCAAATCTGCCCACATAGGTGCTTCAAATTGTTCCTGTATGTAACACAATTACAACTACAAACTCAATTTCTTCCTTAACAAAATAAATTAATAGCTAATTAACTCTAAAATAAATAACTGTTAATGAGTAATTGAACATGTGGTAAAATTGGAAAAAGTTTCTGCCTATGAAGCACAGATACGGACACGAACACAACACGGATACTGACACGCCGACACAGCTAATAATTTGAAAAAATCACATAATTGAGTGTAACTACAAGTGTCGTCGGACATGTGAGGAGTGTCCGTGCTTTTCTGCAAATTTGAACACATTGCTGTTGAGTGATTGTCTCAATTTCTATTGATTGTAAAAAACAGTACTTCAGTTCTTAGTTACCTTAAATTGAAACAAATTTTTCACTAGTACCACAAAAACGAAGAACAAATAATTTCTAAGAATCTGCATAATATAAAACCTTAAAAAATGTGTAATGAGGAATCGATGCGAGAGCGTTTCTTACATACATGAACACAAAAACGAAAAAATTTAAAGAATGTGAAGAAATTGAATAAGAAAAACCCTAAAAATGTGAAATGCGGAATCGATGAAAATGAGAAGAGAGTGTTGGTTACCAGAAAAGCCCAATGATCGATGAAGATCCCGTTCTTCTTTGAAGCTTCCATGATTCTCCACCTCAACGAGGACTGTGAAATCGCTTCTCAGAACTCGAATCGATGGTGAAATTGAACAAGCGTGTGCGAAACGACGGTGTTCAATGTGCTATAGTTTTTTAGGGGGAAAACACATTATGACATAGTTAATGTCTTTTTTTATTATTTTTTTAATTGATAGATTTTTTTTTTGAGGGATTTTTTAAATTGATAGATACAAATTGAGTTTGATATGAATGACCATAGAGACACTCAGGTTGCGAAGAGAGAAATAGGTGAGAGAGTAAAAGAAAAGAGAAATAGATGAGAAATTGAGTAGATTTGATGGATTGTTTGATAGAAAAGAAAGATAGAAGAAATAGAAAAAAAAATAAGTGTTGATTACTTTTGAAAGTACTAAAATGCCCCAAATTAAAAATCCTTTTCCTTATAACACCAAATTAAAAATCCTTCAATCAACATATAATTTATCTATATATATAAATTCATTTAATTAATTTATCACACTAACAAATTAACACAATCTTTTAATTTGATTAGATTAATTAATTTTAGTTTTTAGACAGGGTTTAAATAAATAATTTAGTTATGGTAAAAAGAATAATAATTTAGTTAACTAAATCAACTCATAAATTTATTTCCATTGCTAGTACCTATCTATCTAATAAACCAACACATGCAGAAAGAAAAAAAAAAAAAAAAAAAGACCAACACATGCGTACCCATTTCGTTCCATAATTATTACTACAATTAATTTGTTGATGATTTTGTTTTTTGAGAAAAATTAATTTGTTGATGATAACATTCCTTGAAAGGTTAAATTGCATTTTTGATCCCTTAACTATTTAGGTAGTATCGATTTGGTCCCCTAACTAAAATTTGATTTATTTTGGTCCCTTAACTTCTCTCTGTTACACATTTTGGTCAATTACGTTAGTTTTAATTCAAAAATATTAGGTTTTCTTCATCTTCTTCTCCTCTTTTTCATCTTCATATTATCTCCATCAACATTCAACAACAAGAATCACAGAAAAATTTCAGAAGAAAATGAAGAAAACCTAACGTTTTTGAATTAAAACTAACGAAAAGGACCAAAATATATAATGGAGAGAAGTTAAAGGACCAAAATAAATCAAATTTTAGTTAGGGGACCAAACCGATATTAATTAAATAGTTAAGGGACCAAAAAGATAATTTAGCCTACTTAAAACTATAATCACCCGTAAAAAGAAGAAAAGAACTACCTACTCCATTTAACAACAACAAAAAACACTACCTAGTAATACCAAGGTGTTACTTGCGTGATAGCTTGCAAAGAAATAAGGGTAAAAGTGGAAAGGCAAAAGAGTTGGTGTTTCTTTTGCATTTCTTCGCTGTCTAGCAGAGAAGAAGAATAGTCATGGGACCCACATATATTTGGTCTTTCTCTCCTTTTTCTCTCCTGTTTCAAACTGTAGAAATGTATTCTCTCTTCCCTATTTTTCTTGTCTATTTATCTCTCTCCTCTAACTCTCTTCTACCAAACACACTCTCAGAGTTTATATTGCGTAATTTTTAAAACATTTTGGTTGTATTATTTCTGCTTGAAAATTGTTGTTAGTGGATAGATTTCATAACTCTTATGTCGAGTTCAACAGAAGACAAGCGAATAGGGTAGCTGACGAGTTAGCTAGGGCAGCCCTATCTAATCTTAGCCCCTGAATTATTGATTATGTACCTTCATGTATTTGGCATATTTTAGCTAATGAAATGCAATGAATTTCTTCCTTAAAAAAACATTTTGTGGAAACTAGATAAATTGCGGGTAAATGATTGAACAAAACTGAAATTTGTGTCACTCGCTAAATCATATGATTGTTTTTTATCTCAAATACAAATTATTTAAAATACTAAAATATTTTTTTCATCAAACATCAAGACAAAAAGTTATTCAATAACTTAAAAGTTTATCATATGTAGTACATATTTTTGCAAGAATCCTGCTCTTTACCCTAACAGTTTCGCTCATTCCCAAAGTAAATGTTGAAAATGCCCCGGCGCGAGTTAACTTGCGCAGCGTGAGTTAACTCACGCTAGTGCAAATCTCATTTACTCTCAGCATGAGTTAACTCACGCTAGTGTAAATCTTGTGTAAATCTCTGCGTGAGTTAACTCACGCAAATTTAACACTAGCGTGAGTTAACGTGCGTAAGGGCAAAACCCACTTGGGTTGGCCTAGTGGTATTGGTTTGGGACCTGGGAGTGTGCTCCTCCTCAAGGTCTCAGGTTCGATTCTCTTTGGTGCCAATTTAAGGGGGTTAGTTTAGCTTCTTCAAAAAGAAACATGCGTAAGGGCATTTTGGTCATTTACTTTGGGAATGAGCAAATCCATTTGGGTAAAGAGCATAATTCTTTTTGTAAATCAAATATGGACCCATAGTTTCTTCTTTTACTAGACAAATTAGGCTTAATTGCACTTTTTCTTCCTATCTTTTGCTAATTGTGCGATTTTGCACTCCATCTTTTGTCAATTGTCTTTTGTTCAAAATCATTATTAAAAGAGAAAAAAGGGAGCAAAAGATGGGGTGCAAAATCGCTCAAAAGAAATAGGGGGTGAAAAATAACACAATTGGCAAAAAGATAGGGGGCAAACGTGCAATTAAACACAAGATGGGGTGCAAAATCAGAATGGGGCAAAAAGATAAGGTGCAAAATCGCTCAAAAAAAAAGGTGCAAAATCGCACAATTAGCGAAAGATAGGGGAAAAGTACAATTAAGCCGACAAATTAATTAGCTTTTTTTAACAACAAAAAATTAAATATATTACGACCAAAAGAGACTTCTTAGAAGTAGGGCTGAAAATGAGTTGAGTTGAGTCGAACTCGTCTGAGCTCGGCTTGACTCAATAAAAATTAGTCTAGTTCGAAACTCGACTAGAGTTCGATGCAAACTATTATTTTAGCTCAAGTTCGGTTCGTTGGGTTCATTTACTTGAATTACATAAAAAAAAAAAAATTTAAGATATGTGAACTTTTATTTTTTTAAATAAAACAAAGATTTAAATAAAATAAAAGTTGTAAAAAAAAATTCAACTGAATAAAATAAAAGTTATCAAGTTCAGCTCATTTGGTTCATGAACCAAATTCAATGAACTAATTGTCGAATTGAGTTCCAAACTATATTCAAGTTGGCTCGGTTCATTGTCAGCCCTAATTAGAAGCACAAGGTATGCCAATAAAGACCTCAAAAGTTTACAAGTTTACAACCGATTAAACAAATTGATTAGTTAATCTAGGCAAATGGTCACACTCACACATCTTAAGCATAGAGAAATGGAAAATCTAAGGATCAAATTCAAACTCTACATATTAAATTTCAACACCTATATCTGAGTTAAACTTATGGGACATTGACATAGTTAATCTTTTAACCAACAATGCAATTCTTTTCTCATACTTGATGTCATTTTCAGAAGTCTCATTATAGGCAACAATTTAATTTAATTTTTGCAAAGGATTATAAACACCAAAATTAACTAAAAGTGATCAGTTATGGTGTTATGGGCAATTATTCAAAGTTCATTCCTTTTACCAATGTAAGAAGAGTTTGTTTTCTATTCACTGTACCTTAGGCAGAGGATCTGCATTTTCAAGTTTGAAATGATGGTGTGTGGTAGGTTTATCTAAATCCGTTAAAAAAAAAAGAGAATTACTTTTCCCACTCTATTGCCTTCTCGCGCGTCCTGTAAAATTTCCAAAAATGTCCTTTTGCAGTCTGGATTACGTAATCCAGATTGCATTAGCACCATGAAAAAAAGGGTTTAAATGATGGAATTTTGGATTTTGAGAGCGGAGTCTCGTAAGAAGTCTCTTCTAAGGGAGTCTTGATCATAAAAACACAATGATGAAAGCTAGGAAGATTAATATTGTCATTAAAATAACTATCCATGTTACAAACATGTTCAAAATTAGTGCTGGTGTTGTCCGGATTACGTAATCCGAATTGCATCAGCACCATGAAAAGTGTTTATCATTAAATCACATAATTTAAAAGACTAAAATAGAAGAGATTTTTGCATGTGTACATGGATAAAATTTGAATTAGCATATCTGTTTGAAGAACCTTTTGCTGCATTAATAAGTTCATCAGCAAGACATTCAGCAATTGTCTTAATATTTCTAAAAGCTGCTTCATGTGCACCAGTAGTTAGAAGATAGATGGCTTGACTAACACGGCGAAGGGGTGAGATATCCACAACCTGTCTTCTCACAACTCCAGCAGAACCAATACGAGTAGCATCTTCACGAGGTCCACTGAAAAAAAGACACAGGTGAATACACAAATAAATCAGATCCAAAATCCAAATTTTGAATCCATGTTACATGTTCAGAATTGGTGCTGGTGCAGTCCGGATTACGTAATCCGGATTGCATCAGCACCATGAAAAAGGGTGTTTAGGGGGTATTCGAATTATGTAATTCGAAAAAATCATGTAATGCGCCCTATTTTTTGTGATTTCCGGATTACAAAATCCGGAAAAATCCGTAACTCATTTTTTCACCCTTTAACAAAGGAAAACAACATTCCAGATTATGAAATTCGAAAATATCAAGGGCATTTTAAAAAAAAAAGGGCGTGCGAGGAAAGTCATAGGGTAGGAAAAGTAAAACTCAAAAAATAATTGACCAAGTTAAAATTGTATCCATTCTCAATACTTTAGAACCTATTGATTGAGGGTCCGTTTGTTTTGGATTTTTTTTTGAAAAAAAAATCTATTTTTTTTAACTAAAAAATCACTTCTTTTTTTTTTGTAGTGTTTGTTTAAGATGTTTTAAAAATCTATTTTGTTAAAAAAATCATTTTTAGGCTCAAAATGAAAAGCTATTCCAAGTAGCTTTTTCAAAATCTTTTTTTTTAAAAAAAAATATAAGGAACTCAAGTGTAAGAGTTTCAAATCTTTTAAAAATGATTTTTATGATAGTAAACAAACATAAATAGCTTTAGATTTTTTTGAAAATCTCTAAAAAAATATCTCTAGATTCTTGTAACTCAAAATCTATATTTTTTTAAAGCAAAACAAACGCACCCTGAATCATTCACTGTTTCAATGAATCAAATTTGAATTTTACAATCTATAGCAATAAAAAAAGTGTCTTTCTTTTAATTCTACCAAAATGTATTAAAAAAGTTAAATGTGTCTTCATTAATCGAGTCAATGTTGTAACCAAATGATTGTTCTCAAGTGAATAATTAGTTTTAGTCAAGAATGGATCTATCGGAAGAAGTGAAATTCAAATTTTGATTGGAACAATCATTAATCAAAATTTACTTATCTCTCAACCGAACTTCGGATTATCGATGTTTTCCTCATTATTCATGAAAATTAGAGGTTGAGATAAAAATATATATAAATCCGATAAACTTTCAAGCATCTTTTAGCATACAATGATTTGACAAACAGGTTGGGGTTTGGTTGAATTTATATGCTTAATATACTCTTAACTCTTTGCACTATTGGATGATTGGCTCCACTAATTGTATTTTGATTGAATGAAAATTTTCAATTTTATGAACAAGTGTGTTTCAAACATTAATAAAAATTGAAGTGTTTTCTCTCCAAAAAAAGAAAAAGGGGGAAGTGTTTCACATGCCATTTTGGAGTTTGAGGGGGTAACATAAAATAGCCAATACCTTGGTGGTAAGTACTTTGACCCTTTTGATCTTGATAATGACCCTTTCACTTTTTCTGAGCTCAAGGTTAAGGAGATATATAATGGAAGGTTGGCTATTTTCTCTATGCTTCGTTTCTTTGTCCTTCCTAGCCATTGTCACTGGAAAGGGACCACTGTAGAATCTTTTGGATCACATTGACAATCTTGTGCCAAGAGAAAACTGCTCATAGACATAACAAAACAGGTGGAATATTTTTCCCTTACATTGAAGATATTAACACTTGTGCATAAAAATCTTTTAGATCGGCTGCAATATGCATGACACGACCAAATAAAGGAAAAAAAAAAATACAGAAGCAGACTAGACCAATCAATATAACTATGCTATAAATCTACATACTACAGCTTTGCACGACCTCTCTTATTTCCACCATGTAACAAAATTGCTAGATATACAAATACAACTTTCCCTTCACCAAGTAGCACAATGATAAACACTTTTATCAAGTGTCCAAGCAACATAGTGAGATAAAAAAGGAAGAAACGTTTCAAAAGATCATAGTTCATGACTACAATCATATTGCCATTTTTTTGCTGATTCTTCAACATTCATGTACTTCAGCAAAAAGACTTCTTGAAAACTGGATGCTATTATGCTCTTGAGCTTAATTTCCCGCCCCACCATGTCCGTCGGCTTTTTTCATTTTCTGAAATCCTTGCTTTTGTTTCTCGTAATCTGACCTTGTATTGTCTCTTCCATCCCTCAAATCTTTGCTTAAGTTTCCGAAGTTCATCAGCAGAATTTGTGTTGCCGGACTGCCCTGGTTTAACCTCATTCAAAGCTTTAACTTCATCATTAAAGGTTTGTCTTCGCTGCTCAAATTCCTTCATCAGATTGCTCACTGTAGTCAAAGTACCATTAGCCTGCCTCCCTGCATCAGACACCGAAAAACTACCAGAAAGCTTCATATGTGTGCTCCCATTAGTGGTTTGAGATCCCAATGAAGTAGCATCTTCAGAATCATAGTAGCGAGGTGACACAAGATCATGTCTTACAGGTTGAACAGTGCCATTCTCTGAAGCAAGGCTCTTTCTAGCAGCAGCAAGACTCGTCTGCATTGAAATAGCAATTAGAGCCAACTAAAAAAGTATAAACTACCTGTCTAGTAAAAAGTGAAATAAACTCATGATAGCAAAAATCAATAGACACATTAATTTACCAGCAACAATTTTTACTCATTAAAAATTTGACAAATTCAAAGTTAAATCCATTTGAATATCAAACCAACCTGTGATAACAAGTCTGGCTTACTTAAGAAAATTACATGCTATCAAAGTAAATTTTGGTTCTCATTGGTTTTAAATTAAGGCTGACTCATCCTTACAGAATCGACTTGTAAGGTATCGGATGCACTTCTTTATAAACTTTTTTTAGGCCTTATCTCTTTTCAATGTTGGATATGGGTTTTCCCAAATACACACCCCCTTACCCACAATACTATTGGGCATGAAATGTGGTTAGTATGGTGGGCTCTATACCAATCTTAGATTTTGAATTTAGAATAACTCGTCCATACAAAACCCGATTTGCAAGGTTGGGATGTCCTTTATAAACTATTTTCAAACCGTGTATTTTTTTTCAATGCGGGTCTTGGGTTTGCATTGAAAATGGTTGATTGGAGCCAAGATAGCAGTATTTGGTCTTGTTGCTCTCAATCAAGACAGGCACTGCTGACTGTACCAATGTCGCAATCTTGCTTTGTGAGAAATTGCAGTGGAATGCTAGGGCATACAAAAAAAGTTGTAAACACTGATTTAATGGCTGGTTCTACTTGCTAGTGCTAGAACGAGAAATTTGCTCATCAAGCTTGTCTGAAATCCAAAAAAAGCTTGTCTGAAGTCGAATGCTAGAACGGAGTCAAAGTAAGAAACGAAGTTCTTGGCTGAATCTGATGCACAAGTCGCCAAAGCAAATGAGTTTAACGGCGTGGTATATAAAGAATGAGTTTGTGCCCCCGTGGGTGATGGTGGTGAAAGAGGAAGAGGAATTTGATATGCGGAAGAAATGTGAGGACTAGAGAGCTCTTGATACAAGAACCCCCATGGGAGGAAGAAAAAATGGGTACCTATTAGGTAACAGGAAACTATATAAGGACTCTCTCTCCTAAGCAACTAACGGATTCCACGTTCAAAAGAAGTAATAAAATATGTATAAGTTGGTCCCACTTTCAAAAGAAGTAATATTTTATGAAGTAAGTTACAATTTAATAAATAAATTACTTTTGTATAATGATGTAAAGTTAGTGAGACCTATTTAAGTACTTTTCGTTGGAGTCCCTATTAGTGTATTGTCATTGGAGTCATTGAGTGCTTCATAGACATTTTCATTAAAAAATGATAAATAAATGATGCGTACATGTGGAGTCCATTTAAGGAGTCCCTATTAGTGTATTACCATTGTGAATGCTCTGAGGAGCCAATAGAAAGAGAAAATTGATAAAAGAAATTTCTGTATTTTGATTTCTGAGTATTAAGTACAGAGCTTAAGCTTATATAGAGATTGCAACCATCTCTGTCTGTAACTGACTTTATATGATAAGTTTAACTAAAATAGTTTCGACAGCTGTCCTAGCTAACTACCCATAGTGAACAGAGGTAGAAGTGCAGTAAAATTAGACATTTAAAACTATTAAGTTATTAAATTCTTCTCTTTGGGATGTAAATGTTATTTGGTTAGGAATTGGAGATAATAGTAGGAAGTGGAGAGAATGGTAGGAATTAATTGATGTAGACTAAAGGTAAATAAACTAATTAAAAATTTGGTTTGATATCAACTGCATCCATTTCAGTAATAAGTCAAAAAATGAGGCCTAGCCTAAACTGAAAACTTACTTGCAAGGATGCCATCTGCTTTTGCCATGCATCCTCCATTGACTTCATCTTCGCCTCATATTCAACCCTTTTTCTTTCAGATTGTTTTAACTTTTCCCTCAATTCGGTATTTTCGTCTTCCTTTTTCTCAATAATTGCTTCAGCCCTGTACACCCGTTTTTGGAGTTCTGATAAAGCTGAAGGCCTATTTTGAACCAGCTCGTTGGACAAATCCTGCTAAACCAACAAGAAGAAAAGAAAGGGTTTCACCATGAGAGGATGGGTATTTCAACAATATCATGAAAAAATAGTCTATATCCATGAAAGGAATATTTCAAAAAGTAAATAAGAAAGACGTGCATTAAAAGCATATGCAATATTCTGAAGGGAAAAGAAAATTTAAATTTTGGAATACAGTGTAAATTAGTGGTTGGTACCACTTTTTCCAGGAAGCCTACATTATTGTATAATTACCACAAAAATGAAGACAAATTAATATTTTGGATATCTGGCAGTTGACTGGTAAAATCCAGCTGCAACAGAGTTTGCTTTTATGTCACATAAGCTTAATTCATATTCTTTGAATGTCCAAACAAGGAAATAATTAGGGAAAAAAGTATTTCCAAAGCATTCCAAAGATTGTTAATTAGATTTAGTTGAGAGATTAATAATTAAGAACTCAAATATACTAGAATTGAGGGTAGTCGAAATCATAAATGAAGCCATACTCTAGGACTTCTCTCCATTGGTTTACAACTTAATATTTTATTCTTTTTTTCTATTTTTGACAAAACTTAAGTGTTTTATTCTTATTCTTAATTTCTTAGTACTTTGTTACCGTAAACAATTCAACACTCGTTAGTCTAATAATAAATGATATTTAGTAGCTAGGCACTTGCTAATTAACCTTTGTGGATGCAATTATCTTTTATACTACTTATGCAATAAAGGGCACTTGATCTAAGTGAGTCTTTAGCACAACAATAGACATTTCAATGATACGTAAGCAAGGCATTTCCGGTAATAGTATTGAATGGTTTTTATTTGGAACCCTAATTAGTCACAAGTTTTACTCAAAAAAAAAAAAAAAAAACTGGATTGTAGTGTATTTACAAGTAGATGGAAATAACTTAGAGCTGTCTATAATAAATGAGAGATAATAAGACTAGATTCAAGTGTAGAGTAAAATACCTTAACTTCTGGCATCTTAACACGAGACTTCCGTCTAGGTTGTGCATTTTCATGATATTTCCTCAATTTATTGATGTTACTAGAATCCCTACGAACCTTCCACCCACGAATCACTGCATAAAAAGGAAACACGTAATAACTAAATCAGATTCAACACCAATTTGGAAGGTAAGCATGACTGAGAACAGAACCATTCTAACCAGATTGAAGTAATATGATTGCATGGATCTCCTCAAGTTTTTTAGAATAAACTGTTATGGAAGATTTCGTCAAAACACCATGTTTCCTTCTTGTAACTTCTCCACGAATAACTGCAATGTGACAAATTAGAGATTAGCAAATTAGAAATAAACTAGAAGCAAGGTTACAAACAAAAAACTGTGACAAGAATTATATGATTTAAGCCTGTAACTTATATAATTTTCGTAATGAACGAGTACCAATAAGATCCTCAAATTTATTTTACAACTAGCGGCTAGACTGCTGAGGTGTGTTTCTATTTCAAGCAATATCAAAATTGCTTTTATGATAATTACTCGAGAAATCTTCATTTCAATGAAGAAAAATATTCACAATGCCTACAATCAATAGATAGTTTTGCTAAAATTGAAACAATATTGCTACTGGCAGTACATGATTGTAATGTTGTCACTCCATTCTTAAGTTCACAGAAATAACTCCGGACTTGATGACCACGGAAGCATTTTTGAATCCCAACTGTTGCTTGCAAAAACTGTTTTCTCTTATCCTCCAGTGCACCAATCTACAAAACAACCAGAGCACAGGAAAAACAAGGTAAACAAAAACACAATATGCAAGACTATAAAGTCAAATCAAACAAGAAATAACAGATTAAACATAGAAATTAGATATTCTTCCATGCAAAAGTTGATGTTCAAAAACAAAATATTGAAAAAAACTGGTGGATCATCTTTCAAGGGCACCTCCGGTGTTTCATGCAGAGTATGAGCCATCCGGTTTCCTTTTAACTCGGTAAGTAGTATACACATACAGCTTTTTTATTTTGAAGTGCAGTTAAGAGAAATGAAGTCAAGGCATGAATGTGTCTCTACTGCCAAGCTATATAGGTAATGAATTTATTTTACGTGATGCAGGGGGAAAAAGAAAATGAAAATACAAAGTAAAATCCATCCCTACAAAGAAAACTTAGACATATACCTGCCCGGCTCGAAGATACAGTTTTGTGTAGCCAACTTGGTACATTTCAGAAGGGATGTTAAATTTTTGCAAAACTGTGACTGTGGTACTCAACGGATCCTGAGGTACATCAGTCTCAGAAAGCAGAATCCCATACCTAAATAAATCAAGGAACTGAAGTCAACCCATCATTCAAAATATAATCAAGAAACCACGGGAAATTTCTCCAATTTCAACTACCTTCTGGAAAAATCCTGATGGTTAATTCGAGTAGGATACCCAGCCCTTGAAATTCTTACAGCTTCTAGAAGTCCACAACATCTGAGCTGTTGTAGGACAAGTTCGTTGTCAAAAATTCCAGGAAGCTTCTTAGTATTTGGCTTTATGCAGCGAATAAAGTGAGGAGTCGTGCTCTCCAACCGATGCATCAACTTGAACAATTGATCCTAAGAGTAAGAAACCATTTAGATTTGTGTTATGTCAATAATTTTTTTGTATATGTAATGTTTAGGATAGAGTTCATCGTTCATCATCATGTCCTAATCTTCTGTGAAAAGCAAAAATAATTTTCAAATTCTAATTAAGCTAAAGCAGCTTACGAAATGCTAAAAGATTACCTTGAACTTTGTTCCAACACCTATCTTCTGCGAGTATGATGCACCAACGTGGAAAGTGGAATTTCCATGCTCCTCAGACTTGTTAAACACTTCGGAGAATAACTTCAGCAGTTCACAATTACTTGACGAAAGGAGTTGAATGGAATTAGAACTCAATGTATCTCTGTTCTTTTCTAGAAAGCCATTTGTATCATACAAAACCTGATAGAGGCCCATATGTTAGTAAAATCACAAACTATGGACACATTCTGAATAACCAAAGGCTCAAAGACAGAAAATTAGGAAGAAAAAAAAAAGGTTCTTCCTAGCTCCTTGACAAGTTCCAGCTATAAATCACTTTCCAAATGCTTACAGACAAACTTAACTGAATAACATTTTTATTTGCAGGTAAAGAAAGAAACTGAAAACTTTGAAGGGATCAAAACACTATGTTCAGAAACAACTTACGATCACATTCAGAACTCGCACCTTTTGATAATCACAAGCTGGATAAAAGTACTTTAACTTTCTAGATAAGATAGTATAAAAAGGAAATAACTATAAAAGATCTTAGAATATGGATTTCTCATGTCATGTACATCAATTAAGAATTAGATTTTTGTGACCAGGATTATCAGTGACTTACAATATATGCAACTCGTATCTCGATTAAAAAAAAACAACTGAACTCAATATATACAAATCTGTGTGTGTATCCATTTTGGACATGAATCACAACGTCCTCCTGAAATTTCTGTAGCCAGACATTTTCTTTTCAATATTATAAAGCTAGACACTTTTCTTTTGTTATTTTCATTTATTACTTGAATTATTTTGAGGTTTGTGTATAACATATAAGCTTATTATTTTGAACATGTCTTTTACTTTTACTGAAAATAGCCTTTTTCTGCGATTTACCTTACGATTAAGTTTCAATTCAAATTTGTATTCCAAAAAAAAAAAGGATTCAATTCAAGATTTGCGAAATAGACCATTCAACTTATGATTTGAATCTGGATTTGATAATAATGTTTGCAACAACTAAACTCCAGAATTCCTTAAACACTGGGCAGAAACTAACCTCCCCTGCATAGTGACGAACACTGAAAGCTCTGCCGCTTTCCTCTTTGAAGCAATGATTAGCATCGAGGAGATTCTTAAGTTTGTTGGCAAATGTTAAATCAGATGCCTCAGGGAAATTTGAATCCTCATCCAACAAAGAGAGTAGACTGAGAGGTTTCTGCACATTTTCAACAGATAACGTAATAAGTACAGTAATGACGAGAATAGTGTAAACAGCCAACATTGGACCTCAACACAATTATTTTTATTAAACAAGTAACCGTTTGGTTTGTGCAAATATTTTCTACTGTCATTTTTTAAAAATAAATTTTGTTTTGAAAATAGTATTATTTTATTTTCAATATTGGCTCATTTTTCGAAATGTTTATAAAAGCGTAACTAAAAAATGTCCTCTATTGTGTTTTGTTTTAAGTAGAAATAGGAAATAAAACAAGTAAACAGGCCCTAAATGGTCCATTCTATAGAGAGGGATAAGTCCTGGAAATGAATTATACTACAAATAACAGCTCA
The DNA here is from genome assembly GCA_958299785.1 of Medicago lupulina. NCBI lineage: Eukaryota > Viridiplantae > Streptophyta > Magnoliopsida > Fabales > Fabaceae > Medicago > Medicago lupulina. The sequence goes on from OY283143.1 coordinate 33,976,034, forward strand.
ATTTCCCGGGAAAGTGGAATAACCTTAAATCATTTAGAAAACTAAACCAAATAAGTACCTTCTCAAATAGATCCAAGCACTCTTGGTTGTCCTCAAAATCTAACACTGTACAATTTATGCCGTCTGATTCACAGTCCTGACAAAAAATGTAAATTGCATATCAAGCATGTGATGAAACATACTTAACATGTGACCTTTAACTTATACATGCGTAAAAATAGTACCTACTATCACTGCATTCATATTTTACCCTGATGAGAAATAGTCAGTTTACAGATCTACAATAACAGTACCAAGCAACTGACTCTTTAACAAGATATCCTTCTTGATTAAACTAGAGTTTGTAAATAGCATGACACAATTTAATCTCCATGAATGTATTTTAACTACAGAGCATTCATGAATGGATATGGTATTACACCCATTTCACACCTTTTCATTAGTATTTGGAAATAATTTTCGTAGTCTAATCAAACCTTCCCTTTTGCATAGAATAAAGAAGAATTAAAACTTTAAACACAAGGAAGGAAACACTTTCTAGGAATTCACACGACAAAATTTTAAGCGTACAGGATCAAAATATCCAGTAATATTTACACTTAACATAGTTACTGACCTCTTGCTCAAGTTTAAACAGATGCCGATTAAAATGTTGTTGAAGCCTCTCATTGGCATAATTTATACACAACTGTTCAAAGCTGTTCTTCTGAAAAAGTGAAACAAGAAACTATTAGATCAAATACCACAATCTTTGAAGCACGAATATACTAATACAAATTGCATACCTGGAATGACTGAAACCCACAAATATCAAGGATACTAATGGATTTCTCAGTATGGTTTTCACCCACTTCAAGCGACTTGTTAACTTGTTGTAGAAGCCATTCAAACAAGCTTGAATAAATAAATTTGGCGATTGCATCTCTTGTTTCAATTGCCTGAGCATGAATGTGGAAAAGAGAGATAGTTAAATAAATAAATAATACACATATACACATACTGAACAAAGAGCATTTAGAGCCATGAAAAATAGGACAGGTGAAATGTTTGAATAATAAACAGACCTGCAATAATGTCAAACTTTTGGAAACAATATCCTGGTCAGATTGGATTTTCTGGCTAGATAATGCTGACATTAAATCCTGGCAACTGCAATCCATCAGCAGGGCAGCACTGGTTACAGCTGCAAAAAGAAGTAAAATTTCATGTATCCTCTTAAACTAATATATTAGCCACAATTAAACAGAACTGGTTCAAAATCCTTTCCTACACAGTACAAAATAAGATATTTTTTGTTCTGTATAGTATATGGCATCGCAAAGAATCCTAGTCCCAGTATGCTTCAAGAATTTAATAACATCAAGTCACAATGGACAGCAGGAGGTGCATATAGACCATCAAAAGACATGTGACATGCTATGTATCTTACCTTCATCACTCACAACCTCAATGTGATTTTCACTGTCAGTAACTTTGAATGATATATTTCCCAGCCATAGTATTGTAGCAAGCATCTTCAAGATCATCTCTTGGTCCTCTTTACAAATTCGAACAGCATCAAATGCTTTCTGGGGAAATTGCAGATGCAAATGGAGAAAAATTACATGGATTTCAAGCGGCCAGATATGAAGTTAGAGAGTTTACTATAAACCAAACACGTTTCAAGTAGTATACCATCAACTGATGAAAGTTTTTAGCATCATCAATACCACCAATTGTCATGCAGTCACTTTGATTTAGATATTTATATTCACAGGCTTCTCTAAGATTTAGTCTCTCTGCATAGAAAAAGAGAATGGTTCTATAAGTCAAATTATTACAAATTCAATTATGGTCCAGAAAACATCCTGCTCTACAACAGTACTCTCAACAGAATGTTTTGTAGAATGCAGTTCTGTTGTACCAAAACATTATATATTTCTTAGAATATCGGGTTGGGCCTAACTAAACCTAAAAAACTAAGGTGATAAATGCCTCTCACTTATAAAAAAATTTTAAGGACATATTTCATCCAATATGGGACTCTCATGACACACCCCTCGTGCCCAGAAACTAGACGTCAAGAGCATGACCTGATTGGCTCAATAGCAGGTGGTCTAGCAGATCTTGGATATACTCTGATATCATTATATAATTTTGGATTGGGCCCAACTCAGACCAATTAACAAGCTTGGAAAGTAAGGGATGCCTCTCACTTATTAACACTTTTTTAGGTCACATTTTACGCAATATGGAATTCACAACAATATTCAATGGCAGATCATACTCATTGTCAAAGCATGTCATCTTCAATAATAGTAACACAAGGGTAAGTAAAACCCCAATAAATATTCAGATGCCACGAGCTGAGAAGTTTTTAATCATCAAAACACTTCAATACTTTCAGAATAAATAAAAGAATGGGATGATTGGCTCTTTAAAGTAAACTCAGTGATCATTGCCATTTCAACCGATTGCATAAACCTCATAAATAGAAACAAACATGTCATATACAAGATATGATGGTGTGACAGAAAAGTATGCATAAGCCCCATAAATAGAAACAAATATGTCATACAAGAAATGATTGTGTGACTGAAAAGTACTCAAGTACACAAAAGTTAACAGATTTCTCAGAAAACACACCTTTAAGACTAGATGAAGATCCAGCACAAAGTTGATAAAATACGTGATACGACCTCTCACCACTGACCAATTGAACAACTCTTGACTGCACACAGCACACATGATATTTCATAAGTGACAAAAGATGAATATTACAGTTCGATAGTTGGTTCAAACAGGGGCATCAGAAATTACCTTTTCTAACAAATCTGTTCGAGTTAGCATATGGGTTGGAATATGACAATCACAGCCACAAAAATAAGTCAACTCAGTAAATACAATGGGCATAGAAATAAAATCAAGCACGTGCCTAGTAAAATGTATAGCTTGAGTTAGCTTACAGGTTTGAATGTTAGCCCCACATATTTTACCCGTTGCACTGAAATGAATTTCAATAAACTTTCCCTGCACCAAAATAAAAATGTATATGAAAGAAAATATCAGCCTTTAAATATCATCCAAAAAGTGATGCATAGCCTTTAAAAAGTGATAATGCATGGCATTTAAAAGTAAGACTAAAAAGGGCAACCCGGTGCACTAAAGCTCCTGCATACGCAAGGTCCGGGAAGGGGTCCCACCATTTTTGGTGTATTGTACGCAGCCTTGCCCTATTTTTTACACAAGAGGCTGTTTCCAGGACTTGAACCCGTGACCTTTCAATCACATGACAACAACTTTACCAGTTGCGCCAAGGTTACCCCTCATTTAAAAGTAAGACTAAAATTGCAAATTATTGGACTAATTTCTTGGAAAACCTTTCAAGCTGTAGAAATCCTAATAAAACAATAGCAGGAGTAAGTTCCTTTATACTATGGGAAAGAAAATACTCACAAATCTGCTAGAGTTGTCATTCACAGATGTTTTTGCATTCCCAAAAGCTTCTAGTATACAATTTGTCTGAAGAACATCATTTGCTCTCCCACAACTGCCGCTGCCAAGAGCAGCTAAGTATTGCATAGCAATTTTAGCTGTCTCTGTCTTCCCAGATCCACTCTCACCGCTGCAAACAAATTCTAATGGTGATTTTCAATAATTGCACTAGAGTTTATATTTATTACTACTATGACAATTCAATGCCATCAAGTAGTTAAGAAACGTATATTTAAGTATTGCACACAAAAAGAGTCTCCAGTGTACTAAAGTGCTGACCTTATAATAATGGACTGATTTACTTCATCTGCAAGATACAAACAAAAACAAATAGAAAAAATTTATAAACATGTAATTCAAGTACAGCACAAAAATTTCAAACAAAGAGAGGGAAACAGTTTCCACTCACCTCTCATCATCTGATTATAAGCTGCTTCTACAATACCATAAACATGAGGACTATCAACAAGTTGCTGCCTATAAGTGGAAACATAATCATTTCCATACATCTGGAGATCTTTGAAAGGATTGAGTGCAATTAAAACCGGCCCTGCTTTACTCTGCACACAGAAAACAAGAACAATTTATGAGGTCATATATATGACCACCTAAGCAAAAGAAAAAGCTAGAGCAGTCATACATACATAAATCATCTCCCGAGAATATCTAAACCTAAGATTGTGAAGAACCGATGGCTCATTCAAATAAGCCAGTTTAATAAGGTCATCTGCACTCTCTAAAATGTCAGGATTAGCTGGTACAACTTCTGATCTAGCCACTTTAAGCACCTGAAGTAACAGTTGAATAGCATGAACAACTTGTAAACTGGCAAACTTAAGATTACACATTATCTTCAAAAAACACAAACAAGCATAGAAACTTACTTTTCCTTAAAAAAATTGTTTTTTATAGTAGGATTAGAGAGTATTAATCTAACGTGATTTCATATAGATCCAGTCCATTAATTAGTCTTGTTGTAATCAATAAGACAGCCACTTACCACTATTTTCAGAAAACATTCCTAAATTTTATACATGCTCTTATCTAGTTTCCATTTGTAACCAAAAAAATCTAGTTTCCATTTTCAGTAAACATTCCTAAATTTTATACATGCTCTGGTCTAGTTTCCATAGATTGAGCAATAAAGTTATTGGTCCTTGAAGTAATTTTGTTGGTGAATTAGTGTTTCAATAATGAAGAATGATGTTCACACATAGTGTTTGACTGAAAAACACCAATAATTTATCAATATAACCCCATCGACAGTTAACTGTAGATGAATTTTTAACTGAAGGCAGTTAACTGTCGACGGACATTTTCGTCTTTTACTTGTGTTTTTCAGTCAAAACTAAAGTGTCAACAACAATCTTCTTCAATAATTGCAAAGTAAACATAAGCTTACATTATCTGGCTAGAGATTTGGGCTTTTATGCATGGTATTTTTCTTATAAATCAGGAAATCAAGAATTAATCTCTCAATATAAATCCGACATCAAGAATTAATCTCTCAAGTCTTGGTTAAATTTGGATTAATCTTATGTCAAATGAACGAAAAACTCTTTCGAATAGTTTTAATATTACCACATACCTAACTTCAAGTTTAAAGTTGAAACCTTGGTTAAATTAAGAGAGACTTTTGTCATTTCATTAAGCGTTATATCATGCTTTTATGCATAATTTGATAAAATAATTGGGATAAAATTTAATTATTTGCATTTTTATATGTTTTTCGTATGATTATAATTTAAATTATAATATTTGTCATGGTTGGATAAATTAGGAACAACACAAAAAATATTTAAGGAATTTAGAAAGAAAAAAGCATTTAAAGAAATAAAAAAAAATTGACAGAATCCTTAAAAAAAAATTGTCAAAAAGCATTTAAAGAAAAGATTTTGTTAAAAACGGCCTCCGGGGCACTTTTTAAGCATGCTAAATTAAGAAATTATTATTTATAAATATAAAAGTTTTCAATTTCCAATATACTGATTACACAAATTTTCATAAAAAGTTATTATTTAAGAACCTTAACAGTACCCCAAAAGCACTAACTAACATTTAAATATGTGTAAGTCCTGTTCAAATAATATAAACATGAGAGTCATAATTAATTGTTTAAGAGATTTAAAGATTTTACCACTTAATGTTTGTGAAATTGTTATTTTTTAATTCATCTGTTATTTTAAAATTGTATTATAGTAATACATTTTTGCTGAAAAAGACACTAAGATTGAGTGCTACACATCAACTAAAACTTTGAACTTTAATTCATAATTGTTAGAGGACGATACACCTGGTATCAATTTCTCCAATCACTTATCCTCATTAGTCATTTAATTTTAAAGTCAAAGTTCAGTAGAGATGGTGACGTTTTATGGTGGAGGGCAGTGGGAATTTTGAATCATTCAGTATGCTTTGGCATATCCATTTGTTTTCACATAAAAATAAAAATAAAGGAGGGCTTATCTTATCCAAACTAATTAGCAATAAAAAATAGGAAATTGTTTACCAAACCATATACTTGTGATAATGGCCTAGTTGTCTTCTCGTTCCGTCTAAGGCAAAAGTGATAAAGTGACGAAAAAAGAAAGCTAAATGGAAAAAAGTTTATGGTAACGTGCGTGCATAGTGTTGATGAAATGCAGACTCCAGTTTGAAGGTAATGATTCTGTTCCGGACAACCATGTTAGTGAACTTACTTTTACTAAAATTGAATTCAAAGTAACATCTCAATCATACAAGTCTCCGCGGATTGCTCTTTATGATTAAAAACAATTAAAAATAAAAAAGTAGAAAGGATATTTTAAATTTTAGTATTAGTTTTGAAAGAATTAAGTGATATATTTTTACGACCACGACACCGTCAAAGCCTATATGCTGCATTGGATTTGGCGGTACGCTATTAACACATTTGTTTCTTCAAGATGGTTCTGAATCTATCTCCCTTTCAACCATGTCGTCGTTGTTTCAAGCATTTGGGTTGTTCACCCATACGTTGCATTAATCTACTTTTCTTTTCCCCTAAAAAAGGCTTAAATGTATTTTTGATATATATATATATATATATATATATATATATATATATATATATATTTTGAGGTTTTGGTTGTCCTATTTTAAAAATTGGTTTTTTCATCCTCCTATTTAACTTTTTTCTGAATTTGGATTCATCATCTCATTTTTGTGTCATTTTTGATGATGTGGCAGCGTTTATTAGACCACATTCAATATTTCATGTAATAAAAAACATATGCTTAATAAACAATGTCACGACATAAATGAATAGACAATATCATAAAAAATGGTCTAACAATGAGATAACGTGTAACATTCTACGACTCCAACTTTGAATTATTAAATACAAGAATATATATTATTAAATAAGTGTTACACATACTCAATATTCCATCATTTTGTAAAACAAAAATCTCAAATTAGCAGCGGAAATAATTCATCAATTTCAATGAAACAAGTTAAGTTCTCAACACCAAGTAAGATAAATTAAAAACTCCAAAACTTTAATTCCAAGAAACATAATCAAACGATAAACCCCTGACCCTGGTGTTACAGATCAGAGCGCGTAATTCGACTACCTAGTTTTTCACTAATAAAAATAATGACAGAAGAAAAAATTTCATCGCCACCTTCTAATCGTCCCACGGCTAGAGCTTCTCGTCCTGAGTATCTGTACCCCACGAGTACATACACCACAAACACACATAACAACAACAAATGGATGAGAATACAATTCAAAACATATAATCAATGCACATGAACAACATAAAATAATAACAGTATTCAGTCGTCAACATTAACATCAACATTCACACACATCATTCACAACATCACTAACTTTCCAAAAGACATCATGTATATGAAATGATGCAATTCACTCCTATCACCTATATGTTGGAACAAAATGTGTTTGACAATACCACTTTTGAGTTTTGATGGTAACAAGGTATTAAAATATGTCAATTGGATATGCTAATATTTGTTCAAGTGTGTAGGACCATAGACAAAAATTTGAGTGTCTTTAAATCAAGTATAGGTTCTGGAAGAACAAATGAGAGCAATGGAATCTACAAAAAGGAAGTTTGTGTTGCAAGGAAGCATATGAAGAAATGAGGTTATGAAGACAAGAGGTTCTGAAGATCTTTAGAAGCTGACGTCATTATAAGCACTCTCATCAGAAGCTGTCTACCAGAAGCTGACGTCATCATAAGCACTCTCATCAGAAGTTGTCTACCAGAAGTTTGTTGGAACAAAATATGTTTAACATTACCCTTAAAAGTTTTGATGATAACAAGGTATTATAAATTGTCAATTGGATATGCTAATATTTGTTCAAGTGTACAAGACCATAGACAAATTTTTGAGATCATTAATAGGTTCTGGAAGAACAAAAGAGAGCAAAGAAATAAAGAAAAAGGAAGCTTAAAAGCATCTGAAGAGAACTGCTCCTGAAGTGATAACGTCATTAGAAGCAAGTTCATCAGAAGCGAGTTCATCAGAAGCTGAAAATCACCAGAAGCTAAAGTTCATCAGAAGATGCAAACTTAAAGATTCAAAAGTTGTTCAATGGATTCAATGTCGTCTAAATATTGCGAAAGAGTGGAAAAGAGGAACAATGGCTAATTCAAAAGCATTGGATGCTTGTTCGTTTGATAAGCGTTGACAAAGTACAATTGTACGAAGTGTACAACCATTACCTCCACTACACAGAGTTTGTCTCTGCTACAAGACAAGGATAACAGCTCTGTCTGCAACAATGTTCCTTCATACATGGAATGCTTTTGAAATCGATCCTTCATAGGACAATAACCATATCAGGCAATGAATCATTGATGATTGATCAAAACTTCAAACGACTCTTTTTGGATGTGCTGGCAACTCAACGTTCATTTCACACCTCTATATAAAGGAGTGAATACTTGAAGAACAATAAGACTGCGCCAAAACTCTGTCAAAATTGTTCAGTATCCAAAAGTTCGCTTAGAATTTCTTTTCAAAGCTCATATCTTAGAAATTCTAGAGTCTTAAAGAGTCTGTATCTGATTTGTATTGTGAGCACCTCTGATTGTATATCAAGTGTTCAGTGCCAAACATTTTTCTTTGTAATTCTGTTTGATTAGAAGTCTCTTGCTTGTGTGCTTGAGCATAGAAGTCTCTTGATTATGTTCTTGAGCATTGGAAGTCTCTTGCAGTTGTGCTTGAGCATTTGTAATCAGATATTACATTTTAGTGAACTCTCCTTGGAAGTGCAAGGGGGACAAGACTACTTTCGGTTTGTGGAAGGAACTTGTATAATTGCATTGTGTCTTTCTTCCTTCTCTCTCTCTCTCTCTCTCTCTCTCTCTCTCTATATATATATATATATATATATATATATATCTGCTGCAAACTAGTTCTAAACATCACTTCAGAAGTTGTTCTTAAACTGCTTCTGATCAGTGAACTTCAGCTTAGGAGAAAACGAAGAAAATCTTAACACAATTCAACCCCCCCTTCTTGTGTTTTTCTCACCTTCAATTGGTATCTAGAGCCTTGGTTCTTTTGATAACACTTAACAGTGTAACAGTCTAAGATCTGAGAAAAACATGTCTGCTAAATCATCTGTTTCTGGTTTTGGTTCTGTTGGTAATCATAATGCTGCACCTTATGATTACAGTGATAAGAAAGCTGACTCAGGAAAAGTTCCTAAGTTCAATGGAGATCTTGAAGAGTTCTCATTGTGGAAAACCAACTTCTACAATTATATCATGGGCTTAGATGAATAGTTATGAGATATTTTGGAAGATGGAGTTGGTGACTTGGATCTTGATGAAGAAGGAGCTGCTGTAGACAAAAAGAAACATACTCCTGCTCAAAGGACCCTAAACGACTTCAGTACTCTGAAGGAGCCTCTTGCCTAAATTATCTTGTGCTAATTACTTGCTTATTTATTTTGTAAAATATTGCCTAAAGTCTAAGTGAAAGAATGGAGGGAGAAGAAGTATGTTTTTTTGTTGCTTTTATTGATTTGGAAAGACATAAGTCTTTTGCCTACTTACCCAAAAATTGGGATCAAAATCAAGTAGTTCACTCTTAAAAATTTATTTGGTGGGTTTGGTTGATTTTAAGATTTTAGAAAAAAGATTTTTAGAAGGGATGATAGACCTCAAGGTATAGAAGAATAAAATGGAGGGAAGTTAGTTGATTTTATTTACAAGAAAGCTAGTCTAAATATGTATTAAAGTTGATTAAAGATTTAATTAAGAAATAAAAGGAAAAAGATCACTTGAGTTAAAATCCAAGGTTTCTTAAGAAAATATTTTTGGAGTTTTGATTATTTGATTTTTTTTGGAAAAATGATTTTTTAGCTAACGGTAAAAAAACTACACGTAAAAACGTAACGGAAAAGCGTAAGGGTAAATGTCGGGGATATTGGATCCCATAGTAAAATCTCAACCTAAAATTACTAATTGTTCAATTTTAAGACACTCATATTAGTCTAGTTTTTAATCCTAGTTTGTCTCTAATTCATTTTTCGTCCTTGATTGCGGTTATGACATAAACGGTAAACAAGTGTGTGATGGTGTCAGTGTATGTGTCGGTGCATATTCTCATTATTTGGGTATTTACATAGGTCCTTAAATACATTCTAAAGTCTTGCACAAAAATAAATGACGAGAAATAAAATGCGGAAAGTTAAATTACATTAAGTCCTAAACACACTAAAAATAATGACAATTAAAATAAATGACAAGAATTAAAATATGCGTGAGATGATGAAGAATAACAATGCAAATACAAGATGCAACTAATAAAAGGACAATAAACAAACGATTAAAACAAAGCAACACATCTTGAGAATAAAGAGAAAATAATTTTTGCATCAAAATAGGTGTAGAAATTAAAAACAGTGGTGTATTTAGTAAAAATATAGTGAAATCTGAAAATCATTGGGCTTATGGTCAAAATCCAATGGGCTTACAATAAATTTAACCTAGCCATTAGATCTTGATCAAGAGACCAAGGAAATTCAGACACACAATAGTACAAAAAGACTGCACACACTGGATTCAAGATGTAAACATACAGTAGCCATCAGATCATGGAACAATCCAGATCTGATGGCTCACAGTTGATGGTGCACAAACAACACATTGTAGCGCACACACGCAGTAATCACAGACATACAAAAAACAAAGAGTAAAACAGCGACCGTTAGATCTAAGATTTAACGGTTTAAAAAGAAAACCGATGGTTTGGTTTGAATTAAAAGAACCGGTCTGGTTCATAAAGGTTTATGAAAGCATGTAACTGGTTTTTTTTATTCATTTTCACCATTTCTCTTTCTCTCTAACCGATCTAGTGATAGAAGGTCTCACCTCTCTCTACACAAAAAAAAGTCCGCCGGAGAAGAAGGAAGGGGACGACCGAAACTCCTCCGGCGCGGTGGTTGGCCATACTGCCGCCGCGACAGAGTTCTACGTTCAGTTTTTATTTTAAAAAATTTACATTGGTATATTCCTTTCCTCCTTCTCCGTTCGAATCTACCTTTAGTTTTTTGAAATCAAGCTCACAAAAGCCTAGATCTACAACTTTTGATTCGATTTTTTTTTGGAAAAGAGCAAACAATAAGGAAATAAGGCGGAACGGATGTTACCTCTGTTGAATCGGAGAAAATGAAGTTCAGTAGACGGAAAACTTCAACTCTTTCTTCCCTTCTTCGAATCCGGTTGAGATCTACTGTTGTTCTTGCTGATTCACAAATTTATGGTTGTTTCACGATGAGCTTCAGTTTTGTTATTTTGTGAGTGAACCGATTTGTTATTGTTGTGGTTTGAAATTGATCAGTGATGTTTGAATATTGGATTCGGTTTGAGTATTATTGGAATTTTGAGTTGTTTTTGGGTTGTTGTAAATCTGAATTGTTCATCATGTTCAAGTGATGTTCATAATTTTTTGTTAATTTTGTGGGGTTTGCTTCGAAATTCTGGAAAGAGAAAGGGGGAATGTGTTTCTGATGTGATTGCTACTTTTTCTCTCTTTGATTATTCTCTGTCAACAGTGTCATAAATGACAGTCTATTTATACTGCCAGAACTAGGGTTTTGGTTTAGAGGACCAATAAGCTTTGGACACCTGGACAGGACTGAACCAATGGACAAATGACATGTGGACCTGGACTAAAAGACTCTTGGACACTTAAAAACAGAATTAAAAAATTATTTAATAAATAAAAACGAAAATAAAAATAAATAAAATAAAAGATAACTAATAAAATGACATAACGAAATAAAAAATATAAGAAACTAAAAAGATTGGAAATAAAAAAATAAAATGAAATAATAAAACACTTAAAACTGTCCCTTTCGGAAACCAAAATGAGGTATTTTAAAATATCTCTTTGCCGAAATTTTGTCTGGGACGACTAACACATGGCTTTTTAAAATACGAACGTAAAACTTCGAACGCGATAAAACTAGAAATAAAATGTGAGTGCAAAGAAATTTTGAAATGCCAATAAAATTCGAGAATTAAAATACCAACGCGATGAGCGTTAAAATATGACTAAAATGCAAATAAAATTGAGAATTAAAATACCAACGCGTCGAGCGTTAAAATACGATTAAAATGCAAATAAAATTGAGGATTAAAATACCAACTCGACGAGCATTAAAATACGATAACAAATGAGAATTAAAAGGCGAATAAAAAAGAAATTAAAGGCGAATAAAATGAGTTTTGAAATGCACATAAAGCATAAAATAAATGGAGAACCTTGGTCCGGAAGTGCCCCTAAAACAACACAAAAATGAAAATTGGGCAGCACGAGTCGTGCCATAAAGGCGCATGATCATACAAAGTTTTGTTCTGATTTTAAATGAGATCCCCACAAATGAATTTAAAATTGAACCTTTTGGATTAATTGGTTTTGGGCTGAATACCGAGTTTTAAAAAAAATGTTGAAAAATGAAAACTTGTGAATTCAAATTTATGTTATAAGATATCAAATATCTCTGAAGTCTTTGTCCTTTTTAGTAATATTTACGAGTGCACCTGTGCATTAGACTTTCTAGCCGATCTTGCAAACATAAATAGTGTGTCATATTAAGGAAATAAAAAAAAAGTCAATTTTATTTCTAAAAAAAAAACAATTTTACGTTAAAAATATTGTTTTTTACTTTTGTAGAAGATTGACTACAAAAATTTCAAAATAATTTTAACAAATACCTCAAAGAACTTGTAGCATTTAAGCATGTTATGTGAGATTTATTTCAACAATTAAGAAAATAAGTGACGATATTTATACAACCACTGGATGATAACTTTTGTGACAACTTTTATTTTCTTTCTTTTTATTGGTCAAAAAGAACATAGAAAGAAAAATGAAGAGAGATGAAAAAACATCAAGTAAGTATGAGAGAAATAATTGTGCAAAAATCACAAAATGTTATACAAATATTGTTTCTTTATAAAATGATTAATAGAAGAAAAAATAATCATCTAAAAGAAAAGATTAACTTTTGTGACAATGAAAGCATCGTCCCCATTGATTTATTAAGTCGATGAAAAGATGGGATACCCCACACTAATAATTTCAATTCAAGTGCATATCGAGTAAGAAGATGATCCAGAATAAACCAAACAATGTCTATGCTCTTCTTCCTTTACACTTCTTAATTTGTTTAGTTTTCTGTGGGTCTAAACCAACAAACATACCAACCATATGATATGTTACTATTGTAATTCAATTCTTATTCTTTTCCTTTTCCCCATCAACACTGCCTTGATTTCATGCGTTATTGCTAAGGTGTTGTGGCCCCATTCCAAACCATTTTAACTACGCACATGATCCAATTTTGTGATGAGAATAGTACTAATTGGATCTCTTTATCGCTCAATTTTAGTCTCACACCTTCACTACAAAGCCAATTTTATATTCTCACACCAGGTGCCAAATTATCAGTGCATGGTTTGGGATAATGAGACTATAATATTCTCCGACAATGGTGGTCACAAAGCTTTTAATTATTGTTGATTTTTTTTTTACGAATGAATTATTGATGATGTCCATCAACAAAAAGGTGCACTTTTAAAAAATGAAAATCACTTTATCCAAACCAAATTTCGACCTAGTGCCATTAATGATTTGTTCCGCTTATTATCCTTATATTGTTATGTCTTCAGTTGGACTAAATTGGAGAGGAATCCACGGTAAGCATGCTTTATGGAGAAATTAATCAATCGAAGTGTATGCATGGTACTGTGATACTCCCTTTTATAATCATGAGATGGGATCGAAGACGGATCTATGAATTTTGAATAATAAAAGTATTAGAATTCTGCTCTCCACCCTGTAAAAATTATTCGCGCCCTGCAGCCATGTCAATTTTACCCCTGCGCTAGTTAACTGGCGCAAGTGCAAAATACTGCACTAGTTAACGCACGCTGCGCCACTTAACTAGCGCATGTGTAAAACACTGCGCGCGTTAACTGGAACTGCGCACGTTAACTGGCGCAGCTTTTAGCACATGCGCCTGTTAAGTGGCGCACATTCTGTGCTTACAGCACAGTCAAGTGCTAACCTCTATTTTCCCTGATTTTTCAATCCTTCTTTCATATATTCATTCAAGCATGCATTTTTCATCATTTATTCAAACATTCATTCAAATAACACAAATTTGTCCATAAATTTATAAAATTACATAATCTCACATAAACGGTCAAACATTACACTATTACACTTAAATAAGGATTACACTTCAACGGATCGGACAAAAAGATACAAAGTATTATTCTCAACCATTACGCTAAACATGAAATCAACATCGCTATCGTCTTTGAGGAGTTGTGGATGATATACGGTCTTCCAGAAGTTCTCTTCCTTATCCTCCCCCAAGTTGAGGCCTGACACATTTACTATCACATCACGTGTTCTATGATTTGAACCAATATAGATAAAGAAGTCGTCAAGCTTTGTCTTCAACTCATCCAACTTGTCGGTGGGGTTTACAGTGAACCAAACCCTCTTTTTCACATCTACATAACGGATTTCAAGTTTAACCGGAGTTTGTGCATCTTCAGACATGTTTCACCTCACAAACTTCACAAAAATATAATGAAAAACAAATATGAGAGAAATGATATAAAATAAGTAGTTGAATAATTATTGACAAAATAAGTAATGCGAGCAATAATTGGTGTGACATAACCGGCCACCAAAAAAATATTTCATTTCATTTAATATATATATATATATATATATATATATATATATATATATATATAATATTAGTTACATATTAGCCACAAATATCCAAATTACATAACCGGCCACCAAAAAATACGTCGGGGTGTAATACCACCAAAAAATAAGACGAACACCGACCGACCTATAACTGTCCTAACCTATAATAACCTATCTAAGAAGTCTAGTGACATTCCTAAATTGTCGTCTTCTTCCATGTCTTCCGTCCATTCAACTTCTTTTTCCTTTTTTTGCGGGGTGGGAGTATCATCACAAACAATTGGATTGTGCTCATTTGTTGGTTTCTTTGGCGGCTTCGGCTCCTTGGACATGAGTTCATTGTAAGCGTTTTGTCTATCCAAAAACGCAAAATGCCAATTCTCCGCCTCACCAATCTTGTTGTTCATCCACTCCGTGCAACTCGGTGGTAACGGACAACCTTCCTTCAAGATCACATGAAGATAGTGGTCGGGAATTAAGCAAAGACACATGATGTTGGAGTGTGGATTAAGTGGAGGAGCACTTCGGATTGGGAAATATGTCTCACATACACCACCCGTTGTTTCGGGCAAAGTCAATAGAACAACGGGTCTTTTGTAGCAAGAAGCAACAATGTGACCCATATCCGGAGTGGTCATCCACTTATCTACTGGCGCAACACCAATTGTACGTTTTGGAGGGTGTAAACCATTCAAGATTTTGTTATAACGCTCCTCCGTGTCATATATCGGCATGTAGTCACTCTTGTGATTTTTCAACTCATTAATAAGTGCATACCGAACCAAAACATGATCTTCCTCATCCTTCCCCAAGTGCCTAGCTATCACCCGGAATCCACAATGACCATCCCCTTTAACATTCACAATGTCTTAAGGTTGAACATCAAAAGCCTGCAGGGTTGTTGACACTGTTAGATGTGCTAGAGTGGAAGTGGGACAACATCTCCATGGATTTTGTGACGAGTTTACCGAATACTCCGAGAGGACATGATACCATTTGGGTTGTCGTTGATAGGTTGATGAAGTCGGCGCATTTTATTCCGATCAATATTAGTTTTCCGGTAGCTCAGTTGGCGGAGATCTACGTTCATAATATTGTGAAGTTGCATGGTGTTCCATCGAGCATTGTGTCGGACAGAGATCCGAGGTTCACTTCAAGGTTTTGGAAGAGTCTACAAGAGGCTTTGGGTTCAAAGTTGAGGTTGAGTTCGGCTTATCATCCGCAGACAGATGGTCAATCGGAGAGAACGATTCAGTCGTTAGAGGATTTGCTGAGAGTGTGCGTGCTTAAGCAAGGTGGAGCTTGGGATAGTCATTTACTGTTGATAGAGTTCACGTACAACAACAATTACCATTCGAGTATTGGTATGGCACCGTTCGAAGCTTTGTATGGTCGGAGGTGCAGAATGATGAGTCAATAATTAGTTTATTTTATATAATATTTAATCTTGTTTTATTTAGATTTAAGTTTATTTTATATTATTGTTATTTCCTTTTTGAGTTATTTACTTTAAGATTCAATAAATTATATTTCAGGAACGAATATTGGGTGGAACAGTCTTGAAGCAAAAGAAAGAGGATTAGGAGCTGATTCGGGCTGGAAAAATGCAAGATTTAACACAAAAATATGCAGCTCCCAAGTCAGAAGCTTGGCACGACCCGTGCCAAATGTGGCATGGCCGTGCCACCTCTCAGGATTATCTTTTGCTGCTTTTGCTTGGATTTTAAGCTACTCTGTTTTAGTTTAGGCCCACAGTTTCTTGTGAAGCACTCTAGTATTATAGTTGCTTAGATTTTAAGTCAATTGTAAGCTATAAATAGAGTAGTCTTCCATCACAAATATTCATCTTATTCTTGGAATACAATAGTGACAGTTGTCTTTCTAATAATAATTTCTCTCTTTATTTTATTGTTATTTATTTTATGTCTTCTCTCTTCTTCCCCTTGTCAACTATGATCATGAGTGAGTAGACTTCTTCTGTCTTGGGATTGTTGGATAGTCTAATGACATAATCCAAAGCAAACCAAGCTTTCTACTTAAATCTTATGTAAACTTAGTTCCTAATCTAAATTCACCGTCTTAACATGAATTAATCATTATCAAACTGTGGACGCGAAAGCTGAGGGTTTGATAATTATTAATCCATCATCCCAAATATCAATTCATAAAGCGAAAGCCGAGTCTTGATATTGGAACAAGTGAATATTAGACAGAGATCGTAAAGGCAGTGAAATAGTCTTTACAATCTTGGGACGAAGTAGTTTCACGGCCTTAATGCATCTTCTAATAATCAAATCAGTGAAATATGTTTGATTGCTGGAAGTAAACTCTTACTGGACTGAGAGGAAAAGTAAGGGGCTAAAGGGAAACCGGTCATAAGAAACTAAGTTTAACATAAGGTTATAGGGTTAAAGCTTCGGTTTGTGAAGGGTTTGTTGTAACACCCCGTTTTCCCCAGAATAAAAATTTCTTTAAAAAGAATAGCATGCATCAGAGTAAACACGTAAACAGGGCATCACATATCTTAAAACGTCTCGTGGTAATGAATAAATAAACATTAAACCTTCATAAAATAGTCATAACATATTACTCAATATTGCAGCGGAAATATCATAAGAAAAACATCTCAAAAATCATCTTTGGCACGCAGGCCTTATCAACGTCTTAATCAAAATAGTCAGAGTAATCATAAACATGCAAAAGAGCATAATACGCAAGGAACAGAGAAAATAAAAGAGATCCCCTATCCCGTTACGTATCAGAGCACCTAGACTCGACTGCAGAATCCTCACACGTCTGCACCTAATCTTGGTTACCTGCACTTGCCCACGAGGCGGCAATTCCAGCAGAAGGGGTGAGATTCACAAATAATTATATTAAACATGTAATTAAATAATCACAATCAACAATCAACACAATTTCACATATCTCAGATAAACATCTAGCATTCAAGCATCAACATAAACTATACACCATTTAGCATCATCATAATCATCATCATATACATCTCAATAAACATCATAATAAACATAGTAGACGACTCGACTCGACATCATCACTTGACTATGCAACCCTACGTCTTATATGCATGTGGTACCAATCCAGGGCATGAGCCCTCGTCGCTATGAGCATAAATATACTCCAAGGCATAAGCCTTCGTCGCTGGTGAGCAAAGCTCCAGGGCATAAGCCCTCGTCGCTGGTGAGTAAAGACTCCAGGGCATAAGCCCTCATCATGGAATGAGTATGCATGAGACTCAATACTTTTTAACTTAAACAAGTTAACATCATACGTCGCATATTCATCTTAAACATCAAGGACTGACACATGCAGCAACTATACAAAAGTAAACAGCAACATGGCAGTAATCACATCATTCAAATAACATCCATAGAGCAAACATCTCAAGTAAGTCAAACATTTATAACTGAAACAATTCATATATCACACATAAGTGGCATGAAAATCATCAAAATCATCTCAGTTATCATGTATTCAAAGGTCCCAAAAGCTACCCCAAAGGTCATCTCTCAAGGTTCTATGCGAAACAGTTCGCAAACAAAACAAGGTTCTGGGTTCTGACACAACTCGCTATGGCGAGTGGGAATGCTCGCCTCGCGAGTAACTTAGGCCTTGCTCGCTAAACTAGGTCAACTGCTCGCTATGGAGAGCTGGGATGCTCGCCTCGCGAGTAAACTAGGTCTACTCGCCGCGGCGAGTGCATAGCTCGCCTCAGGCGAGTGACGAACAGTCTGCTTCGGCTTCTGCGAAAATTCACCCAAAAAGTCCCAAATTCATCATCTTAAACGTCTAAACTCTCAAAATCATCATTGTTAAGGATAATCTATGTTCCGTACTCATTCTAAACATCTGTTCTACAGCTTAATGACCTATTTTCATGATTTTCCTCAATTTTAACCTAATTCCAATTCTCTCAAAATCCAATCCTATGTTGTTAATCCTGATTAGATGCATTACAGATCAATATAATTAAGTGCTAGGCTCACCCTTACCTGGTAATAAGCAGAAATCGCAGCCCTCAAAGGTCTCTTCTCACTTCACGTCCGTTTTCCTCTTTTTCCAAAACTCTGACAACGCGTATACTGACTTCTAACCTAATTATCCCTTTTTATACTCCCAACAAATCTTATCTTATTTACTTTTCTCCCACATAATTCTCTAAAATCCAAAACTAACCCACAACTAAATATTTTATTTTATTTTCAAATCTTATTTTATTAAACAATAAAATAAGTCGCCACGTCACATAAAAACATCCTAAATCTTCACTTAACATCACATAATATATATAAAAATATATAGCAATTTCTCAAATAAATCAAATAACTAAATAATCAAAAATGGGCGTTAGAACTCTCCCCAACTTAAAATATTTTCGTCCTCGAAAATTACCTCAAGCAAACAACTCAGGGTACGACTCCAGCATCTTACTCTCTAACTCCCACGTCAAGCTTTCGCCGGTCGCTCCCGACCAAACGACTCTAACGAGAGGTATCTCCTTGCCCCTCAGCGTCTTTGTCTTTCTATCATCAATCCTCACTGGTAAGGTCTCAACCGTAAGGTTGTCCCTAACTTGCACATCATCACTCTGGATCACATGAGACGGATCCGGAACATACTTCCTCAGTTGCGACACATGGAACACGTCGTGCAAATTCGACAAATGTGGTGGCAATCCAACACGATAGGCCACCGCTCCAATCCTCTCTGATATCTGATATGGACCAATAAATTTCGGGGTTAACTTCTTTGACTTCAACGCACGTCCAACACCGGTCATAGGAGTCACTCTCAGGAACACATGATCTCCCTCTTGGAACTCAAGGTCCTTCCTACGCTTGTCATGGTAACTCTTTTGTCGACTCTGCGACGCTTTCACCTTCTCTTGGATCATTCTTACTTTCTCAGTAGTCTGCTGAACAATTTCCGGTCCTAACATCACATTCTCGCCTGACTCAAACCAACACAACAGAGTTCTGCATCTCCGCCCATACAAAGCCTCAAAGGGTGCCATCCCAATACTCGAATGATAACTGTTGTTGTACGTGAACTCTATCAATGGAAGATGACTATCCCAAGTTCCTCCTTGCTCAAGTACACACACTCTCAACAAATCTTCCAACGACTGAATCGTCCTCTCCGACTGACCATCTGTCTGCGGATGATAAGCCGAACTCAACCTCAACTGAGAACCTAACGCCTCTTGCAAACTCTTCCAAAATCTAGAAGTAAACCTCGGGTCTCTATCTGATACGATGCTCGAAGGAACACCATGCAACTTCACAATCTCCTTGACATAGATCTCTGCCAACTGAGCAACAGGAAAAGTAATATTAATCGGTAGAAAATGAGCCGACTTCGTCAATCTATCAACAATCACCCAAATAGCGTCATTCCCTTTAGGAGTATTCGGCAAGCTCGTCACAAAATCCATGGATATACTATCCCATTTCCACTCTGGCACATCTAAAGGTACCATCATACCAGCAGGTTTCTGATGCTCAACCTTCGATTTCTGACAAACCAAACAAGAATAAACAAACTGTGCCACGTCACGTTTCAAACCAGACCACCAAAACATCTTCTTTAAATCATGATACATCTTCGTAGCTCCCGGATGAATACTCAAGCTACTTCTATGACTCTCTTCGAGGATCATCTTCTTCATTTCCTCATTATCAGGTATGCAAATTCTACCTCGAAATCTCAACACTCCTTGATCATCAACTCTAAAGTCACTATCCTCCATCTGATTACTAGCAACCAACAAGTCCACAAACTTAACATCTTCTTTCTGCGCCTCTTTGATACTTTTGAAGAAATCACTATCAATCTTCAACATTCCCAGCTTTACACTCTGAGGTGTCCTTTCACAAACTAAGCTCAAATCTCTAAACTGTTCCAACAACTCGAATTCCTTCACCATCATGGCAGATATATGCAAAGTCTTCCTACTCAAAGCATCCGCAACCACATTAGCTTTGCCCGGATGATAATTCAAACCAAAGTCATAATCTTTCAACAATTCAAGCCACCTTCGCTGCCTCATATTCAATTCCTTCTGGTCAAATAAGTACTTCAAACTCTTGTGATCACTAAACACTTCAAACCTCGAACCATACAGGTAATGTCTCCATATTTTCAATACAAAGACCACAGCCGCCAACTCTAAGTCATGCGTCGGATAATTCTTCTCATGAATCCTCAATTGCCTTGAAGCATAAGCTACCACTTTACCATCTTGCATAAGTACACCACCTAAACCCAACTTGGACGCATCACAATATACCACAAAAGGTTCATCGGGCTTCGGCAAAATCAAAACTGGAGCCGTCGTCAAACGTTTCTTCAACTCATTAAAACTGTTCTCACAATGCACATCCCACACAAAAGATTTACCTTTACACGTCAACTGCGTTAATGGAAGAGCCAACTTAGAAAATCCCTCTATAAACCTTCGATAATAACCTGCTAATCCAAAAAAGCTTCTAATCTCTGTAACCGACTTAGGAGTCTCCCATTGCGATACCGCTTCAACTTTAGACGGGTCAACCGCAATGCCATCGCCAGAAATAACATGACCAAGAAAACTTACTTCTTTCAACCAGAACTCACACTTAGACAACTTAGCAAAAAGCTTCTTCTCTTTCAACACTTGCAAGACGATCTTCAAATGCTCCGCATGTTCCTCTTCAGTCTTAGAGTAAACCAGAAAATCATCAATGAATACCACAACAAAACGATCCAAATAAGCATGGAAGATTCTATTCATATACTCCATAAATACGCCAGGTGCGTTAGTAACACCGAAAGGCATCACCGTATACTCATAATGTCCATATCGCGTTCTAAACGCTGTCTTCTGCATATCCTCATCTTTCACTTTAATCTGATGGTAACCCGATCTCAAATCTATCTTGCTAAATACACAAGCACCCACCAACTGATCCATCAAGTCGTCAATTCTCGGAAGTGGATACCTATTCTTTATCGTTACTTTATTCAACTGACGATAGTCGATGCACAACCTCATACTTCCATCTTTCTTCTTGACTAACAACACTGGAGCTCCCCACGGTGAAACACTTGGTCTCACGAACTTCTTATCAAGCAAATCCTCTAACTGTTTCTTCAGCTCCGCCAATTCAGAAGCTGACATACGATAAGGTGTCATAGACACAGGCTTCGTTCCATGAACAAGATCGATCATAAATTCAACTTCTCTTTCTGGAGGTACATCAGGAATCTCATCTGGGAAAACTTCAGGAAAGTCGCATACTACTTGTAACTTATCAATCATCGCCTGATTCTCAATAGACAAGGACGCCATCAAAGAAAACATCATAATTCCATCGCGTTCCAGCTGCTTCAACTGTTTAGTAGATAGGAACTCTGCGCCACTCTCTTCCTCGGGAGAAGAAAAATGCACCGTCTTGCTAAAACAATTAATCAGAACATGATTGTACTCTAACCAATTCATCCCCAAGATCACATCCATCCCAACCAACGGTAGACACACTAAATCAATCTCAAAATCACGACCAAACATAGACACAGGACATCTCAAACATACAAGGGAAGTAATCACCGGACCCTTAGCTGGAGTTTCGACAACCATCTCCCCATTCATATCAGATACAACTAGGTTCAACTTAGCAGCACAATCAAGAGCAACAAAGCAATGCGTAGCACCAGTATCAATGATAGCAACTAAAGGTATATTATCAAAATAACAAGTACCTCTGATCAAGCGATCCTCGCTCTCCGTCTGTGTACCAGTCAAAGCAAAAACTCTCCCAGTAGTCTGAGTCTTCTTAGGTTGTGTGCACTGGGACCCAATGTGACCTTCCTCATTGCAATTAAAGCATACAATATCTCCACGCTTGCAATCAGCAGTAGTATGACCCTTCTTGCCACAACAAAAACACCTCTTCACCTCTCCAGGACAAGCATTACTCTTATGGCCTTTCACGCCACAAGTATAACAAACTATCTCAGCAGGAGCATCTTTCTTCACAGGTCTCCTCTATTCATTAACTCGCTGTTTGCCCTTATCTGCGGGGGCACTGTAGGGCTTAGGACGACTTTGCTGCCCCTTTCCTTTCCTCTCATTAACCACCTTGTAATGAGCCTTCGTGTCCTCCTCGTAAATCCTGCAGCTGCTCACTAACTCAGAAAAGTTTCTAATCTTCTGATACCCTATAGCCCTTTTGATATCAGCTCGCAATCCGTTCTCAAACTTAATACACTTAGAAAATTCGGCGGTCTCAGTAGAGTAGTGTGGATAAAACTTGGCCAGCTCCACAAATTTTGCAGCATATTCAGTCACAGACATGCTCCCTTGCTTTAGCTCTAAAAATTCTATCTCTTTCTTGCCCCGCACATCCTCAGGAAAATATCTGTTGAGGAACTCTCTCCTAAACACTGCCTAGGTCACCTCAGCACCGTCCTGCTCCAGGGTAGGTAGAAGACTAATCCACCAATCGTCCGCCTCCTCAGCCAGCATGTGCGTACCGAAACGCACCTTCTGCACCTCCGTGCACTGCATCACCCTGAACATCCTCTCTATCTCTTTGAGCCACGTCTGGGCTCCATCCGGATCATATCTCCCCTTGAAGGTAGGAGGATGGTTTCTCAAGAAGGTCTCCAGCATACGGACCTCCGCACTAGCACCGGCATTCGGGTTTGGCTGCTGTCCCACAGCTTGAGCAACAGCTTCCAAGGCAGCAGCAATTGCAGCGTCATTCCTTCCCGCCATCTTAATCCTCCACAAAGCAAACATAAGTTAGAATAATACAACAATAGTATTCTAACTCTACGACAACGTCACTCGCCTCTCTACTTGGCCGGACGGACCAACCTGCTCTGATACCAATTGTAACACCCCGTTTTCCCCAGAATAAAAATTTCTTTAAAAAGAATAGCATGCATCAGAGTAAACACGTAAACAGGGCATCACATATCTTAAAACGTCTCGTGGTAATGAATAAATAAACATTAAACCTTCATAAAATAGTCATAACATATTACTCAATATTGCAGCGGAAATATCATAAGAAAAACATCTCAAAAATCATCTTTGGCACGCAGGCCTTATCAACGTCTTAATCAAAATAGTCAGAGTAATCATAAACATGCAAAAGAGCATAATACGCAAGGAACAGAGAAAATAAAAGAGACCCCCTATCCCGTTACGTATCAGAGCACCTAGACTCGACTGCAGAATCCTCACACGTCTGCACCTAATCTTGGTTACCTGCACTTGCCCACGAGGCAGCAATTCCAGCAGAAGGGGTGAGATTCACAAATAATTATATTAAACATGTAATTAAATAATCACAATCAACAATCAACACAATTTCACATATCTCAGATAAACATCTAGCATTCAAGCATCAACATAAACTATACACCATTTAGCATCATCATAATCATCATCATATACATCTCAATAAACATCATAATAAACATAGTAGACGACTCGACTCGACATCATCACTTGACTATGAAACCCTACGTCTTATATGCATGTGGTACCAATCCAGGGCATGAGCCCTCGTCGCTATGAGCATAAATATACTCCAAGGCATAAGCCTTCGTCGCTGGTGAGCAAAGCTCCAGGGCATAAGCCCTCGTCGCTGGTGAGTAAAGACTCCAGGGCATAAGCCCTCATCATGGAATGAGTATGCATGAGACTCAATACTTTTTAACTTAAACAAGTTAACATCATACGTCGCATATTCATCTTAAACATCAAGGACTGACACATGCAGCAACTATACAAAAGTAAACAGCAACATGGCAGTAATCACATCATTCAAATAACATCCATAGAGCAAACATCTCAAGTAAGTCAAACATTTATAACTGAAACAATTCATATATCACACATAAGTGGCATGAAAATCATCAAAATCATCTCAGTTATCATGTATTCATCGTTACAGTTTATAATAAACATTATCAAAGGTCCCAAAAGCTACCCCAAAGGTCATCTCTCAAGGTTCTATGCGAAACAGTTCGCAAACAGAACAGGGTTCTTGGTTCTGACACAACTCGCTATGGCGAGTGGGAATGCTCGCCTCGCGAGTAACTTAGGCCTTGCTCGCTAAACTAGGTCAACTGCTCGCTATGGCGAGCTGGGATGCTCGCCTCGCGAGTAAACTAGGTCTACTCACCGCGGCGAGTGCATAGCTCGCCTCAGGCGAGCGACGAACAGTCTGCTACGGCTTCTGCGAAAATTCACCCAAAAAGTCCCAAATTCATCATCTTAAACGTCTAAACTCTCAGAATCATCATTGTTAAGGATAATCTATGTTCTGTACTCATTCTAAACATCTGTTCTACAGCTTAATGACCTATTTTCATGATTTTCCTCAATTTTAACCTAATTCCAATTTCTCTCAAAATCCAATCCTATGTTGTTAATCCTGATTAGATGCATTACAGATCAATATAATTAAGTGCTAGGCTCACCCTTACCTGGTAATAAGCAGAAATCGCAGCCCTCAAAGGTCTCTTCTCACTTCACGTCCGTTTTCCTCTTTTTCCAAAACTCTGACAACGCGTATACTGACTTCTAACCTAATTTTCCCTTTTTATACTCCCAACAAATCTTATCTTATTTACTTTTCTCCCACATAATTCTTTAAAATCCAAAACTAACCCACAACTAAATATTTTATTTTATTTTCAAATCTTATTTTATTAAACAATAAAATAAGTCGCCACGTCACATAAAAACATCCTAAATCTTCACTTTACATCACATAATATATATAAAAATATATAGCAATTTCTCAAATAAATCAAATAACTAAATAATCAAAAATGGGCGTTACATTTGTCATTATGATGAACCAATAATCTCAAGGCTCTCTTTTATTTTTATTATTTACTTTTTATTAATTAAACTTTATATTTCAAAACTCTTTTCTAATCATTATTGAAAGTTAATTAAATTCATAACTCCCTGTCGGAACGATATCTTTTATTACTACATCGGTAGAACCGTGCACTTGCGGTTTTGCTCATCAAGTTTTTAGCGCCGCTGCCGGGGAGTTATTGCAATTTGATTAATTTTTTTTTTTAGTGATTAGAAATATATATATATATATATATATATATAATATTTCTTTTTTTCTTTTTCTTTTATTTTCTTTATTTTTATTTTTCTATAAAATAAATTATATATATAATATTTCTTTTTCTTTTTCTTTTATTCTTTCTATTTTTATTTTTATACATTCAAATATATATATATATATATATATATTATAGAAAAATAAAATTAGACAAAGGAAAAAAATATAATATTTAATATAATATTTAAATATATCTCTCTCTTTATATATATATTTGTATGTTAAATATTCTTTTTCTTTTTTCTTCTTCTTCTCTCCTTCTATCTTTTCTATTTCTTTCTTTTTACCGTTAACTTCTTGGGAACACAAAATAATACCGATATGGCTGAGGAACGCACTCTTAAAAAGTATGCAACCCCTTCTACGGAAGAGCCACAAGCTATTATTTTGTATCCAACGGTTGAGGGTAAAAAGTTTGAAATAAAGCCTGCACTTATTTACTTAGTGCAGCAAAATCAATTTTTCGGATCACCCACTGAGGATCTGATTCTTCATGTTTCAAACTTTTTAAGACTCAGTGGAACTTTGAATGCAAACCAAGAGGCCGTAAGGCTGCACCTCTTTCCTTTCTCTTTGAGGGGTAGAGCTAGTGCTTGGTTTCATTCATTGCAAATTGGTTCTATCACTTCATGGGACCAATTAAGGCAAACATTCCTTTCCCAATTCTTTCCTCATAGTAAAACTATTCAACTAAGGAATCAAATCATACAATTCACTCAAAGAGATGGAGAATCTCTTTATGATGTGTGGGAGCGTTTCAAAGAAATGCTTAGGCTTTGCCCCATCATGGTTTAGAGAAGTGGCTTATTATTCACACTTTTTATAATGGTCTTTTATATACCACTAAAATTTTTGTTGATACAGTTGCAGGTGGAGCTTTAATGAATAAAACTTACACATCAGCATATTCTTTGATCGAGGACATGGCACAAAATCAATATCAATGGACAAGCGAGAAAGACATCACTGCTTCTTCACCCTCTAAACAAGAGGCAGGTATGTATGAAATTTCTCCCATTGATCATCTAGCTGCTAAGGTTGATGCACTTACACAAAAAATTGATAAAATAAATACTAGTGTTGTCACACCTACCCCTGTATCACCTCATTGTGAAATTTGTGGTGTATTTGGCCATATTGGCGTTGAATGCCAACTAGGTAGTGTTGTTTATAACCAAGGGATGAGGCCTAATCAAAACTTTTATAACCAAACTCCTCAAAATTCCTTTGGGCAAACAACACCACCCGGTTATGCAAACAACAAAAGAGTCCTTCAAAAATCCAACTTGGAACTTTTTTTAGAAAATTGTATAATGGAGCAATCCAAGTGTTATGAAGAACTTAAAAATCAAATTGGATTTCTGAATGACTCCCTCACCAAAATCACATTAAAAGTGGACTCCATTGCTACTCACAATAAAATTCTAGAGACTCAAATCTCTCAAGTGTCCCAACAAATGGTTTCTTCCCCTCAAACCACCGAAGTCTTTTCATGTCAAACTGAAACCAACCCGAAAGACCATATAAGTGTTATTACTCTTAGGGATGGTAAAAAATTAGAAGACTCTGTTGTGAAAGTTAAGAACAATGAGGGAGAGATATGAAGTGATGAACCTCAAAGTGAGAAAGCCATAGGAGAGAATGAAAAGCCACTTGTTTCACCACCTCATGAGCCTAAAATTCCTTCAACACAAGGGTTTGATAAATCTAAGTTAGATGAGCAATTTAGAAATTTCATTGAGGTTCTTCCAAACAAATTGCCACCTAAACTCCAAGATCCAGAAATTTTTCCATACCTTGTGTCATAAGATCTGAAACCATTGAGAGAATTATGTGTGATTTGGGAGAGAATGTCAGTTTGATTCCTATGTCCCTTAGTGAAAGATTGGGTATAGGATAGAGAAACCTCTTGTTTTGTCAAGCTAATGAATTTAAACGAGCGCTTCGTGGGAGGCAACCCACGCATTTAATTGCTTTTGTTTTGTTTTCTGTGTTTTAAGTTATTTTGCAGGTAATTGTCCGAGATCGATTCGAGAAAAGATGAAAATTTTGAAGCCAAACATCCAGAGGCTTGGCACGGCCCGTGCCAAATGTGGCACGGCCGTGCCACACTATACCAAGCCAAACCTTCAAAATCCAGAAAGATGGCACGGCCCGTGCCAATATTGGTACGGTCGTGCGCGACCACCAAGTAAGTATAACTACAAAATTTTTCTTCTTCTTCCTTCATTCTCATCCACAAACATCTCTCACCCTTCAAACCTTCATATATCCATAAAAACTTCACCAATTCACCAAATTTCTTTACCAAAACAATTCCAATCATCATCCCAAACATAAACAACCACTTTCCTCACCCAAAACTCCATTTTCCCAAATTCAAATTCCTTCAAAACCTAAAACCCATACCTAAACCAACCTTTTCCACCCAAAATCTTCCCGAACCCCACCTTCACCAAAAAACATTCCAAAAAATAAAGTTATACCAAGGTCTAGGCAATGGCTTCAAAAAAGAGGTGGAAAAGAATGAGCAAGCTCTTTGGGAGAGTCGTGAGTAGTATCATCACCTATATATCTAGGCAATTGGGAGTGGGTGAGGACTAAGGGATAAACATGATTGAGGGAAACAATAGGCTTAACATAGAGACCCGTATCTATATGAACTTCTTTAAACAATCGTTCACCCATGACCTATACACTCAAACTCAATGTGCCTATTTTATTTATACTTCCTAACCCATCTCGGACTAACACCGAGGTGGAAGAAAATTTGTTGTATGTTGGTGATGGTTCACAGTACATGAAGAGCATAATCAAGGTGAGGAGGAAGGTGCAAACTTGCACCATGTTGAGGAGCACCATGACCACGATGACGGAGGAAACTTTGAAAATGAAAGATGGGCATGGATACAAACTGAGGTTAAGAGGGTAAACATCGAGCAACAAAGGCAAAGTGTTAAATTCTCCGGGCTAAGAAATGATGACCTAAGGGGCAACCACATATCTGAAGAAAATAATCAAATGCTTTGGAACATGATGCAATAATTCCACCTCCAAGGTCCCCCTTATGGACCTCAATGACATTGTTAGCTTTCCTCTTTCTCTCTTCCCTTTTCTCTTCTCCCTTTTTCCTCCTACTCCTATTTCTTCTTCTTCTTCTTCTTCCCTTTTATTTTTTCTTGAATCATTGAGGACAATGCTTCTCCCAAGTGTGGGGGGTGCCTAATAAAGTGTCTCGAGTCGTAGTGTTCCCAAATTCCCTTGAACTTTATTCTTTTGTTTTGTTTAATTGCGAAAGGCATGATTAAGTAGCTTGTTTTTAGTGTAAAAATATGACATAAATTTTTTGCTGTCTTCTCTAAATTGGTAGTTTCTTGCACATGAAAGTGAACTCTTGTGTTTTAAGTTTTCTTGATAAACCCACATCATGTTCTATTGTGAATAATTCTCCAATGAGAAAATGCACAAGTTGCATCCCTTGAGCAATTGTATGAATAGCTATTTTAAGGAACACGTTCTAGTTTTAAAGGTAAGTTAACCCTCAAAAATTTTAAGAGTAAAAGTAGTATAAACTAGTGTGGGGAAGTTTAAAAAAGCCAAAAGAAATCTAAAGGTTGCATCATTGAATCTAGATTGGGGAAGGGGGTAGGCCCTCCGACTTCCTACGTGAAGGTGATGTTATCTTGAGAAAAATAAAAGCATCATTGAATCTTGATTGGGGAAGGGGGTAGGTGTAACGCCCGTTTTGATTATTTAATTATTTGATTTATTTGAGAAGTTGATATATATTTATTAATATATTATGCGATGTTGATTGGAGATTTAATATGATTTTATGCGATGTGGTGACTTATTTTATTGTTTAATAAAATAAGATTTGAAAATAAAATAAAATATTTAGTTGTGGGTTAGTTTTGGATTTTAGAGAGTTATGTGGGAGAAAGAGTAAATAAGATAAGATTTGTTGGGAGTATATAAAGGGAAATTAGGTCAAGAGAGAAGTCAGTATACGCGTTACTGAATTTTGGAGAAAGAGGAGCAACAACACGTGAAGTGAGAAGAGAGCATAGAGGGCTGCGATTTTCTGCTTTTATCAGGTAAGGGCGAGCCTAGCATTTGATTATATTATACTGTAATTCATCTAATCAGGATCAATAATCATAGGGCTGTTTTTGAGAGAATTGGAATTAGGTTAAAATTGAGAAAAACCATGAATTAGGCTATGAAGCTGTGAAATAGAGTTAGAAATTGAGTACAGAACGTAAATTAACCTTAGTGATGTTGTTTCTGAGAGTTTAGATGATTTAGGTGATGAATTTGGGACCCCTTTTGTGTGATTTTCGCAGAACCCGTAGCAGTCTGTTCATCGCTCGCCTAGGCGAGCTATGCAACTCGCCGCGGCGAGTAGACCTAGATCGCTCGCGAGGCGAGCAACCCAGCTCGCCATAGCGAGCATTACCCTAGAGCTCGCGAGGCGAGCACTCCAACTCGCCATAGCGAGCAGGACCTTAGTTACTCGTGAGGCGAGCATTCCCACTCACAATAGCGAGTTCTGTAACGCCCATTTTTGATTATTTAGTTATTTGATTTATTTGAGAAATTGCTATATATTTTTATATATATTATGTGATGTTAAGTGAAGATTTAGGATGTTTTTATGTGACGTGGCGACTTATTTTATCGTTTAATAAAATAAGATTTAAAAATAAAATAAAATATTTAGTTGTGGGTTAGTTTTGGATTTTAGAGAATTATGTGGGAGAAAAGTAAATAAGATAAGATTTGTTGGGAGTATAAAAAGGGAAAATTAGGTTAGAAGTCAGTATACGCGTTGTCAGAGTTTTGGAAAAAGAGGAAAACGGACGTGAAGTGAGAAGAGACCTTTGAGGGCTGCGATTTCTGCTTATTACCAGGTAAGGGTGAGCCTAGCACTTAATTATATTGATCTGTAATGCATCTAATCAGGATTAACAACATAGGATTGGATTTTGAGAGAATTGGAATTAGGTTAAAATTGAGGAAAATCATGAAAATAGGTCATTAAGCTGTAGAACAGATGTTTAGAATGAGTACAGAACATAGATTATCCTTAACAATGATGATTCTGAGAGTTTAGACGTTTAAGATGATGAATTTGGGACTTTTTGGGTGAATTTTCGCAGAAGCCGTAACAGACTGTTATGAATGTTTGATTGACTTGCGATGCTTGCATTATGGATGCTATTTGTATGATGTACTTGCTGCCATGTTGCTATTTACTTATGTATAGTTGCTGCATGTGTCAGTCCATGATGATTAAGATGGTTATTAAGACGTTGGTGATGTTAACTTGTTTAAGTTAAAATTGCATTGAGTCTCATGCATACTCATTCTATGATGGGGGCTTATGCCCTGGAGTTTTTACTCACCAGCGACGAGGGCTTATGCCCTGGAGCTTTGCTCACCAGCGACGAAGGCTTATGCCTTGGAGTATATTTATGCTCATAGCGACGAGGGCTCATGCCCTGGATTGGTACCACATGCATATAAGACGTAGGGTTGCATAGTCAAGTGATGATGTCGAGTCGAGTTGTCTAAGATGTTTACTAAGATGTTTATGATGTTGATTATGACGATGCTAATTGATGTGTCGTTTATGTTGATGTTCTAAATGCTAGATGTTTATCTGCGATATGTTGAATTATGTTTGGTTGTTGAATTGTGATTATTTAATTACATGTTTAATATAATTATTTGTGAATCTCACCCCTTCTGCTGGAATTGCTGCCTTGTGGGCAAGTGCAGGTAACCAAGATTAGGTGCAGACGTGTGAGGATTTCTGCAGTCGAGTCTAGGTGCTCTGATACGTAACGGGATAGGGGATCTTCTTTATTTTTCTCTGTTCCTTGCGTATTAAGTTATTTTACATGCTTATGTTTATTTTGAAGATTTTGCTAATAAGATGTTGATGAGGCCTGCGTGCCAAAGACTTTTGAGATGCTTTTCCATATGATTATTCCGCTGCGATAATGATTAATATTTTATGAAGATTTAATGTTTATTTATTCATTAACATGAGATGTTTTTAGAAATGTGATGCCCTGTTTATGTGCTTACTCTGATGCATGATTATATTTTTAAAGAAATTTTTATGTTGGGAAAACGGGGTGTTACAATTGGTATCAGAGCAGGTCGGTCCGTCCGGCCAAGTAGAGAGTCGAGTGACGTTGTCGTAGAGTTACAATACTATTGTTGTATTATTCTAACTTATGTTTGCTTTGTAGAGGATTAAGATGGCTGGAAGAAACGACGCTGCGATTGCTGCTGCCTTGGAAGCTGTTGCTCAAGCGGTGGGGCAACAACCGAATGCGAATGCTGGTGCTAGTGCTGAGGTCCCCATGCTGGAGACCTTCTTGAGAAACCATCCTCCTACCTTCAAGGGGAGATATGACCCAGATGGAGCTCAGACTTGGCTCAAGGAGATTGAGAGGGTGTTCCAAGTGATGCAGTGCACGGAGGTGCAGAAGGTGCGTTTTGGTACGCACATGCTGGCTGAGGAGGCTGATGACTGGTGGATTAGTCTTCTACCTGTTCTGGAGCAAGGTGGTGCTGAGGTTACTTGGACTATTTTCAGAAGAGAGTTCCGCAACAGATATTTTCCAGAGGATGTTCGGGGCAAGAAAGAGATTGAGTTCCTAGAGCTTAAGCAAGGGAACATGTCCGTGACAGAGTATGCGGCAAAGTTTGTGGAGCTGGCAAAATTTTACCCACATTATACCCCAGAGACTGCTGAATTTTCTAAATGCATTAAGTTTGAAAATGGATTGCGTGCTGATATCAAGAGGGCTATTGGGTATCAGAAGATTAGGAACTTTTCCGAGCTGGTGAGTAGTTGCCGGATCTACGAGGAAGACACTAAGGCTCATTACAAGGTGGTTAATGAGAGAAAAGGAAAAGGGCAGCAAAGTCGTCCTAAGCCCTACAGTGCTCCTGCAGATAAGGGCAAAATGCGAGTTAATGATGAGAGGAGACCTGTGAAGAAAGATGCTCCTGCTGAGATAGTTTGCTATACTTGTGGCGTGAAAGGCCATAAGAGTAATGCTTGTCCTGGAGAGGTGAAGAGGTGTTTTCGTTGTGGCAAGAAGGGTCATACTACTGCGGATTGCAAGCATGGTGACATTGTGTGTTTTAACTGCGGTGAAGAGGGTCACATTGGTTCACAATGCAAGAAGCGTAAGAAGGCTCAGACTACTGGGAGGGTTTTTGCTTTGACTGGTACGCAGATGGAGAGCGAGGATCGCTTGATCAGAGGTACTTGTTATTTTGATAATATACCATTAGTTGCTATTATTGATACTGGTGCCACACATTGTTTTGTTGCTCTTGATTGTGCTGCTAAGTTGAATCTTGTTGTATCTGATATGAATGGGGAGATGGTTGTCGAAACTCCGGCTAAGGGTTCGGTGACTACTTCCTTTGTGTGTTTAAGATGTCCTGTGTCTATGTTTGGTCGTGATTTTGAGATTTATTTAGTATCTCTACCGTTGGTTGGGATGGATGTGATCTTGGGGATGAATTGGTTAGAGTACAATCATGTTCTGATTAATTGTTTTAGCAAGACGGTGCATTTTTCTTCTCCCGAGGAAGAGAGTGGCGCAGAGTTCCTATCTACTAAACAGTTGAAGCAGTTGGAACGCGATGGAATTATGATGTTTTCTTTGATGGCGTCCTTATCTATTGAGAATCAGGCAGTGATTGATAAGCTACAAGTAGTATGTGATTTTCCTGAAGTTTTCCCAGATGAGATTCCTGATGTGCCTCCGGAAAGAGAAGTTGAATTTACGATCGATCTTGTTCCTGGAACGAAGACTGTGTCTATGACACCTTATCGTATGTCAGCTTCTGAATTGGCGGAGCTAAAGAAACAGTTAGAGGATTTGCTTGATAAGAAGTTCGTGAGACCAAGTGTTTCACCGTGGGGAGCTCCAGTGTTGTTAGTCAAGAAGAAAGATGGAAGTATGAGGTTGTGCATCGACTATCGTCAGTTGAATAAAGTAACGATAAAGAATAGGTATCCACTTCCGAGAATTGACGACTTGATGGATCAGTTGGTGGGTGCTTGTGTATTCAGCAAGATAGATTTGAGATCGGGTTACCATCAGATTAAAGTGAAGGATGAGGATATGCAGAAGACAGCGTTTAGAACGCGATATGGACATTATGAGTATACGGTGATGCCTTTCGGTGTTACCAACGCACCTGGCGTATTTATGGAGTATATGAATAGAATCTTCCATGCTTATTTGGATCGTTTTGTTGTAGTATTCATCGATGATATTCTGGTTTACTCTAAGACTGAAGAAGAACATGCTGAGCATTTGAAGATCGTCTTGCAAGTGTTGAAAGAGAAGAAGCTTTTTGCTAAGTTGTCTAAGTGTGAGTTCTGGTTGAAAGAAGTAAGTTTTCTTGGTCATGTTATTTCTGGCGATGGCATTGCGGTTGACCCGTCTAAAGTTGAAGCGGTATCGCAATGGGAGACTCCTAAGTCGGTTACAGAGATTAGAAGCTTTTTGGGATTAGCAGGTTATTACCGAAGGTTTATAGAGGGATTTTCTAAGTTGGCTCTTCCATTAACGCAGTTGACGTGTAAAGGTAAATCTTTTGTGTGGGATGTGCATTGTGAGAACAGTTTTAATGAGTTGAAGAAACGTTTGACGACGGCTCCAGTTTTGATTTTGCCGAAGCCCGATGAACCTTTTGTGGTATATTGTGATGCGTCCAAGTTGGGTTTAGGTGGTGTTCTTATGCAAGATGGTAAGGTAGTAGCGTATGCTTCAAGACAGTTGAGAATTCATGAGAAGAATTATCCGACGCATGACTTAGAGTTGGCGGCTGTGGTCTTTGTATTGAAAATATGGAGACATTACTTGTATGGTTCGAGGTTTGAGGTGTTTAGTGATCACAAGAGTTTGAAGTACTTGTTTGATCAGAAGGAATTGAATATGAGACAACGTAGATGGCTCGAACTATTGAAAGATTATGACTTTGGTTTGAATTATCATCCGGGCAATGCTAATGTGGTTGCAGATGCCTTGAGTAGGAAGACTTTGCATATGTCTGCCATGATGGTGAAGGAATTCGAGTTGTTGGAACAGTTTAGAGATTTGAGTTTAGTCTGTGAGAGAACACCTCAGAGTGTAAAGCTGGGAATGCTGAAGATTGATAGTGAATTCTTGAAGAATATCAAAGAGGCACAGAAAGAAGATGTCAAGTTTGTGGACTTGTTGGTTGCTAGTAATCAGACGGAAGATAGTGACTTTAGAGTTGATGATCAAGGAGTGTTGAGATTTCGAGGTAGGATTTGCATTCCTGATGTTATCGCGATTTTCGGGTGTCAAATCATTGATTAGATTTGAACCTTTCAATCATTGATATCTCTATTTTTTTTGGGGAAAGGTAAAATCGAGAAAAAACCTTAGAAATTCTGAGTTCGGGGCTGATTTCACTACGGGAAGGTGTTAGGCACCCGCAATGACCATAGTATCCTATGGGAACCGTTTTACTAGTCTTATGTATACGCTTTGCTTTTATCGCTATTTGTAAAAAGGGATTTGATTTTAAGAATGGGAGTAAGAAGATTTTGAGTGTTGTTTTTATTGGACTTGGAGAGACTTTTGAGTCTCTTGCCTACATACCCCTTTTGGAGGATCAAAATTCCATGTAGTTCTCTTTCAAAATGTTTTTGTGGGTTTAATTTGTTTTTTAAGTTTGAAAAAGATTTTGAAGAAGGGAAAGAGGCCGTATAGGTATTAGAATTGAAAAGAAGAAAAAAGCATTCGGTTGGTTCAATTGTTAATGAAAACGGTTAAAGTTGGAAATTAATTGCATTTTGATTTGATTAAGAAAATAAAGGGAAAATCCTTTGGAGTTTTGACTCCAAGGTTCATTTGGAAAATATTTGAAGTGATGGAAGTTATTTGTTTTTAAAGAGATTAATTTTCTCTAAGTATCGCGCATCCTAAACATACACCTAAACGATAGACATACAACGTGTGTGCGTGTGTCGGTGCATGTGTCGGTGTACATCATTATAGTCCATAGTCCTTTACATCGGGTCCTAGTTTACATGCTACGGTCTGCAAGGAATAAAAATAAAGGAAAGAAAAAGTCTAAACTATTACATAACAATGGTGTAACAAACGGTATAGCACCTATGCTAAAGAATGGGATGAAGAGATGAGATTCTTATAATGCATGAGACATGAGACAAAAGGGTTAGTGAGCAATGTATGGAAATGAAATAAGCAAAAATATAGGAAGAAATACGCGAAGAAGTGTTGCATAAATTGGAAAACGGACAAATAAAATGGTGAAGGAAATAGCACTAACATATAGCAAAAACTTGACCTAAGCGCAAGACCTATAATTCTCATCACAGCCAGAAATTAAAGGTTCAATTCAAGCACAACAATGCAAAACAAATAACACACAAAGATATCAAATCAACACATATTTTTCATGCATTTCCATCACTTAAAAACATTTTAATTGCTTGCAAAGCAAGAAACCAAAGCCAAAAATTCACAAGCGGTAGCAACTACCACAAACCATGAGCAAAATATCACACAAATCATATATCAATCATCAAAATCACGCCATACAAAATTGGAGCGAGTGTCGCGCGCGCAACGTCGAGAAAACGCCGAAACAGACACGAATCATCACAAAAAGGAAACCCATATTTTTTTTATCCAATTTTCACATGTAAAAAGGCACAAAACATCAAGAAAATAGTAAAAACATACAGTAAAAATCTTGGAATTTTTAGTAAAATCTTGGCCTGCAACAGGTTCAATTAGCAAATACTACGGTGCAAATAGCAATAAAATTGAGAACAAACCAAGAACCGGCCCAAAGCCCACACTCAACGGACGATACCCATATATCAGTGGATCCGGACCGATCTTAAAGCCTCAGAGGCGTCAGATCAATCCGGATATAACGAAACCTAGATCTAACGGTTCATATTACGCAAGGCACGGGCCAGTCTAAAATCGACCCGGTTCGGCATCTTATACAAAAGGCTTTGGACCGGTTTATTGCCATTTTTCGTTTTTCATTTTCCATCCTCTTCCCCAACTCGCCGTTCTCTCGTCTCTCACCATGAACACACAAACCCTAGCTTCCCAAATCTTGCCCAGAATCACGTCACAACATGCTCAAACATTCGTTCTCATCGTTCTAAACACGTATCTATCAAAAACTTCTCAAATCACGAGATCGATGTAGATCTTCGTTATTATTGCGCACGGTTCCGATTCGTCTTGTTCTTTTTATGTTTTTGAGTACGAAGCACCATGAATCCATCACAGACTCACAACGGTTCACACTCGCTGTGAGTCTTTGATGTTTTTTTCACATTTTTTACATGTTAGGGTTTCGTAACCGTTTTTCTTTTGAATCGGGACCGTTCAAAGTCTTAGAGGTCTACATCGATCGCGTTCTTGCTACAGTTATGACACGAAGATGGAATTTGAGGAGTTTACCTGAGTTGTTTCGGAGATTTGAACTGAATCTTCAGAATTCCTTGAGTTTTCTTCTGTTTTGTTGATTCTTGGCTTGAATTTGAGATTAACCGGTAAATTTCTTCATCCTCTTCTTCGCCGATTCAATCTTCTTCCAGTTTCTTCTTCTTCTCCTCTCTGAACTCCCTGTGATCGGTGCTTGAAGCTCGCCGTTATCAACGGTGAGTTCGTACCTTGAATTGCAGGGAAAATGAGGTTCGATGATGAAGATTCACTTTGAATCTCTGAGAACTATATCGAATTTTATCGATTCGGTGTTGAATTTCAATGCTGGAAAACGGTTTTAGCTTGAATGTTCTTGAAGTTTTTCTTTGAAACTGTGGGTTTGATCCAACTGAATTGGAGAGAGAGTGTTGAATTTTGTTTGTGTGATGTGGATTGCACTGAATGGATCTGTTGGCACTTTGCACAGTAACTGGCCTTTTATAGGCTGCCAAGTGTGTATCCTGACCAATGAGGTAGTGACATGTGGCCTTGACTTTGCTTGCGTGGCCTTGGACTTGAAATTGGACCAATCTGCAATTAATGAAACTAAAGGGACTGTTTTGCAACTAAACAAGAATTGAACTGCTTTGAGAATTAAAAGAATTGGGACTGTTTTAAAAATTGGAATTGGACACTTCTGCAATGAGATGTAAAATTTTGGACTAAATTGCAATTAAAATAAAATTTGGACTTATTTGCAAAAAGTAAAAATAAAATTGGTAAAAAATGTAATTTGGAAAAAACGTAAAGCGCAACAATTAAAAATGACAAAACGGACTAAAATGAACAAATTATCAAAATGAGGTATTTTAAAATACCTCTCTGCCCAAAATTTATTTGATGTGAAAAGACCAAAATGCCCCTGGGGGCTAAAACGACTCAGACTGACTCAGATGCAAACTAAGATGATTTTGTACAAAATTTGATTAATGATTCATGCAGACAGATTGAAAAGACTCAGGGACAAATTGTAGGGACTAAAATGAGTTCCTTTGTAGGAAATGACCAAAATACCCTTTTGTATGATTTTATGTAAAAATTAAATGCCAGAAACAATAACGTATGCAGCTGAAGCACAGTGGTAAATTGCAGAGCAATACACAGTAAATTGGAAAAGTATTAGGGATTGAAAAGAAACTTGAGCGAGTATTTTTAGGTCCAAAACGAGGGTATGACAGCTGCCCCTATTTAAGTTTCTTCGTCTGGAGAGTCAAGAGACGGAGTCTTTGGCTTGACGCGACGAAGATACTTAAATATCGACATTTGTACTGATTTCGGGCGTAAAAATACGTTCGTAAATGCTATGTATGCCATGCAACATTTGTGTTATGAATGCAAGACAGACTGAGAATTGAATTTAACAGGAAATATGTCGTATCCATTGCGGGATTGGTAGACATTTAACAGAATAGCAAAAAGGAGTATGTCGTATCCATTGCGGGACTGGTTGACATTAACAAGATAGCAGATAACAAGACTCACTGGGGAGACTCGATAGCAAATTTGACAGGTACAAGCTGTTCTTGGATGCGAACTGGCCACTTGACCGGGGACATTGACAACAAAGGGCGCAAGCTGCTCTTGTATTTGAGCTGGTCACTTGGCTGAAAGAAAATATAGAAAGCACAAGCCGTTCTTGGACACGAACTGGTTACTTGGCTGAAAGAAAACAATAGGAAGCACAAGCCGTTCTTGGATACGAACTAGTTACTTGGCTGACAGGAAACAACATAGAAAGCACGAGCTGTTCTTGGATCTGAACTAGCCGCTCGGCGAATACCAAAAGGGTAGGTACAAGCTGTTCTTGGATGCGAACTTGCTACTTGACCGGAAACAAGGACAAATTGATAGGCACAAGCTGTTCTTGGGTACGAACTAGCCACTTGGCCGTTAACAGAAACAAATTGTATTTGAAAAAGAACTGAATTTGATTGACATAACTGTAGAAGCTTGAATTTGACAGGAATGTTAGAATTTGTGGTTGACAAGACTGTTTGAACTTTGAAATTGACATGATTGATTTTGATTGAGATTAGCATAAGAATTGAGAGTGCAAATGTGTGTGAATAACATGAAAATTTTATCAAATGCATGAACATATAGAATGCATGATTATGCATGTATGAATGCTTTGAAATGCATGATGATTGGCAATTTGTAGACATCATTCCGCAGAGACAGACAAAATATTGGAATAATGGGCACGTGATGGCTCGTGCTCCGACATATATTTGCGAAAGTTCCTCTTCTGGGGATGCCGTCGTTTGAAGATACATCGAGACCATCATTGAAGGCAGGAAGCTGTAAAATCGTAGAGGAAGACAATCTGAATGGTATTGCTGCTTATAGGAACAGTCACATAAATACTTTGGACACCGCATCTGTGGTCAATGCTTTTTGCATGTTTGCTTTTTTATATTTCTTTTTCATTTTTATTTTCATCATCCCATTTTTGCCTGGATCGCCCTTTCAGGTTTTCGACCCACCGGGGAAATAGTTTTTTTTCACATGCCCCTGTTTTTGCCTGAATTGCCTTTGAAGGTTGTCAATCCATCGGGGTGCTCATTTTTGCCTAAGCCGCCCTTTCAGGTTTTCGACTTAGCGAGCATATCCATTTTTCATGCTTTTCATTCTGTTTTTTCATTCTTGCCATTGACCACAGACCGTTACTGGGGGAAAGCTTGCTAGTAACTTGAATTGGAACTGATTATCAATGTAGATTTGTTCATGCATGTTCATTTGAATGTATCTAGCTGTCCAGGCTTGTTTCCAAAATACTCAAAAATTTTCAATTTTCATAATGTTCATTCCAGACATACATCATTATTAACATAGAAGAAATCTTTTGTATAAAGCTTTGAAGATAGAATGGAAAAATAGAGTGCCAAACAAAAGCATAGGCTCAAATCAATGTATAAGGGTGGTAATCAGCCGAAGGCGTGACTCCACGGATTTACAAAGCTTGGAAAATGGTAATTTTATTGGCTGGTGGTACATTGAACACAGTAACTACTATGGTATCTAAAACTCTTGAATCCACAGGCGTCGGAACCTCGGATGAGAATAGTCAATTATCAGTCGCAATGATCCCAAGGGGAATGGTAACTTGCCCGATATAGTCAATTGTCTTTTATTTCAATCTCATTTTTGCATGAACCGCCCTTTCGGGTTTTCGGCTCATCGAGACGCTCATTTTTGTCTGAGTTACACGTAATCTCAGCGAGCTTTTACATTTTTGTTTCTTGTCCCTTATTTTGCCTGGACCGCCCTTTCGGGTTTTCGATCCACCGGGAAGCGCATTTTTGCCTAGGCCGCCCTTTCGGGTTTTCGACCTACCACGCTGTTCTTTTCATATCTAGACAAAGTATTTCTTGACTATATCGGCGTTCACAGGATTCGGAAGTTCTACACCATCCATATGTGTGAGAATCAAAGCACCGCCAGAGAAAGCCTTCTTGACAACATAAGGTCCTTCATAGTTAGGCGTCCATTTGCCCCTTGGGTCGGGTTGCTGACTCATTCTTCTCTTCAATACGAGTTCACCCCCCTTGAATTCCCGAGGACGGACTTTCTTGTCAAAAGCAGTTTTCATCCTTGTTTGATACATCTGACCGTGAGCCAAAGCATCTAGGCGCCTTTCTTCAATCAAATTCAATTGGTCGTACCGACTCTGGCACCATTCAGCCTCAGACAACTTTGCTTCCATAATTACACGGAGAGACGGAATCTCCACTTCCAATGGGAGGACTGCTTCCATGCCGTATACAAGAGAAAACGGCGTTGCTCCGGTTGAACTACGGACTGTAGTGCGGTAGCCGTGTAAAGCATAGGGTAGCATCTCATGCCAGTCTTTGTATGTTGTTACCATCTTCTGCACAATCTTCTTGATGTTCTTATTGGCAGCCTCAACTGCACCATTCATCTGAGGTCTGTAAGGAGAAGAATTGTGGTGTTCAATCTTGAATTTCTCACATAAGGCTTGCACCATGTCATTTGTAACACCCCGTTTTCCCAACATAAAAATTTCTTAAACAATTATCAGAGTATGCAAACACGACAACGGGATATTACATAAAACATAATCCAAAACAATTTAAATAATAATTTAAATTAACCAAATTACTTCAAAACTTTGCAGCGGAATTATTACTAAAAATTCATAAACGTTTGGCACGCAGGCCCCATAAAAATATCTCATGGAGTTAGTCCCATTATTTGCAAAATAACACAAATAGTCACGTAAAAGAATGAAGCATGCATAAAGACAACCCCATCCCGTTACGTATCAGAGCGACCTAAACGACACAGTGATGCAAGGCCACTCACGAGCAACTGCACACTAAGCACGATCACCTGCACTTGCCCACAAGGCGGCAATTCCAGCAGAAGGGGTGAGAATTCATAACAAAATAATACTAATCAACATAATACGGAATAACAATTAACATCAAAACATTAATAGCATTCTTGCATCATTTAATAACTTATAGCACGTAATCACATAATCAATTTCATATCATCTTTAAGCAAGTAGCATAGATAAATAACACTTATCACTTAATCATATATTCATTTTTTTGTCAACAACATGACATCATAAATATGACCATGTGACAATGCTCTTAGACTCCTTATATGCATGTGGTACCAAACTTCATCATAAGTATTAATATACTTTTAAACGTGCGGAGGACAAAGCTCCTAATAAACGTGCGGAGGACAAAGCTCCTATCATGGTGAGGACTAAGCTCAATGTATGCTATGCATGGACTCAACTCAAATAACATTTATCCTTAATCACCTTATCAACATGCATCCAAGAATTTGGAGCTAAACAACAACTTATCATTGCATATATAACATATACTTATATCATAACGGTTCAGTTTAATAACATCAGCAGCGTAATTCAAATCACAAGAACAGAATGATATCAATATATCAATTACAATTCAAGGCAACATAAACTTTAACATAATTGCACAATGTATAATATTTAATTCATGCTCTACCACCATAACCCAACAATCCATACTTAGAAGGGCTCTGAACAGGGCTCTCAGCATCACCACTAGGCCTAAATAACACTCAGGGAACTCCTCCAAAACAATCATACGGAACAGATCACTCAACCCTCACAACTTCCAAAACTGGCAGTGTTCGCGAGGCGAGTGGGTTAGCTCGCCGTGGCGAGCTGCCAGAAGCAACTCGCGAGGCGAAGGGAAGTGCTCGCTATGGCGAGCTGCCAGGAGCAACTCGCGAGGCGGGGATAGGTACTCGCCGTGGCGAGCGATGAGGCTCATCACTCGCGAGGCGAGGATCACTGCTCGCCGTGGCGAGCGATGAATTTCGCTGCGGCCAGAACTGCTAAACTCTCAAAATCTCACAAATTCTCATGGTTCTAAGCCTGCTATTGATTCCAGAATTCATCCTAAACATATTCTAAGGTCTAGGAACACTTTCTACATCAATTAAACCTATTCCAACCGTTAATCCATCAATTTATAAGGTTTTGACCTAGTTTTCACCTTCTCTCAAATCAATCCTAATCCTTGTTAATTGCTATCAGAACTATGCTAATCAGTATTACTTAATCATGAGTCTCACCCTTACCTGAATTGCAGCAGAAAATCGCAGCACACCCTTCCTTCTTTCTCTTCACGCGTGCGGCTTCTTTTTTTCCCAAAAGTTCTGAAAGCGTTACTGACTCTAACCTAATTTTCCTTATTTATACTGCCAGCAAATCTTATCTTATTTACCCTTTCTCCCACATAACTCTCTAAAATCCAAAACTAACCCATAACTAAATATTTTATTTTCTTTTCAAATCTTATTTTATTTAACAATAAAATAAGTCTCTTAACCTTATCCTTAATCATTATATCTTACCACAAAATCATCCCAAGCATAACAAATCACATCAAAACATATCAAAACATATCAAACACTTATATATTATATAAATATAATATAATCACCTAAACTCGATTTAAATAAATACTAAAACGAACGTGGGCGTTACATCATTGTTCAGGTTGGTACCGTTGTCAGTGATAATCTTGCTAGGAACACCATAACGACAGATGATA
The DNA here is from genome assembly GCA_958299785.1 of Medicago lupulina. Lineage (NCBI taxonomy): Eukaryota > Viridiplantae > Streptophyta > Magnoliopsida > Fabales > Fabaceae > Medicago > Medicago lupulina. The sequence goes on from OY283143.1 coordinate 34,019,549, forward strand.
TTGTTCTTGATGAACTTGACTACTACTTGCTTAGTCACGTTGGCGTAAGATGCAGCTTCGACCCATTTGGTGAAATAATCGATTGCTACCAGGATAAAACGATGACCATTCGAAGCTTTCGGTTCAATTCTTCCGATCATATCAATGCCCCACATAGAGAAAGGCCATGGAGAAGACATAATATTGAGAGCGTGCGGAGGCACATGGATCTTATCAGCATATATTTGACATTTGTGGCACTTCCTGGCATGTTGATAGCAATCGCGCTCCATGGTCATCCAGTAGTAACCAGCTCTCAACAGCCTTCTAGACATAGCATGCCCCGATGCGTGGGTCCCAAAGGTGCCATCGTGCACATCGTGCATTAGCTGTTCTGCTTCACATTCATCAACACATCTTAACAACACCATATCGAAATTCCTTTTGTATAGGACATCACCATCCAGCAGGAACTTGCTAGCCAACCTGCGCAGCGTCTTCTTGTCTTTGTTGGAAGCATTCGGCGGGTACTCATGGCTTTGCAAAAATTGTTTGATATCATAATACCAGGGTTTGCTGTCGACTCCGCCTGAACCCGTTTGTACAATTGCATCACTGACAGTAAACACATGAGCGGGCCGGTCTAAGCGTCGTACTTTGATCATCGGTACATGATTCCAATGGTTCACTCGGAACATGGAAGATAAGGTAGCAAGAGCATCGACCATTTGGTTCTCCTCTCTGGGAATATGGTGCAACTCGACCTTCGTAAAATACGTTAACAGACGTCTCGCATAATCACGGTAAGGGATCAGATTGGCATGATGGGTCTCCCATTCTCCCTTTACTGGTTGATGACTAGTGCAGAGTCTCCATAGATGTCCAGATGCTTGATTCGCATATCGATGGCTTCTTCAATTCCCAAGATACATGCTTCATACTCGGCCACATTGTTGGTGCACTCAAACACAATCCGGGCTGTAAAAGGGATGTGATGCCCCTGCGGAGCCACAATTACTGCGCCGATTCCTCGGCCATAGGCATTAACAGCACCATCAAAGACCAACCCCCACTTGCTATCAGGGTCTGGACCTTCACCGATTAGTGGTTCTTCACAGTCTCTTGGCTTTAAGAACATAACCTCTTCGTCGGGGAAGTCGAACTTCAAAGATTGATAGTCATCGAGCGGTTGGCAAGCGAGATGGTCAGCCAGGATACTCCCTCTAATGGCTTTCTGAGCTTTAAACACAATATCATACTCTGACAGTAACATTTGCCAACGTGCGATTTTTCCAGTGACAGCCGGTTTCTCAAAGATATACTTGATTGGATCCATCCGGGATATCAACCAAGTTGTATGATTTATCAAGTAGTGGCGCAGGCGTTTGGCAGCCCAGGCTAGTGCACAACAGGTTTTCTCGAGCATTGTGTACCGAGTCTCACAATCGGTGAATTTCTTGCTCAAATAGTAGATAGCATGCTCTTTCTTTCCAGTTTCATCTTGCTGACCGAGCACACATCCCATGGATTCATCCAACACTGACAAGTACATAATCAATGGCCTTCCGTCCACGGGCAGGACAAGGATCGGGGGTTCTAACAAGTATTCTTTGATGCTATCGAAAGCTTCTTGGCATTCATCATTCCATACAACAGGTTGATTCTTCCTGAGCAACTTGAAAATTGGCCCGCAGGTTGCAGTCATGTGGGATATAAATCTAGAAATGTAGTTCAAACGCCCGAGGAACCCTCTGACTTGCTTCTCGGTTTGCGGGGCCGGCATCTCACGGATAGCTCGGACTTTGTCAGGATCTACTTCAATGCCCTTCTGGCTGACAATGAAGCCTAGCAACTTCCCAGACCTAACACCGAACGTACATTTATTTGGATTCATCCGAAGCTTGTATTTCCTCAACCTTTCAAACATCTTTGCCAAATACTCCACGTGTTGTTCTTCATCATTCGACTTTACAATCATGTCGTCTACGTACACTTCGACTTCTTTGTTAATCATGTCATGGAACAAAGTGGTCATCCCCCTTTGATGAACGACGTCTTCTCCCTGTCTTTGGGTGACATTTTGATTTGGTTATAGCCAGAAAATCCGTCCATGAAAGAGAACACCTTGCACTGGGCAGTATTATCAATAAGTACATCAATGTGAGGTAGTGGGAAGTTGTCCTTCAAGCTTGCTCTATTCAAATCTCTGTAATCAACGCACATCCGGACCTTACCGTCCTTCTTTGGCACTGGCACAATGTTAGCAACCCACTCGGGATATTCAACTGTCATGAGAAAACCCGCGTCGATCTGTTTCTGCACTTCACCTTTGATCTTCAGAGGCATGTCCGGCCGAGTCCGTCTCAACTTTTGTCTGACAGGGGGACAGTCTGGTTTTGTCGGTATCCGGTGTTCCACAATCTGGGGATCCAAACCTGGCATATCTTCATACGACCATGCAAAGATATCTGAATACTCGTGGAGAAGCTGGAAGATCCTTTTCTTGACCCCTTCCTCCAATGCAGCACCGACTTTGATTTCTCTTTTGTCATCCTCGGTACCCAAGTTGATTAGCTCGATCTCCTCCTAATGAGGCCGAATGGTTTTCTCTTCTTGTTCAAGCAACCGGGCAATCTCATCTGGTATATCATCACTATCCTCATCTTCGGCCTCAAACACCGGGGATTCAACAGTTTGGAGAAACATAGGGTCACTGTGTTCAACGGGTTCATTTTGGTTCGATCTGCGTGACATGATTGGATGATTTTTTAGAAAATAGTTTTCATGCAGATCTTTGAAATTAATAAGAAAATACAGATGTTTTGGTTTTTTCTGGCATTACCATTATTTCCAAGGGAAAAGCATTAAAGAAAGAAGAGAGTCGTGAAAGAAACGACATTTTTTATTGATAATGGTGATGTCGGAACAAACATGCCCTTTACAAAAGTGTCACTTCCACCTCGGGCAGAGCGGAAGGATTGTTATTTTGAAAACGAAAGCCTAGACAGCAAGACACATTACTTAGAATCATGCACAAACACAGGGAGATTGATAACATTCCAGTTCTTTGCCATGCCTCCTGGTATCACAAATGTGGGCCTAGCCCCTCCTTCATCACCACCATCAAGAATTGCATTGGCAAATCCAGCACTACGGAATGTTCCAGTTGACACGCCTGACGTCGGAGAGAAACCGAGACCCTCCTTGCGTTTGTTGTCCAGCAGCTGTATCAATTGGCCCCAACCGGCGGCCTGACCCTCCTGAACGGCTTTCTGCGCATCTCTCAACGAAGCCATAGCAGCACTAGACCTCTTGGGCTCTGCACCTTCGATAACCAAACCCTGGAATGCAGTTCCCTCGGCGGATTTAGCTTCGATGCAAGAGAAGGATGATAACTGACTGACCAGATAAGCTTCTTCCCCATGCACTGTCACAAGTTTACCATCCCTTACGAACTTCAGCTTTTGATGGAGGGTAGAAGTGACTGCACCGGCCTCATGTATCCACGGTCTCCCGAGAAGGCAACTGTAAGAGGCATCTATGTCCATAACCTGGAAAGTAATCATGAATGTTTCAGGGCCAATAGTCATGGGGAGATCTACCTCTCCAAGCACAGTTTTACGGGAACCATCGAAAGCCTTGACTAGGAAAGTACTCCTTCTCAAAGGAACTCCTTGACAACTTAACTGATCCAAAGTCGACTTAGGCATCACATTCAACGACGACCCAGTGTCTACCAACACGTTGGACAGCATATCTGCTTTGCAGTTCATGGAAATGTGCAGGGCTAAGTTGTGGTGCTTCCCTGTCTCTGGAAGTTCATCTTCACCAAACCAAAGGTTACTGCAAGCAGTGATGTTAGCCACTATCCCACCAAATTGATCCTCTGTGACTTCATGGTCGACATATGCTTGCTCCAATACTTTCAATAATACATTCCTGTGAGCCTCCGAACTAAGGAGTAGGGCCAAGATGGATATCTTCGAAGGGGTTTGTAATAGCTGGTCAACGATCTTATTATCGCTTTTCTTAATTATCCTCAAAATCTCATCTAGATTGGAATCTTCAATGGACTGGCCTGGACGGCTAGTATTTTCAACGACAGGAGGGGTTGACAATGGAGTAGCCTTATCAGCAGGAATCACAACTGGCACATCGTCTTTCTTTTGAAACAAGAGAGGACGGACCTTACCGCTCCTCAAAGTCGTCACTTCGGCGATACTGCCTACTGTGCTCGGGGACACCAAAGGTACTTCTTTCCCGTTTTCCAACATAGTTGCACTGTACTTGTACGGGATGGCTTTCGCAGAAGTATATGGCACTGGACCAGGCAACCGTATGACCAACGGTTCAACGTCCTTCCTGGCGGGCGCGCTCTTGACCGGAGTATCGTGGAAGATTGGCACTATCATACAAACATCACTGGTAGTCAGGTAGTTGTCATTCATCAAGCTTTGGATATCAATCTGGACTACGCTGCAACCCATGGGGTTCTGAAGACATTCACAGCAAGTAACATGGTCGTGGCTGAACAGAGCAGCTTGGCACAATTTGATATGTAGCGGTACTAGAGGAGTAGCAACATTACGGACATTGAGACGAGGGATTTCTTCACACACTTCAATCACATTCACGGCGGCATGGTTGGGGAGTGGATTGTCGAGCACATGTGGGACATTGTTTTCAAAAGATAGTTTTCCCTGGTCGATCAACTTCTTCACAATATATTTCAGAGCGTAGCAACCTTCTACATCATGACCTAGGGCGCCTTGGTGGAAATCACATCTGAGATCAGAGCGGAACCTGGGAGGCAGTGGGTTTGGCGGAGGTTTGCCAGGTCTAGTGGTGCAATACCCCTTATGCAACAGAGTTGGGAGTAGTTCAGCGTACGCCATCGGTATCGGCGAAAAAGACGGTCTCGTTTGAGGACCTTGTTGTTGTTGAGCCAGCGGTGGCTGCTGCATCTGTTGGGCGATGGCATTAACAGGGACCTGGGGCTGGCCCGGTAGTGGAGGGTATTGATGGTAAAACGGCGGATAGAATGGATGCTGGGCATACTGTAGGTACTGATACGGTTGGGGCAGTTGTGTAGCATTGACAGGAGCGGCAGTGGCAGATTGATTGGTTCCGGCAGACACCATTCCAACGTCTGATTCCTTTTTCTTATGGTGACCATTGCCGTACTTCTTTGGTGCATTCGAAGACTCACCTTTCTCAAACACGATGATGCCTTCTCGGACAGCTTCCTCCAAGCGGGTCCCCATAGTGACCATCTCAGAGAAGTTGCTTGGGGCAGCAATAATCATTCTTTCAACATAATCTTTCTTCAGGGTCTTCAAGAATGTTTGAGTCATTTCTTCCTCGTCCAAAACGGGAGTGATACGGGCAACTGCCCCTCTCCACCTCTGTGCATATTCGCGAAAGCTTTCGTCCTTTTTCTGAGAAAGAGATCGGAGGAATTCCCTATTCGGCTTGAGCCTAGTGTTGAATCCATAGTGGCTCTTAAAGGCAGCAGCCAGATCATCAAAAGTACGAATATCATCCTTGCTCAAACCGGTATACCACTCCGCGACATCTTCCATTAGGATGTCCTGGAAGCAATGGATCATAAGTGAATCATTGTCTGCGTGGTTAGCCATCTTTCGGACGTACTTGATGATATGGTTCTGGGGGCAGGTCAGCCCATTGTAGCAATCAAATTCCGGGACCTTGAACTTCTTGGGGACATCCACCCTCGACACTAAACAAAGATCGTGGGTTTTGACGAGGTCACTGCTCCCGCGGTTGGCCTTGATCTCGCGACGGAGTTCTTTGGCCAGCTCCTCCATTCTTTCTTCCATAGTTCCCAATACAGGAGTCTTTCCACGGTAATCATTAGCATTGGCGCCCTGAGGCGTAGAATGTACAATTGGATCGGTGAAGACCGTTGACTGCGGCAAGGTAGTATGAAGAGAGGTGTGCCCTGAGACGGGGATTTGGTTACCGTTGGTAGCACTAGAAGCACCTGCTGTGGGATTAGGGGCAAAGAAAACTGGGAGTCCATATGGGTATCCCCTTGGCATGGCAAAGCGGTTATCGAGAGATGACGTTGGAATTGCCTCAGTGGTCTCTGGAGTAGATGAGGTTGGTTGTCCTTGAGCGGCCATCAGAGCAGTCATGGTGTCGAGAGCTTTAGCTAACTCTTCTCTCACGGAAGCTAATTCAGTACGGAGCTGTGCGTTTTCTTCTTCCATAGCTACTTGATTCCTTCTTCTGTATTGTCTAGTCTGATGTACTCTGGTAGGTTGATCGGTCCTTCGAGCACGGGCCACCTTTCACACTGCGGCAAAAGAACCAGGAGGCAGTGAGCACTTGGAAGTTTTTGTGACTGATGAATGATGCATATGATGCATGATATGTGCAGATGCAGATGCAAAAATGACTCTTTTTATTACCAAAAGGGTCTTTCAGACAAATTAGAGTTCTTTGCAAACATTATTGGACTAACAAATTATTCAAAGCAAGTTGTTTTGATATATTGAGCCAAGGGAGTAGGCTTCTGAAACATAAGCTGAACAAACAACATAACCCATAGTCAATCCTATCATCCAGAACTAAGGGGTGACTGGGTAGTATTCGGAATCCGAGTCTGAAGCTGAACCACAATAACTGGCAAAGAAATCTCGACGACCTCTGACTCTCTTGGAGTCTCTCCTCAATAGATAATCCTTCTCCTCAAGCTCCTTCCTAACTCTGGCTAGTTCCTTTTTCAGCATCCGGTTCTCATGATCTTTCTGCTCGTCTCTGCCATCCAAAGTCATGATCAAGTTCTCAGCCTCACTGTAGCGGGCTTTCCATGCTCGCTTCTCCTCACTCTCCCTAGCTAGATGCTCCTGATACATCTCCTGAGTCGCGGGAAGCAACGGTAGTGGTCTAGACGGAGTAGATGCAGATACATGTCTCATAGCAGGGTAAGGCATGCCAATCTCTTCGGCTCGATCTATCACCCACTGAGTATAGGCCTCATGAGCTATACCGGATCTCACGCCCAAATGCTTCACATCCTTCCTTCGAACCTTAGACCAAGCATCTGTAAAGGCTTTCCTTTGATCGGTGGGAGCATTGGAATAGTAAAAGAACTCCCGTGATGTAGCAAGGTTGATGGGTTTTACTCTCATAGGGAAACCAAACTGTCTCATGGCTAACTCGGGGTTGTAGTTGATTCCTCCCCGGGTACCGAGAAGAGGTACATTGAGGAAGTCCCCACAACCAGTAATAATCTCCTTGACTCGAGCTGCTGGAGTGATCCAAACCACCTCATCGGGAGTAAGAGCCATAATCCGCTGCGAATAAGACCAATTCTCCGTGTTGGCATGGAAAGAACTCGGGAGGTGAGAAATAAACCACCGATATAGAAGAGGTATGCAGCAAAGAATAAATCCACGACCCTTGAGAGTCCGATCATGGATGGCATGGTATGTGTCAGCTAACAAAGTAGGAACCGGGCTCTTGGAATGGAAGATCTCAATAGCATTCATGTCCACGAAGTTGTCGAGATTCGGAAAGAGAATGAGCCCATAGATAAGTAGTGCAAGAATAGCCTCAAGAGTGTCCTGGCAAGTAGATTCAAGATTAGCCCGCTCAAGTAAGTACTTTGAAGTGAAACCCTGGATGTGAGACTTGGTGATGAGATTCTCAGACACATCGGAAGTCTTGAGATAAAGATCCTTAGCAATCACCAGAGGAGTAAGAGAAGATCCTGGGCCCGTGAAGGGCACCCCCTCGGCTATAGGTAAACCCAATAAACTAGAATAAGCCTCAAGTGTAGGGACCAACTGAAAATCCGGGAAAGTGAAGCAACGGAAAACTGGGTCATAGAATTGCACCAGAGTGTGCACCAGCTTCTCTTCTATATTAGTTCGGAGAATACCAAGCAAACCACCGTATCGGAGACGAAACCCAGTCGGATTCTTAACCTTGAGTGCCAACTCCCTTAGGCTAGCCAAATCGACTTCTTTAAACTTGTAAGACTTAGTCCTCTTCATGCCTGGTTATATTTGCAAAGGATTTTAGTTTGTCTATAACTTTTGATAAATGCATGTAAAAAGGTTTATGCATGAATGCATGTATGCATGGTTTTGTTTAACAAAGAAAGCACGGTGGGCTAAAGTAACAAGTGGACACGGTGTCCGGTGAAACTAAGGTTTTGATAGCAGTAACCAAGGTTCTATACAGTTCCCAAACCACAACCTCTCTTCCGTATATCATAGTAGTACAAAGCAACGCTTGTCCATGATTATCCGTAAGAAGGTCTAGTTTGGGTGTAGTATCGCGTGACGACTAAATTTCGAGACAACGCTCGGTTTAGCCACCGCACTACGTCCTAAGAAAGGCCAAGGATGGGTTTGGTAACTACGGTCCATAGCCTTCATCGGTCAATTGGAAGTAAAGTGCCTAAGCATGACGACACACGCCGACAACGTCACCTCCAAAATGCCTCAGCTATGTGAGATTGATCGCGTAATCCAATGCACGAGGCAACCCACGGAATGGATTGTCGATTATATCTCTTCCTAATCTTAGGTTCACTCAGCCCGGGTATAGGGCTTTTGATATTCTCACCGCACACGTACATAAGAAAATTTTACATGTAACAATAAAGCAAAGCATAAAACATAAAGCATGTAAAACTAGGTGTAGCCCTAAAGAGTCCCCAGTGAAGTCGCCATTTCTGTTATCGCGATTTTCGGGTGTCAAATCATTGATTAGATTTGAACCTTTCAATCATTGATATCTCTATTTTTTTGGGGAAAGGTAAAATCGAGAAAAAACCTTAGAAATTCTGAGTTCGGGGCTGATTTCACTACGGGAAGGTGTTAGGCACCCGCAATGACCATAGTATCCTATGGGAACCGTTTTACTAGTCTTATGTATACGCTTTGCTTTTATCGCTATTTGTAAAAAGGGATTTGATTTTAAGAATGGGAGTAAGAAGATTTTGAGTGTTGTTTTTATTGGACTTGGAGAGACTTTTGAGTCTCTTGCCTACATACCCCTTTTGGAGGATCAAAATTCCATGTAGTTCTCTTTCAAAATGTTTTTGTGGGTTTAATTTGTTTTTTAAGTTTGAAAAAGATTTTGAAGAAGGGAAAGAGGCCGTATAGGCATTAGAATTGAAAAGAAGAAAAAAGCATTCGGTTGGTTCAATTGTTAATGAAAACGGTTAAAGTTGGAAATTAATTGCTGTTATCGCGATTTTCGGGTGTCAAATCATTAATTAGATTTGAACCTTTCAATCATTGATATCTCTATTTTTTTTGGGGAAAGGTAAAATCGAGAGAAAACCTTAGAAATTCTAAGTTCGGGGCTGATTTCACTACGGGAAGGTGTTAGGCACCCGCAATGACTATAGTATCCTATAGGAACCGTTTTACTATGCTTTACGTATACGCTTTGCTTTTATCGCTATTTGTGAAAAAGAGGGGTTGATTTTAAGAATGAGAGAAAGAAGATTTTGAGTTTTGTTTTTATTGGACTTGGAGAGATTTTGAGTCTCTTGCCTACATACCCTTTTAAGGGATCAAAATTCCATGTAGTTCTCTTTCAAAATGTTTTTGTGGGTTTAATTTGTTTTTTAAGTTTGAAAAAAGATTTTGAAGAAGGGAAAGAGGCCGTATAGGCATTAGAATTGAAAAGAAGAAGAAAGCATTTGGTTGGTTCAATTGTTAATGAAAACGGTTAAAGTTGGAAATTAATTGCATTTTTATTTGATTAAGAAAATAAAGGGAAAATCCTTTGGAGTTTTGACTCCAAGGTTTATTTGGAAAATATTTGAAGTGATGGAAGTTATTTGTTTTTTTTAAAAGATTAATTTTCTCTAAGTATCGCGCATCCTAAACATACACCTAGCGTTAGCTCATGCAACGTGTGTGCGTGTCGGTGCGTGTGTCGGTGTACATCATTATAGTCCATAGTCCTTTACATCGGGTCCTATTTTACATTCTATGATCTTGCATGAAATTAAAGAAAAGTAAACTACCTAAACATTGCATAAGAATTAGCTGAACGCCCCATGAAAGAGTTAAAGGGAGAAATGGAAATGAGATGAGATGCTTAGTATGCATGAAACATAGAGTAAAGTGGTTAGTAAAACAAGGAAAGAATAATGAAATACTAATCCTAAACAAAATGGTAACTATCACAAAAATTGGCATAAAATCACACTAAACAACATTGCTAAATATCACAAAATTGGCATCAAAGATCAAACTAAACAAGGTTGCGAAATATCACACAATTGGTATCAAGAATCAAACTAAACAAGATTGCAAAATATCACACAAAATTGGTATCAAGAATCAATTTTAACAACATTGTAAAATATCACACCATTGTAATCAAGGATCAAATTTGACAAAGTTGAAAAAACTTCACAAAATTGTAATCAAGCATCAATTTTAACAAGAACATGAGAAATATCGCAAAATTCAAGTTTTAATAAGATTGAAGATACTACAAAAGCACCAAACTTCACACAATCCAAGGAGCTATTATGAGAACAGGGGTAAATCACCATGGGATCAAAGCCAAGCACTAAAATCATATGATACGAGCTTGAACTAAAAATCACACGAAGAAATTCACAAAACAACAAAACATACCAATTAAAAAAGAAATTTACCCCCATCATTTTTATCAATCTTAACATGAAAAATCATCATCAAACAGTCAAGAATATACCAAGAATCCCATAGAAAAAATTACAAAAGTATTCAATAAAATTAAAACATGCCAGGGGTTCAGATAACAAGAATTAAAGGTGTATATAGCAAGAAAACCCAAAAACGCAAGAAAGCTCCAGGCCCAAAGCTTCACAGCCCAAACCCACGGATCTGATGGATCCGGATCAAGCTAACGCTCCAGGAGCGTTGGATTGATCCAGATCCATCAGGATCTGAATCAAACGGCTGAGAGTGTGAGAAGAACGGGTCGGGTTTGGGTTAACCCGACCCAAAGGCATATATAAAAGGGTTTTACACCCGTTTCCTTCATTCTTGTGACATTTTCTCTTTCTTCTCTCCTTCTCTCCGCCGTTCTCTCTTCTTCGTATGAAACCCTAAACCTAACTTCTTGAATCCTACCCAGAATTGGTTCGTTCATGGCTTAAAAGCTTCGTTTGGTGGTTCTTATCACGAATACGCCATTGAAACACACACACACCGTTCAAAATGAGGTAGATCTTAAGGTTCAGTCACGGTTTCGAATGGTTTTGGTTCGTTATTTTCCGATTCACACTTCTTTCAAAATGAATTCGTTTATGGATTCTCCGGTTTACAATGATTGATATTCGTTGCAAACCCTAGAATCGTTATGTTTTTCTGGAAATTTTTAGGGTTTTTTACGTTTTTGAACCAAAACTTCTTCGAAACTGTAATGGATCTACATCAGTTGGGATTCATTGTTGTTCAGGAGTATAAAGAGGTAAGTTCTTTGATTCTCACCTGGTTTTGTTCGGAGATTCGATCTAGAGTCTTCGGAAATCTTTGGATTTGATTCTGTCGCTTGTCTTTGGCTTGAAATCCGGAAATAAACCGGTGAATTCTTCGTTCTTCTTCTTCTCTGGTTCAAAACCGTGAAATTCTTTCCCTCTTCTTCACCAACTCTTCCTCTGTGATCGTGCCGGATTCATTGCTTCTGGCGATGAATTTGGCGCTCGAATTGCAGAGACACAGTTCAATGATGATGATTCAGTGATGAATCTCTGAGAACTGCAGTGAATTTCATCGCATTGTGCTTGAATCTTGGTTCTGGGAAATTAGGGTTTTTTCGTGTTCTTGAGCTTTTCTGAGTTTGTTATGATTTTGATCCTAACTGCCAAGAGAGAGAAAGATGGAATCTGTTTGTGATGATGTGGATTGCACTGAATGGATCTGTTGGCACTTTGCACAGTAACTGGCCTTTTATAGGCTGCCAAATGTGTATCCTGACCAATGAGGTAGTGACATGTGGCCTTGACTTTGCTTGCGTGGCCTTGGACTTGAAATTGGACCAATCTGCAATTAATGAAACTAAAGGGACTGTTTTGCAATTAAACAAGAATTGAACTGCTTTGAGAATTAAAAGAATTGGGACTGTTTTAAAAATTGGAATTGGACACTTCTGCAATAAAATGTAAAATTTGGACTGAATTGCAATTTTTGAAAGTATTGGGACTAAAATGCAATAATAATAAAATTGGTTAAAAAATGTAATCTGAAATGCAACGTAAAGCGAAACAGTTAAAATTGACAAAATGGACTAAAAACGAACAAACTACCAAAATGAGGTATTCTAAAATACCTCTCTGCCCAAAATTTGTTTGATGTGAAAAGACTAAAATGCCCCTGGGGCAAAAACGACTCAAACTGACTCAGACTGACTCAGATGCAAACTAAGACGATTGTTGTACAAAATTTGATTAATGATTCATGCAAACAAGTTGAAAAGACTCAGGGACAAATTGTAGGAACTAAAATGGGTTCCTTTGTAGGAAATGACCAAAATACCCTTTTGTATGATCTTATGCAAAAATTTAAAAGACTGAAGCAGTAATGTATGCAGCCGAAGCACAGTAGAAAACACGGTGAATTTGAAAGTATTAGAAAATAGCAGAGGAATTTGAATGAGTATTTTTAGGTCCAAAATGGGGGTATAACAGCTGCCCCTATTTAAGTTTCTTTGTCTGGAGGGTCAAGAGACGGAGTCTTTGGCTTGACATGACGAAGATACTTAAATATCGACATTTGCACCGGTTTTGGGCGTAAAAATACATTTGTAAGTGCTATGTATGCCATGCAGCATTTGTGTTATGAATGTAAGACAGACTGAGAATTGACTTTAACAAAATATGTCGTATCCATTGCGGGACTGGTAGACATTAACAGGACAGCAAAAACGGAGCATGTCGTATCCATTGCGGGACTGATTGACATTAACAGAATAGCAAAAAGGAGTATGTCGTATCCATTGCGGGATTGGTTGACATTAACAGAATAGCAGATAACAAGACTCACTGGGGAGACTCGATAGCAAATTTGACGGGTACAAGCTGTTCTTGGATGCGAACTAGCCACTTGACCGGGAATGTTGACAACAAAGGGCGCAAGCTGCTCTTGTATTTGAACTGGTCACTTGGCTGAAAGAAAATATAGAAAGCACAAGCTGTTCTTGGACACGAACTGGTTACTTGGCTGACAGGAAACGAAATAGAAAGTACGAGCTGTTCTTGGATCTGAACTGGCCGCCCGGCGGATATCAAGAGGATAGGTACAAGCTGTTCTTGGATTTGAACTTGCTACTTGACCGATAACAGAAACAAATTGACAGGTACAAGCTGTTCTTGGATGCGAACTTGCTGCTTGACCGATAACAAGAGTGAATTGGCAGGCACAAGCTGTTCTTGGGTACGAACTAGCCACTTGGCCGTTTAATGGAAACGAATTGTATTGTAGAAACAAATTGAAATTGACTCGACATGACGGCAGGAGCTTGAATTTTGAAAAGGTAGCTAAAGTTTGAAATTGACAGGATTGTTGGATTTTGAAATTGACATGACAGTTATGAATTTGGAATTGACATGATTGATTTTGATTGAGATTAACATAGGAATTGAGAGTGCAGATGCATATGAATAGCATGACAATTTTAACAAATGCATGAGCATATAAGATGCATGATTATGCACGTATGAATGCTTTGAAATGCATGATGATTGGCAATTTGTAGACATGATTTCGCAGAGACAGACAAAACATTGGAATATTGGGCACGTAATGGCTCGTGCTCTGACATATACTTGCAAAAGCTCCTCTTCTGGGGATGCCGTCGTTTGAAGACATACCAAGGCCGTTGTTGGAGGCTGGGAAGCTGTGAAACTGTAGAGAAAAACAGTCTGAATGGTATTGCCGCTTGTTGGAACAGTCACGTAAATACTTTGGACATCGCATCTGTGGTCAATGCTTTTGCATGTTTTTCTTTTCTTTATTACTTCTTTTTCATTTTTACTTTCATCATCCCATTTTTGCCTGGATCGCCCTTTCGGGTTTTCGACCCACCGGGGAATAGTTTTTTCACATGCCCCTGTTTCTGCCTGAATTGCCTTTGAAGGTTGTCAATCCATCGGGGTGCTCATTTTTGCCTAAGCCACCCTTTCGGGTTTTCGACTTAGCGAGCATATTCATTTTTTCATGCTTTTCATTCTGTTTTTTCATTCTTGCCATTGACCACAGACCGTCACTGGGAGGAAGGCTTGCTAGTAACTTGAATTGGAACTGATTATCAATGTTGATTTGTTCATGCATGTTCATTTGAATATACCATGTTGCTTAGGCTTGCTTTCAAAATACTCAAAAAAATTTTCAATTTTTAGAATGTTTATTCCAGACATGCATCATTATTAACATAGAAGAAATCTTTTGTACAAAGCTTTGAAAATAGAATAGAAAAATAGAGTGCCAAACAAAAGCATAGGCCCAAATCGATGTATAAGGGTGGTAATCAGCCAAAGGCGTGATTCCACGGATTTACAAAGCTTGGAAAATGGTAATTTTATTGGTTGGTGGTACATTGAACACAGCAACTACTATGGTATCTGAAACTCTTGAATCCACGGGCGTCGGAACCTCGGATGAGAACAGCCAATCATCAGTTGCAAAAATCCCAGGGGGAATAGTAATCTGCCAGATATAGTCAATTGTATTTTATTTCAATCTCATTTTTGCATGCACCGCCCTTTCGGGTTTTCGGCCCATCGAGACGCTCATTTTTGCCTGAGTTACATGTAATCTCAGCGAGCTTTTACATTTTTGTTTCTTGTCCCTTATTTTGCCTGGACCGCCCTTTCGGGTTTTCGATCCACCGGGAAGCGCATTTTTGCCTAGGCCGCCCTTTCGGGTTTTCGACCTACCACGCTGTTCTTTTCATATCTAGACAAAATATTTCTTGACTATATCGGCATTCACAGGATTCGGAAGCTCTACACCATCCATGTGTGTGAGAATCAAAGCACCGCCAGAGAAAGCCTTCTTGACAACATAAGGTCCTTCATAGTTAGGCGTCCATTTGCCCCTTGGGTCGGGTTGCTGACTCATCCTTCTTTTCAATACGAGTTCACCCTCCTTGAATACCCGAGGACGGACTTTCTTGTCAAAAGCATTTTTCATCCTTGTTTGATACATCTGACCGTGAGCTAAAGCATCCAGGCGTCTTTCCTCAATCAAATTCAACTGGTCGTACCGACTCTGGCACCACTCAGCCTCAGACAACTTTGCTTCCATAATCACACGGAGAGACGGAATCTCCACTTCCAATGGGAGGACTGCTTCCATGCCGTATACAAGAGAAAAAGGCGTTGCCCCGGTTGAACTACGGACTGTAGTGCGGTAGCCATGTAAAGCATAGGGCAACATCTCATGCCAGTCCTTGTATGTTGTTACCATCTTCTGCACAATCTTCTTGATGTTCTTATTGGCAGCCTCAACTGCACCATTCATCTGAGGTCTGTAAGGAGAAGAATTGTGGTGTTCAATCTTGAATTTCTCGCATAAGGCTTGTACCATGTCATTGTTCAGGTTGGTACCGTTGTTAGTGATAATCTTGCTAGGGACACCATACCGACAGATGATATTGTTCTTGATGAATTTTACTACCACTTGCTTAGTCACGTTGGCATAAGATGCAGCTTCGACCCATTTGGTGAAGTAATCGATTGCTACCAGGATAAAACGATGACCATTTGAAGCCTTCGGTTCAATTCTTCCGATCATATCAATGCCCCACATAGAGAAAGGCCATGGAGAAGACATAACATTGAGAGCGTGCGGAGGCACATGGATCTTATCAGCATATATTTGACATTTGTGGCACTTCCTGGCATATTGATAGCAATCGCGTTCCATGGTCATCCAATAGTAACCAGCTCTCAACAGCTTTCTAGACATAGCATGCCCCGATGCGTGGGTCCCAAAGGTGCCATCGTGCACGTCGTGCATTAGCTGTTCTGCTTCACATTCATCAACACATCTTAACAACACCATATCGAAATTCCTTTTGTACAGGACATCACCATCCAGCAGGAACTTGCTAGCCAACCTGCGCAAGGTCTTCTTGTCTTTGTTGGAAGCATCTGGCGGGTACTCACGGCTTTGCAGAAACTGCTTGATATCGCAATACCAGGGTTTGTTGTCGACTCTGTCTGAACCCGTTTGTACAATTGCATCACTGACAGTAAACACATGAGCGGGCCGGTCTAAGCGTTGTACTTTGATCATCGGTACATGATTCCAATGGTTCACTTGAAGCATGGAAGATAAGGTAGCAAGAGCATCGGCCATTTGGTTCTCCTCTCGGGGAATATGGTGCAACTCGACCTTTGTAAAATACGTCAACAGACGTCTCGCATAATCACGGTAAGGGATCAAGTTAGCATGATGGGTCTCCCATTCTCCCTTTATCTGGTTGATGACTAGTGCAGAATCTCCATAGATGTCCAGATGCTTGATTCTCATATCGATGGCTTCTTCAATTCCCAGGATGCATGCTTCGTACTCGGCGACGTTGTTGGTGCATTCAAACACAATCCGGGCTGTGAAAGGGATGTGATGCCCCTGCGGAGCCACAATTACTGCGCCAATTCCTCGGCCATAAGCATTAACAGCACCATCAAAGACCAATCCCCACTTGCTATCGGGGTCTGGACCTTCACCGATCAGTGGTTCTTCACAGTCTCTTGACTTTAAGAACATAACCTCTTCGTCGGGGAAGTCGAACTTCAAAGGTTTATAATCATCAAGCGGTTGGCAAGCAAGATGGTCAGCCAGGATACTCCCTCTAATGGCTTTCTGAGCTTTAAACACAATATCATACTCTGACAGTAACATTTGCCAACGTGCGATCTTTCCAGTGACAGCCGGTTTCTCAAAGATGTACTTGATTGGATCCATCCGAGATATCAACCAAGTTGTATGATTTATCAAGTAGTGACGCAGGCGTTTGGCAGCCCAGGCTAGTGCACAACAGGTTTTCTCGAGCATTGTGTACCGAGTCTCACAATCGGTGAATTTCTTGCTCAAATAGTAGATTGCATGCTCTTTCTTTCCAGTCTCATCTTGCTGACCGAGCACACATCCCATGGATTCATCCAGCACTGACAGATACATAATCAAAGGCCTTCCGTCCACGGGCGGGACAAGGATCGGGGGTTCTAACAAGTAGTTCTTGATGTTGTCGAAAGCTTCTTGGCATTCATCATTCCATACAACAGGTTGATTCTTCCTGAGTAAGTTGAAAATCGGCCCGCAGGTTGCAGTCATGTGAGATATAAATCTAGAAATGTAGTTCAAACGCCCGAGGAATCCTCTGACCTGCTTCTCGGTTTGCGGGGCCGGCATTTCGCGGATAACTTGGACTTTGTCAGGATCTACTTCGATGCCTTTCTGGCTGACAATGAAGCCTAGCAACTTCCCAGATCTGACACCAAACGTGCATTTGTTTGGATTCAGCCGAAGCTTGTACTTCCTCAACCTTTCAAACATCTTAGCCAAATATTCGACGTGTTGCTCTTCATCGCTTGACTTGACAATCATGTCGTCTACATACACTTCAACCTCCTTGTGAATCATGTCATGGAACAAAGTGGTCATCCCCCTTTGGTAGGTAGCACCAGCATTTATCAGACCGAACGGCATTGCTTTGCAGCAGAAAGTTCCCCATGGAGTGATGAACGACGTCTTCTCCCTGTCTTTGGGTGACATTTTGATTTGGTTATAGCCAGAAAAACCGTCCATGAAGGAGAACACCTTGCACTGGGCAGTGTTATCAACAAGCACATCGATGTGAGGTAGTGGGAAATTGTCCTTCAAGCTTGCTCTATTCAAATCTCTGTAGTCAACACACATTCGAACCTTACCATCCTTCTTTGGCACAGGCACAATATTGGCAACCCACTCGGGATACTCAACCGTCATGAGAAAACCCGCGTCAATCTGTTTCTGCACCTCACCTTTGATCTTCAGAGCCATGTCCGGCCGAGTCCGTCTCAACTTTTGTCTGACAGGGGGACAATCTGGTTTAGTCGGTATCCGGTGTTCCACAATCTGGGGATCCAAACCCGGCATGTCTTCATACGACCATGCAAAAATATCTGAATACTCCCGGAGAAGCTGGAAGATCCTTTTATTGACACCTTCCTCTAATGCAGCACCGACTTTGATCTCTTTTTTATTATCCTCGGTACCCAAGTTGATTAGCTCGATCTCCTCCTGATGAGGCCGAATGGTTTTCTCTTCTTGCTCAAGCAATCGGGCAATCTCATCTGGTATGTCATCACCATCCTCATCTTCTGCCTCAAACACCGGGGATTCAATAGTTTGGAGAAACATAGAGTCACTGTGTTCAACGGGTTCATTTTGGTTCGATCTGCGTGACATGATTGGATGATTTTTAGAAAATTATTTTCATGCAGATCTTTGAAATTAATAAGAAAATACCGACGTTTTGGTTTTTTCTGGCATTACCATTATTTCCAAGGGGAAAACATTAAAGAAAGAAAAAGAGTCGTGAAAGAAACGACGTTTTTTATTGATAATGGTGATGTCGGAACAAACATGCCCTTTACAAAAGTGTCACTTCCGCCTCGGGCAGGACGGAAGGATTGTTATTTTGAAAATAAAGCCTAAACAGCAAGACATATTACTTAGAATCATGCACAAACACAGGGAGATTGATAACGTTCCAATTCTTTGCCATGCCTCCTGGTATCACAAATGTGGGCCTAGCCCCTCTTTCACCACCACCATCAAGAATTGCATTGGCAAATCCAGCACTACGGAACGTTCCACTTGACACGCTTGACGTCGGAGAGAACCCGAGACCCTCTTTGCATTTGTTGTCCAGCAGCTGTATCAATTGGCCCCAACCAGCGGCCTGACCCTCCTGAACGGCTTTCTGCGCATCTTTCAACGAAGCCATAACAGCACTAGCTCTCTTGGGCTCCGCACCTTCGATAGTCAAACCCTGGAATGCAGTTCCCTCTGCGGACTTAGCTTCGATGCAAGAGAAGGATGATAACTGACTGACCAGATAAGCTTCTTCCCCATGCACTGTCACAAGTTTACCATTCCTTACGAACTTCAGCTTCTGATGGAGGGTAGAAGTGATTGCACCGGCCTCATGTATCCATGGTCTCCCGAGAAGGCAACTGTAAGAGGCATCTATGTCCATAACCTGGAAAGTAATCATGAATGTTTCGGGACCAATAGTCATGGGGAGATCTACTTCTCCAAGCACAGTTTTACGGGAACCATTGAAAGCCTTGACTAAGAAAGTACTCCTTCTCAAAGGAACTCCTTGACAACTTAACTGATCCAAAGTCGACTTAGGCATCACATTCAACGACGACCCAGTGTCTACCAACACGTTGGACAGCATATCTGTTTTGCAGTTCATGGAAATGTGCAAGGCCAAGTTGTGGTGCCTCCCTGCCTCTGGAAGTTCATCTTCACCAAACCAAAGATTACTGCAAGCAGTGATGTTAGCCACTATTCCACCAAATTGCTCCTCTGTGACCTCGTGGTCGACATATGCTTGTTCCAACACTTTCAATAATACATTCCTGTGAGCCTCCGAACTAAGGAGTAGGGCCAAGATGGATATCTTCGAGGGGGTTTGTAACAGCTGATCAACGATCTTATAATCGCTTTTCTTGATTATCTTCAAAATCTCATCCAGATTGGAATCTTCGATGGAATGGCCTGGACGGCTGGTACTTTCAACAACGGGAGGGATTGACAATGGAGTAGTCTTGTCAGCAGGAATCACAACTGGCGCATCATCTTTCTTCTAGAACAAGAGGGGTCGGACCTTGCCGCTCCTCAAAGCCGTCACTTCGGCGATACCGCCTACTGTGCTTGAGGACACCAAAGGTACTTCCTTCCCGTTCTCCAACATAGTCGCATTGTACTTGTACGGGATGGCTTTCGCAGAAGTATATGGCACTGGACCAGGCAACCGTATGACCAACGGTTCAACGTCTTTCCTGATGGGCGCACTCTTGACCGGAGTATCGTGGAAGATCGGCACTATCATGCAAACATCACTGGTAGTCAGGTAGTTGTCATTCATCAAGCTTTGGATATCAGTCTGAACTAAGCTGCAACCCGTAGGGTTCTGAAGACATTCACAGCAAGCGACGTGGTCGTGGCTGAACAAGGAAGCTTGGCACAGTTTGATATGTAGCGGCACTAGAGGAGTAGCAACATTACGGACATTGAGACGAGGGATTTCTTCACATACTTCAATCATATTCACGGCGGCATGGTTGGGGAGTGGATTGTCGAGCACATGTGGGACATTGTTTTCAAAAGATAGCTTTCCCTGGTCGATCAACTTTTTCACAATATATTTCAGAGCGTAGCAACCTTCTACATCATGACCTAGGGCGCCTTGGTGGAAATCACATCTGAGATCGGAGAGGAACCTGGGAGGCAGCGGGTTTGGCGGAAGCTTGCCAGGTCTAGTGGTGCAATACCCCTTATGTAATAGAGCCGGGAGTAGTTCAGCGTACGCCATCGGTATCGGCGGGAAAGATGGTCTAGATTGAGGACCTTGTTGTTGTTGCTGTGGTTGTTGTTGCTGCATTTGTTGGGCGATGGCATTAACAGGGACCTGAGGCTGGCCCGGTAGTGGAGGGTATTGATGGTAGAACGACGGATAGTACGGATGCTGGGCATACTGTAGGTACTGATACGGTTGAGGCAGTTGTGTAGCATTGACAGGAGCGGTAGTGGCAGATTGATTGGTTCCGGCAGACACCATTCCAACTTCTGATTCCTTTTTCTTATGGTGACCATTGCCGTATTTCTTCGGTGCATTCGAGGATTCACCTTTCTCAAACACGATAATCCCCTCTCGGACAGCTTCCTCCAAGCGGGTCCCCATAGTGACCATCTCAGAGAAGTTGCTTGGGGCAACAATAATCATTCTTTCAACGTAATCTTTCTTCAGGGTCTTCAAGAATGTTTGAGTCATTTCTTCCTCGTCCAAAGCGGGAGTGATACGGGCAGCTGCCCCTCTCCACCTCTGTGCATATTCGCGAAAGCTTTCGTCCTTTTTCTGAGAAAGAGATCGGAGGAATTCCCTATTTGGCTTGAGCCTGGTGTTGAATCCATAGTGGCTCTTAAAAGCAGTAGCCAGATCATCAAAAGTATGAATGTCATCCTTGCTCAAACCGGTATACCACTCCGCGGCATCTTCCATTAGGCTGTCCTGGAAGCAATGGATCATAAGCGAATCATTGTCTGCATGGTTAGCCATCTTCCGGACGTACTTGATGATATGGTTCTGGGGGCAGGTCAGCCCATTGTAGCGGTCAAATTCCGGGACCTTGAACTTCTTGGGGACATCCACCCTCGGTACTAAACAAAGATCATGAGTATTGACGAGATCACCGCTCCCACGGTTGGCTTTGATCTCACGACGGAGTTCTCTGGCAAGCTCCTCCATTCTTTCTTCCATAGTTCCCAATACAGGAGTCTTTCCACGGTAGTCATTAGCATTGGCGCCCTGGGGCGTAGAGTGCACAATCGGATCGGTGAAGACCGTTGACTGAGGCAGAGTAGTGTGGAGAGAAGCCTGCCCCGAGACGGGGATTTGGTTACTGTTGGCAGCACTGGAAGCACCTGCTGTAGGATCTGGAGCAAAGAAGAGTGGGAGCCCGTACAGGTATCCCCTTGGCATGGCGAAGCGGTTATCGAGAGATGATGTTGGAATTGCCTCAGTGGTCTTTGGAGCAGACGAGGTTGGTTGCTCTTGAGCGGCTATCAAGGCAGTCATGGCGTCGAGAGCTTTAGCTAACTCTTCTCTCACAGAAGCTAATTCAGTACGGAGCTGCGCATTTTCTTCTTCCATAGCTACTTGATTTCTCTTTCTGTATTGTCTAGTCTGATGTACTCTGGTAGGTTGATCGGTCCTTCGAGCACGAGCCACTTTTCACACTGCGGCAGAAGAACCAGGAGGCAATGAGCACTTGAAAGAAGTTTTTTTTTTTTTTTTGTGACTGATGAATGATGCATATGATGCATGATATGTGCAAATGCAGATGCAAAAATGACTCTTTTTATTACCAAAGGGTTTTTTAGACAAATTAGAATTCTTTGCAAACATTATTGGACTAACAAATCATTCAAAGCAAGTTGTTTTGATACATTGAGCCAAGGGAATAGGCTTCTGAAACATAAGCTGAACAAACAACATAATCAATAGTAATCCTATCGTCCAGAACTAAGGAGTGACTGGGTAGTATTCGGCATCCGAGTCTGAAGCTGAACCACAATAACTGGCAAAGAAATCTCGACGACCTCTGACTCTCCTGGAGTCTCTCCTCAATAGATCATCCTTCTCCTCAAGCTCTTTCCTAACTCTAGCTAGTTCCTTCTTCAGCATCCGGTTCTCATGATCCTTCTGCTCGTCTCTGCCATCCAAAGTCATGATCAAGTTCTCAGCCTCACTGTAACGGGCTTTCCATGTTCGCTTTTCCTCACTCTCCATAGCTAGATGCTCCTGATACATCTCCTGAGTCGCGGGAAGCAACGGTAGGGGTCTAGACGGAGTAGATGCAGATACATGCCTCATAGCAGGGTAAGGCATGCCAATCTCCTCGGCTCGATCTATCACCCACTGCGTATAGGCTTCATGAGCAATACCGGATCTCACACCCAAATGCTTCACATCCTTCCTACGAACCTTAGACCTAGCATCTGTAAAAGCTTTCCTTTTCCCGGTGGGAGCATTGGAATAGTAGAAGAACTCTTGTGATGTAGCAAGGTTGATGGGCTTCGCTCTCATAGGAAAACCAAACTGTCTCATGGCTAACTCGGGGTTGTAGTTGATTCCTCCCCGGGTGCCGAGAAGCGGTACATTGAGGAAGTCTCCACAACCAGTAATAATCTCCTTGACTCGAGCTGCTGGAGTGATCCAAACCACCTCATCGGGAGTAAGAGCCATAATCCGCTGCGAATAAGACCAATTCTCCGTGTTGGCATGGAAAGAACTCGGGAGGTGAGAAATAAACCACCTATATAGAAGAGGTATGCAGCAAAGAATAAATCCACGACCCTTGAGAGTCCGATCATGGATGGCATGGTATGTGTCAGCTAACAAAGTAGGAACCGGATTCCTGGAATGGAAGATCTCAATAGCATTCATGTCCACGAAGTTGTCGAGGTTCGGAAAGAGAATGAGCCCGTAGATGAGTAGTGCAAGAATAGCCTCGAGGGTGTCCTGACAAGTAGATTCAAGATTAGCCCGCTCAAGTAAGTACTTCGAAGTGAAACCCTGAATGTGAGATTTAGTGATGAGGTTTTTAGACACATCGGAAGTCTTGAGATGAAGATCCTTAGCAATAACCAGAGGAGTAAGAGAAGATCCTGGGCCTGTGAAAGGTGTCTTCTCGGCTATAGGTAAACCCAATAAGCAAGAATAAGCCTCGAGTGTAGGAACCAACTGAAAATCCGGGAAAGTGAAGCAACGAAAAACCGGGTCGTAGAATTGCACCAGAGTGTGCACCAGCTTCTCTTCTACATTAGTCCGGAGAATACCAAGCAAACCCCCGGAGACGAAACCCAGTCGGATTCTTAACCTTGAGTGCCAACTCCCTTAGGCTAACCAAATCGACTTCCTTGAATTTGTAAGACTTAGTCCTCTTCATGCCTGGTTATATTTGCAAAGAATTTTAGTTTGTCTATACCCTTTGATAAATGCATGTATAAAGGTTTATGCATGAATGCATGTATGCATGGTTTTGTTGAACAAAGAAAGCACGGTGGGCTAAGGTAACAAGTGGACACGGTGTCCGGTGAAACTAAGGCTTTGATAGTAGTATCCAAGGTTCTATAAAGTTCCCAAACTACAACCTCTCTTGCGTATATCATGGTAGTACAAAGCAACGCTTGTCCATGATTATTCGTAAGAAGGTCTAGTTTGGGTGTAGTATCGCGTGACGACTAAATTTCGAGACAACGCTCGGTTTAGCCACTGCACTACATCCTAAGAAAGGCCAAGGATGGGTTTGGTAACTACGGTTCATAGCCTTCATCGGTCAATTGGAAGTAAAGTGTCTAAGCATGACAACACACGCCGACAACATCACCTCCAAAATGCCTCAGCTATGTGAGATTGATCGCGTAATCCAATGCACGAGGCAACCCCCGGAATGGATTGTCGATTATATCTCTTCCTAATCTTAGGTTCACTCAGCCCGGGTATAGGGCTTTTGATATTCTCACCCCACACGTACACAAGAAAATTTTACATGTAACAATAAAGCAAAGCATAAGCATAAAGTATGAAAAACTAGGCGTAGCCCTAAAAATATTTTTCCCCAGTGAAGTCGCCATTTCTGTTATCGCGATTTTCGGGTGTCAAATCATTAATTAGATTTGAACCTTTCAATCATTGATATCTCTATTTTTTTTGGTGAAAGGTAAAATCGAGAGAAAACCTTAGAAATTCTAAGTTCGGGGCTGATTTCACTACGGGAAGGTGTTAGGCACCCGCAATGACTATAGTATCCTATAGGAACCGTTTTACTATGCTTTACGTATACGCTTTGCTTTTATCGCTATTTGTGAAAAAGAGGGGTTGATTTTAAGAATGAGAGAAAGAAGATTTTGAGTTTTGTTTTTATTGGACTTGGAGAGATTTTGAGTCTCTTGCCTACATACCCTTTTAAGGGATCAAAATTCCATGTAGTTCTCTTTCAAAATGTTTTTGTGGGTTTAATTTGTTTTTTAAGTTTGAAAAAAGATTTTGAAGAAGGGAAAGAGGCCGTATAGGCATTAGAATTGAAAAGAAGAAGAAAGCATTTGGTTGGTTCAATTGTTAATGAAAACGGTTAAAGTTGGAAATTAATTTCATTTTTATTTGATTAAGAAAATAAAGGGAAAATCCTTTGGAGTTTTGACTCCAAGGTTTATTTGGAAAATATTTGAAGTGATGGAAGTTATTTGTTTTTTTTAAAAGATTAATTTTCTCTAAGTATCGCGCATCCTAAACATACACCTAGCGTTAGCTCATGCAACGTGTGTGCGTGTCGGTGCGTGTGTCGGTGTACATCATTATAGTCCATAGTCCTTTACATCGGGTCCTATTTTACATTCTATGATCTTGCATGAAATTAAAGAAAAGTAAACTACCTAAACATTGCATAAGAATTAGCTGAACGCCCCATGAAAGAGTTAAAGGGAGAAATGGAAATGAGATGAGATGCTTAGTATGCATGAAACATAGAGTAAAGTGGTTAGTAAAACAAGGAAAGAATAATGAAATACTAATCCTAAACAAAATGGTAACTATCACAAAAATTGGCATAAAATCACACTAAACAACATTGCAAAATATCACAAAATTGGCATCAAAGATCAAACTAAACAAGGTTGCGAAATATCACACAATTGGTATCAAGAATCAAACTAAACAAGATTGCAAAATATCACACAAAATTGGTATCAAGAATCAATTTTAACAACATTGTAAAATATCACACCATTGTAATCAAGGATCAAATTTGACAAAGTTGAAAAAACTTCACAAAATTGTAATCAAGCATCAATTTTAACAAGAACATGAGAAATATCGCAAAATTCAAGTTTTAATAAGATTGAAGATACTACAAAAGCACCAAACTTCACACAATCCAAGGAGCTATTATGAGAACAGGGGTAAATCACCATGGGATCAAAGCCAAGCACTAAAATCATATGATACGAGCTTGAACTAAAAATCACACGAAGAAATTCACAAAACAACAAAACATACCAATTAAAAAAGAAATTTACCCCCATCATTTTTATCAATCTTAACATGAAAAATCATCATCAAACAGTCAAGAATATACCAAGAATCCCATAGAAAAAATTACAAAAGTATTCAATAAAATTAAAACATGCCAGGGGTTCAGATAACAAGAATTAAAGGTGTATATAGCAAGAAAACCCAAAAACGCAAGAAAGCTCCAGGCCCAAAGCTTCACAGCCCAAACCCACGGATCTGATGGATCCGGATCAAGCTAACGCTCCAGGAGCATTGGATTGATCCAGATCCATCAGGATCTGAATCAAACGGCTGAGAGTGTGAGAAGAACGGGTCGAGTTTGGGTTAACCCGACCCAAACGCATATATAAAAGGGTTTTACACCCGTTTCCTTCATTCTTGTGACATTTTCTCTTTCTTATCTCCTTCTCTCCGCCGTTCTCTCTTCTTCGTATGAAACCCTAAACCTAACTTCTTGAATCCTACCCAGAATTGGTTCGTTCATGGCTTAAAAGCTTCGTTTGGTGGTTCTTATCACGAATACGCCATTGAAACACACACACACCGTTCAAAATGAGGTAGATCTTAAGGTTCAGTCACGGTTTCGAATGGTTTTGGTTCGTTATTTTCCGATTCACACTTCTTTCAAAACGAATTCGTTTATGGATTCTCCGGTTTACAATGATTGATATTCGTTGCAAACCCTAGAATCGTTATGTTTTTCTGGAAATTTTTAGGGTTTTTTACGTTTTTGAACCAAAACTTCTTTGAAACTGTAATGGATCTACATCAGTTGGGATTCATTGTTGTTCAGGAGTATAAAGAGGTAAGTTCTTTGATTCTCACCTGGTTTTGTTCGGAGATTCGATCTAGAGTCTTCGGAAATCTTTGGATTTGATTCTGTCGCTTGTCTTTGGCTTGAAATCCGGAAATAAACTGGTGAATTCTTCGTTCTTCTTCTTCTCTGGTTCAAAACCGTGAAATTCTTTCCCTCTTCTTCACCAACTCTTCCTCTGTGATCGTGCCAGATTCATTGCTTCTGGCGATGAATTTGGCGCTCGAATTGCAGAGACACAGTTCAATGATGATGATTCAGTGATGAATCTCTGAGAACTGCAGTGAATTTCATCGCATTGTGCTTGAATCTTGGTTCTGGGAAATTAGGGTTTTTTCGTGTTCTTGAGCTTTTCTGAGTTTGTTATGATTTTGATCCTAACTGCCAAGAGAGAGAAAGATGGAATCTGTTTGTGATGATGTGGATTGCACTGAATGGATCTGTTGGCACTTTGCACAGTAACTGGCCTTTTATAGGCTGCCAAATGTGTATCCTGACCAATGAGGTAGTGACATGTGGCCTTGACTTTGCTTGCGTGGCCTTGGACTTGAAATTGGACCAATCTGCAATTAATGAAACTAAAGGGACTGTTTTGCAATTAAACAAGAATTGAACTGCTTTGAGAATTAAAAGAATTGGGACTGTTTTAAAAATTGGAATTGGACACTTCTGCAATAAAATGTAAAATTTGGACTGAATTGCAATTTTTGAAAGTATTGGGACTAAAATGCAATAATAATAAAATTGGTTAAAAAATGTAATCTGAAATGCAACGTAAAGCGAAACAGTTAAAATTGACAAAATGGACTAAAAACGAACAAACTACCAAAATGAGGTATTCTAAAATACCTCTCTGCCCAAAATTTGTTTGATGTGAAAAGACTAAAATGCCCCTGGGGCAAAAACGACTCAAACTGACTCAGACTGACTCAGATGCAAACTAAGACGATTGTTGTACAAAATTTGATTAATGATTCATGCAAACAAGTTGAAAAGACTCAGGGACAAATTGTAGGAACTAAAATGGGTTCCTTTGTAGGAAATGACCAAAATACCCTTTTGTATGATCTTATGCAAAAATTTAAAAGACTGAAGCAGTAATGTATGCAGCCGAAGCACAGTAGAAAACACGGTGAATTTGAAAGTATTAGAAAATAGCAGAGGAATTTGAATGAGTATTTTTAGGTCCAAAATGGGGGTATAACAATTGCATTTTGATTTGATTAAGAAAATAAAGGGAAAATCCTTTGGAGTTTTGACTCCAAGGTTCATTTGGAAAATATTTGAAGTGATGGAAGTTATTTGTTTTTAAAGAGATTAATTTTCTCTAAGTATCGCGCATCCTAAACATACACCTAAACGATAGACATACAACGTGTGTGCGTGTGTCGGTGCATGTGTCGGTGTACATCATTATAGTCCATAGTCCTTTACATCGGGTCCTAGTTTACATGCTACGGTCTGCAAGGAATAAAAATAAAGGAAAGAAAAAGTCTAAACTATTACATAACAATGGTGTAACAAACGGTATAGCACCTATGCTAAAGAATGGGATGAAGAGATGAGATTCTTATAATGCATGAGACATGAGACAAAAGGGTTAGTGAGCAATGTATGGAAATGAAATGAGCAAAAATATAGGAAGAAATACGCGAAGAAGTGTTGCATAAATTGGAAAACGGACAAATAAAATGGTGAAGGAAATAGCACTAACATATAGCAAAAACTTGACCTAAGCGCAAGACCTATAATTCTCATCACAGCCAGAAATTAAAGGTTCAATTCAAGCACAACAATGCAAAACAAATAACACACAAAGATATCAAATCAACACATATTTTTCATGCATTTCCATCACTTAAAAACATTTTAATTGCTTGCAAAGCAAGAAACCAAAGCCAAAAATTCACAAGCGGTAGCAACTACCACAAACCATGAGCAAAATATCACACAAATCATATATCAATCATCAAAATCACGCCATACAAAATTGGAGCGAGTGTCGCGCGCGCAACGTCGAGAAAACGCCGAAACGGACACGAATCATCACAAAAAGCAAACACATATTTTTTTTATCCAATTTTCACATGTAAAAAGGCACAAAACATCAAGAAAATAGTAAAAACATACAGTAAAAATCTTGGAATTTTTAGTAAAATCTTGGCCTGCAACAGGTTCAATTAGCAAATACTACGGTGCAAATAGCAATAAAATTGAGAACAAACCAAGAACCGGCCCAAAGCCCACACTCAATGGACGATACCCATATATCAGTGGATCCGGACCGATCTTAAAGCCTCAGAGGCGTCAGATCGATCCGGATATAACGAAACCTAGATCTAACGGTTCATATTACGCAAGGCACGGGCCGGTCTAAAATTGACCCGGTTCGACATCTTATACAAAAGGCTTTGGACCGGTTTATTGCCATTTTTCGTTTTTCATTTTCCATCCTGTTCCCCAACTCGCCGTTCTCTCGTCTCTCACCATGAACACACAAACCCTAGCTTCCCAAATCTTGCCCAGAATCACGTCACAACATGCTCAAACATTCGTTCTCATCGTTCTAAACACGTATCTATCAAAAACTTCTCAAATCACGAGATCGATGTAGATCTTCGTTATTATTGCGCACGGTTCCGATTCGTCTTGTTCTTTTTATGTTTTTGAGTACGAAGCACCATGAATCCATCACAGACTCACAACGGTTCACACTCGCTGTGAGTCTTTGATGTTTTTTTCACATTTTTTACATGTTAGGGTTTCGTAACCGTTTTTCTTTTGAATCGGGACCGTTCAAAGTCTTAGAGGTCTACATCGATCGCGTTCTTGCTACAGTTATGACACGAAGATGGAATTTGAGGAGTTTACCTGAGTTGTTTCGGAGATTTGAACTGAATCTTCAGAATTCCTTGAGTTTTCTTCTGTTTTGTTGATTCTTGGCTTGAATTTGAGATTAACCGGTAAATTTCTTCATCCTCTTCTTCGCCGATTCAATCTTCTTCCAGTTTCTTCTTCTTCTCCTCTCTGAACTCCCTGTGATCGGTGCTTGAAGCTCGCCGTTATCAACGGTGAGTTCGTACCTTGAATTGCAGGGAAAATGAGGTTCGATGATGAAGATTCACTTTGAATCTCTGAGAACTATATCGAATTTTATCGATTCGGTGTTGAATTTCAATGCTGGAAAACGGTTTTAGCTTGAATGTTCTTGAAGTTTTTCTTTGAAACTGTGGATTTGATCCAACTGAATTGGAGAGAGAGTGTTGAATTTTGTTTGTGTGATGTGGATTGCACTGAATGGATCTGTTGGCACTTTGCACAGTAACTGGCCTTTTATAGGCTGCCAAGTGTGTATCCTGACCAATGAGGTAGTGACATGTGGCCTTGACTTTGCTTGCGTGGCCTTGGACTTGAAATTGGACCAATCTGCAATTAATGAAACTAAAGGGACTGTTTTGCAACTAAACAAGAATTGAACTGCTTTGAGAATTAAAAGAATTGGGACTGTTTTAAAAATTGGAATTGGACACTTCTGCAATGAGATGTAAAATTTTGGACTAAATTGCAATTAAAATAAAATTTGGACTTATTTGCAAAAAGTAAAAATAAAATTGGTAAAAAATGTAATTTGGAAAAAACGTAAAGCGCAACAATTAAAAATGACAAAACGGACTAAAATGAACAAATTATCAAAATGAGGTATTTTAAAATACCTCTCTGCCCAAAATTTATTTGATGTGAAAAGACCAAAATGCCCCTGGGGGCTAAAACGACTCAGACTGACTCAGATGCAAACTAAGATGATTTTGTACAAAATTTGATTAATGATTCATGCAGACAGATTGAAAAGACTCAGGGACAAATTGTAGGGACTAAAATGAGTTCCTTTGTAGGAAATGACCAAAATACCCTTTTGTATGATTTTATGTAAAAATTAAATGCCAGAAACAATAACGTATGCAGCTGAAGCACAGTGGTAAATTGCAGAGCAATACACAGTAAATTGGAAAAGTATTAGGGATTGAAAAGAAACTTGAGCGAGTATTTTTAGGTCCAAAATGAGGGTATGACACCTGATAATGAGGAAATGAAGAAGATGATTCTTGCAGAGAGTCATAGAAGTAGCTTGAGTATTCATCCGGGAGCTACGAAGATGTATCATGATTTAAAGAAGCTGTTTTGGTGGTCTGGTTTGAAACGTGACGTGGCACAGTTTGTGTACTCTTGTTTGGTTTGTCAGAAATCGAAGGTTGAACATCAGAAACCTGCTGGTATGATGGTACCTTTAGATGTGCCAGAGTGGAAATGGGATAGTATATCCATGGATTTCGTGACGAGCTTGCCGAATACTCCTAAAGGGAATGACGCTATTTGGGTGATTGTTGATAGATTGACGAAGTCGGCCCATTTTCTACCGATTAATATTACTTTTCCTGTTGCCCAGTTGGCAGAGATTTATATCAAGGAGATTGTGAAGCTGCATGGTGTTCCTTCGAGCATCGTATCAGATAGAGACCCGAGATTTACTTCTAGATTTTGGAAGAGTTTGCAAGAGGCTTTAGGTTCTCAATTGAGGTTGAGTTCGGCTTATCATCCGCAAACATATGGTCAGTCGGAGAGGACAATTCAGTCGTTGGAGGATTTGTTGAGAGTGTGTGTACTTGAGCAAGGAGGAACTTGGGATAGTCATCTTCCATTGATAGAGTTCACGTACAACAACAGTTACCATTCGAGTATCGGAATGGCACCTTTTGAGGCTTTGTATGGTCGGAGATGCAGAACTCCGTTGTGTTGGTTTGAGTCAGGCGAAAATGTGATGTTAGGACCGGAAATTGTTCAGCAGACTACTGAGAAAGTAAGAATGATCCAAGAGAAGATGAAAGCGTCGCACAGTCGACAAAAGAGTTACCATGACAAGCGTAGAAAGGACCTTGAGTTCCAAGAGGGAGATCATGTGTTCCTGAGAGTGACTTCTATGACCGGTGTTGGTCGTGCATTGAAGTCAAAGAAGTTAACCCCGAAGTTTATTGGTCCATATCAGATATCAGAGAGGATTGGGGCGGTGGCCTATCGTATTGGATTGCCACCACATTTATCGAATTTGCACGACGTGTTCCATGTGTCGCAATTGAGGAAGTATGTTCCGGATCCGTCTCATGTGATCCAAAGTGATGATGTGCAAGTTAGGGACAACCTTACGGTTGAGACCTTACCTGTGAGAATTGATGACAGAAAGACGAAGATGTAACACCCCAATTTCCCGTCTTAAAAATTTCATTAAATAAATCATATAAAATCAGAGTACTTCTCAAAGAAGTGTCACATTTCTTCTTAAAAATCAACTTAGATAATAATTTATCAAATCACTAAAATATTCAATTACACAGCGGAATTCAAAAGTCTCATCTCATAAATAGTCTTGGCTTAAAAGCCATCAAACGTCTCAAAAAGATTAATGTTTCAACATCACTAAGTCTTAAAGTTAACATTTATTCAAACATGATACATAAAGGAATAGACTCTACAAAAGACCCCATCCCGTTACGTATCAGAGCAACCCTACTTCACACAGACTCCTCGCATCAACGCATCTAAGACTGGGTACCTGCACTTGCCCACAAGGCGGCAATTCCAGCAGAAGGGGTGAGATTCACAACAATAATATTAATGTATAAATCAAATGTCAAGATTAACAATCATAAATCCAACTCATCACATATACATTATAGCACATCATAACATCATCATAAGCATCATCATAACAACATCACATCAAGCATCAACGTCTCAAAACAACATCTCATATATGTCACAATTGACTCGACTAAATGCAACACCTAACGTCTCAACATCATGCATGTGGTACCATATGATTATAGCATTAATATGCTTCACCGTCGCTTTGAGCAAATGCTCCACCGTCGCTTTGAGCATAAAGCTCCACCGTCTCATATATATGCAAATGCATGGACTCGTCGTTTAACAACTTAATACACCGTCTCAAGACCATCATTCATAATACAAAACTGACACATGCAGGTATAATAGTTACATGGCAGAACATCATCTCATTAATCTTATACATCGCAACACGTATCTTCATCATAATCACATATCATCATATTTAACCATCACTTATATTCAACCATATATCATTTATCAACAGCTCAAGTAAATCATCAGCAATCATCTTTACAGAATACATTAAAGGGTATAAAACCTCACTAACACTACCCAAAGGGCTCCTCTCAAAGTCTCATGCGAAACAGATCGCAAAACAACAAACAGTTCAGGGAGGCACTAACTCGCCACGGCGAGTGCATCTGCTCGCCACAGGCGAGTACTCACATCAGCTCACTCGCCAAAGGCGAGTTGGGGGCGAGCTGGAGGCGAGAAATCCTGGGTGCTTCGGCCTTTTTGACATTTTCACCAAAAATCCTCATTTTTAAGCTCTCTAAATCTAATTTGACCAAACCAACTTCACAGGTCATCTCTATAAATATAAGGGCACTCAAAACCATCTAAAGTTTGGCAAAAATCCTAAGTTTAAGGGTCAAGCTCGCCACGGCGAGCTATACTGCTCGCCTCGCGAGCAACCAAGGGTTACTCGCCACGGCGAGTGATCACTCTCCACAGGCGAGCGATCTCAGAACCACTACGGGTTCAGCCCCATTCACACCAATTCATCCCAAAACTCTCATGTTAAGCCTCTAATTCATCAGCAATATCATCCTAGGGGATAATCTAGGTTCTGTAACAAGTTCTACAGCCTTACACATCAAACCCTCATCAATTCATCACAAATTCATCTTAACCCTAGTTCTCAAATTCATCTTAATTCTCACCAAACTCTATGCCAATCAAGAACAGATGATTCACAATCAATATTAATGGAGTTAGGCTCACCCTTACCTGGAAAAATTGTGCAGAAATGAAACCTAGCTTCTCTTCTCTCTTCACGTGACTTTTCCTCTTCTCCAAATGTCTGTACGCGTTTCTAAAACTTTCCTCTCTTAACCTACTTCTCTTATATACTCCCTCCCAACTTAATTAATTTCCTCTTAACCCACACAACTCTTCTTAATTATAAATATAACCCCATCTCTTAAAATTCTATATTTTCCACCAAATCTATTTATTTACCAAATAAATATCCATATAAACATCACTTATATTATTTTATTAAACAATAAAATAATAACACGTCACACGTCACATATACGTCACAAATACGTCACATAATCATAAAAATCATATAATATATAAACATATACCATATCATCTAATAAAATAATTAAATAATTAAGAGGGCGTTACAACTCTCCCCCTCTTAAAGGATTTTCGTCCTCGAAAATTTACCTCGCTCAAACAACTCTGGATAGGATTCCAGCATCTTACTTTCTAGCTCCCAAGTCAAGCTTTCACCCGTCGCTCCGTCCCAAACAACTCTCACAAGAGGTATCTCCTTGCCTCTCAACGTCTTTGTCTTTCGATCATCAATCCTCACGGGTAGGGTCTCAACCGTAAGGTTGTCCCTAACTTGCACATCATCGCTTTGGATCACATGAGACGGATCCGGAACATACTTCCTCAGCTGAGATACATGAAAAACATCATGTAAATTCGACAAGTGCGGTGGTAATCCAACACGATACGCCACCGGTCCAATCCTCTCTGAAATCTGATACGGTCCAATAAACCTCGGAGTCAACTTCTTCGATTTCAAAGCACGTCCAACACCCGTCATAGGAGTCACTCTCAGGAACACATGATCCCCCTCTTGGAACTCAAGGTCCTTTCTACGCTTATCATGATAACTCTTTTGTCGACTCTGCGACGCTTTCATCTTTTCTTGGATCATTCTCACCTTCTCAGTAGTCTGTTGAACGATCTCTGGTCCTAAGACCACTCTTTCACCCGACTCAAACCAGCACAACGGAGTCCTGCATCTCCGACCATACAAAGCCTCAAACGGTGCCATTCCAATACTTGAATGGTAACTGTTGTTGTACGTGAACTCTATCAATGGAAGATGACTATCCCAAGCTCCTCCCTGCTCAAGTACACAAACCCTCAACAAGTCTTCCAACGACTGAATCGTCCTCTCCGACTGACCATCTGTTTGTGGATGATAAGCCGAACTCAACCTCAACTGAGATCCTAACGCCTCTTGCAAACTCTTCCAAAATCGAGAAGTAAATCTTGGATCTCTATCTGATACGATGCTCGAAGGAACACCATGCAGCTTTACTATCTCTCTAACATAAATCTCCGCCAACTGAGCTACAGGAAAGGTAATGTTTATCGGTAGAAAGTGAGCAGACTTCGTCAATCTATCAACAATTACCCAAATAGCATCGTTCCCTCTATGAGTATTGGGCAAACTCGTCACAAAATCCTTGGATATACTATCCCATTTCCATTCTGGCACATCTAAAGGTACCATCATACCAGTCGGCTTCTGATGCTCAATCTTCGACTTTTGACAAACCAAGCAAGAATACACAAATTGTGCCACATCGCGTTTCAAACCAGACCACCAAAACAGCCTCTTTAAGTCATGATAC
The DNA here is from genome assembly GCA_958299785.1 of Medicago lupulina. Taxonomy (NCBI): domain Eukaryota; kingdom Viridiplantae; phylum Streptophyta; class Magnoliopsida; order Fabales; family Fabaceae; genus Medicago; species Medicago lupulina. The sequence goes on from OY283143.1 coordinate 34,054,751, forward strand.
ATCTTCGTAGCTTCCGGGTGAATACTCAAGCTACTTCTATGACTCTCTTCAAGAATCATCTTCTTAATCTCTTCATTGTCGGGAATGCAAATCCTACCTCGGAATCTCAACACTCCTTGATCATCGACCTTAAAGTCACCATCCACAGTCTCATTATTAGCAATCAACAAGTCTACAAACTTGACATCTTCTTTTTGGGCTTCTTTGATATGCTTCAGGAAATCATTATCAATTCTCAACATTCGCAGTTTTATGCTCTGAGGTGTTCTTTCACACACCAAGCTCAAGTCTCTAAACTGTTCTAACAACTCAAATTCTTTCACCATCAACGCGGACATATGCACAGTTTTCCTACTCAAGGCATCTGCAACCACATTTGCTTTACCAGGATGGTAATTCAAACCAAAATCATAATCTTTAAGTAACTCAAGCCACCTCCTCTGCCTCATATTCAACTCCTTCTGATCAAATAAATATCTCAAACTCTTATGATCACTGAATACTTCAAACCTTGAACCATATAAGTAATGTCTCCATATTTTCAATACGAAGACCACTGCTGCCAACTCTAAGTCATGCGTCGGATAATTCTTCTCATGAATTCTCAATTGTCTTGAAGCATATGCCACTACCTTACCTTCTTGCATAAGTACACCTCCTAAACCCAACTTGGACGCATCACAATACACCACAAAAGGTTCATCGGGCTTTGGCAAAATCAAAACTGGAGCCGTCGTCAGGCGCTTCTTCAATTCATTGAAACTATTCTCACAATGAACATCCCACACAAAAGACTTACCCTTACACGTCAACTGCGTTAACGGAAGAGCCAACTTAGAAAATCCTTCTATAAACCTCCTGTAATAACCAGCTAGTCCTAAAAAGCTTCTAATCTCCGTAACCGACTTAGGAGTCTCCCATTGCGATACCGCTTCAACTTTAGACGGGTCAACCGCAATACCTTCACCAGAAATAACATGGCCGAGAAAACTTACTTCGTTTAGCCAGAACTCACACTTAGACAATTTAGCATACAGCTTCTTCTCTTTCAGCACTTGCAATACAATCTTCAAATGCTGTGCATGCTCAGCTTCAGTCTTAGAATAGATCAGTATATCATCAATAAAAACCACAACAAATTGATCCAGATACTCATGAAAAATTCTGTTCATATATTCCATAAACACACCAGGCGCATTAGTAACACCGAAAGGCATCACCTTATATTCATAATGACCGTAGCGCGTCCTAAAGGCCGTCTTCTGCATATCTTCATCCTTCACCTTAATCTGATGGTAACCTGACCTCAAGTCAATCTTGCTGAATACCTTTGCACCCACTAACTGATCCATCAAGTCGTCAATCCTCGGAAGTGGATACCTATTCTTGATCGTCACTTTGTTCAGCTGTCTGTAATCAATGCACAATCTCATACTGCCGTCTTTCTTCTTCACAAGTAACACTGGAGCTCCCCATGGTGAAACACTAGGTCTCACAAACTTCTTCTCAAGCAAGTCTTCCAACTGTTTCTTCAACTCTGCTAACTCAGAAGCAGACATACGATAAGGTGCCATCGACACCGGCTTCGTTCCAGGAACAAGGTCAATAGAGAACTCAACTTCTCTCTCCGGAGGCACATCTGGAATCTCATCAGGGAAAACTTCAGGAAATTCTTTCACAACAGGCAGCCCATCAATTACAGCTTGGTTCTCTAAAGATAACGAAGCCATCAGCGAAAACATCAACATCCCATCACGTTCTAGTTGCTTCAGCTGCTTAGTAGATAGAAACTCTGCGCCCCACTCTTCTTCGACAGAAGAAAAATGCACCGTCTTTCTAAAACAGTTGATAAGAACTCGGTTGTACTCTAGCCAGTTCATACCCAGAATCACATCCATACCACTTAAAGGTAAGCACACTAAATCCATCACAAAGTCACGGCCAAACATAGATAAAGGACAATTCAAACATACGAGAGAAGTAGTCACCGAACCCTTAGCTGGAGTCTCGACAACCATCTCTCCATTCATATCAGAAACATCAAGACCCAAAGCAGAAACACAATCTAAAACAACAAAACTGTGCGTAGCACCAGTATCAATAATAGCAACTAAAGGAGTATTATTAATATAGCAAGTACCTCTGATCAAACGATCATCATTCTCAGTCTGAGTGCCACTCAAAGCAAACACTCTCCCGGTAGTCTTAGTCTTCTTGGGTTGCTTACACTGCGAACCAATGTGTCCTTGCTCATTACAGTTGAAACACACAACATCATCAAACTTGCAGTCACTAGTGATATGCCCTTTTTGACCACAACGGTAGCACCTCTTCACCTCAACAGTACATGCATTGCTCTTATGGCCTTTCTCGCCACAAGTGAAACAGGTAATCTCAGCAGGAGCAGTCTTCTTCTGGGGCCTCCTCTCATCATTCACTCTTTGCTTCCCTTTATCTCTAGGGGCATCATAAGGTTTAGGACGACTTTGCTGGCCCTTAGCTTTCCGATCATTCACTACCTTGTAGTGAGCCTTCGTATCCTCCTCATATATTCTGCAACTACTCACCAGTTCGGAAAAGTTGCGGATCTTCTGATAACCAATGGCTCGCTTGATGTCAGCACGCAAGCCATTCTCGAACTTTATACACTTCGAAAACTCAGCCGTCTCAGGAGTATAATGCGGGTAAAACTTCGCAAACTCCACAAAGTTTGCCGCGTATTCCGTCACCGACATGTTTCCTTGCTTAAGCTCCAGAAATTCTATCTCTTTCTTCCCACGAACATCTTCTGGGAAGTATCTGTTAAGGAACTCCCTCGTGAAAACAGCCCACGTCACCACAGCTCCGTCTTGCTCCAAAATGGGTAGGAGACTAACCCACCAATCATCAGCCTCCTCCGCTAGCATGTGCGTGCCAAAACGCACCTTCTGCACATCATCACACTGCATGACTCTGAAGATCCTCTCTACTTCCTTGAGCCATGTTTGAGCCCCATCTGGATCATAGCGCCCCTTGAAGGTAGGCGGGTGATTCCTCAGAAAGGTCTCCAACATCCTTGTCCCGTCGTTTCCACCAGCACCGTTCTGATTACCCACAACATTAGCCATTGCTTCCAAAGCAGCAGCAAGAGCAGCATCGTTTCTACCAGCCATCTTAGTTCTCTGGAAACAAACATAAGTCAGAATAATACCATAATACTATTCTAACTCTAAGACAACGTCACTCGACTCTCTACTTGGCCGGACGGACCGACCTGCTCTGATACCAATTGTAACACCCCAATTTCCCGTCTTAAAAATTTCATTAAATAAATCATATAAAATCAGAGTACTGCTCAAAGAAGTGTCACATTTCTTCTTAAAAATCAACTTAGATAATAATTTATCAAATCACTAAAATATTCAATTACACAGCGGAATTCAAAAGTCTCATCTCATAAATAGTCTTGGCTTAAAAGCCATCAAACGTCTCAAAAAGATTAATGTTTCAACATCACTAAGTCTTAAAGTTAACATTTATTCAAACATGATACATAAAGGAATAGACTCTACAAAAGACCCCATCCCGTTACGTATCAGAGCAACCCTACTTCACACAGACTCCTCGCATCAACGCATCTAAGACTGGGTACCTGCACTTGCCCACGAGGCGGCAATTCCAGCAGAAGGGGTGAGATTCACAACAATAATATTAATATAAAAATCAAACATCAAGATTAACAATCATAAATCCAACTCATCACATATACATTATAGCACATCATAACATCATCATAAGCATCATCATAACAACATCACATCAAGCATCAACGTCTCAAAACAACATCTCATATATGTCACAATTGACTCGACTAAATGCAACACCTAACGTCTCAACATCATGCATGTGGTACCATATGATTATAGCATTAATATGCTTCACCGTCGCTTTGAGCAAATGCTCCACCGTCGCTTTGAGCATAAAGCTTCCCCGTCTCATATATATGCAAATGCATGGACTCGTCGTTTAACAACTTAATACACCGTCTCAAGACCATCATTCATAATACAAAACTGACACATGCAGGTATAATAGTTACATGGCAGAACATCATCTCATTAATCTTATACATCGCAACACGTATCTTCATCATAATCACATATCATCATATTTAACCATCACTTATATTCAACCATATATCATTTATCAACAGCTCAAGTAAATCATCAGCAATCATCTTTACAGAATACATTAAAGGGTATAAAACCTCACTAACACTACCCAAAGGGCTCCTCTCAAAGTCTCATGCGAAACAGATCGCAAAACAACAAACAGTTCAGGGAGGCACTAACTCGCCACGGCGAGTGCATCTGCTCGCCACAGGCGAGTACTCACATCAGCTCACTCGCCAAAGGCGAGTTGGGGGCGAGCTGGAGGCGAGAAATCCTGGGTGCTTCGGCCTTTTTGACATTTTCACCAAAAATCCTCATTTTTAAGCTCTCTAAATCTAATTTGACCAAACCAACTTCACAGGTCATCTCTATAAATATAAGGGCACTCAAAACCATCTAAAGTTTGGCAAAAATCCTAAGTTTAAGGGTCAAGCTCGCCACGACGAGCTATACTGCTCGCCTCGCGAGCAACCAAGGGTTACTCGCCACGGCGAGTGATCACTCGCCACAGGCGAGCGATCTCAGAACCACTACGGGTTCAGCCCCATTCACACCAATTCATCCCAAAACTCTCATGTTAAGCCTCTAATTCATCAGCAATATCATCCTAGGGGATAATCTAGGTTCTGTAACAAGTTCTACAGCCTTACACATCAAACCCTCATCAATTCATCACAAATTCATCTTAACCCTAGTTCTCAAATTCATCTTAATTCTCACCAAACTCTATGCCAATCAAGAACAGATGATTCACAATCAATATTAATGGAGTTAGGCTCACCCTTACCTGGAAAAATTGTGCAGAAATGAAACCTAGCTTCTCTTCTCTCTTCACGTGACTTTTCCTCTTCTCCAAATGTCTGTACGCGTTTCTAAAACTTTCCTCTCTTAACCTACTTCTCTTATATACTCCCTCCCAACTTAATTAATTTCCTCTTAACCCACACAACTCTTCTTAATTATAAATATAACCCCATCTCTTAAAATTCTATATTTTCCACCAAATCTATTTATTTACCAAATAAATATCCATATAAACATCACTTATATTATTTTATTAAACAATAAAATAATAACACGTCACACGTCACATATACGTCACAAATACGTCACATAATCATCAAAATCATATAATATATAAACATATACCATATCATCTAATAAAATAATTAAATAATTAAGATGGCGTTATAGAAGACGCTGAGGGGAAAGGAGATACCTCTCGTTAGAGTCGTTTGGTCGGGAGCGACCGGCGGAAGCTTGACGTGGGAGTTAGAGAGTAAGATGCTGGAGTGATATCCATAATTGTTTGCTTGAGGTAATTTTCGAGGACGAAAATCTTTTAAGTTGGGGAGAGTTGTAACGCCCGTTTCGATTATTTAATTATTTGATTTATTTGAGAAGTTGATATATATTTATTAATATATTATGCGATGTTGATTGGAGATTTAATATGATTTTATGCGACGTGGTGACTTATTTTATTGTTTAATAAAATAAGATTTGAAAATAAAATAAAATATTTAGTTGTGGGTTAGTTTTGGATTTTAGAGAGTTATGTGGGTGAAAGAGTAAATAAGATAAGATTTGTTGGGAGTATATAAAGGGAAATTAGGTCAAGAGAGAAGTCAGTATACGCGTTACTGAATTTTGGAGAAAGAGGAGCAACAACACGTGAAGTGAGAAGAGAGCATAGAGGGCTGCGATTTTCTGCTTTTATCAGGTAAGGGTGAGCCTAGCATTTGATTATATTATACTGTAATTCATCTAATCAGGATCAATAATCATAGGGCTGTTTTTGAGAGAATTGGAATTAGGTTAAAATTGAGAAAAACCATGAATTAGGCTATGAAGCTGTGAAATAGAGTTAGAAATTGAGTACAGAACGTAAATTAACCTTAGTGATGTTGTTTCTGAGAGTTTAGATGATTTAGGTGATGAATTTGGGACCCCTTTTGTGTGATTTTCGCAGAACCCGTAGCAGTCTGTTCATCGCTCGCCTAGGCGAGCTATGCAACTCGCCGCGGCGAGTAGACCTAGATCGCTCGCGAGGCGAGCAACCCAGCTCGCCACAGCGAGCATTACCCTAGAGCTCGCGAGGCGAGCACTCCAACTCGACATAGCGAGCAGGACCTTAGTTACTCGCGAGGCGAGCATTCCCACTCGCCATAGCGAGTTCTGTAACGCCCATTTTTGATTATAAAGTTATTTGATTTATTTGAGAAATTGCTATATATTTATATATATATTATGTGATGTTAAGTGAAGATTTAGGATGTTTTTATGTGACGTGGCGACTTATTTTATTGTTTAATAAAATAAGATTTGAAAATAAAATAAAATATTTAGTTGTGGGTTAGTTTTGGATTTTAGAGAATTATGTGGGAGAAAAGTAAATAAGATAAGATTTGCTGGGAGTATAAAAAGGGAAAATTAGGTTAGAAGTCAGTATACGCGTTGTCAGAGTTTTGGAAAAGAGGAAAACGGACGTGAAGTGAGAAGAGACCTTTGAGGGCTGCGATTTCTGCTTATTACCAGGTAAGGGTGAGCCTAGCACTTAATTATATTGATCTGTAATGCATCTAATCAGGATTAACAACATAGGATTGGATTTTGAGAGAATTGGAATTAGGTTAAAATTGAGGAAAATCATGAAAATAGGTCATTAAGCTGTAGAACAGATGTTTAGAATGAGTACAGAACATAGATTATCCTTAACAATGATGATTCTGAGAGTTTAGACGTTTAAGATGATGAATTTGGGACTTTTTGGGTGAATTTTCGCAGAAGCCGTAGCAGACTGTTCGTCGCTCGCCTGAGGCAAGCTATGCACTCGCCGCGGCGAGTAGACCTACTTTACTCGCGAGGCGAGCATCCCAGCTCGCCATAGCGAGCAGTTGACCTAGTTTACTCGCGAGGCGAGCAACCCAGCTCGCCATAGCAAGCAGTACCCTAGAGTTCGCGAGGCGAGCATTTCCACCCGCCGTAGCGAGCAAGGCCTAAGTTACTCGCGAGGCGAGCATTCCCACTCGCCATAGCGAGTTGTGTCAGAACCCAGAACCCTGTTCTGTTCGCGAACTGTTTCGCATAGAACCTTGAGAGATGACCTTTGGGGTAGCTTCTGGGACCTTTGATAATGTTTATTATAAACTGTAACGATGAATACATGATAACTGAGATGATTTTGATGGTTTCATGCCACTTATGTGTGATATATGAATTGTTTCAGTTATAAATGTTTGACTTACTTGAGATGTTTGCTCTATGGATGTTATTTGAATGATGTGATTACTGCCATGTTGCTGTTTACTTTTGTATAGTTGCTGCATGTGTCAGTCCTTGATGTTTAAGATGAATATGCGACGTATGATGTTAACTTGTTTAAGTTAAAAAGTATTGAGTCTCATGCATACTCATTCCATGATGAGGGCTTATGCCCTGGAGTTTTTACTCACCAGCGACGAGGGCTTATGCCCTGGAGCTTTGCTCACCAGCGACGAAGGCTTATGCCTTGGAGTATATTTATGCTCATAGCGACGAGGGCTCATGCCCTGGATTGGTACCACATGCATAGTCAAGTGATGATGTCGAGTCGAGTCGTCTACTATGTTCATTATGATGTTTATTGAGATGTATATGATGATGATTATGATGATGCTAAATGATGTATAGTTTATGTTGATGCTTGAAAGCTAGATGTTTATCTGAGATATTTGAGATTGTGTTGATTGTTGATTGTGATTATTTAATTACATGTTTAATATAATTATTTGTGAATCTCACCCCTTCTGCTGGAATTGCCGCCTCGTGGGCAAGTGCAGGTAACCAAGATTAGGTGCAGACGTGTGAGGATTCTGCAGTCGAGTCTATGTGCTCTGATACGTAACGGGATAGGGGATCTCTTTTATTTTCTCTGTTCCTTGCGTATTATGCTCTTTTGCATGTTTATGATTACTCTGACTATTTTGATTAAGACGTTGATAAGGCCTGCGTGTCAAAGATGATTTTTGAGATGTTTTCTTATGATATTTCCGCTGCAATATTGAGTAATATGTTATGACTATTTTATGAAGGTTTAATGTTTATTTATTCATTACCACGAGACGTTTTAAGATATGTGATGCCCTGTTTACGTGTTTACTCTGATGCATGCTATTCTTTTTAAAGAAATTTTTATTCTGGGAAAACGGGGTGTTACAATTGGTATCAGAGCAGGTCGGTCCGTCTGGCCAAGTAGAGAGTCGAGTGACGTTGTCTTAGAGTTAGAATAGTATTATTGTATTATTCTAACTTATGTCTGTTTTGTTAAGGATTAAGATGGCGGGAAGGAATGACGCTGCAATTGCTGCTGCCTTGGAAGCTGTTGCTCAAGCTGTGGGACAACAGCCAAACCCGAATGCCGGTGCTAGTGCGGAGGTCCGTATGCTGGAGACCTTCTTGAGAAACCATCCTCCTACCTTCAAGGGGAGATATGATCCGGATGGAGCCCAGACGTGGCTCAAAGAGATAGAGAGGGTGTTCAGGGTGATGCAGTGCACGGAGGTGCAGAAGGTGCGTTTCGGTACGCACATGCTGGCTGAGGAGGCGGACGATTGGTGGATTAGTCTTCTACCTACCCTGGAGCAGGACGGTGCTGAGGTGACCTGGGCAGTGTTTAGGAGAGAGTTCCTCAACAGATATTTTCCTGAGGATGTGCGGGGCAAGAAAGAGATAGAATTTTTAGAGCTGAAGCAAGGGAGCATGTCTGTGACTGAATATGCTGCAAAATTTGTGGAGCTGGCCAAGTTTTATCCACACTACTCTGCTGAGACCGCCGAATTTTCTAAGTGTATTAAGTTTGAGAACGGATTGCGAGCTGATATCAAGAGGGCTATAGGGTATCAGAAGATTAGAAACTTCTCTGAGTTAGTGAGCAGCTGTAGGATTTACGAGGAGGACACGAAGGCTCATTACAAGGTGGTTAATGAGAGGAAAGGAAAGGGGCAGCAAAGTCGTCCTAAGCCCTACAGTGCCCCCGCAGATAAGGGCAAACAACGAGTTAATGAAGAGAGGAGACCTGTGAAGAAAGATGCTCCTGTTGAGATAGTTTGCTATACTTGTGGCGTGAAAGGCCATAAGAGTAATGCTTGTCCTGGAGAGGTGAAGAGGTGTTTTCGTTGTGGCAAGAAGGGTCATACTACTGCTGATTGCAAGCGTGGAGATACTGTATGCTTTAATTGCAATGAGGAAGGTCACATTGGGTCCCAGTGCACACAACCTAAGAAGACTCAGACTACTGGGAGAGTTTTTGCTTTGACTGGTACGCAGACGGAGAGCGAGGATCGCTTGATCAGAGGTACTTGTTATTTCGATAATATACCTTTAGTTGCTATCATTGCTACTGGTGCTACGCATTGTTTTGTTGCTCTTGATTGTGCTGCTAAGTTGAACCTAGTTGTATCTGATATGAATGGGGAGATGGTTGTCGAAACTCCAGCTAAGGGTTCGGTGATTACTTCCCTTGTATGTTTGAGATGTCCTGTGTCTATGTTTGGTCGTGATTTTGAGATTGATTTAGTGTGTCTACCGTTGGTTGGGATGGATGTGATCTTGGGGATGAATTGGTTAGAGTACAATCATGTTCTGATTAATTGTTTTAGCAAGACGGTGCATTTTTCTTCTCCCAAGGAAGAGAGTGGCGCAGAGTTCCTATCTACTAAACAGTTGAAGCAGCTGGAACGCGATGGAATTATGATGTTTTCTTTGATGGCGTCCTTGTCTATTGAGAATCAGGCGGTGATTGATAAGTTACAAGTAGTATGCGACTTTCCTGAAGTTTTCCCAGATGAGATTCCTGATGTACCTCCAGAAAGAGAAGTTGAATTTTCGATTGATCTTGTTCCTGGAACGAAGCCTGTGTCTATGACGCCTTATCGTATGTCAGCTTCTGAGTTGGCGGAGCTAAAGAAATAGTTAGAGGATTTGCTTGATAAGAAGTTCGTGAGACCAAGTGTTTCACCGTGGGGAGCTCCAGTGTTGTTAGTCAAGAAGAAAGATGGTAGTATGAGGTTGTGCATCGACTATCGACAATTGAATAAAGTAACGATAAAGAATAGGTATCCACTTCCGAGAATTGATGACTTAATGGACCAGTTAGTGGGTGCTTGTGTGTTTAGCAAGATAGATTTGAGATCAGGTTATCACCAGATTAAAGTGAAAGATGAGGATATGCAGAAGACGGCATTTAGGACGCGATAAGGACATTATGAGTATACGGTGATGCCTTTCGGTGTTACTAACGCACCTGGCGTATTTATGGAGTATATGAATAGAATCTTCCATGCTTATTTGGATCGTTTTGTTTTGGTATTCATCGATGATATTCTGGTTTACTCTAAGACAGAAGAGGAACATGCTGAGCATTTGAAGATCGTCTTGCAAGTGTTGAAAGAGAAGAAGCTTTTTGCTAAGTTGTCTAAGTGTGAGTTCTGGTTGAAAGAAGTAAGTTTTCTTGGTCATGTCATTTCTGGCGAGGGCATTGCGGTTGATCCGTCTAAAGTTGAAGCGGTATCGCAATGGGAGACTCCGAAGTCGGTTACTGAGATTAGAAGCTTCTTGGGTCTAGCTGGTTATTATCGAAGATTTATAGAAGGATTTTCTAAGTTGGCTCTTCCGTTAACGCAGTTGACGTGTAAAGGTAAATCTTTTGTGTGGGATATTCATTGTGAGAACAGTTTTAATGAGTTGAAGAAGCGCTTGACGACGGCTCCAGTCTTGATTTTGCCGAAGCCTGACGAACCTTTTGTGGTGTATTGTGATGCGTCCAAGTTGGGTTTAGGTGGTGTGCTTATGCAAGATGGTAAAGTGGTAGCTTATGCTTCAAGGCAATTGAGGATTCATGAGAAGAATTATCCGACGCACGACCTAGAGTTGGCAGCTGTAGTCTTCGTATTGAAAATATGGAGACATTACTTGTATGGTTCGAGATTTGAAGTGTTTAGTGATCACAAGAGTTTGAAGTATTTGTTTGACCAGAAGGAATTGAATATGAGACAGCGAAGGTGGCTCGAACTATTGAAAGATTATGACTTTGGCTTGAATTATCATCCGGGCAAAGCTAATGTGGTTGCAGATTCCTTGAGTAGGAAGACTTTGCATATGTCTGCCATGATGGTGAAGGAATTCGAGTTGTTGGAACAGTTTAGAGATTTGAGTTTGGTTTGTGAAAGAACAGCTCAGAGTGTAAAGCTGGGAATGCTGAAGATTGATAGTGATTTCTTGAAAAGTATCAAAGAGGCGCAGAAAGAAGATGTTAAGTTTGTGGACTTGTTGGTTGCTAGTAATCAGACGGAGGATAGTGACTTTAGAGTTGTTGATCAAGGAGTGTTGAGATTCCGAGGTAGGATTTGCATTCCTGATAATGAGGAAATGAAGAAGATGATCCTCGAAGAGAGTCATAGAAGTAGCTTGAGTATTCATCCGGGAGCTACGAAGATGTATCATGATTTAAAGAAGATGTTTTGGTGGTCTGGTTTGAAACGTGACGTGGCACAGTTTGTTTATTCTTGTTTGGTTTGTCAGAAATCGAAGGTTGAGCATCAGAAACCTGCTGATATGATGGTACCTTTAGATGTGCCAGAGTGGAAATGGGATAGTATATCCATGGATTTTGTGACGAGCTTGCCGAATACTCCTAAAGGGAATGACGTTATTTGGGTGATTGTTGATAGATTGACGAAGTCGGCTCATTTTCTACCGATTAATATTACTTTTCCTGTTGCTCAGTTGGCAGAGATCTATGTCAGAAAGATTGTGAAGTTGCATGGTGTTCCTTCGAGCATCGTATCAGATAGAGACCCGAGGTTTACTTCTAGATTTTGGAAGAGTTTGCAAGAGGCGTTAGGTTCTCAGTTGAGGTTGAGTTCGGCTTATCATCCGCAGACAGATGGTCAGTCGGAGAGGACGATTCAGTCGTTGGAAGATTTGTTGAGAGTGTGTGTACTTGAGAAAGGAGGAACTTGGGATAGTCATCTTCCATTGATAGAGTTCATGTACAACAACAGTTATCATTCGAGTATTGGGATAGCACCCTTTGAGGCTTTGTATGGGCGGAGATGCAGAACTCCGTTGTGTTGGTTTGAGTCAGGCGAGAATGTGATGTTAGGACCGGAAATTGTTCAGCAGACTACTGAGAAAGTAAGAATGATCCAAGAGAAGATGAAAGCGTCGCAGAGTCGATAAAGAGTTACCATGACAATCGTAGGAAGGACCTTGAGTTCCAAGAGGGAGATCATGTGTTCCTGAGAGTGACTCCTATGACCGGTGTCTGACGTGCGTTGAAGTCAAAGAAGTTAACCCCGAAATTTATTGGTCCATATCAGATATCAGAGAGGATTGGGGCGGTGGCCTATCGTGTTGGATTGCCACCACATTTGTCGAATTTGCAGGACGTGTTCCATGTGTCGCAACTGAGGAAGTATGTTCCGGATCCGTCTCATGTGATCCAGAGTGATGATGTGCAAGTTAGGGACAACCTTACGGTTGAGACCTTACCAGTGAGGATTGATGATAGAAAGACGAAGACGCTGAGGGGCAAGGAGATACCTCTCGTTAGAGTCGTTTGGTCGGGAGTGACCGGTGAAAGCTTGACGTGGGAGTTAGAGAGTAAGATGCTAGAGTCGTACCCTGAGTTGTTTGCTTGAGGTAATTTTCGAGGACGAAAATCTTTTAAGTTGGGGAGAGTTGTAACGCCCATTTTTGATTATTTAGTTATTTGATTTATTTGAGAAATTGCTATATATTTTTATATATATTATGTGATGTTAAGTGAAGATTTAGGATGTTTTTATGTGACGTGGCGACTTATTTTATTGTTTAATAAAATAAGATTTGAAAATAAAATAAAATATTTAGTTGTGGGTTAGTTTTGGATTTTAGAGAATTATGTGGGAGAAAAGTAAATAAGATAAGATTTGTTGGGAGTATAAAAAGGGAAAATTAGGTTAGAAGTCAGTATACGCGTTGTCAGAGTTTTGGAAAAAGAGGAAAACGGACGTGAAGTGAGAAGAGACCTTTGAGGGCTGCGATTTCTGCTTATTACCAGGTAAGGGTGAGCCTAGCACTTAATTATATTGATCTGTAATGCATCTAATCAGGATTAACAACATAGGATTGGATTTTGAGAGAATTGGAATTAGGTTAAAATTGAGGAAAATCATGAAAATAGGTCATTAAGCTGTAGAACAGATGTTTAGAATGAGTACAGAACATAGATTATCCTTAACAATGATGATTCTGAGAGTTTAGACGTTTAAGATGATGAATTTGGGACTTTTTGGGTGTATTTTCGCAGAAGCCGTAACAGACTGTTCGTCGCTCGCGTGAGGCGAGCTATGCACTCGCCGCGGCGAGTAGACCTACTTTACTCGTGAGGCGAGCATCCCAGCTCGCCATAGCGAGCAGTTGACCTAGTTTACTCGCGAGGCGAGCAACCCAGCTCGCCATAGCAAGCAGTACCCTAGAGTTCGCGAGGCGAGCATTTCCACCCGCCGTAGCGAGCAAGGCCTAAGTTACTCGCGAGGCGAGCATTCCCACTCGCCATAGCGAGTTGTGTCAGAACCCAGAACCCTGTTCTGTTCGCGAACTGTTTCGCATAGAACCTTGAGAGATGACCTTTGGGGTAGCTTCTGGGACCTTTGATAATGTTTATTATAAACTGTAACGATGAATACATGATAACTGAGATGATTTTGATGGTTTCATGCCACTTATGTGTGATATATGAATTGTTTCAGTTATAAATGTTTGACTTACTTGAGATGTTTGCTCTATGGATGTTATTTGAATGATGTGATTACTGCCATGTTGCTGTTTACTTTTGTATAGTTGCTGCATGTGTCAGTCCTTGATGTTTAAGATGAATATGCGACGTATGATGTTAACTTGTTTAAGTTAAAAAGTATTGAGTCTCATGCATACTCATTCCATGATGAGGGCTTATGCCCTGGAGTTTTTACTCACCAGCGACGAGGGCTTATGCCCTGGAGCTTTGCTCACCAGCGACGAAGGCTTATGCCTTGGAGTATATTTATGCTCATAGCGACGAGGGCTCATGCCCTGGATTGGTACCACATGCATATAAGACGTAGGGTTGCATAGTCAAGTGATGATGTCGAGTCGAGTCGTCTACTATGTTCATTATGATGTTTATTGAGATGTATATGAAGATGATTATGATGATGCTAAATGATGTATAGTTTATGTTGATGCTTGAAGGCTAGATGTTTATCTGAGATATGTGAGATTGTGTTGATCGTTGATTGTGATTATTTAATTACATGTTTAATATAATTATTTGTGAATCTCACCCCTTCTGCTGGAATTGCCGCCTCGTGGGCAAGTGCAGGTAACCAAGATTAGGTGCAGACGTGTGAGGATTCTGCAGTCGAGTCTAGGTGCTCTGATACGTAACAGGATAGGGGATCTCTTTTATTTTCTCTGTTCCTTGCGTATTATGCTCTTTTGCATGTTTATGATTACTCTGACTATTTTGATTAAGACGTTGATAAGGCCTGCGTGCCAAAGATGATTTTTGAGATGTTTTCTTATGATATTTCCGCTGCAATATTGAGTAATATGTTATGACTATTTTATGAAGGTTTAATGTTTATTTATTCATTACCACGAGACGTTTTAAGATATGTGATGCCCTGTTTACGTGTTTACTCTGATGCATGCTATTCTTTTTAAAGAAATTTTTATTCTGGGAAAACGGGGTGTTACAATTGGTATCAGAGCAGGTCGGTCCGTCTGGCCAAGTAGAGAGTCGAGTGACGTTGTCTTAGAGTTAGAATAGTATTATTGTATTATTCTAACTTATGTCTGTTTTGTTAAGGATTAAGATGGCGGGAAGGAATGACGCTGCAATTGCTGCTGCCTTGGAAGCTATTGCTCAAGCTGTGGGACAGCAGCCAAACCCGAATGCCGGTGCTAGTGCGGAGGTCCGTATGCTGGAGACCTTCTTGAGAAACCATCCTCCTACCTTCAAGGGGAGATATGATCCGGATGGAGCCCACACGTGGCTCAAAGAGATAGAGAGGGTGTTCAGGGTGATGCAGTGCACGGAGGTGCAGAAGGTGCGTTTCGGTACGCACATGCTGGCTGAGAAGGCGGACGATTGGTGGATTAGTCTTCTACCTACCCTGGAGCAGGACGGTGCTGAGGTGACCTGGGCAGTGTTTAGGAGAGAGTTCCTCAACAGATATTTTCCTGAGGATGTGCGGGGCAAGAAAGAGATAGAATTTTTAGAGCTGAAGCAAGGGAGCATGTCTGTGACTGAATATGCTGCAAAATTTGTGGAGCTGGCCAAGTTTTATCCACACTACTCTGCTGAGACCGCCGAATTTTCTAAGTGTATTAAGTTTGAGAACGGATTGCGAGCTGATATCAAGAGGGCTATAGGGTATCAGAAGATTAGAAACTTCTCTGAGTTAGTGAGCAGCTGCAGGATTTACGAGGAGGACACGAAGGCTCATTACAAGGTGGTTAATGAGAGGAAAGGAAAGGGGCAGCAAAGTCGTCCTAAGCCCTACAGTGCCCCCGCAGATAAGGGCAAACAGCGAGTTAATGAAGAGAGGAGACCTGTGAAGAAAGATGCTCCTGCTGAGATAGTTTGCTATACTTGTGGCGTGAAAGGCCATAAGAGTAATGCTTGTCCTGGAGAGGTGAAGAGGTGTTTTCGTTGTGGCAAGAAGGGTCATACTACTGCTGATTGCAAGCGTGGAGATATTGTATGCTTTAATTGCAATGAGGAAGGTCACATTGGGTCCCAGTGCACACAACCTAAGAAGACTCAGACTACTGGGAGAGTTTTTGCTTTGACTGGTACGCAGACGGAGAGCGAGGATCGCTTGATCAGAGGTACTTGTTATTTCGATAAATACCTTTAGTTGCTATCATTGATACTGGTGCTACGCATTGTTTTGTTGCTCTTGATTGTGCTGCTAAGTTGAACCTAGTTGTATCTGATATGAATGGGGAGATGGTTGTCGAAACTCCAGCTAAGGGTTCGGTGATTACTTCCCTTGTATGTTTGAGATGTCCTGTGTCTATGTTTGGTCGTGATTTTGAGATTGATTTAGTGTGTCTACCGTTGGTTGGGATGGATGTGATCTTGGGGATGAATTAGTTAGAGTACAATCATGTTCTGATTAATTGTTTTAGCAAGACGGTGCATTTTTCTTCTCCCGAGGAAGAGAGTGGCGTAGAGTTCCTATCTACTAAACAGTTGAAGCAACTGGAACGCGATGGAATTATGATGTTTTCTTTGATGGCGTCCTTGTCTATTGAGAATCAGGCGGTGATTGATAAGTTACAAGTAGTATGCGACTTTCCTGAAGTTTTCCCAGATGAGATTCTTGATGTACCTCCAGAAAGAGAAGTTGAATTTTCGATTGATCTTGTTCTTGGAACGAAGCCTGTGTCTATGACGCCTTATCGTATGTCAGCTTCTGAGTTGGCGGAGCTAAAGAAACAGTTAGAGGATTTGCTTGATAAGAAGTTCGTGAGACCAAGTGTTTCACCGTGGGGAGCTCCAGTGTTGTTAGTCAAGAAGAAAGATGGTAGTATGAGGTTGTGCATCGACTATCGACAATTGAATAAAGTAACGATAAAGAATAGGTATCCACTTCCGAGAATTGATGACTTAATGGACCAGTTAGTGGGTGCTTGTGTGTTTAGCAAGATAGATTTGAGATCAGGTTATCACCAGATTAAAGTGAAAGATGAGGATATGCAGAAGACGGCATTTATGACGCGATATGGACATTATGAGTATACGGTGATGCCTTTCGGTGTTACTAACGCACCTGGCGTATTTATGGAGTATATGAATAGAATCTTCCATGCTTATTTGGATCGTTTTGTTGTGGTATTCATCGATGATATTCTGGTTTACTCTAAGACTGAAGAGGAACATGCTGAGCATTTGAAGATCGTCTTGCAAGTGTTGAAAGAGAAGAAGCTTTTTGCTAAGTTGTCTAAGTGTGAGTTCTGGTTGAAAGAAGTAAGTTTTCTTGGTCATGTCATTTCTGGCGAGGGCATCGCGGTTGATCCGTCTAAAGTTGAAGCGGTATCGCAATGGGAGACTCCGAAGTCGGTTACTGAGATTAGAAGCTTCTTGGGTCTTGCTGGTTATTATCGAAGATTTATAGAAGGATTTTCTAAGTTGGCTCTTCCGTTAACGCAGTTGACCTGTAAAGGTAAATCTTTTGTGTGGGATATTCATTGTGAGAACAGTTTTAATGAGTTGAAGAAGCGCTTGACGACGGCTCCAGTCTTGATTTTGCCGAAGCCTGACGAACCTTTTGTGGTGTATTGTGATGCGTCCAAGTTGGGTTTAGGTGGTGTGCTTATGCAAGATGGTAAAGTGGTAGCTTATGCTTCAAGGCAATTGAGGATTCATGAGAAGAATTATCCGACGCACGACCTAGAGTTGGCAGCTGTAGTCTTCGTATTGAAAATATGGAGACATTACTTGTATGGTTCGAGATTTGAAGTGTTTAGTGATCACAAGAGTTTGAAGTATTTGTTTGACCAGAAGGAATTGAATATGAGACAGCGAAGGTGGCTCGAACTATTGAAAGATTATGACTTTGGCTTGAATTATCATCCGGGCAAAGCTAATGTGGTTGCAGATGCCTTGAGTAAGAAGACTTTGCATATGTCTGCCATGATGGTGAAGGAATTCGAGTTGTTGGAACAGTTTAGAGATTTGAGTTTGGTTTGTGAAAGAACAGCTCAGAGTGTAAAGCTGGGAATGCTGAAGATTGATAGTGATTTCTTGAAAAGTATCAAAGAGGCGCAGAAAGAAGATGTTAAGTTTGTGGACTTGTTGGTTGCTAGTAATCAGACGGAGGATAGTGACTTTAGAGTTGTTGATCAAGGAGTGTTGAGATTCCGAGGTAGGATTTGCATTCCTGATAATGAGGAAATGAAGAAGATGATCCTCGAAGAGAGTCATAGAAGTAGCTTGAGTATTCATCCGGGAGCTACGAAGATGTATCATGATTTAAAGAAGATGTTTTGGTGGTCTGGTTTGAAACGTGACGTGGCACAGTTTGTTTATTCTTGTTTGGTTTGTCAGAAATCGAAGGTTGAGCATCAGAAACCTGCTGATATGATGGTACCTTTAGATGTGCCAGAGTGGAAATGGGATAGTATATCCATGGATTTTGTGACGAGCTTGCTGAATACTCCTAAAGGGAATGACGTTATTTGGGTGATTGTTGATAGATTGACGAAGTCGGCTCATTTTCTACCGATTAATATTACTTTTCCTGTTGCTCAGTTGGCAGAGATCTATGTCAAGGAGATTGTGAAGTTGCATGGTGTTCCTTCGAGCATCGTATCAGATAGAGACCCGAGGTTTACTTCTAGATTTTGGGAGAGTTTGCAAGAGGCGTTAGGTTCTCAGTTGAGGTTGAGTTCGGCTTATCATCCGCAGACAGATGGTCAGTCAGAGAGGACGATTCAGTCGTTGGAAGATTTGTTGAGAGTGTGTGTACTTGAGCAAGGAGGAACTTGGGATAGTCATCTTCCATTGATAGAGTTCACGTACAACAACAGTTATCATTCGAGTATTGGGATGGCACCCTTTGAGGCTTTGTATGGGCGGAGATGCAGAACTCCGTTGTGTTGGTTTGAGTCAGGCGAGAATGTGATGTTAGGACCGGAAATTGTTCAGCAGACTACTGAGAAAGTAAGAATGATCCAAGAGAAGATGAAAGCGTCGCAGAGTCGACAAAAGAGTTACCATGACAATCGTAGGAAGGACCTTGAGTTCCAAGAGGGAGATCATGTGTTCCTGAGAGTGACTCCTATGACCGGTGTTGGACGTGCGTTGAAGTCAAAGAAGTTAACCCCGAAATTTATTGGTCCATATCAGATATCAGAGAGGATTGGGGCGGTGGTCTATCGTGTTGGATTGCCACCACATTTGTCGAATTTGCACGACGTGTTCCATGTGTCGCAACTGAGGAAGTATGTTCCGGATCCGTCTCATGTGATCCAGAGTGATGATGTGCAAGTTAGGGACAACCTTACGGTTGAGACCTTACCAGTGAGGATTGATGATAGAAAGACGAAGACGCTGAGGGGCAAGGAGATACCTCTCGTTAGAGTCGTTTGGTCGGGAGCGACCGGCGAAAGCTTGACGTGGGAGTTAGAGAGTAAGATGCTAGAGTCGTACCCTGAGTTTTTTGCTTGAGGTAATTTTCGAGGACGAAAATCTTTTAAGTTGGGGAGAGTTGTAACGCCCATTTTTGATTATTTAGTTATTTGATTTATTTGAGAAATTGCTATATATTTTTATATATATTATGTGATGTTAAGTGAAGATTTAGGATGTTTTTATGTGACGTGGCGACTTATTTTATTGTTTAATAAAATAAGATTTGAAAATAAAATAAAATATTTAGTTGTGGGTTAGTTTTGTATTTTAGAGAATTATGTGGGAGAAAAGTAAATAAGATAAGATTTGCTGGGAGTATAAAAAGGGAAAATTAGGTTAGAAGTCAGTATACGCGTTGTCAGAGTTTTGGAAAAGAGGAAAACGGACGTGAAGTGAGAAGAGACCTTTGAGGGCTGCGATTTCTGCTTATTACCAGGTAAGGGTGAGCCTAGCACTTAATTATATTGATCTGTAATGCATCTAATCAGGATTAACAACATAGGATTGGATTTTGAGAGAATTGGAATTAGGTTAAAATTGAGGAAAATCATGAAAATAGGTCATTAAGCTGTAGAACAGATGTTTAGAATGAGTACAGAACATAGATTATCCTTAACAATGATGATTCTGAGAGTTTAGACGTTTAAGATGATGAATTTGGGACTTTTTGGGTGAATTTTCGCAGAAGCCGTAGCAGACTGTTCGTCGCTCGCCTGAGGCGAGCTATGCACTCGCCGCGGCGAGTAGACCTAGTTTACTCGCGAGGCGAGCATCCCAGCTCGCCATAGCGAGCAGTTGACCTAGTTTACTCGCGAGGCGAGCAACCCAGCTCGCCATAGCGAGCAGTACCCTAGAGTTCGCGAGGCGAGCATTTCCACCCGCCGTAGCGAGCAAGGCCTAAGTTACTCGCGAGGCGAGCATTCCCACTCGCCATAGCGAGTTGTGTCAGAACCCTGTTCTGTTCGCGAACTGTTTCGCATAGAACCTTGCGAGATGACCTTTGGGGTAGCTTTTGGGACCTTTGATAATGTTTATTATAAACTGTAACGATGAATACATGATAACTGAGATGATTTCGATGGTTTCATGCCACTTATGTGTGATATATGAATTGTTTCAGTTATAAATGTTTGACTTACTTGAGATGTTTGCTCTATGGATGTTATTTGAATGATGTGATTACTGCCATGTTGCTGTTTACTTTTGTATAGTTGCTGCATGTGTCAGTCCTTGATGTTTAAGATGAATATGCGACGTATGATGTTAACTTGTTTAAGTTAAAAAGTATTGAGTCTCATGCATACTCATTCCATGATGAGGGCTTATGCCCTGGAGTTTTTACTCACCAGCGACGAGGGCTTATGCCCTGGAGCTTTGCTCACCAGCGACGAAGGCTTATGCCTTGGAGTATATTTATGCTCATAGCGACGAGGGCTCATGCCCTGGATTGGTACCACATGCATATAAGACGTAGGGTTGCATAGTCAAGTGATGATGTCGAGTCGAGTCGTCTACTATGTTCATTATGATGTTTATTGAGATGTATATGAAGATGATTATGATGATGCTAAATGATGTATAGTTTATGTTGATGCTTGAAGGCTAGATGTTTATCTGAGATATGTGAGATTGTGTTGATCGTTGATTGTGATTATTTAATTACATGTTTAATATAATTATTTGTGAATCTCACCCCTTCTGTTGGAATTGCCGCCTCGTGGGCAAGTGCAGGTAACCAAGATTAGGTGCAGACGTGTGAGGATTCTGCAGTCGAGTCTAGGTGCTCTGATACGTAATGGGATAGGAGATCTCTTTTATTTTCTCTGTTCCTTGCGTCTTATGCTCTTTTGCATGTTTATGATTACTCTGACTATTTTGATTAAGACGTTGATAAGGCCTGCGTGCCAAAGATGATTTTTGAGATGTTTTCTTATGATATTTCCGCTGCAATATTGAGTAATATGTTATGACTATTTTATGAAGGTTTAATGTTTATTTATTCATTACCACGAGACGTTTTAAGATATGTGATGCCCTGTTTACGTGTTTACTCTGATGCATGCTATTCTTTTTAAAGAAATTTTTATTCTGGGAAAACGGGGTGTTACAATTGGTATCAGAGCAGGTCGGTCCGTCTGGCCAAGTAGAGAGTCGAGTGACGTTGTCTTAGAGTTAGAATAGTATTATTGTATTATTCTAACTTATGTCTGTTTTGTTAAGGATTAAGATGGCGGGAAGGAATGACGCTGCAATTGCTGCTGCCTTGGAAGCTGTTGCTCAAGCTGTGGGACAGCAGCCAAACCTGAATGCCGGTGCTAGTGCGGAGGTCCGTATGCTGGAGACCTTCTTGAGAAACCATCCTCCTACCTTCAAGGGGAGATATGATCCGGATGGAGCCCACACGTGGCTCAAAGAGATAGAGAGGGTGTTCAGGGTGATGCAGTGCACGGAGGTGCAGAAGGTGCGTTTCGGTACGCACATGCTGGCTGAGGAGGCGGACGATTGGTGGATTAGTCTTCTACCTACCCTGGAGCAGGACGGTGCTGAGGTGACCTGGGCAGTGTTTAGGAGAGAGTTCCTCAACAGATATTTTCCTGAGGATGTGCGGGGCAAGAAAGAGATAGAATTTTTAGAGCTGAAGCAAGGGAGCATGTCTGTGACTGAATATGCTGCAAAATTTGTGGAGCTGGCCAAGTTTTATCCACACTACTCTGCTGAGACCGCCGAATTTTCTAAGTGTATTAAGTTTGAGAACGGATTGCGAGCTGATATCAAGAGGGCTATAGGGTATCAGAAGATTAGAAACTTCTCTGAGTTAGTGAGCAGCTGCAGGATTTACGAGGAGGACACGAAGGCTCATTACAAGGTGGTTAATGAGAGGAAAGGAAAGGGGCAGCAAAGTCGTCCTAAGCCCTACAGTGCCCCCGCAGATAAGGGCAAACAACGAGTTAATGAAGAGAGGAGACCTGTGAAGAAAGATGCTCCTGCTGAGATAGTTTGCTATACTTGTGGCGTGAAAGGCCATAAGAGTAATGCTTGTCCTGGAGAGGTGAAGAGGTGTTTTCGTTGTGGCAAGAAGGGTCATACTACTGCTGATTGCAAGCGTGGAGATATTGTATGCTTTAATTGCAATGAGGAAGGTCACATTGGGTCCCAGTGCACACAACCTAAGAAGACTCAGACTACTGGGAGAGTTTTTGCTTTGACTGGTACGCAGACGGAGAGCGAGGATCGCTTGATCAGAGGTACTTGTTATTTCGATAAATACCTTTAGTTGCTATCATTGATACTGGTGCTACGCATTGTTTTGTTGCTCTTGATTGTGCTGCTAAGTTGAACCTAGTTGTATCTGATATGAATGGGGAGATGGTTGTCGAAACTCCAGCTAAGGGTTCGGTGATTACTTCCCTTGTATGTTTGAGATGTCCTGTGTCTATGTTTGGTCGTGATTTTGAGATTGATTTAGTGTGTCTACCGTTGGTTGGGATGGATGTGATCTTGGGGATGAATTGGTTAGAGTACAATCATGTTCTGATTAATTGTTTTAGCAAGACGGTGCATTTTTCTTCTCCCGAGGAAGAGAGTGGCGCAGAGTTCCTATCTACTAAACAGTTGAAGCAGCTGGAACGCGATGGAATTATGATGTTTTCTTTGATGGTGTCCTTGTCTATTGAGAATCAGGCGGTGATTGATAAGTTACAAGTAGTATGCGACTTTCCTGAAGTTTTCCCAGATGAGATTCCTGATGTACCTCCAGAAAGAGAAGTTGAATTTTCGATTGATCTTGTTCCTGGAACGAAGCCTGTGTCTATGACGCCTTATCGTATGTCAGCTTCTGAGTTGGCGGAGCTAAAGAAACAGTTAGAGGATTTGCTTGATAAGAAGTTCGTGAGACCAAGTGTTTCACCGTGGGGAGCTCCAGTGTTGTTAGTCAAGAAGAAAGATGGTAGTATGAGGTTGTGCATCGACTATCGACAGTTGAATAAAGTAACGATAAAGAATAGGTATCCACTTCCGAGAATTGATGACTTAATGGACCAGTTAGTGGGTGCTTGTGTGTTTAGCAAGATAGATTTGAGATCAGGTTATCACCAGATTAAAGTGAAAGATGAGGATATGCAGAAGACGGCATTTAGGACGCGATATGGACATTATGAGTATACGGTGATGCCTTTCGGTGTTACTAACGCACCTGGCGTATTTATGGAGTATATGAATAGAATCTTCCATGCTTATTTGGATCGTTTTGTTGTGGTATTCATCGATGATATTCTGGTTTACTCTAAGACTGAAGAGGAACATGCTGAGCATTTGAAGATCGTCTTGCAAGTGTTGAAAGAGAAGAAGCTTTTTGCTAAGTTGTCTAAGTGTGAGTTCTGGTTGAAAGAAGTAAGTTTTCTTGGTCATGTCATTTCTGGCGAGGGCATCGCGGTTGATCCGTCTAAAGTTGAAGCGGTATCGCAATGGGAGACTCCGAAGTCGGTTACTGAGATTAGAAGCTTCTTGGGTCTTGCTGGTTATTATCGAAGATTTATAGAAGGATTTTCTAAGTTGGCTCTTCCGTTAACGCAGTTGACGTGTAAAGGTAAATCTTTTGTGTGGGATATTCATTGTGAGAACAGTTTTAATGAGTTGAAGAAGCGCTTGACGACGGCTCCAGTCTTGATTTTGCCGAAGCCTGACGAACCTTTTGTGGTGTATTGTGATGCGTCCAAGTTGGGTTTAGGTGGTGTGCTTATGCAAGATGGTAAAGTGGTAGCTTATGCTTCAAGGCAATTGAGGATTCATGAGAAGAATTATCCGACGCACGACCTAGAGTTGGCGGCTGTAGTCTTCGTATTGAAAATATGGAGACATTACTTGTATGGTTCGAGATTTGAAGTGTTTAGTGATCACAAGAGTTTGAAGTATTTGTTTGACCAGAAGGAATTGAATATGAGACAGCGAAGGTGGCTCGAACTATTGAAAGATTATGACTTTGGCTTGAATTATCATCCGGGCAAAGCTAATGTGGTTGCAGATGCCTTGAGTAGGAAGACTTTGCATATGTCTGCCATGATGGTGAAGGAATTTGAGTTGTTGGAACAGTTTAGAGATTTGAGTTTGGTTTGTGAAAGAACAGCTCAGAGTGTAAAGCTGGGAATGCTGAAGATTGATAATGATTTCTTGAAAAGTATCAAAGAGGCGCAGAAAGAAGATGTTAAGTTTGTGGACTTGTTGGTTGCTAGTAATCAAACGGAGGATAGTGACTTTAGAGTTGTTAATCAAGGAGTGTTGAGATTCCGAGGTAGGATTTGCATTCCTGATAATGAGGAAATGAAGAAGATGATACTCGAAGAGAGTCATAGAAGTAGCTTGAGTATTCATCCGGGAGCTACGAAGATGTATCATGATTTAAAGAAGATGTTTTGGTGGTCTGGTTTGAAACGTGTTGTGGCACAGTTTGTTTATTCTTGTTTCGTTTGTCAGAAATCAAAGGTTGAGCATCAGAAACCTGCTGGTATGATGGTACCTTTAGATGTGCCAGAGTGGAAATGGGATAGTATATCCATGGATTTTGTGACGAGCTTGCCGAATACTCCTAAAGGGAATGACGTTATTTGGGTGATTGTTGATAGATTGACGAAGTCGGCTCATTTTCCACCGATTAATATTACTTTTCCTGTTGCTCAGTTGGCAGAGATCTATGTCAAGGAGATTGTGAAGTTGCATGGTGTTCCTTCGAGCATCGTATCAGATAGAGACCCGAGGTTTACTTCTAGATTTTGGAAGAGTTTGCAAGAGGCGTTAGGTTCTCAGTTGAGGTTGAGTTCGGCTTATCATCCGCAGACAGATGGTCAGTCGGAGAGGACGATTCAGTCGTTGGAAGATTTGTTGAGAGTGTGTGTACTTGAGCAAGGAGGAACTTGGGATAGTCATCTTCCATTGATAGAGTTCACGTACAACAACAGTTATCATTCGAGTATTGGGATGGCACCCTTTGAGGCTTTGTATGGGCGGAGATGCAGAACTCCGTTGTGTTGGTTTGAGTCAGGCGAGAATGTGATGTTAGGACCGGAAATTGTTCAGCAGACTACTGAGAAAGTAAGAATGATCCAAGAGAAGATGAAAGCGTCGCAGAGTCGACAAAGAGTTACCATGACAATCGTAGGAAGGACCTTGAGTTCCAAGAGGGAGATCATGTGTTCCTAAGAGTGACTCCTATGACCGGTGTTGGACGTGCGTTGAAGTCAAAGAAGTTAACCCCGAAATTTATTGGTCCATATCAGATATCAGAGAGGATTGGGGCGGTGGCCTATCGTGTTGGATTGCCACCATATTTGTCGAATTTGCACGACGTGTTCCATGTGTCGCAACTGAGGAAGTATGTTCCGGATCCGTCTCATGTGATCCAGAGTGATGATGTGCAAGTTAGGGACAACCTTACGGTTGAGACCTTACCAGTGAGGATTGATGATAGAAAGACGAAGACGCTGAGGGGCAAGGAGATACCTCTCGTTAGAGTCGTTTGGTCGGGAGTGACCGGTGAAAGCTTGACGTGGGAGTTAGAGAGTAAGATGCTAGAGTCGTACCCTGAGTTGTTTGCTTGAGGTAATTTTCGAGGACGAAAATCTTTTAAGTTGGGGAGAGTTGTAACGCCCATTTTTGATTATTTAGTTATTTGATTTATTTGAGAAATTGCTATATATTTTTATATATATTATGTGATGTTAAGTGAAGATTTAGGATGTTTTTATGTGACGTGGCGACTTATTTTATTGTTTAATAAAATAAGATTTGAAAATAAAATAAAATATTTAGTTGTGGGTTAGTTTTGGATTTTAGAGAATTATGTGGGAGAAAAGTAAATAAGATAAGATTTGTTGGGAGTATAAAAAGGGAAAATTAGGTTAGAAGTCAGTATACGCGTTGTCAGAGTTTTGGAAAAAGAGGAAAACGGACGTGAAGTGAGAAGAGACCTTTGAGGGCTCCGATTTCTGCTTATTACCAGGTAAGGGTGAGCCTAGCACTTAATTATATTGATCTGTAATGCATCTAATCAGGATTAACAACATAGGATTGGATTTTGAGAGAATTGGAATTAGGTTAAAATTGAGGAAAATCATGAAAATAGGTCATTAAGCTGTAGAACAAATGTTTAGAATGAGTACAGAACATAGATTATCCTTAACAATGATGATTCTGAGAGTTTAGACGTTTAAGATGATGAATTTGGTACTTTTTGGGTGAATTTTCGCAGAAGCCGTAACAGACTATTCGTCGCTCGCCTGAGGCGAGCTATGCACTCGCCGCGGCGAGTAGACCTAGTTTACTCGCGAGGCGAGCATCCCAGCTCGCCATAGCGAGCAGTTGACCTAGTTTACTCGCGAGGCGAGCAACCCAGCTCGCCATAGCGATCAGTACCCTAGAGTTCGCGAGGCGAGCATTTCCACCCGCCGTAACGAGCAAGGCCTAAGTTACTCGCGAGGCGAGCATTCCCACTCGCCATAGCGAGTTGTGTCAGAACCCAGAACCCTGTTCTGTTCGCGAACTGTTTCGCATAGAACCTTGAGAGATGACCTTTGGGGTAGCTTCTGGGACCTTTGATAATGTTTATTATAAACTGTAACGATGAATACATGATAACTGAGATGATTTTGATGGTTTCATGCCACTTATGTGTGATATATGAATTGTTTCAGTTATAAATGTTTGACTTACTTGAGATGTTTGCTCTATGGATGTTATTTGAATGATGTGATTACTGCCATGTTGTTGTTTACTTTTGTATAGTTGCTGCATGTGTCAGTCCTTGATGTTTAAGATGAATATGCGACGTATGATGTTAACTTGTTTAAGTTAAAAAGTATTGAGTCTCATGCATACTCATTCCATGATGAGGGCTTATGCCCTGGAGTTTTTACTCACCAGCGACGAGGGCTTATGCCCTGGAGCTTTGCTCACCAGCGACGAAGGCTTATGCCTTGGAGTATATTTATGCTCATAGCGACGAGGGCTCATGCCCTGGATTGGTACCACATGCATATAAGACGTAGGGTTGCATAGTCAAGTGATGATGTCGAGTCGAGTCGTCTACTATGTTCATTATGATGTTTATTGAGATGTATATGAAGATGATTATGATGATGCTAAATGATGTATAGTTTATGTTGATGCTTGAAGGCTAGATGTTTATCTGAGATATGTGAGATTGTGTTGATTGTTGATTGTGATTATTTAATTACATGTTTAATATAATTATTTGTGAATCTCACCCCTTCTGCTGGAATTGCCGCCTCGTGGGCAAGTGCAGGTAACCAAGATTAGGTGCAGACGTGTGAGGATTCTGCAGTCGAGTCTAGGTGCTCTGATACGTAACGGGATAGGGGATCTCTTTTATTTTCTCTGTTCCTTGCGTATTATGCTCTTTTGCATGTTTATGATTACTCTGACTATTTTGATTAAGACGTTGATAAGGCCTGCGTGCCAAAGATGATTTTTGAGATGTTTTCTTATGATATTTCCGCTGCAATATTGAGTAATATGTTATGACTATTTTATGAAGGTTTAATGTTTATTTATTCATTACCACGAGACGTTTTAAGATATGTGATGCCCTGTTTACGTGTTTACTCTGATGCATGCTATTCTTTTTAAAGAAATTTTTATTCTGGGAAAACGGGGTGTTACAATTGGTAACAGAGCAGGTCAGTCCGTCCGGCCAAGTAGAGAGTCGAGTGACGTTGTCTTAGAGTTAGAATAGTATTATTGTATTATTCTAACTTATGTCTGTTTTGTTAAGGATTAAGATGGCGGGAAGGAATGACGCTGCAATTGCTGCTGCCTTGGAAGCTGTTGCTCAAGCTGTGGGACAACAGCCAAACCCGAATGCCGGTGCTAGTGCGGAGGTCCGTATGCTGGAGACCTTCTTGAGAAACCATCCTCCTACCTTCAAGGGGAGATATGATCCGGATGGAGCCCAGACGTGGCTCAAAGAGATAGAGAGGGTGTTCAGGGTGATGCAGTGCACGGAGGTGCAGAAGGTGCGTTTCGGTACGCACATGCTGGCTGAGGAGGCGGACGATTGGTGGATTAGTCTTCTACCTACCCTGGAGCAGGACGGTGCTGAGGTGACCTGGGCAGTGTTTAGGAGAGAGTTCCTCAACAGATATTTTCCTGAGGATGTGCGGGGCAAGAAAGAGATAGAATTTTTAGAGCTGAAGCAAGGGAGCATGTCTGTGACTGAATATGCTGCAAAATTTGTGGAGCTGGCCAAGTTTTATCCACACTACTCTGTTGAGACCGCCGAATTTTCTAAGTGTATTAAGTTTGAGAACGGATTGCGAGCTGATATCAAGAGGGCTATAGGGTATCAGAAGATTAGAAACTTCTCTGAGTTAGTGAGCAGCTGCAGGATTTACGAGGAGGACACGAAGGCTCATTACAAGGTGGTTAATGAGAGGAAAGGAAAGGGGCAGCAAAGTCGTCCTAAGCCCTACAGTGCCCCCGCAGATAAGGGCAAACAGCGAGTTAATGAAGAGAGGAGACCTGTGAAGAAAGATGCTCCTGCTGAGATAGTTTGCTATACTTGTGGCGTGAAAGGCCATAAGAGTAATGCTTGTCCTGGAGAGGTGAAGAGGTGTTTTCGTTGTGGCAAGAAGGGTCATACTACTGTTGATTGCAAGCGTGGAGATATTGTATGCTTTAATTGCAATGAGGAAGGTCACATTGGGTCCCAGTGCACACAACCTAAGAAGACTCAGACTACTGGGAGAGTTTTTGCTTTGACTGGTACGCAGACGGAGAGCGAGGATCGCTTGATCAGAGGTACTTGTTATTTCGATAAATACCTTTAGTTGCTATCATTGATACTGGTGCTACGCATTGTTTTGTTGCTCTTGATTGTGCTGCTAAGTTGAACCTAGTTGTATCTGATATGAATGGGGAGATGGTTGTCGAAACTCCAGCTAAGGGTTCGGTGATTACTTCCCTTGTATGTTTGAGATGTCCTGTGTCTATGTTTGGTCGTGATTTTGAGATTGATTTAGTGTGTCTACCGTTGGTTGGGATGGATGTGATCTTGGGGATGAATTGGTTAGAGTACAATCATGTTCTGATTAATTGTTTTAGCAAGACGGTGCATTTTTCTTCTCCCGAGGAAGAGAGTGGCGTAGAGTTCCTATCTACTAAACAGTTGAAGCAGCTGGAACGCGATGGAATTATGATGTTTTCTTTGATGGCGTCCTTGTCTATTGAGAATCAGGCGGTGATTGATAAGTTACAAGTAGTATGCGACTTTCCTGAAGTTTTCCCAGATGAGATTCCTGATGTACCTCCAGAAAGAGAAGTTGAATTTTCGATTGATCTTGTTCTTGGAACGAAGCCTGTGTCTATGACGCCTTATCGTATGTCAGCTTCTGAGTTGGCGGAGCTAAAGAAACAGTTAGAGGATTTGCTTGATAAGAAGTTCGTGAGACCAAGTGTTTCACCGTGGGGAGCTCCAGTGTTGTTAGTCAAGAAGAAAGATGGTAGTATGAGGTTGTGCATCGACTATCGACAGTTGAATAAAGTAACGATAAAGAATAGGTATCCACTTCCGAGAATTGATGACTTAATGGACCAGTTAGTGGGTGCTTGTGTGTTTAGCAAGATAGATTTGAGATCAGGTTATCACCAGATTAAAGTGAAAGATGAGGATATGCAGAAGACGGCATTTAGGACGCGATATGGACATTATGAGTATACGGTGATGCCTTTCGGTGTTACTAACGCACCTGGCGTATTAATGGAGTATATGAATAGAATCTTCCATGCTTATTTGGATCGTTTTGTTGTGGTATTCATCGATGATATTCTGGTTTACTCTAAGACTGAAGAGGAACATGCTGAGCATTTGAAGATCGTCTTGCAAGTGTTGAAAGAGAAGAAGCTTTTTGCTAAGTTGTCTAAGTGTGAGTTCTGGTTGAAAGAAGTAAGTTTTCTTGGTCATGTCATTTCTGGCGAGGGCATCGCGGTTGATCCGTCTAAAGTTGAAGCGGTATCGCAATGGGAGACTCCGAAGTCGGTTACTGAGATTAGAAGCTTCTTGGGTCTTGCTGGTTATTATCGAAGATTTATAGAAGGATTTTCTAAGTTGGCTCTTCCGTTAACGCAGTTGACGTGTAAAGGTAAATCTTTTGTGTGGGATATTCATTGTGAGAACAGTTTTAATGAGTTGAAGAAGCGCTTGACGACGGCTCCAGTCTTGATTTTGCCGAAGCCTGACGAACCTTTTGTGGTGTATTGTGATGCGTCCAAGTTGGGTTTAGGTGGTGTGCTTATGCAAGATGGTAAAGTGGTAGCTTATGCTTCAAGGCAATTGAGGATTCATGAGAAGAATTATCCGACGCACGACCTAGAGTTGGCAGCTGTAGTCTTCGTATTGAAAATATGGAGACATTACTTGTATGGTTCGAGATTTGAAGTGTTTAGTGATCACAAGAGTTTGAAGTATTTGTTTGACCAGAAGGAATTGAATATGAGACAGCGAAGGTGGCTCGAACTATTGAAAGATTATGACTTTGGCTTGAATTATCATCCGGGCAAAGCTAATGTGGTTGCAGATGCCTTGAGTAGGAAGACTTTGCATATGTCTGCCATGATGGTGAAGGAATTCGAGTTGTTGGAACAGTTTAGAGATTTGAGTTTGGTTTGTGAAAGAACAGCTCAGAGTGTAAAGCTGGGAATGCTGAAGATTGATAGTGATTTCTTGAAAAGTATCAAAGAGGCGCAGAAAGAAGATGTTAAGTTTGTGGACTTGTTGGTTGCTAGTAATCAGACGGAGGATAGTGACTTTAGAGTTGTTGATCAAGGAGTGTTGAGATTCCGAGGTAGGATTTGCATTCCTGATAATGAGGAAATGAAGAAGATGATCCTCGAAGAGAGTCATAGAAGTAGCTTGAGTATTCATCCGGGAGCTACGAAGATGTATCATGATTTAAAGAAGATGTTTTGGTGGTCTGGTTTGAAACGTGACGTGGCACAGTTTGTTTATTCTTGTTTGGTTTGTCAGAAATCGAAGGTTGAGCATCAGAAACCTGCTGGTATGATGGTACCTTTAGATGTGCCAGAGTGGAAATGGGATAGTATATACATGGATTTTGTGACGAGCTTGCCGAATACTCCTAAAGGGAATGACGCTATTTGGGTGATTGTTGATAGATTGACGAAGTCGGCTCATTTTCTACCGATTAATATTACTTTTCCTGTTGCTCAGTTGGCAGAGATCTATGTCAAGGAGATTGTGAAGTTGCATGGTGTTCCTTCGAGCATCGTATCAGATAGAGACCCGAGGTTTACTTCTAGATTTTGGAAGAGTTTGCAAGAGGCGTTAGGTTCTCAGTTGAGGTTGAGTTCGGCTTATCATCCGCAGACAGATGGTCAGTCGGAGAGGACGATTCAGTCGTTGGAAGATTTGTTGAGAGTGTGTGTACTTGAGCAAGGAGGAACTTGGGATAGTCATCTTCCATTGATAGAGTTCACGTACAACAACAGTTATCATTCGAGTATTGGGATGGCACCCTTTGAGGCTTTGTATGGGCGGAGATGCAGAACTCCGTTGTGTTGGTTTGAGTCAGGCGAGAATGTGATGTTAGGACCGGAAATTGTTCAGCAGACTACTGAGAAAGTAAGAATGATCCAAGAGAAGATGAAAGCGTCGCAGAGTCGACAAAAGAGTTACCATGACAATCGTAGGAAGGACCTTGAGTTCCAAGAGGGAGATCATGTGTTCCTGAGAGTGACTCCTATGACCGGTGTTGGACGTGCGTTGAAGTCAAAGAAGTTAACCCCGAAATTTATTGGTCCATATCAGATATCAGAGAGGATTGGGGCGGTGGCCTATCGTGTTGGATTGCCACCACATTTGTCGAATTTGAACGACGTGTTCCATGTGTCGCAACTGAGGAAGTATGTTCCGGATCCGTCTCATGTGATCCAGAGTGATGATGTGCAAGTTAGGGACAACCTTACGGTTGAGACCTTACCAGTGAGGATTGATGATAGAAAGACGAAGACGCTGAGGGGCAAGGAGATACCTCTCGTTAGAGTCGTTTGGTCGGGAGCGACCGGCGAAAGCTTGACGTGGGAGTTAGAGAGTAAGATGCTAGAGTCGTACCCTGAGTTGTTTGCTTGAGGTAATTTTCGAGGACGAAAATCTTTTAAGTTGGGGAGAGTTGTAACGCCCATTTTTGATTATTTAGTTATTTGATTTATTTGAGAAATTGCTATATATTTTTATATATATTATGTGATGTTAAGTGAAGATTTAGGATGTTTTTATGTGACGTGGCGACTTATTTTATTGTTTAATAAAATAAGATTTGAAAATAAAATAAAATATTTAGTTGTGGGTTAGTTTTGGATTTTAGAGAATTATGTGGGAGAAAAGTAAATAAGATAAGATTTGCTGGGAGTATAAAAAGGGAAAATTAGGTTAGAAGTCAGTATACGCGTTGTCAGAGTTTTGGAAAAGAGGAAAACGGACGTGAAGTGAGAAGAGACCTTTGAGGGCTGCGATTTCTGCTTATTACCAGGTAAGGGTGAGCCTAGCACTTAATTATATTAATCTGTAATGCATCTAATCAGGATTAACAACATAGGATTGGATTTTGAGAGAATTGGAATTAGGTTAAAATTGAGGAAAATCATGAAAATAGGTCATTAAGCTGTAGAACAGATGTTTAGAATGAGTACAGAACATAGATTATCCTTAACAATGATGATTCTGAGAGTTTAGACGTTTAAGATGATGAATTTGGGACTTTTTGGGTGAATTTTCGCAGAAGCCGTAGCAGACTGTTCGTCGCTCGCCTGAGGCGAGCTATGCACTCGCCGCGGCGAGTAGACCTAGTTTACTCGCGAGGCGAGCATCCCAGCTCGCCATAGCGAGCAGTTCACCTAGTTTACTCGCGAGGCGAGCAACCCAGCTCGCCATAGCGAGCAGTACCCTAGAGTTCGCGAGGCGAGCATTTCCACCCGCCGTAGCGAGCAAGGCCTAAGTTACTCGCGAGGCGAGCATTCCCACTCGCCATAGCGAGTTGTGTCAGAACCCAGAACCCTGTTCTGTTCGCGAACTGTTTCGCATAGAACCTTGAGAGATGACCTTTGGGGTAGCTTCTGGGACCTTTGATAATGTTTATTATAAACTGTAACGATGAATACATGATAACTGAGATGATTTTGATGGTTTCATGCCACTTATGTGTGATATATGAATTGTTTCAGTTATAAATGTTTGACTTACTTGAGATGTTTGCTCTATGGATGTTATTTGAATGATGTGATTACTGCCATGTTGCTGTTTACTTTTGTATAGTTGCTGCATGTGTCAGTCCTTGATGTTTAAGATGAATATGCGACGTATGATGTTAACTTGTTTAAGTTAAAAAGTATTGAGTCTCATGCATACTCATTCCATGATGAGGGCTTATGCCCTGGAGTTTTTACTCACCAGCGACGAGGGCTTATGCCCTGGAGCTTTGCTCACCAGCGACGAAGGCTTATGCCTTGGAGTATATTTATGCTCATAGCGACGAGGGCTCATGCCCTGGATTGGTACCACATGCATATAAGACGTAGGGTTGCATAGTCAAGTGATGATGTCGAGTCGAGTCGTCTACTATGTTCATTACGATGTTTATTGAGATGTATATGATGATGATTATGATGATGCTAAATGATGTATAGTTTATGTTGATGCTTGAAGGCTAGATGTTTATATGAGATATGTGAGATTGTGTTGATTGTTGATTGTGATTATTTAATTACATGTTTAATATAATTATTTGTGAATCTCACCCCTTCTGCTGGAATTGCCGCCTCGTGGGCAAGTGCAGGTAACCAAGATTAGGTGCAGACGTGTGAGGATTCTGCAGTCGAGTCTAGGTGCTCTGATACGTAACGGGATAGGAGATCTCTTTTATTTTCTCTGTTCCTTGCGTCTTATGCTCTTTTGCATGTTTATGATTACTCTGACTATTTTGATTAAGACGTTGATAAGGCCTGCGTGCCAAAGATGATTTTTGAGATGTTTTCTTATGATATTTCCGCTGCAATATTGAGTAATATATTATGACTATTTTATGAAGGTTTAATGTTTATTTATTCATTACCACGAGACGTTTTAAGATATGTGATGCCCTGTTTACGTGTTTACTCTGATGCATGCTATTCTTTTTAAAGAAATTTTTATTCTGGGAAAACGGGGTGTTACAATTGGTATCAGAGCAGGTCGGTCCGTCTGACCAAGTAGAGAGTCGAGTGACGTTGTCTTAGAGTTAGAATAGTGTTATTGTATTATTCTAACTTATGTCTGTTTTGTTAAGGATTAAGATGGCGGGAAGGAATGACGCTGCAATTGCTGCTGCCTTGGAAGCTGTTGCTCAAGCTGTGGGACAGCAGCCAAACCCGAATGCCGGTGCTAGTGCGGAGGTCCGTATGCTGGAGACCTTCTTGAGAAACCATCCTCCTACCTTCAAGGGGAGATATGATCCGGATGGAGCCCACACGTGGCTCAAAGAGATAGAGAGGGTGTTCAGGGTGATGCAGTGCACGGAGGTGCAGAAGGTGCGTTTCGGTACGCACATGCTGGCTGAGGAGGCGGACGATTGGTGGATTAGTCTTCTACCTACCCTGGAGCAGGACGGTGCTGAGGTGACCTGGGTAGTGTTTAGGAGAGAGTTCCTCAACAGATATTTTCCTGAGGATGTGCGGGGCAAGAAAGAGATAGAATTTTTAGAGCTGAAGCAAGGGAGCATGTCTGTGACTGAATATGCTGCAAAATTTGTGGAGCTGGCCAAGTTTTATCCACACTACTCTGCTGAGACCGCCAAATTTTCTAAGTGTATTAAGTTTGAGAACGGATTGCGAGCTGATATCAAGAGGGCTATAGGGTATCAGAAGATTAGAAACTTCTCTGAGTTAGTGAGCAGCTGCAGGATTTACGAGGAGGACACGAAGGCTCATTACAAGGTGGTTAATGAGAGGAAAGGAAAGGGGAAGCAAAGTCGTCCTAAGCCCTACAGTGCCCCCGCAGATAAGGGCAAACAGCGAGTTAATGAAGAGAGGAGACCTGTGAAGAAAGATGCTCCTGCTGAGATAGTTTGCTATACTTGTGGCGTGAAAGGCCATAAGAGTAATGCTTGTCCTGGAGAGGTGAAGAGGTGTTTTCGTTGTGGCAAGAAGGGTCATACTACTGCTGATTGCAAGCGTGGAGATATTGTATGCTTTAATTGCAATGAGGAAGGTCACATTGGGTCCCAGTGCACACAACCTAAGAAGACTCAGACTACTGGGAGAGTTTTTGCTTTGACTGGTACGCAGACGGAGAGCGAGGATCGCTTGATCAGAGGTACTTGTTATTTCGATAAATACCTTTAGTTGCTATCATTGATACTGGTGCTACGCATTGTTTTGTTGCTCTTGATTGTGCTGCTAAGTTGAACCTAGTTGTATCTGATATGAATGGGGAGATGGTTGTCGAAACTCCAGCTAAGGGTTCGGTGATTACTTCCCTTGTATGTTTGAGATGTCCTGTGTCTATGTTTGGTCGTGATTTTGAGATTGATTTAGTGTGTCTACCGTTGGTTGGGATGGATGTGATCTTGGGGATGAATTGGTTAGAGTACAATCATGTTCTGATTAATTGTTTTAGCAAGACGGTGCATTTTTCTTCTCCCGAGGAAGAGAGTGGCGCAGAGTTCCTATCTACTAAACAGTTGAAGCAGCTGGAACGCGATGGAATTATGATGTTTTCTTTGATGGTGTCCTTGTCTATTGAGAATCAGGCGGTGATTGATAAGTTACAAGTAGTATGCGACTTTCCTGAAGTTTTCCCAGATGAGATTCCTGATGTACCTCCAGAAAGAGAAGTTGAATTTTCGATTGATCTTGTTCCTGGAACGAAGCCTGTGTCTATGACGCCTTATCGTATGTCAGCTTCTGAGTTGGCGGAGCTAAAGAAACAGTTAGAGGATTTGCTTGATAAGAAGTTCGTGAGACCAAGTGTTTCACCGTGGGGAGCTCCAGTGTTGTTAGTCAAGAAGAAAGATGGTAGTATGAGGTTGTGCATCGACTATCGACAGTTGAATAAAGTAACGATAAAGAATAGGTATCCACTTCCGAGAATTGATGACTTAATGGACCAGTTAGTGGGTGCTTGTGTGTTTAGCAAGATAGATTTGAGATCAGGTTATCACCAGATTAAAGTGAAAGATGAGGATATGCAGAAGACGGCATTTAGGACGCGATATGGACATTATGAGTATACGGTGATGCCTTTCGGTGTTACTAACGCACCTGGCGTATTTATGGAGTATATGAATAGAATCTTCCATGCTTATTTGGATCGTTTTGTTGTGGTATTCATCGATGATATTCTGGTTTACTCTAAGACTGAAGAGGAACATGCTGAGCATTTGAAGATCGTCTTGCAAGTGTTGAAAGAGAAGAAGCTTTTTGCTAAGTTGTCTAAGTGTGAGTTCTGGTTGAAAGAAGTAAGTTTTCTTGGTCATGTCATTTCTGGCGAGGGCATCGCGGTTGATCCGTCTAAAGTTGAAGCGGTATCGCAATGGGAGACTCCGAAGTCGGTTACTGAGATTAGAAGCTTCTTGGGTCTTGCTGGTTATTATCGAAGATTTATAGAAGGATTTTCTAAGTTGGCTCTTCCGTTAACGCAGTTGACGTGTAAAGGTAAATCTTTTGTGTGGGATATTCATTGTGAGAACAGTTTTAATGAGTTGAAGAAGCGCTTGACGACGGCTCCAGTCTTGATTTTGCCGAAGCCTGACGAACCTTTTGTGGTGTATTGTGATGCGTCCAAGTTGGGTTTAGGTGGTGTGCTTATGCAAGATGGTAAAGTGGTAGCTTATGCTTCAAGGCAATTGAGGATTCATGAGAAGAATTATCCGACGCACGACCTAGAGTTGGCAGCTGTAGTCTTCGTATTGAAAATATGGAGACATTACTTGTATGGTTCGAGATTTGAAGTGTTTAGTGATCACAAGAGTTTGAAGTATTTGTTTGACCAGAAGGAATTGAATATGAGACAGCGAAGGTGGCTCGAACTATTGAAAGATTATGACTTTGGCTTGAATTATCATCCGGGCAAAGCTAATGTGGTTGCAGATGCCTTGAGTAGGAAGACTTTGCATATGTCTGCCATGATGGTGAAGGAATTCGAGTTGTTGGAACAGTTTAGAGATTTGAGTTTGGTTTGTGAAAGAACAGCTCAGAGTGTAAAGCTGGGAATGCTGAAGATTGATAGTGATTTCTTGAAAAGTATCAAAGAGGCGCAGAAAGAAGATGTTAAGTTTGTGGACTTGTTGGTTGCTAGTAATCAGACGGAGGATAGTGACTTTAGAGTTGTTGATCAAGGAGTGTTGAGATTCCGAGGTAGGATTTGCATTCCTGATAATGAGGAAATGAAGAAGATGATCCTCGAAGAGAGTCATAGAAGTAGCTTGAGTATTCATCCGGGAGCTACGAAGATGTATCATGATTTAAAGAAGATGTTTTGGTGGTCTGGTTTGAAACGTGACGTGGCACAGTTTGTTTATTCTTGTTTGGTTTGTCAGAAATCGAAGGTTGAGCATCAGAAACCTGCTGGTATGATGGTACCTTTAGATGTGCCAGAGTGGAAATGGGATAGTATATCCATGGATTTTGTGACGAGCTTGCCGAATACTCCTAAAGGGAATGACGCTATTTGGGTGATTGTTGATAGATTGACGAAGTCGGCTCATTTTCTACCGATTAATATTACTTTTCCTGTTGCTCAGTTGGCAGAGATCTATGTCAAGGAGATTGTGAAGTTGCATGGTGTTCCTTCGAGCATTGTATCAGATAGAGACCCGAGGTTTACTTCTAGATTTTGGAAAAGTTTGCAAGAGGCGTTAGGTTCTCAGTTGAGGTTGAGTTCGGCTTATCATCCGCAGACAGATGGTCAGTCGGAGAGGACGATTCAGTCGTTGGAAGATTTGTTGAGAGTGTGTGTACTTGAGCAAGGAGGAACTTGGGATAGTCATCTTCCATTGATAGAGTTCACGTACAACAACAGTTATCATTCGAGTATTGGGATGGCACCCTTTGAGGCTTTGTATGGGCGGAGATGCAGAACTCCGTTGTGTTGGTTTGAGTCAGGCGAGAATGTGATGTTAGGACCGGAAATTGTTCAGCAGACTACTGAGAAAGTAAGAATGATCCAAGAGAAGATGAAAGCGTCGCAGAGTCGACAAAAGAGTTACCATGACAATCGTAGGAAGGACCTTGAGTTCCAAGAGGGAGATCATGTGTTCCTGAGAGTGACTCCTATGACCGGTGTTGGACGTGCGTTGAAGTCAAAGAAGTTAACCCCAAAATTTATTGGTCCATATCAGATATCAGAGAGGATTGGGGCGGTGGCCTATCGTGTTGGATTGCCACCACATTTGTCGAATTTGAACGACGTGTTCCATGTGTCGCAACTGAGGAAGTATGTTCCGGATCCGTCTCATGTGATCCAGAGTGATGATGTGCAAGTTAGGGACAACCTTACGGTTGAGACCTTACCAGTGAGGATTGATGATAGAAAGACGAAGACGCTGAGGGGCAAGGAGATACCTCTCGTTAGAGTCGTTTGGTCGGGAGCGACCGGCGAAAGCTTGACGTGGGAGTTAGAGAGTAAGATGCTAGAGTCGTACCCTGAGTTGTTTGCTTGAGGTAATTTTCGAGGACGAAAATCTTTTAAGTTGGGGAGAGTTGTAACGCCCATTTTTGATTATTTAGTTATTTGATTTATTTGAGAAATTGCTATATATTTTTATATATATTATGTGATGTTAAGTGAAGATTTAGGATGTTTTTATGTGACGTGGCGACTTATTTTATTGTTTAATAAAATAAGATTTGAAAATAAAATAAAATATTTAGTTGTGGGTTAGTTTTGGATTTTAGAGAATTATGTGGGAGAAAAGTAAATAAGATAAGATTTGCTGGGAGTATAAAAAGGGAAAATTAGGTTAGAAGTCAGTATACGCGTTGTCAGAGTTTTGGAAAAGAGGAAAACGGACGTGAAGTGAGAAGAGACCTTTGAGGGCTGCGATTTCTGCTTATTACCAGGTAAGGGTGAGCCTAGCACTTAATTATATTAATCTGTAATGCATCTAATCAGGATTAACAACATAGGATTGGATTTTGAGAGAATTGGAATTAGGTTAAAATTGAGGAAAATCATGAAAATAGGTCATTAAGCTGTAGAACAGATGTTTAGAATGAGTACAGAACATAGATTATCCTTAACAATGATGATTCTGAGAGTTTAGACGTTTAAGATGATGAATTTGGGACATTTTGGGTGAATTTTCGCAGAAGCCGTAGCAGACTGTTCGTCGCTCGCCTGAGGCGAGCTATGCACTCGCCGCGGCGAGTAGACCTAGTTTACTCGCGAGGCGAGCATCCCAGCTCGCCATAGCGAGCAGTACACCTAGTTTACTCGCGAGGCGAGCAACCCAGCTCGCCATAGCGAGCAGTACCCTAGAGTTCGCGAGGCGAGCATTTCCACCCGCCGTAGCGAGCAAGGCCTAAGTTACTCGCGAGGCGAGCATTCCCACTCGCCATAGCGAGTTGTGTCAGAACCCAGAACCCTGTTCTGTTCGCGAACTGTTTCGCATAGAACCTTGAGAGATGACCTTTGGGGTAGCTTCTGGGACCTTTGATAATGTTTATTATAAACTGTAACGATGAATACATGATAACTGAGATGATTTTGATGGTTTCATGCCACTTATGTGTGATATATGAATTGTTTCAGTTATAAATGTTTGACTTACTTGAGATGTTTGCTCTATGGATGTTATTTGAATGATGTGATTACTGCCATGTTGCTGTTTACTTTTGTATAGTTGCTGCATGTGTCAGTCCTTGATGTTTAAGATGAATATGCGACGTATGATGTTAACTTGTTTAAGTTAAAAAGTATTGAGTCTCATGCATACTCATTCCATGATGAGGGCTTATGCCCTGGAGTTTTTACTCACCAGCGACGAGGGCTTATGCCCTGGAGCTTTGCTCACCAGCGACGAAGGCTTATGCCTTGGAGTATATTTATGCTCATAGCGACGAGGGCTCATGCCCTGGATTGGTACCACATGCATATAAGACGTAGGGTTGCATAGTCAAGTGATGATGTCGAGTCGAGTCGTCTACTATGTTCATTACGATGTTTATTGAGATGTATATGATGATGATTATGATGATGCTAAATGATGTATAGTTTATGTTGATGCTTGAAGGCTAGATGTTTATATGAGATATGTGAGATTGTGTTGATTGTTGATTGTGATTATTTAATTACATGTTTAATATAATTATTTGTGAATCTCACCTCTTCTGCTGGAATTGCCGCCTCGTGGGCAAGTGCAGGTAACCAAGATTAGGTGCAGACGTGTGAGGATTCTGCAGTCGAGTCTAGGTGCTCTGATACGTAACGGGATAGGGGATCTCTTTTATTTTCTCTGTTCCTTGCGTATTATGCTCTTTTGCATGTTTATGATTACTCTGACTATTTTGATTAAGACGTTGATAAGGCCTGCGTGCCAAAGATGATTTTTGAGATGTTTTCTTATGATATTTCCGCTGCAATATTGAGTAATATGTTATGACTATTTTATGAAGGTTTAATGTTTATTTATTCATTACCACGAGACGTTTTAAGATATGTGATGCCTTGTTTACGTGTTTACTCTGATGCATGCTATTCTTTTTAAAGAAATTTTTATTCTGGGAAAACGGGGTGTTACAAGTTCTGTCAGAACTCAGAACCTGTTCTGTTGCGATCTGTTTTCGCATGTGACCTTGAAAGACGACCTTGGGGTAGCTTAAGAGACTCCTAATGATGTTTAATATAATCTGTAATGATGATACATGATGATTGAGATTGTTTATGATGATTTTATGAAGCTTATGTGTGATATATGAATTAACTAAGTTATGAATGTTTGATTGACTTGCGATGCTTGCATTATGGATGCTATTTGTATGATGTACTTGCTGCCATGTTGCTATTTACTTATGTATAGTTGTTGCATGTGTCAGTCCATGATGATTAAGATGGTTATTAAGACGTTGGTGATGTTAACTTGTTTAAGTTAAAATTGCATTGAGTCTCATGCATACTCATTCTATGATGGGGGCTTATGCCCTGGAGTTTTTACTCAC
The DNA here is from genome assembly GCA_958299785.1 of Medicago lupulina. Taxonomy (NCBI): domain Eukaryota; kingdom Viridiplantae; phylum Streptophyta; class Magnoliopsida; order Fabales; family Fabaceae; genus Medicago; species Medicago lupulina. Next base: position 34,096,322 of record OY283143.1, read on the forward strand.
CAGCGACGAGGGCTTATGCCCTGGAGCTTTGCTCACCAGCGACGAAGGCTTATGCCTTGGAGTATATTTATGCTCATAGCGACGAGGGCTCATGCCCTGGATTGGTACCACATGCATATAAGACGTAGGGTTGCATAGTCAAGTGATGATGTCGAGTCGAGTCGTCTAAGATGTTTACTAAGATGTTTATGATGTTGATTATGACGATGCTAATTGATGTGTCGTTTATGTTGATGTTCTAAATGCTAGATGTTTATCTGCGATATGTTGAATTATGTTTGGTTGTTGAATTGTGATTATTTAATTACATGTTTAATATAATTATTTGTGAATCTCACCCCTTCTGCTGGAATTGCCGCCTTGTGGGCAAGTGCAGGTAACCAAGATTAGGTGCAGACGTGTGAGGATTTCTGCAGTCGAGTCTAGGTGCTCTGATACGTAACGGGATAGGGGATCTTCTTTATTTTTCTCTGTTCCTTGCGTATTAAGTTATTTTACATGCTTATGTTTATTTTGAAGATTTTGCTAATAAGATGTTGATGAGGCCTACGTGCCAAAGACTTTTGAGATGCTTTTCCATATGATTATTCCGCTGCGATAATGATTAATATTTTATGAAGATTTAATGTTTATTTATTCATTAACATGAGATGTTTTTAGAAATGTGATGCCCTGTTTATGTGCTTACTCTGATGCATGATTATCTTTTTAAAGAAATTTTTATGTTGGGAAAACGGGGTGTTACAGTAGGCCCTCCGACTTCCTACGTGAAGATGATGTTTTAAGGGGCACCATTGAATCTAGATTGGGGAAAGGGGTAGGCCCTCCGACTTCCTACATGAAGATGTTGTTCCGTTAAATTAATGCGCTTAAATTCCAAATTTGTGCAAAAGACAAAAGGTCAAAATGACCACAAATACTCCCATCTCTCTTATACGAAATGAAGAAAGAATCTTTCTCGGTTGGTTTAGTCTTAAGGTTGGAACCTGTTTCCTCATAATATCTATCTTATACAGGAGCAAGAAAAGGGTTGGACTACACACACAAACACTCACTTGAGACTTGATTGTTGGGTTGAATATTGATTACAAGAAATGCTTGAGTTTGTGATTAGTGTACACTTGAAATAAAAGCCTTTGAGGAGACATGAGTTTTAATTGAATTGTCATATGATTATCTTGTTTTATGCTACCATGTTTATGCCTTTTGCTTGAGCACAAGCAAAGATCCAAGTGTGGGGGAGTTTGATGAGTTAATAATTAGTTTATTTTATATAATATTTAATCTTGTTTTATTTAGATTTAAGTTTATTTTATATTATTGTTATTTCCTTTTTGAGCTATTTACTTTAAGATTTAATAAATTATATTTCAGGAACAAATATTGGGTGGAATAGTCTTGAAGCAAAAGAAAGAGGATTAAGAGCTGATTCGGTAGAACCGTGCACTTGCGGTTTTGCTCATCACAGAACTCCATTGTGTTGGTTTGAGTCGGGAGAAAGTGTAGTGTTGGGACCAGAATTAGTTCATCAGACTATGGAGAAGGTCAAGTTGATAAGAGAAAAGATGAAAGCGTCGCAGAGTCAACAGAAGAGTTACCATGACAAACGTAGAAAGGCCCTTGAGTTCCAAGAGGGAGATCATGTGTTTCTGAGGGTCACTCCATTGACAAGTGTAGGTCGTGCGTTGAAGTCTAAGAAATTGACTCTGAAGTTTATTGGTCCATACTAGGTATCTGAGAGGATTGGAACAGTGGCATATAGAGTGGGTTTGCCACCACATCTTTCGAATTTGCATGACGTGTTTCATGTGTCGCAATTTCGGAAGTATGTAGCGGATCCTTCGCATGTGATTCCGAGAGATGATGTACAGGTTAGAGACAACCTTACTGTTGAGACCTTACCGTTGAGAATCGAAGATCGTGAGGTGAAGAAGTTGAGAGGCAAGGATATATCTTTAGTGAAAGTTGTATGGGGAGGAGTAACTGGTGAAAGTTTGACATGGGAGCTGGAGAGTAAGATGCAGGAGTCTTATCCGGAGTTGTTTGCTTGAGGTAATATTTCGAGGACGAAATTCTCTAAGTTGGGGAGAGTTGTAACGCCCTAGTTGATCTTTGTATCATGTATCACCTTATAAACAAAATTCCCCTCAACCTCTACTATGTAATGATCCAATACATGATTGATCAATGCTATTCTATCAAGCAAAAAAGTTGCTGGTTTACCATATGGGATGCATCTAACACCCATTTTTAGAGCTGCTGAGATAGACCTTGAAAAGGAAAAAGGTCAAGTCACCTTCATGAGGTTCACAGCTAAAACCATAAGCCAACTTCGTCTCACTGCCACCAACATGCCTATCTCACAAAAGACTGGCTCATTGAAGAGACTTGCTGATCAGAAGGTTCAGAAGTCTAAGAAGAAGCTGAAGGTTGAGACTGTCAAAAAGCCCCCAACAGATCTCAAGAAGAATTCTGGAGAAGGATCTCACAAAACCAACTCTCCTCCAGCTAATGAAGTCCTTGCTTTAGTTGCTGAACGTGCAAGAGAACTTATTGAAGATAGCACTCAAGAGTTTGAGGCAATGATGGCAAAGAAAGCTGTTGAGAATGTTGAAGAGACAGCTCACGTTCAGAACGTTGATGAAACTCTGGATCAAGGTGTTGAAGCACCCTCTGAAGATATTAGAGTTGAAGAAAATACTGAGACACAAGTTCAAAAGGTTGATGATGAAGCTAGAGAAGTTGCTGAAATTCTAGTATCCAACACTCTTGGAAGTGAAAATCAACAGATGGATGTTATTGAAGAAGCTCAGATGGAACATGAGAATGTTGGAGGTCTACCTGACTTTGACCTAAATGTGGAAGATATGACCACTGAATTCAATGGAGAAATCTTTCAAGATGCTCAGGAGGAAAGTGAGCACATTCAGGAAGAAAGTCAGAAACAGTTTTCACGTACTATCAGTTTTTGGGAGAAAAAGCAAGGGAAGAGCCAAGAGGGAAGATTCTGATTTTTGGGGAGCTTTGTCAATCGAATTAAGGTAAGGGTGAGACTATCTCTCAATAATAATGGTTGTATAATTCTGATTTTGGTTTAACATGTTGTTAGTTGAAATTGGGGATTGGAGGTTAGGTTTTGGAGTATGATTTTTGGATGGAAAAGGTGTAAAGAGCATTGTAATAGCATTAGAATGCATTCAGGTTGTAGACAGTAAATTATTACACTTATGTAAATCATTTTGGGGATTGAAATTGAGAAAATTGGGATTTTTGGGAAAAACCTGCATTCTGCCCGTACAGACATTCATCGCTCAGGGTCACAATTCAAACCCCCCCTTCCTTGTGACTATTTTAACTACTTCAATTGGCATCAGAGCGCGGCTCTAAGGGTTTGAACACTTAAACAAGTGTTAGAGAAAAGATTCAGAAAGTATGTCTAAAGTCAAGTACATAGCTGAAGGAGGATCATCAAACAGACCACCACTCTTTGATGGATCAAACTACTACTTCTGGAAAGGCAAGATGGAACTATTTCTCAGATCTCAAGACAATGATATGTGGACAGTCATCTCAGATGGAGACTTTGTTCCAACAACCAAAGAAGGAGCTGTCAAAGAAAAGAGTGCATGGACAACAGATGAAAAAGCTCAGGTATTATTAAACTCTAAGGCTAGACTCTTTTTATCATGTGCACTAACCATGGAAGAAAGTGAAAGAGTTGATGAATGCAAAAGTGTTAAAGAAGTTTGGGATACCCTGAGAATACATCATGAAGGTACATCTCATGTCAAAGAAACTAGAATTGACATTGGAGTCAGAAAGTTTGAAGTCTTTGAAATGAGTGAGAATGAAACCATTGATGAGATGTATTCCAGATTTACTACAATAGTAAATGAAATGAGATCTCTTGGAAAAGCAAATTCCACTCATGAAAAATCAGAAAGATATTGAGATGTCTTCCAAGTATGTGGAGACCTATGGTCACTGCAATTACTCAGGCTAAAGATTTAAAATCTATGAACCTGGAAGATCTCATTGGTTCACTGAGAGCTCATGAAGTTGCGCTTCAAGGAGACAAACCAGTGAAAAAGGTAAAAACACTTGCCTTGAAAGCATCTCAGCAAACCTCATCAGTAGCTGAGGATGATGTGCAAGAACCACAAGAGATAGAGGAAGTTCATGAAGAAGAAGCTGAAGATGAACTAACACTAATCTCCAAAAGAATACAAAGAATGATGATAAGAAGAAATCAAATCAGAAAGAAGTTTCCAAACACCAACAACAGCACCAAAACTGAAGCTGACAAAAGCCAAGTCAATTGTTTTGGATGCAACAAAACAGGACACTACAAAAGTGAATGTCCTGACATTAAGAAAGTTCAAAGAAAACTTCCTTTCAAAAAGAAGGCAATGATTACCTGAGATGATATGGAAGAAACAGAACTTCAAGAAGATGAAGAAGCCAACATATGCTTGATGGCTCAATTAGATGATGAAGAAGAGGTAATTATCTATAAAACTGACTCTTTATATAAAGAACTTGAAAGTAAAATAGATAGTCTTTTACATGATTCAAATTTCTTAACTAATAGATGTCATTCATTAATTAAGGAACTTTCTGAAATAAAAGTAGAAAAAGAAAATCTTCAAAACAAGTATGATGAGTCTAGAAAGACCATACAAATTTTGCAAGACTCTCATTTTGATATGTCTGAAAAACAAAGAGAGTTGAACAGAAAACAAAAAGACATTCTTTCTAAACCTTCTGAGATACAAAAGGAAAATATACTTTTGAAAAAGGAAGTTGAAGAATTAAAAAATGATCTTACATGTTTTATAAAATCTACAGAAACATTTTAAAATATTCTGGGATCTCAAAAGGAAAGTGCTAAGAAATCTGGTTTAGGCTTTAAAGATCCAAGTAAACTAGTTGATAGCTTTGTACCTAAGAAAGTTGAAATGAAACTTAAATGTTCTTATTGTGATAGGTTAGGACACAGTGAATCAGTATGCTTTCTTAAGAAAAAACTTATTAGAAAAAATAAGATCAATCTTAGCTCAGAACGTTCTCATCATATTAGATCAGAAAGTTCACAAAAGGCTGAGAAAGCTAAGAAGATATGTTCCTACTGTGACAAATCTGATCAAACAAGACAGAATGTTGCTTTAAGAAAAGATCTCTTAGAAGAACTAACCCTCAAGACCCAACATTACATGGGTACCTAAAATTTTTGTCTTATCAAATGTAGGTTCTGCCACAAGGTGCAAGAACAAAGCCATGGTACTTGGATAGTGGCTGTTCTAGACACATGACTGGTGACAGAAATTGTTTTCTAACCTTTCAAAAGAAGGATGGAGGACTAGTGACATTTGGAAATAATGACAAAGATAAAATCAGAGGTAAAGGTACTATTGGTAAGCTTAACTGTGCTAAGATAGAAAATGTTCAGTATGTAGAAGGTTTAAAACATAATCTACTTAGCATAAGTCAATTGTGTGATAGTGGATTTGAAGTTATCTTTAAACCTAACATATGTGAAGTAAGACAAACCTCCTCAAACAAACTAGTTTTTACTGGATCAAGAAAAAAGAACTTATATGTCTTAGATTTAAATGATATGCAAGCTGAATCTTGCTTTATATCTCTTGAAAAAGATAAATGGATTTGGCATAAAAGAGCTGGTCATATAAGTATGAAAACCATTGCTAAACTTTCTCAACTTGATCTAGTTAGAGGATTACCTAAGATTAGCTTTGAAAAGGACAAGATCTGTGAAGCTTGTGTTAAAGGAAAACAAGTAAAAAACAGTTTTAAAACAATTGAGTTCATTTCAACTCAGAAAACTTTAGAGCTTCTTCACATTGATCTCTTTGGTCCAGTCCAAACTGCAAGTCTGAATGGCAAAAGATATGGTTTTGTTATTGTTGATGACTTTTCCAGATTTACATGGGTTCTCTTTTTAAAACACAAAGATGAATCTTTTGAAGCATTCCAAAACTTTTGTAAAAGAGTTCAAAATGAAAAAGGTTCCAATATCATCTCAGTAAGGAGTGACCATGGAGGTGAATTTGAAAATGCATCTTTTAAATCATTCTTTGATGAAAATGGTATTAAACATAATTTTTCTTGTACAAGAACTCCACAACAAAATGGAGTTGTTGAAAGAAAAAATAGAACCTTGCAAGAAATGGCCAGAACAATGTTAAATGAATCAAATGTTGAAGATTATTTTTGGGCAGAAGCCATTAACACATCTTGCTATATTTTGAATAGAGTTTCAATAAGAAAGGTTCTTAACAAAACCCCATATGAACTCTGGAAAAACATTAAACCTAGCATATCTTACTTTCACATATTTGGCTGTTATTGCTACATTCTGAACAATAAAGAAAAATTGGGTAAGTTTGATCCTAAATCAGATAAAGCTATCTTTTTAGGATACTCTACAACTTCTAAAGGTTATAGAGTTTATAATCTAAAAACCCAGACAGTTGAAATCAATATGCATGTCATATTTGATGAATATGATGAACATTCTCAACCAAAAGAAAGTGAAGACACAGATGTGTCAACACTTCAGAATGTTCTCTCTCAAAACACTGTAAGTACAGTAAAGAAAGAAGATGATCAGAATGTTCAAGATCAAACCCTCCAAAGTCCACATAGAAGTTGGAGAATAGTAGGAGATCATCCTACAGATCAAATCATTGGGAGCACAACTGATGGTGTAAGAACTAGATTGTCCTTCCAAGATAACAACATGGCAATGATCTCTTAAATGGAACCTAAGTTTATCAATGATGCAATTATTGATGACTCATGGATTGAAGCCATGAAGGAGGAACTCTCTCAGTTTGAAAGAAACAAAGTTTGGAACTTAGTTCCAAATAATCAAGAAAAAACCATCATTGGAACAAGATGAGTTTTCAGAAACAAACTTGATGAAGAAGGTAAAGTTGTCAGAAACAAAGCAAGGTTAGTTGCTCAAGGCTACAACCAACAAGAAGGTATTGACTATGATGAGACATTTGCACTAGTTGCAAGGTTAGAAGCCATCGGAATTCTTCTTGCATATGTTGCACATAAAAGCATTAAACTTTTTCAAATGGATGTGAAAAGCGCATTTTTAAATGGTTTTCTTAATGAAGAAGTTTATGTAAGCCAACCCCCTGGCTTCATAAATAAAGAAAAATCTGACCATGTTTTTAAACTCACTAAAGCACTTTATGGTCTCAAACAAGCCCCTAGAGCTTGGTATGATAGACTCAGCACATTTTTAATTGAAAATGGATTTTCAAGAGGAAAAATTGATACCACACTTTTTAGAAAAACTCATGAGTCTGACTTACTCATAGTTCAGGTTTATGTGGATGATATCATTTTTGGTGCAACCAAAGTAAAAATGTGTGAAGAATTTTCAAACCTCATGCAAAGTGAATTTAAGATGAGCATGATGGGTGAACTTGGTTTTTTCCCTGGTTTACAAATCAAACAACATCCAAATGGAATTTTCATTAGTCAAGAAAAGTATGTCAAAGACATCCTTAAAAAATACAAAATGAATGAGGCAAAAATCATGGTTACCCCTATGCATCCATCTTCAAGTTTAGATAAAGATGAGAGTGGAAAATCTGTTTCTGAAAAAGAATATAGATGCATGATAGGTTCATTATTGTATTTAACTACTAGCAGACCAGACATAGTGTTTGCAGTAGGCTTATGTGCCAGGTTTCAAACTTGTGCAAAAGAATCACACTTGACTGCAGTCAAAAGAATTCTTAGATACCTAGTAGGTACTACTGATCTTGGCCTTTGGTATAGAAAAGGTTCTAGTTTTGATCTTGTAGCCTATTGTGATGCTGATTATGCTGGAGACAAAATTGAGAGGAAGAGTACAAGTGGATCCTGCCAGCTCTTGGGACAAGCATTGATTGGATGGTCTTGCAGAAAGCAGAACACCATTGCACTCTCCACAACTGAAGATGAGTATGTATCTACATCAAGTTGTTGCTCTCAAGTTTTGTGGATCAGAAATCAGTTGGAAGATTACTCATTAAGGTACACAAATGTTCCTATTTTTTGTGATAACACTAGTGCCATTAATCTTTCAAAAAATCCTATTCAACATTCTAGATCTAAGCATATTGAAATAAAGCATCATTTCATTAGAGATCATGTTCAGAAAAAGGATATCTCCTTAATTTTTGTTGATACAGAAAATCAGTTAGCTGATATTTTCACAAAACCTCTTGTTGAGGATAGATTCAATTTTCTCAACGAAAAATTGTTAATCATGAAAAATCCCAATAAAGATTGATCACTAAATCACTAAGGGCTTTAGACTAACCCTCTTGATGTCATCTGATAAAAATCAGATAGATCAATCATAATCAGAATGTTCATCTGATTGTTCTTCAGGTCAGAATGTTCAGAACCTGAATTCTGAAACAATTATCTCATACATGAGATTTTGTGTTGTCCTTATCCAGAAATCTGTCCATAATCTCGAGCATTTAATGTTTAGTTATATGGAAATAGGTTTAAGGATTAACCACCATGTAAAATCACAACCATCAATCAAAACATCTCTTCACCTTCCCTCAAACGGCTAGTTTCTCTTTCCTACCCACTACTTTTTCAATTTCCTCCTTCCCAATGCAACTGCCAAACCTCTTTCACCTTTCTGCTTCCAACTGAACTCGTTGTGTCTATAAAGACCAACTACTATTCAGATTGTTTCCATCACTTCTCTCTCTTCCAAAACAATTTATTTTCTCATTTATATCTTACTCTGTTTTTACGGAAAATGGCAAGAACCAAAACTACTCCTAGAAATCCTGAGAATCACACTTCACCTGAAGTGAGTTCTCAATCTCCACCACCAAATGCTGCGAATGATCAAGTTTCTGATCATTCTCCTCTCAACGAAAACCCAGTTCACACTGTTCTACTAGACGTAATTTACCTTGCTTTCGAGAAACCAAAATTTTCAAAACCTATGTCTTCTAAAAAGCCAATCATCAAGCCAAAACCAACAAGAAGATCTCAGAGAATGAGAACTGGTTCTTCTTCAAAGATACCAACTGTATCACATGTTGATTTGGTCTCTGATGGAGAAAAAGAAAAAAAATCCATTGAAGAAACTGACGAAGAAAATGGGAAAACTCTTCGTGAAATGGAAATGAACCAAAGAAGAAAGGAAATTGCAACTGAAGCGTTACCTCTGTCTACTTCAAGTAATGCTGAAATGGAAGAAGATCCTGAGAAAGAAGAAAGCTCAGAAGAAACTCTCTCTGAAATTGTCAAAGCTGCAAGACTTGTGTACAAGAGAAGAAAGGCTGCTACTTCAACTCTTGTTGCAGAAAAACTCACTTCTTCATCTCAGCAAAATGATGAAGAAGATGAAGTTGTTGAAACAGAGGAAGCCTCTAGAAAACGAGGAAAAGGAAAAGATATTGCTATTATAGCATCTGTGTTGAAAGCTCAGAATGTTGAAAAAATGGCTTTCAGACCCATAAGCAGAGCCAAGTTCTTTGACTTTGAAAACCTCAAAACCAAGGGATGGGATCTCAGAAAGTTCACAGATCCTCAAGGTTGGTCAGCATTTCTATCTACTGAAGAATCAACTTTTGAAGATTTGGTAAAGGAATTTTATGGACACATGGCTGTGAAGGAAAAGAAAGAAGAAAAGGTTCTTGTTTCTTCAGTCAAGGGAGTAAAAATCACCATCACTCAAGAGTCTCTTTCTAAAGCTCTGAACATTCCTAACAAAGGTAATCAACTTTATAACTCTTGGTTTGATAGTGAAAAAGTTACACGAGATCAACTTGTTCTAGAATTTACCAAACCTGAACATGACTTCAACTCTACAAATCTCAAAGATATTCCCAAAATCTTTCATAACATGATTAGACACATTATCCTACCTAGATGTGGAAGTTTTGAGGTTGTTACTAATATTGATCTTTGTATCATGTATCACCTTATAAACAAAATTCCCCTCAACCTCTACTATGTAATGATCCAATACATGATTGATCAATGCTATTCTATCAAGCAAAAAAGTTGCTGGTTTACCATATGGGATGCATCTAACACCCATTTTTAGAGCTGCTGAGATAGACCTTGAAAAGGAAAAAGGTCAAGTCACCTTCATGAGGTTCACAGCTAAAACCATAAGCCAACTTCGTCTCACTGCCACCAACATGCCTATCTCACAAAAGACTGGCTCATTGAAGAGACTTGCTGATCAGAAGGTTCAGAAGTCTAAGAAGAAGCTGAAGGTTGAGACTGTCAAAAAGCCCCCAACAGATCTCAAGAAGAATTCTGGAGAAGGATCTCACAAAACCAACTCTCCTCCAGCTAATGAAGTCCTTGCTTTAGTTGCTGAACGTGCAAGAGAACTTATTGAAGATAGCACTCAAGAGTTTGAGGCAATGATGGCAAAGAAAGCTGTTGAGAATGTTGAAGAGACAGCTCACGTTCAGAACGTTGATGAAACTCTGGATCAAGGTGTTGAAGCACCCTCTGAAGATATTAGAGTTGAAGAAAATACTGAGACACAAGTTCAAAAGGTTGATGATGAAGCTAGAGAAGTTGCTGAAATTCTAGTATCCAACACTCTTGGAAGTGAAAATCAACAGATGGATGTTATTGAAGAAGCTCAGATGGAACATGAGAATGTTGGAGGTCTACCTGACTTTGACCTAAATGTGGAAGATATGACCACTGAATTCAATGGAGAAATCTTTCAAGATGCTCAGGAGGAAAGTGAGCACATTCAGGAAGAAATCATTGAGCAAGAAAATCAAATTGTCCAAGAGAATGCTGCTCCAGATCAGAATGTTGATAAGCATGTTCTGGAAGCTATAGCTCAGAATGTTCCCACTGAACAAATTGAACAGTTGTCAGCTGATCCTAACCCTTTGGTTTCAGGATCTTTGCCTTCCGTAGAAGCACAAGTTCTTGCTCAACCTGATCAGAATGTTCAAAATGATCAGAATGTTCAATCTGCTCAGGAACAATATCAATTTGTCAATCTGTCAACCTCCACCATGGGTTCTACTGCTGGTATTAGCAAGTATTTTGTATCCTCCCTTCCAACTCCTAGCCCAATTCCTTCATCTACTCCACCACCACCACAAATCAGAACCACTCAAAACTTGCCAAACATGTATGCATTGTTTGATTCCTTAAACACCTTTGTCACAGCAAGCAAAGAGAAGGCTGAATCATTTGATAAGGCTACAAAGCCTTCCAAAGCTGAGAAAATGGCTGCTAGGGCTCTTAGAGTTTCCACGAAAACACATAAGATTGCCTGCGTGCTTGCTCAATGGACTAGAGATGTTCATGCCCCTGGTCTTGCTATTGAACCACCTGTCTTTGATGATCCAAAAGTGTTTGAATCTGAACCATCTTCAGATTCTGGGGACTCAACTCCCTAAATCATTTATTGTCCTACTCCCTATCCTTTTTGCAGATGACTAAAGGGGGAGAAGCTTTAGGATTTATGTTCTTAAGTATTCTAAGTTTTAGGCCCTAAGTAGGCTAGTGATCAATGATATTGGAGTTTTAGAAAACTTCATTTTTTTGTGCTTGATCATGTACTTTGAATTTCTTTTTGTTTTTGAACCATTCAAATCATGTAACTGTACTTCATGCTTCAAACATTAATGAATATTGATTTTGGTTCAAATTTGCATATTTTTTATTTATGCAATGGATTATAAAATTGAGGGGGAGCTTTTTCTTTTAAAGTTCTTAAAAAACTCATGAATTATAAAAATGAGGGGGAGCATTAAAATTAAAATGTTTTAAGCTCTACAATTCTTCATTAATAAATCAAAATCCATAATCCTAAATCACAAGTTTATCATCTTCAAAAAGGGGGAGATTGTTGAGGCAAAATCCCTAATTAATTTTAAAGATAATAAACTTTAATGATTAAAGGATTTAATGGACTTTGATTAATTCCTTGGTATTTAACTTGTGCTCTTGAGTGTTTTACTAAGACAGGAACAAGACTTAATTTATACCAAGATGCAAGAAATCAAAGTGAAGGGGAGAAAAACACAAGAGGGGGTGTGGGGGGGGGGGGGGTTGAATTGTGTTGACAAATTATCGTTTTCTCTTCGAAACTCAGAACACAAATGATCAGAAGCAGATAGGACAGCTTCTGAAGATGATGTTCAGGAGCGTATGCAGCGGAATGATAAACAGAGAGAAAAGAGAAGAAGCAAGACACAAACAATTTATACAGGTTCCTTCCACAAACCGGAAGTAGTCCTGTCCCCCTTACACTTCCAAGGAGAGTTCACTAAAGTAATATCTGATTACAAATGCTCAAGCACACAAGCAAGAGACTTCAAATGCTCAAGAACACAATCAAGAGACTTCTAATGCTCAAGCACACAAGCAAGAGACTTCTAACAAACAAAATTACACAGAAAATGTTTGAGGTTGAACACTTGATATACAATCAGTGGTGTTCACAATACAAATCAGATACAGACTCTAAAGACTTAAGAATTTCGAAGATATGAACTTGAAAACTGAAATTCTAAGTGAACTTTTGGATGCTTGAACAATTTGACAGAGTTTTGGCGCTTTCAAAATATTGTAGAGTCTTGTTGTTCTTCAAGTCTTCACTCCTTTATATAGAGGTGTGAAATGAACGTTGTAAGTGCCAACACATCCAAAAAGAGTCGTTGTTGAAGCTTGATCTTTCACCAATGATTCTTTGCCTGATTTAGTTATTGTCCTATAAAGGATCAATTTCAAATCCATTCCGGATGAGAGGGAACAAGGATGCAGGCTTGGTTGTACATGAGAGCTGTTATTCTTGTCTGTTAGCTGAGACAAAGAACAGAGTAGTGGAGAAGGTGGTTGTACAGTTCGTACAAAGTACAATATCAACGCTTCTTGTTTCTTTGCAACAAAATGACTTCAAATCCTTTTGAAATGACCGTTGCATCAATCCACTAGTCTTCTGCCAATGCTATATGATTTTCGCTCCAAAATACAACACTTAAATCTTGAAAAAATGAATCATAAAGCTTCTGGTGAAATACTATTGCTTCTGAAGAATCAGCTTCTGAGGACCTTCAGCTTCTGATGACGTCATACTCTTCAGGAGCGCTAGTCTTCAGGAGCGCTTGTCTTCAGGAGCGCTTTAAGCTTCAAATAAATACTTCCTTTGCTCTTTATTTGTTCTTTTAGAACCTTGTTAAAATATAACACTTTGTTTATGGTCCTGTACACTTGAACAAATGTTAGCAATACCAATTGTCAATTTTTAATACTTTGTATCATCAAAACTCTTTAGAATTTATTGTTAAACACATTTTGTTCCAACACAAAGAACATTAAGATTCATGAACTAATTCTGAAGTTCAGAAAGTTAGTTCAGAATGTTGATCAGTGAGTTGGTCAGAACGTTCTGATGGAAGTTCAGAAGGTTGTTCATAAGGAAACCCAGAAATCATCATGAACATCAAGAACATGCAAGTACACGTGACATATATACAAAAAGTCCAGAAAAGTACGTTTGCATGGATCAATCAAAGCAATAAAGGCATACACAAAGTTAAATGTCAAGAAGAATACTTTATGTTCATTTAAAGACTATGAACATTAAAGTACTAGGAATATTCCAAGATGGAATATGATCCTAGATGATGCAATTACTGCACTTCAGTTCTGTTGTTACTATTAAGATTGATTACATCAAGTACAAGTCTTACAAATCATCCTAAGTAAAAACAAATGGAACATTCTGATGGAACATTCTGATGGTCAGAATGTTCATTTAAAGACTATGAACATTAAAGTACTAGGAATATTCCAAGATGGAATATGATCCTAGATGATGCAATTACTGCACTTCAGTTCTGTTGTTACTATTAAGATTGATTACATCAAGTACAAGTCTTACAAATCATCCTAAGTAAAAACAAATGGAACATTCTGATGGTCAGAATGTTCAGCTTAGCTCATGCTTAACTTTATGAACAGTAAAGTGGTTGAAAAGCAAAGCAAAGAAAGATCTTGTCCTAATCAATCAAAGGACACGTATGAGATATGATACATCGCTTCTTCATATCTCTTGGAAGCATGGGCCTGAAGATTGCAGATCCACTATCCTCTCTCCTGCACGTAATCCAATGCAAATCTGGAGCAACTTTATTCAACTTTATCCATCTTTATTCAGCAACATTCTGATGTACATGGAAAAGTTGATATTAATGGATATTGCCCAGAAAATCATATGAAACGCATATGAACAAACCCAGAAACTCATCAGACATTTATCATTGATAAACCCAGATGAATATCCTGATGAACATCAACATTTTGATGAAGAACACAGCAACATTTTGATGTTCATCCTGGGAACGCAACAACATTCTGATGATCAGAATGTTCACCCAGATTTTCAAGTAAAAGCTTGTGGGGCCCAAGACACGTGGCATAACACCATTGGACACCCTACAACGGCTATATGAGTCCAAAAACTCTATAAATAGAGATCAAAGGCTCAACATTACTTGCATCATTGCAAAGCATTCTTAAAGCATTTGAAAAGTGTTTGAAGCTCTTGCAATTTGATTTGATCATCATTGAAGGCTCTTTCTACCTTCTTTATAGTGTAAATCATTTCTTTCTGTTATCTCTTTTAAAGATAACTTCCTCCTACTTCTTCTCTGTTTGATTCACAAACATTGAACCTCCATACAAATTGTAATCAAAGTCTCATCTAGCTTTAGGGGTACTAAAGTGTTAGCTTGAGCAAAGGTTGTAAAAGTCTAAGTGATTAACTTAGCAAGAAGGTGCAAGCTTGCTGAGGCTTAGAGAATACAGAATTGTAATTGTTCAGGTGAACAAAGATTGTAAGGTGCAGGATTTAAGAGGTTATCTCAAGCATCATAGTGGAAACTCTCACAAGATTGTGAGGAGAGGACTAGCCCACATTGGGCGAACCTCTATAAATTTCTGTGTGTTCTTTCTCTCTTCCCTATACTCTTTATTTTCAGTATACACAACACACACCAACACATTCACTTTGATAAACAGCTTTTGCACAAGAACTTCAGAACATTCTGAAGACACTTCTCTAACTTAAATATTCCAAGCATATCACTTGAGAATTAATTTTAAGTTGCAGGATAATTTTTAAAGGGTCACAATTCAAACTCCCCCTTCCTTGTGACTATTTTATCTACTTCACCTATTTGATTTATTTCTGACCTAAATTCCATGGTTTCTTGTGGAACATTCTATTGATGTATTTCTTGGGGCTTAAGTTGTTGTAGTTTATAAATAGAGTAGCTAGAAATCACAACAATTCATCTTTTGTTCTTGGAAATAATTAGTGACAATTGTTTCTTTTAATAAAAGTTCTTCTTTATTTTCTTCTTATTTTATTTATGTTATTCTTATCCTTCTCTTCTATGTCTACAATGAACATCAGTGAGTAGACTCTTCTTGTCTTGGGATTGTTGGATAAGTCTAATGACCTAATCATAATCAAACCAAGCCTCGAACCCTAATTTTATGTAAATATATTTTCTAATCTATTTCATCATTCTTATAATCGATAACAAATATTAATAGATGGATCAAAAGATGAAGTTTAATAGTTGTTATTGATTCATCACAAATATTAAGCGATGGATCGAAAGATGAATTTTTAATATTGAAACAAGTGAATTTAGACAAGGATTGCGAAACATGAAAATAGTCTAGCAAACCTTGAGACAATAAAGTTTCAAGCTTCAAGGATTTCAATAGCAATCAACCATGAAAATATACATGGTTGCTAGAGAAACACACTCACTGAGACCGAAAGGAGATGTGATAGGCTAAAGAGAAACTTGTCTTTAGAAAATAGGTCCAACATAAGACTAGGTTTAGGGTTTGGTTTGTGAAGGGTTTGTCACCATGACGAACCAATAATCCCAAGGCGCTTTTTATTATTATATTTTAAACCGTTAAAAATCCCAACTTTTCAACTGAACTCTTTTCTAATCATTCATAGAAGTTAATTGAATTAAAAAACTCCCTGTCGAAACGATACTCTTATTACTACACTGGTAAACCGTGCACTTGCGGATTTACTACATCAAGAGGATGCGCGATCCTCCAACTTAGCGCCCCTATTTTGACGGGATGACACCTACAAACCAAAATGTGAGATGAAATGAAGTTTGAGGATTGCTCCTCTCACCAACAAAATTGCTCTCACTCTAAAAAAACACCTTAAACACCCCTAACGGCAGTTAACTACTGTTCGTTCCTTAACATTTAGCTTAGGAGTGAACGACAGTTGACTGTTGTTGGAGGTATTATGTTCTTTTTCAAGCATGGGAGAACAATTTTGTTACTGAGATGAGCAATTTTCATGAAGGTTGTCATGTTGAAGAGTGTGAATTCATCTGGTAAGCCCATATGACATGTCTAGCTCATCCACCCAATTGCCCTTTGTTTCATCAAACCTCTTCCTTGGGTCCCTTAGTAGGATTGTGTCGGTGTGTTTGATCTAATCGTTCATTTGTGGACGTTCTTCTAAAATGAAGTGTTATGTTATATTGAGGTTAACCATAAAATTTGATTTATTTATTTTTGAACTTAAATCTAATTTATTTGATGTAAGTGTAATTATGTCATTTAACCAAAGATATATTGCTATTGTAAAATAAAATAAAATAAGATAAATATATCTTTATAATTTGTCTTATACTCAAACAACCAAAATAATCATTTTAATTTCAACTAGTAAAAAACCCGTGCTTCGCACGGGTTGAATAACATATTTTTCAAAAAATTTGCTTTGGAGGAGAAATGTGCAAATGACTGAAAATTGTTATCCTTCATAAATGTGACAATCTAAGCCGCATAAACCGAAATTTTGTGACACACAACCTAAAGCATGACATAAAAAGTAAGATAATAACCATTGTCATTGCATACAAAATGTACTGCAACACACATATAGATATTGTTAGAGCTGTCAAAATGGGCCAGACCTTACGGGCCGACCCAAAAGTCCGAATAAAATGGAGGGCCTGGGCTGATAAATAGCAGCCCGAATTTTATCAGGGCTTTTTAGCCCGGCCCAAAAAAGCCCACAGCCCGCAAAAAAAAAAGTGGGTTATTTTTGACACTGGACTGGACAGAAAGCCCAATTAGTTATGTTCATTTGGTATTTAAGTCATTCTCTCTTCTAAAAATTGTATATAATTATGTTCATTTGTTTTGTTACTTCTAATTAAAATGAAGGAAAAACAAAAATCAAAGTGGTCGTGTTTCATCATTGTTTCTTAACTCTTGTTCTCCTGTAATGTTAAAAATGTTATGCTTTTATTCCCAACTTTTGAAACTCTTTTGCTTATGGTTGCATTGTGATTTCCTTTCCTCACTGTCAACTCAGTTTAGTAACTATATTGATTAGCAAATGAATTTAATAAATATATCTTTTTAGTGTACAATTAAGTTAATGTTACTATGGATAGTTGTTATTCTCTTGGATCAAACTTAATTTATTTTTTGTTCACTATATATTTTGTGTATATTTATGTTATTATGTTTTCAGTCCTTATATAATGAAAAAAAAGGAAAAAAAACGGGCCAGGGCTGGCCCGTTAGCCCGGGAGCCCGTAAAGGGCCGGACTCGAGCTCTATTTTTCCAGCTCATATTAAAACCGGGCTTTTTAGCCCGACCCTTAAAAGCCCTTGGGCCGGTCGGGTCGGGCCGCCCGTTTTGACAGCTCTAGATGTTGTCATGCAGTCAACAACCTATTTAAGGTTGATTACAAAAAAAATGGTTGAATTTTCAAATTCAAACCTGATTTCAAACACATTGTCATTGAAATATTATACAAAATATACACTGCCAATATAAACACTAAACATAAGAAGTCTATTTAGCATCCACCCAAAGTGAATATTTTCCCCCTTTCCAACTTACAACTTCCAAAATATTTGAAGTCCCTCTCAAGCAAGATTATCCCTACGAACCACCTCAACAAACAACATTGTAGGAGAAATATCCAAATCTTATATGAGCTTGTTAACATAAGGAACTTGATAACAATCAATTTCAATTGACCTTTAATAGAGTTTAAAAATTATCTATAAGCTTATGGATTTGATGCATATGAAAATTGGACTTCAGTATACAAATCTATAATTAAATTTGAGCATTGCTATTTTTATCATGATAGTAGAATACCAGGTCGGTAGAAAATTCTTCTGTGATGTAAGGCAAACCTACATACATAGTTAAGTTTATTGAGAAACTTTTTAAATAGAAACTAAATCAGATAATTAAAAAATTGTGGCTTGACTTAAGATTAATGAAATGCACTTATCATATATCATGTCAGGATTACTATCAGAAATCTACATAAAACAATACACTACCACACATTTTAGTGCAAGAAGAGAAAACAATCAAAAACAATTATTTTAATCATAACTTGTGTGAAATTAATTCGAGTGAATCTTAGATATTTGTCTGAACATTTAAACTGAATGATTGCTATGCAGAAAGAACATAAACAAAATTGATAATTGAAAGCCAAAAATGGGTGATACATAGGAGAGACCTTGTACACATATCCACCATTGTGCCCTAGAAAATGAGGTGTACAACACAAAATGAGGTATCCAGAGACAAATCAGAAGCAACAAAACTGATTGACCATGTTTCTCACACAAATCTGGTCCTTTAACTTAGATTTACCTCAACAAAAACAATTGGAATTTGCCTTCCAACTGATTTAACTGCAACAACACAGTACACTACAAAATCCATCAGACTTGAAGTTAGTTCCAAACTCATTGATTTAAGTTTTGATAGAAAAAGGAAAGAAAACAAAAAAGAGGAATATGCTGGAGAGGGAAATGCAAAGTAAATATCAACTTAGTATTATAGTTATTCACAAATATGATCTTATATGGCACAAAATGCAGATTTTGGTCCTAATAAAAACTCAAATTTGTTAAAAAAAAAAACTAAAAAATATTAACATGTTTTGGGGGAAATTTGAAACCAAATATTGAAATTTGAAATTTGAACATGTACAGAGGAAATTTGAAATTTGATGCATTTTTTGTCATGTACAGAGGAAATTTGAAATTTGATGCATTTTTTGTCATCAACATGTAATTGCTTCTTTCACAATAACAATTATTCACTCAACCTAATTAACATTATTAATACACCATTGATGGATGGAAATAAATCTACATTGGAAATTTATTATATTCCTAATTTGAAAATCAGATTTCTCAAAAACATATAGCAAGAATTTGAAACAGAGTCAATAACTCATAGAGAAGTGTCATGAATAATGAAATTTGATCGTACCTGATCAGAAGGTGACTGGTGCTTTAAATGCGGTGATTTGAGTGGTGGTGGAATACGCCAAGAGTGTTCCTTGGAACAGCAGGGGGGTTGTACCTGTAGGCGCTCCGACGCTCAAGTTAGTAGAGATCAGAAAGTGAGGGTTTTGAGGAAGAGATATAGTCTACCTTGACGACTGCTAAGAGTCCCCTATATATAAAGGTGGAGGCTGCAGAGCCGTTGTAATGGCACACCTAGGTCTGGCGGTTACGAAATCGTGGGAAGTGTAACCGCCAAGTGAAGTATATATTTTCACAAGAAAGGGGGGTTTGAATTGTGACCTGTTTAAAATATGTCTGATAAAAATTTTCTTTTAATTTAGAAATCACTAAAACTTTGTTAGTAGCAATAATAACAATAATAATTGTGAGGTGTGTGATATTTGAACAATAAATTAAAAGTAAGTAGGGAAAGAGAAATGACACACGAAAGTTATCGTGGTTCGCCAAACACCGGCTACTTCCACGCCCCACACACGTGTGAGATTGTCCACTAGGTAGTTGCGTTAAGTAACGTTAACCACAACTCCTCTTTTGTCTTCTTTACAAAAATAAGTAACTTTTACCCCTTGCTAGATCTGACTGATCTTTCCTGCAACTGAGTAAATCTACCTTTGCTTTTACACACTTGTCACCTACAAGCTTTACAATCCAATAAGAAATAAATTCTTACTTGAATCAAAATAAAATATCTGTAGTAAAAACTAAAAAGAGCTCAACACAAAAGAGCAATTTTTAGAACACTGATAAGAACTAAAAATGAGAGAGCTTTTGTAGTTTGCTTTGTATTGCTGTAATTCTTTCTCAAAAATTCGGTCCTTCCTTTCAGCTACTGGCTTGGTATTTATAGGCCACCAATTGCTCAAAACATTTTGCTCTTTCTTCTTTCCCACATGAGGAGCGTCTCAAATTAAGGCATTACAACTCATGGCCTTTGTACTCCCACGTGCAGCTTCCTGTCCATTCCAATTGCTTTGGTCCCACATGTGTGTAAGGTAGATATTTCTTCTTGCACTTACATGTGCCAAGTTTAAGGCTTTCCAGCCAATTATATTTCATGCACATCCAAGTGTCATCTTCTAAGTGGGCTTAAAAATATAAATATCCATCTTGCTTTTCTTTCTTCCTTTTGCCTTGTTCCTTTTCGGCCAAAAGCATGGTTTTGTTTGTACTTGCATGTAAATGTTGATTTGAGATGTAGTGGTATTGGAGACATAGAAAACCATTGCAAATAAACCACTTGCTTGTATAATATGCCATCGTGTCTTATAAGCCAGAGCATGTTTGGTTCAAAATTTATTCAATGCATTTTTATCCATTAAATTCTGGCTTTGTTCATTGTATGAGATGCTTCAATAATTTTTAGGGAACTAGTTATATCAACTTTTTGAGCGTAAGTTCCTGCAACTAAAAATACTCATACAAAAATGTTAAATACAATAATATCATATTTCATTTATAAAATAAAATTGAAATATATTTTTTCATCTTTAAAACTATAATAGGGATTTATGAATATTATCTCAACACCAAGGAGATTATTGCGGGAACGTGCAAATAGACGTTGTGGTTCGTTTGAACTGGTCTTGCTTGCTCCGTGCACCCCCCTCGCGGGGAAGGGGTATGTCGCAAGTAATATTGCCAAACATGATGTTTGGGCTTGAGAATGTATTAGGCCTAAGTAAATGTGTCTAAAATCCTTTTGTCCGGTCCAGAACAAAATTTAATAATTGATTGATCATTTCTTTAAAATAATATATATATATATATATATGAGCAAATTACTTATAATAAGATATATAAGTAGCTTACCTGGAATAAGATTTAGAACATAGTTATTAATTTCATCGACAATTTGAATCGTCGAAGCTAATATGGCTTTACTTTTCAAGAAATTCCCATCGTTCAAATGGTTCATTAGATTTGGAGACGTTCTTTGAACAATTGAATCAATAGGATCTGTAAAATCCATTATTAAAAGTTTTTCAGGGATTCTAATATCACTGTAACCATCATTTGCCTCATCTATTTTTCTATCCCCAATTTTTAAAATCCATTCTCAAGAACTTTTTATTTCTTTTGAGTTTTGTGCCTGACCATGCAAAAACCGCATGTTTTTTGTTAATGTCAATACCTGGCAATGGTCCCAAATGTATGAGTTATTTATTGCAGAATGAATATTGTCATATCTATTCCCCCTTGGAATGACCAGTAGAATTTGTCTAAAATCACCTCCAAACACTATAACTTTTTCACCAAAAACAAGTTTTGAAGGTTTTCCTCCTACACTCATAATATCTTTTAGCGATTTATCGAGGGCCTCGAAACAAAATTTATGGGCCATTGGTGCTTCATGCCATATATTTAACTTTGTTTGTCTTAAAAGTTCAGCGAGCTCAGTTCCTTGCTCTATGTTGCAAATAGAAGATTCGAGTGTAGGAACAAGGATTTTGAATCTTGAATGTGCGGTTCTACTGCCAGGTAATAACAAAGCAGCAACACCGCTAGTTGCAACAGTGAGAACAATATTTCTTTGTATAATAGTCATCCTTCTGAGTAGGAATGTTAGTTAACTTGTCATCCTTCTGTACCTTTGTACCATAACCAAAAAAAACTTAAAGGGATGGTCAACGGGCTTAAAGGCATTGTGATTATCAAACACATGACAATTACACAAAGTATAAGTCTTGCTTTCCTCGACCAAAGTCTTCCAATGCTCCAATTCTCTATATCAAGTTATTGCATGAACTCGATCACCCTAAATCCGAGAAAGAAACCAAAAAACAGTAATAAATTAAAATGTACACTAATAAGTAAAATTGATAATTCATAAAAGAAATTATAACAAATCTTAACTAACTCCTATAACCTTTGCATCACAAATAATGATCTCCATATGTTGATTCTCATTGCTACCAGTCACAATCTAAGAATCAAGATCTCTAAATCCTATTTTTCAAATGTCCAAATCCTTTTTGAGATCCTTAATGTAGTCATAATCCCTTGACATTGAAAGCCCTATATAGAAATACAACAATACATCATTTAATTTATTCCCTTTGTTCATTTTGATATCGATAGAAGCTGACATATTTATGCGTGATCAATTTTTGTATCATCAAATCAATCTGATCTTAAATGCATAAATTTATGTATCATCAACTTTCTGGACCTCAATGATATGACCAAACCAAATTTACACCAATCAACTTTCGTACGGCTCAATGATATAAGAAAGAATAAACCAAATATGAAAATTGTTACACCTTTAGGAATACTCACAAAATCAAACAGTTAATCAAGGTTCTTTATCATCAATTTGGAAATTTAATGCCACAGGTTAAAATATTAGCTGTATTAGATCTTTTGCACACCCAAAATTGAATCACCAAAATAATGACCAGAAGTTAAAATAACAATTGTGTCAAAAATTTACCATGAGCTAAAATTCAATCATTATGACCTATACTATAATCCACATGCATGAATTAATTTATACCATGAAAAAAATGCATCAAATGCAAAAACATGAACGACAGAAGCTAAAATAACAATTGTGTCACAACTTTACCATCACCTAAAATTAAATCATCATGACATCTACTATGATCCACATGCATGCATTTATCTAGACTGTGAAAAAATGGATCAAATGCAAAAACAAGATGCAGCAATAAACGTGCAAACATGACAACCTCAACTAAAAAAAACCATCTTTCTTGAAAACAAACCCAAAATGAAGAACAAAACACCTGAGATCAAAGGAAGAATTTTCTACAACCATGCAACATAACAATCTCTGGTACATAATCCACTAACAATCGGAAAAAAACAGCAAAAAATAAAACCCTTAAAATGCAGAATCATGAAAAAAGGAAGAAAACCACATATGATAAAGCAGAAACTAAAATAGTGTCGAAAAATGCTATCAATATCCAAAACAAAAGAAACAAAAAAAAAAAAAAAAGCATAAAAATCAGTCAACACAAGCCATGCATGGCCTCAGAACCATGAAAACCAAAGAGGAAGAAAATGACATCTTATGAAGAAGAAAGTGAAACAGTGTTCCCAACTGAACTTAGGTACCGTTTGGTCAAGCTTTATTACGCTCTAAAAGCTACTTCAAAACAAAATTAAAATAAAGGCATTTAAGAAAGAAGGTAAAGTTGTTTGGTTTCTTTGTTTTTTTTTTTTGGTTTTAAAGCTATTTTTAAGTTAAAAGTTGTTTGGCAAAATATTGCACAAAACTTTGAATTTATTATTTTTTTGATGGTGTCCAGGGTTCGAACCCCGGACCTTGCATATATTTATGCATTGTCCTTATCAACTGATCTAAGCTCACGAGGACAAAACTTTGAATTTATTACGAATTAACATAATAAATTAAAAAATGTTTAAAATATTTTTTGAAGGGTAAAAATGTTTAAAATATAAAAGATATTTTTTTTATAAAGACTATATTTACTCAATGATGTTTATTTTGTGTAACATGAATACAAATTCGTATCATCATATAAAAGACTTGTCAAATATTTGAATAGAATAAATAATTTAAGGAGGCTCAAATAATAACATAAATAATGTCAAAATAGTTGGTTTTTTCTTTTTCAATTATAACTCTATAACAAATTTCGTTATAAGAATACATATTTTTGGTGTCTTTCAAAAAAATAGGAATTTACTATTATATTGTTACATTTTTTTTTGCCATTGAAACAAACATGTTTAGTTTTTTTGAATAAGAAAAAAATATGCATAGTATGTTACAATATAAAAATTATTTGCATTAGTGTAACAAAAAAACAGACAGACGAAAAGAAAGTATTACTCTAAACGTTAATGTGTGTGTATATATTTGTGAGGTTGAAGAAAAGAAATAAAAATATTTGGTATCATTAAATGACATCGTGAATAAAAATATTTGTGAGGTTGTGATGATTAAACGATATTAAAACTAAATATATAAGTGATAAAAAGATATTAAAATTCCTTTGAAAAAGATAATAAAATTAAATGGATCATTGTAACGCCCACGTTCGTTTCAGTATTTATTTAAATCGAGTTTAGGTGATTATATTATATTTATATAATATATAAGTGTTTTGATAAGTTTTGATATGTTTGATATGTTTTGATGTGTTTTGATGTGATTTGTTATGCTTGGGATGATTTTGTGGTAAGATATAATGCTAAGGATAAGGTTAAGAGACTTATTTTATTGTTAAATAAAATAAGATTTGAAAAGAAAATAAAATATTTAGTTATGGGTTAGTTTTAGATTTTAGAGAGTTATGTGGGAGAAAGAGTAAATAAGATAAGATTTGTTGGCAGTATAAATAAGGAAACTAGGGTTAGGCAGTCAGTAACGTATCAGACTGAGGAAACGGAAAGAAAGAAAAACGCACGCACGTGAAGGAGAAGAGAAGAGTGGACCTGCGATTTGCTGCTTCAATTCAGGTAAGGGTGAGACTCATGATTAAGTAATATTGATTAGCATAGTTCTGATAGCAATTGACAAGGATTAGGATTGAATTGAGAGAAGGAGAAAACTAGGTCAAAACCTTATAAATTGATGGATTAACGGTTGGAATAGGTTTAATTGATGTAGAAAGTGTTCCTAGACCTTAGAATATGTTTAGGATGAATTCTGGGATCAATAGCAGGCTTAGAACCATGAGAATTTGTGAGATTTTGAGAGTATAGCAGTTCTGGCCGCAGCGAAATTCATCGCTCGCCACGGCGAGCAGTGATCCTCGCCTCGCGAGTGATGAGCCTCATCGCTCGCCACGGCGAGTACTTATCCTCGCCTCGCGAGTTGCTTCTGGCAGCTCGCCATAGCGAGCAATTCCCTTCGCCTCGCGAGTTGCTTCTGGCAGCTCGCCACGGCGAGCTAACCCACTCGCCTCGCGAACACTACCAGCCTTTGGAAGTTGTGAGGGTTGTGTGATCTGTTCCGTGTGATTTGATTTGGAGGTGTTCCCTGAGTGTTATTTAGGCCTAGTGGTGATGCTGGGAGTCCTGTTCAGAACCTTGCTAAGTATGGATTGTTGGGTTATGGTAGTAGAGCATGAATTAAGTATTATACCTTGTGCAATTATGTTAAAGTTTATATTGCCTTGAAATGTAATTGATATAATGATATCATTCTGTTCTTGTGATTTGTATTATGCTGCTGATGTTATTAAACTGAACCGTTATGATATATGTATATGTTATATATGCAATGATAAGTTGTTGTTTAGCTCCAATTTCTTGGATGCATGTCGATAAGGTGATTAAGGATAAATGTTATTTGAGTTGAGTCCATGCATAGCATACATTGAGCTTAGTCCTCACCATGATAGGAGCTTTGTCCTCCGCACGTTTATTAGGAGCTTTGTCCTCCGCACGTTTAAAAGTATATTAATACTTATGATGAAGTTTGGTACCACATGCATATAAGGAGTCTAAGAGCATTGTCACATGGTCATATTTATGATGTCATGTTATTGATAAAGAATGAGTATATGATTAAGTGATAAGTGTTATTTATCTATGCTACTTGCTTAAAGATGATATGAAATTGATTATGTGATTACGTGCTATATGTTATTAAATGATGCAAGAATGCTATTAATGTTTTGATGTTAATTGTTATTCCGTATTATGTTGATTAATATTATTTTGTTATGAATTCTCACCCCTTCTGCTGGAATTGCCGCCTTGTGGGCAAGTGCAGGTGATCGTGCTTAGTGTGCAGTTGCTCGTGAGTGGCCTTGCATCACTGTGTCGTTTAGGTCGCTCTGATACGTAACGGGATGGGGTTGTCTTTATGCATGCTTCATTCTTTTACGTGACTATTTATATTATTTTGCAAATAATGGGACTAACTCCTTGAGATATTTTTATGGGGCCTGCGTGCCAAACATTATGAATTTTTAGTAATAATTCCGCTGCAAAGTTTGAAGTAATTTGGTTAATTTAAATTATTATTTAAATTGTTTTGGATTAAGTTTCATGTAATATCCCGTTGTTGTGTTTGCATACTCTGATAATTGTTTAAGAAATTTTTATGTTGGGAAAACGGGGTGTTACAATCATCCTTAAAATAAATTAAATGAAACAGTTCAAAAAATAAAATAAAATAAAATGGAAGAAAAAAATATATTGAAATATAATATTAAAAAACAAAATAAAAAGTTCCCATCGTGAGTTGAAGAGAGATGCTTGTGAAATAAATTGTCGATAAATAGTTTTTTGAAGTAGCATTCAACAACTTTTGGTCAATGTTCATTCCATTAAATTTTATGCATTAAAAAAATAGTTTTTTAGTAAGTATTTGATTGATATTGTGTTTGACCTAACTTCTTTTTAAAAATGTAGAGAAGTTGAAAAAAAATCGGATCAAACAGTAACTTAAATAGGCCAACTGGTGAATCCTATAAGATATTTAAAAAAATAAAATTATTTAATTGATTTATGAAAAAGATGCGGCACTAAATTTTTTTTTATGGATAGCACAACCAAAATTTAAGCCCTTATTGAATGACTAAATTGCCCCTTCTAAGGGCAAAAATGAAAATTCATGAGCATTTATTTTTATATATAGTTATTATCATTAATTATTAATAATAATAATAGATAGATAGATAGATAGATAGTATCTCGGTTATTTAATTCTTTTCTTGAGTAGGAAGTTGAGTCTGCCTACAAAAACACCCCCACTCTCCAATCTTTTAAAAAACAGAAGAAGGAAATCATCGGCATCATCCATCGACCAGTAAATTACCGAAACACCCAATAAGAAAAGATGAGTAGAGGAAGCGGAGGTGGATACGATCGTCATATCACTATTTTCTCACCGGAGGGGCGCCTCTATCAAGTCGGTACGTGTATTATTAGGTTAAATTGTGGTTTAGTTCTTTTCAATTTTTGTTTTTCTTCTTCTTCTTCTATTTATATTACTTAAATTTACTGTGTAATGGTTTATTCAGCTAGTTTTGTAATTGTTTTTTATCTGTTTAATTTGCATTTCATAAAGCATTAGGAAAGTGGAAATCGAAACTGTTAATCAGTGTTGTTAAAGCAAAATTTGAACAATGTGTTGTCCAGTTGTGGCTATAGGAGCAGTATACAAACGTAGTATAGTGGCATTTGAACAAATATGTTTATTTTATTTTATTTTATTTGGAAACTCGGTTTCGGCCTAATTTGGGGACCAATTCGACCGTCCACTAGTTAGGGGCCAATTGAACCCAAAACAAAACCTGCTGTGGACTAGCCCAACACATGAATTGTTGGCACCTAGAGGATTCGAACCTGAGACCTTGAGAGGAGCACACTCCAAGGTCCCAAGCCTATGCCACCAGGCCAACCCCCCAAGGTTGACTGCATTGTCGTTAACATGAATACGGAATTGTTTATTTCACTTGTATTTATCTGGAATTTGAACAAATTGTTTATTTCTGCAATATGCTATTTAGTACAATGTGTTGTTAAAAGTGGCTACAGAAGCAGCATACGACTGTAGTATCACAGAATTTGAACATATAACTATTTTCTACAATTTGCGATTGATTGCATTGTTGTTCACATGAATACAGAGTTTGTTTTGTCACCTGTATTTATCATTCGAAATCGGATAAATTACACAATGTGATGACTAAGGAGGCTTGATTTCGCTTGTTTGGAAATGAGATGTGTAATTTGTTAGGCTGTATTGTTCTGAGTTGGTTTTTTTTTTTTTTTTTTGGAATGTGTTCAAACAGAGTATGCTTTCAAGGCTGTTAAGTCTGCTGGGATAACCTCGATTGGTGTTAGGGGAAAAGATTCGGTTTGTGTGGTTACTCAGAAAAAGGTTCCGGTGAGTACAGGAAGTTGACTGTTAGGTTTTTTTTCTTTTGCTTGTTATGAGTATTTGTGTTGGCTGATTAGGTGGGACTGTTCATTGCAGGACAAGCTCTTAGACCATACAAGTGTTACACATCTCTTTCCTATTACCAAGTACCTTGGTTTACTGGCCACTGGCATCACAGGTATGTTCTTCATTGCATCTATTTCCTTTGTTCTAGATCTGTGAAGTTGATTTAACACATTTTAAATCCCGTTTATGTATGTTCTTTATTGCATCTTTTTATCAGTACTTTCTTCTAGAATTGTGAAATCGATTTAACACATTTTCTGTACCGTTTAATTCTAGTGTTTCCTGTTTCCATTTTCAATAATAATACAAACATTTGAGAAGGGATTATAAAATATATTTTATAATGAAGAGAACAAAAATCAAGAATAGAGGAAAGCAACATCAAGATTCCTCCGTTATTATTCTTACTCCAGTAAATAGTAGAATAAAAAATGATTAAAACACATCAAAAATAAAGAGAGAATATGAAGAGACAAGAGAGATGGACTCCCCATCTTTGCAGTAGCATTGCCACCGGCACAGACTACACAAACTGGCGCTGCAATCGAAATGTCACCACACTCACAAAGTACCACAACTGTTGCATCTATCGCTCACTCTGTACCATTCTCCAACCATCTTTCTTGACCTCGCCCTCTATTGCATTCAGGAGCAGATATAGAACAAGCAATTATCTAGTTTTGTAATTTGCGTGATATTTGTTCTGTCTTTCGTGTTTTTTGGTTGATGAATAATGTAGGTTGTAGAGAAAATTAGGGGAAATACAGAAATCTTAATTTAGGTCTTTTTAATATTAATTTAATTTAATTAAATTCAGAATGGTGAGTTAGATGATGAAAATGGGCGCCACATCAGATAAAATGACACATCAGAGGTGCCATGTGGACCTCTGTTTGTCCTATCATCGTTTTTGCAATGCTAGATGTAGATGATGCAATAGACTAAAAATAATGGAATCTAACTTTATAGGGAGGAAAACCAAAAGACATATTTATACAAACAAAAACTGAAATTTGCTGTACTTGCAGAAACCAAATAAATATTTAAAACTACCATTTTTCTGTGAGTTGAACTGTATATGATAAAATATATTAGATTCCGACCGCAAAAAATCAATATATTTTGAACTATGGTATGTGATCAAATGTATTTGATTTCAATCACAGACATTGATAATGTTGTTTTTCTGTGAGTTGACATATGTTACTACATTTATTTTGATCTAAAATATTTTTATTTCTCACTTCTTTTCAGCTGATGCCAGGACACTAGTTCAACAAGCAAGAAATGAAGCTGCGGAGTATCGCTTTAGATATGGATATGAGATGCCTGTGGATGTGCTGTCTAAATGGTAGGTGATACAGTTTTTAACAATATGTATGCATGTGCTGCTACTTTACTAGACTCTAGCTGCTTACGACTCTTCCATGTCTTCCTTTAAAACTCATTATTTTAGAAAATAAAAAATAAAGAGTAAAATAATAAATAAGAAGATAATTATGGTGAAATATGCTTGATACTATCATTATACAAAAGATTGATTAAAATCTAACCCTAAATAAGTAGGAAAATCAAGAAACAAATAATGATAATAACTAAGCAATATGGAAACTAATTCTAGAAGATAATTTAAAATCCTTAAGATCAGAAATTGATCCTAGGAGATAAACTAACTTAATAACAGAGATAGTATGAGAAATTTCACATGTTCTTAATAGCTTTGCAATTTGTTGATAGCATTTCTTTATTTTATTTGAAGTTTGTATTCTTTTATGCCAACAGGGTTGCAGACAAATCACAAGTCTATACTCAACATGCTTATATGAGACCACTTGGAGTAGGTACGTGTTTCTTTGCCTTTGAAGTTTTCACTGATTAACAATTTTCACACTGTGCGAAAGTTGCATACTTGTTATGTATAATATTTTATAAAATAAATTACTTATTGTCATTATTGACGTCTTTTTCTTATTCTGTGATTTTTAATCTATTGTGGTGTGAAGTTGCTATGGTTTTGGGTATTGATGATGAACTTGGGCCCCAGCTTTACAAATGTGACCCTGCTGGTCATTACTTTGGTCACAAGGTACATTCAAGATTATTTCTTACTTTGATGTTCGATTATTTGAGTTGTTTAATAGGAGAAGATGAAAAACTTGCCCATAGTAATTTTTCAATTCCATAAATGTTTAAGATTCTTTATTAAATTTGGCTCTTCTAAAATGAGCTCCCACTTTAGAGGGTAAATTGTTTCTTTATGATTATGAGTTGTTTACTTAGACTTATCATAAGTAGGTCATAAATTTTATTTAATAATTATCATTTACGTGTGTAATCTATACCAATGGATACCAAGTTTTGGTGTAGCCATTTTTTCTTCCAATTTTGTTCTTTATTTTTACTATTTTTTCTCTAATTTTGAAGTAATTGCATAATTTTTTTAACTTCCATTATTTTATTCTTTTGATAAATTGTAACTTCCAGTATTTACCACTTAGAACTTGTAAGAAGAACATCAACAATGTTGGACTGTTAGTCATAATCTTAGTTTCTTGAGAGAGAAGAAAGATAAAAAGAGAGAAATTAAAAATAAAAAAAAAAGAAAAAAAAAGAAGAGGAAGAATAAAGTTTCTTTAGTGGGATTTAACTCCAAGTTTTATCAAGGAAGACTTTTACCAAAATAGAGTAGGTATTCCTTGCCACAGATTGATTGATTCTTTGTTCATTGGGTTTTGGTTTTCACCTTCCAATTTCGCATCCTTCTCATTTATAATTAGTTTTTTGGAGTGTTGCGGATGATAGGTAATGTTTGGGGTGCCAACATGGTTGGGATCCCTTGCATTACAATGATGCCTCATGCCAATTTTCCATTAAAAAGAGATGTTGTTTTCTTACTTTCTTTAGCACTTCACGTGTTCTTGATCGGTTACCATTAACTACATGCACTTGATGTCAGAAACTAAAGTGTCTATTTTTCTAAAAATCTATTATGTACTCAGGCCACAAGTGCTGGATTAAAGGACCAAGAGGCAATCAATTTCTTGGAAAAGAAGATGAAGAATGACCCTTCATTTACCTATGCCGAGACAGTTCAGGTAATATTTTTGCTTTGTTCAATTTTTGCAAGCGAGATTTTGTGTGAAAGGTGTAGTTGCTTTGTATTAAGTTGATAATCTATATGTTATGGGGATCCATGCGTCTTGCTTGAGAAATTGACATTCTTTTACTCAGCTTTTTTTGGTATAAAAGGGGAGACTACCATGTTATTGGACTATATGAACACCCCCTGATAGACGTAGTATGAAATGAATTGGGTAAATGATGGGCTATATAATGGATGCAACACTTTTAATATAATAGATGATAGTATATTGATGAACAAAGTAGTTATACTCTATGAATAACTTCCATACAGAGGTGGTTACACAATTGCAAAGAGTAATAACCGCCTAATACAAACAGGAACTGAAAGTTACAACCTCTAGGATATTTGAGAGCCTAGTCTCTCCCTTTCCTATACCAAATATAGCAACAACCTGATGGTTTACATATGCCATCGTTATTATATTCATAGACACACAACACACTAACAAATACATATGGGCCTAATTATTTGAGAGCCTAGTCTCTCCCATTCTTATTGCTGCTAATCAGGTAGCCTATAGACTTTCCTTGTTTGGATTAGACTTATCTGGAATGATCTACTACAGTAACTAAGTGAAACACAGTCAGTTAGTTACAGTTATTCAACGTGGTAGTTACTGATAGTTAGTGTCCTCTAACTATATGGGATTCTACTCTTTGTAAAGTTATCTGATTACAAAGTTACAGTTTCAATTTAGTTATCTTTTTCAAGTTGGCCAATGTGGATAAACAATCAATTTTTTTCCTTTCCTGGCAAATCTTGTAAATTTTCTCGATAAATATATACTATGCTATTATATTCCACCATTATGATATTTTTTTTTTGACACATTCCACAATTATGATTATTAATCTGTATTAGAATTATTTGAAAAAATATTGGATATATGTGGATGCTGAAGATTGGCCGTATTTAGTAAAAGGTGAGAAGTTGGCAAAATATAGTGAAATGTTATGCAAGTGATCTTAGTGTTGGATCTTTTGCTGACTGGGGGAATAATGTTGATATTTATTGTATTTCTGAGTGCTAAATCAGTCAAGATAATGTAGTAAAGCCGAACTTCAGATGTTTATTAGAACTTTATGTGCTTTGTTAAATTACATTGTCGTTGGAGACAGTAGAAACGTATTGTAAATATATATTGTTTATCGGTTTTGTTAAACAGTCATCTGATATCCTTTTAAGGTTCTAATTCTATGATCTCCATGGTTTTTTATTCAGACTGCCATTTCAGCCTTGCAATCAGTTCTTCAAGAGGATTTTAAGGCAACTGAGATTGAGGTAGGACTTAATTTTAATTCTCAAATACCTATATGTCTTCATGATATTGTTTCGTGATTTTGAAACTATGTGTTTGCTGTGGTATAGATCAGATTGCTGGTATTTATGTTCTAAATTTATTGGTTAAGGAATTCAAGTTTGTGCTTATTTTCATCCCACAAATAGTTTTACATAATGATAATGACTCAAATGGTTGTATTTTTCTCCTTTTCTAGGTTGGAGTTGTGCAGAAGGATAATCCAGAATTTAGAGTTTTGTCCACCGAGGAAATTGACGAGCACTTGACAGCAATAAGCGAGCGTGATTGAGTTCTTAATAAGGATATGACTATCCAAACCTTCTTATGTTAGATTAATTCATTTACTTGTTGCTCCGGATCATTGAATCAACATGATAATTTAGTATATCTAGTTACCAAAACGCGATGTTGAATAGTATTGTATTTGCTATTATTATAAGTTGCCATTGGCAATGGTTACTCTCATCTTGTTTCTCGTTAGCATAACTATTCTGCAATCTATTTGTATTCTGCACATGAGTATGGTGAAACCACCTTAGCTTAATTCTTATTACATCATTCTGAATTCTTTTGGCCATTAATTTGAAATTCAGAAAGAACAAAAAAACCAATTTGATGAATTCCGCGTAGTAGATCTGAATTACAAATCATTTTCAATTTTAGTGCTTCATAAGTAAAATATATTGTTGAAAAGCGGAGATTAAAACATTTGAAATTATTGTTGGCTCCAATCCAATCCCATCTCAGAAAGCAACATGCACACCTCAATTTTCTGTCTATATATGTCCTTCGATCAGTAAGTTAGGTAATCAAATCTGGTAAATATATGTTCTACAAAGTGGTAAATACTTGTAATAACAATTTTAGTATTTTGCGAACTAGGACTTGTAATAAATTTAAATACATTCCTTTGTATTTTGGTCAGCAAAATGTCTACTATGGTTTATATACAATTTTGCTTCATGATATCATGCACACTTTTAGATGGTATCATCTTCATTGTCATATGTCGTGCAAAAACAACTCATGTATGTAAAAAAACAAACACACAATGTTGATATGAAAATGTTGCATTTAATTGTCGACAACTTGGGAGTAGACATTTTTTTTACCATTTTTTAATATGGAAAATGTCAAGATTGGAGAAGTGTATATGAAGTTTCATGCTTATATAGACACTATGATTCAGTAACATTTGCATATAAACAATTTTTTAATTCTATAACCAATAAATTTGTGGTTTTAATACTAGTTATGTGGATGTGTTTTTCAACTTCCAAGATTAGCAAAAACAGAATTTACGTTTAGACTAAGATTAAAGACAGAATGACTAAGCAAGTAAGGTAGAAAGGGTCATGGAATGGAATAGTTTTAAAAGCAGTTTTTGATGCATAAAAAAAATATATATCGTGGAGGTATCCACAATGTAGGTTTAAAATCTTTAGGAAATACACATCGTTTAATAAATAAATTTAAAATCTAGATTTTTGTTTATAATAGTGATCGGAATATGTAAATCAATATGTATTGATGAAATCAAGTAATGGTTGTAGATTTATGATTGTTCAGATTTTCTTTTATCCACTACAAAAACCAACCAATGATAGTGCGGTTTGTGGTTTTAATTGGAGAAATTGATCATAAGTTGGTGGAGATTTGCGGCATTCATACACTGAATGGGAAGTTATTATGAATTGAATTAGTTGGTTGTTGTGCCGTTTTCTTTTTCCACGGTTAAATACAAACTCTATTGATATTTAATGTGCAACTCTTGCAATAATGGTAATTGGTGAATGAACATTCAATCTAAGTAAGTACGAGAAGTTATCAAAAAATGATGGGAGTGCTTCCACATCAGCAAAATGCAAGCATAGTAGGAAGTCTTACATAGGGTTGCCACATAGCACAATTCTAGCTTTAGAAGAGGTCAATTTTATTTTTATATAGAAGATAGAATTATAGTCCACATTCATCACTTAATGAATGAATCTATAATGTTAATTCTTGTTTATAATAGTGACCGGAGGGTGTAAGTCATTATGTATTAATGAAACCAAATATTGATTGTGGATTTATGACTGTTCAAGTTTCTTTTATCCACTACCATAACCAACCAATGATAGCGGGGTTTGTGGTTTTAATTGGAGTAATTGATCATATTTTAGATCCTTTTCTCCTTAAATCATGCTCAAAACTCTTTCATTTGCTCAAAGATTCAATCTTTTCATCTATTTGTTCCTGAAATTAAATAACATGCAATTGTAGTAAAATAGTTTTAAATAATAAATAAAAACACATAAAATCTAAATAAAATAAACTAAAATAAACTCTTAAAATAACTAATTATTGACTTATCAAAAGCCAAGACTTGTGGGTGGTAATTATAATGGTTGACTAAGAATGAGTTTTGTTTACAATTATATTTAAAATTTGTACTAACATTTATAAAAATATCACATTATGGGTCCGTTTGGTATGAATGATAGGATAAAGACATGATATGATAAAAAGTTGGATAATTATAGGATTGTGAATAGCCTTCTTTGAATCACCATCCACTTTAGTAGAATTTTTTTTGAAAACTTGATCACCTTTGTAGCAATTGTAAACGAGATTGAAGGAACACTAAAACAAATTTAAAATAAACAACTAATATCAATAGTTACATAAATTCACACCAATCAAAATCATTCATTTGTCTTCTAATGTTTACATTCATTCTTTTTTTCACTATTTATGTTTATATCTATAACATAAATAGTGAAAGCCAACCAAATGATTTTAACTAGTGCAAAATTTTAAAACATTGGAAGTGGGGTGAGATGTTTATTTAGGAGTTGGGGTGTAGTATAATTTTTCGTTTAGCAAAGAAAGAACACTGGGCCTAGCCCATTTGAATCCAATATAAATATAGAAAAGAAACCCTAAAAAGAGGGTCTGCAATAGAACCTTAATAACAAGCGTCGCTCTCTTACCCTTCTTCTCATTTCTCTTCTTTCAACCCTAATATCAATAAGTCGCTGCTCTCTGACCCTTCTCATTTCTCTTCATTCATTCATGGACCAATAAGTTCATGACGAACAAATGCTCGCCAGGCTAAATGCTCTGGGTATCGATACGAAACTTTTCCCTACCTGTGAACAAGCAACCCTTTTGTTGAATTTCCTCGCACCACAGCCTTAACGAAATAACCGCCTTCCAACAAACGAGTTGCTCTTAGAGAATGAGATTCTCAAAAACGTTGCTTTTGGCCACCTTTATGGCTTGCTTTTAATGACTGTTGGAAGGAGGCGACGGGAATTGGTTGATGATGAGACAACTCGCAATAAGGTTTTGATGCATATACGTTTATGTCGTAAGTCATGTTTTAATGGTACATGGTTGGACGAACTTGAAGAATTTTTGAAGAATGTTGAATACACAGAAGCCGTTGCTGCCGCTGATAGATGTCCATATCTTGTCGCTGAACGCGTGTTTCGCGTGAAGCAGGCCCAAGACCGCCTCTCAGATGCCATCTTCGCTGAAGTTGTAGCCTCTGGCACTGTTCTTTTCATCGAGAATGAAAGAAGTGAGTTGAATTTGCATGGCCATTGGGAATTTCATTAGTAGTTTGTTATTTATTATTGTTATCATACCTACGAATATTTGGGATCTGTAATTCTGAGATTAATGCTTTATTTTTGGGATTGGGATCTGTAATTTTAAGCTTAATGCTTTATCAATGAAATGTCTTTTGTTCAATTAACCCTAATTTTTTTTTCTTCCAATTGTTGCTCTTTGTGAACTGTTCTTAAACCTAATTTATGAAAATATATTGTATAATGTGGAAAAGGTAGATATATACTGTGATTAATACAATTATTTTCAAAATAAAGTTTTAATGATGTTTATTAAATTTCTTGTTTTGGACTTGTTTCAAAAACACATGTTTGACACGTGTTGTATGAGGTACCAATTTCGACCATGCACTTGCTTATGAACCAAGAAGTGTTGAAAAGTCACGACATGTTTCATTAATAAGGTTATATTCAATGATTGGTCCTTATTGGTCTTATGGAGTTTTTTGAACTTTAGCTCCTTTTACTACTGGTGCTCTCATGCCACTTTTTTACTCTTGGAATATCTCATGCTCTTGTATCATAATATGGATTAGGATAGTACACGCCACGAAGTTATGCTAGTATGTGTTCAAGTGTACAGGACCATAGACAAAAATCTTGTGTCTAATTAAAGCTTAGGTACTAGAAGAACAAATGAGAGCAATGAAATCAACAAGAAGGAAGCTTTATGCATATGAAGAAAAGTGCTCCTGAAGTAAAAGTGCTCATGAAGTAATGACGTGTCATCAGAAGCAAGTTCATCAGAAGCACCTCATCAGAAGCAAAATCACCAGAAGCTGAAGATCATCAGAAGATGAGAGACTTAAGGCTTCAAAGGTTGTTTAATGGATTAAATCTCGTCTAGCATTGCAGAAGATCAGAAGAGTAAAGCAATGGCTAATTCAAATGGATTTGAACTCATTGGATGATTGTTCTTTGAAGAGCGTTGACAAAGTACAATTGTACGAAGTGTACAACCACTACCTCTACTACTCGGTTTGTGTCTCTACTACAAGACAAGAATAACAACTACTGTAACGCCCACTTTAGATTATTTTAATTATTTAATTATTTGAATTATTTGAGGTGTCTAGATATATTTATATATATTTTAAGAGATGTGGAGATTAAGATTTAAGTGATTTGTTATGTGATTTATGTGATGTGGTGACTTATTTTATTGTTTAATAAAATAAGATTTGAAAATAAAATAAATATAGAGATGTGGGGTAGTTTTGAGATTTTAGAGAGTTATGTGGGAGAAAGAGTAAATAAGATAAGATTTGTTGGGAATATAAAAAGAGAAATTAGGTCAAGAGTTGTCAATACGTACATTTTTGGAGAAAAAGGGAGAAAAACCATAGAAGAGAGAAGAGACCAAGGAGAGCTGCGATTTCTACAAAACTAAGGTAAGGGTGAGCCTAGCATTTCAATTCTATTAAACTGTAATTCACCTAATTATAATTAACAAGTGTAGGATTGGTTTTAGAGAATTGGAGAATTAGGTTATTTGTGATGAATTGATGATTAGATGATGTGAAGTTGTGAAACTGATGTAGGAATTGAATACAGAACCTAGAATAATCATAGGGCTAATGTTACTGATAGTTTTGAGGTTAAACATGGTGAGATTTGTGACTTTTGGTGAGAAATTCGCAGAACCCGTAGCCTGTCTGTTCATCGCTCGCCTAGGCGAGCTAAGAAACTCGCCACGGCGAGTAGACGTTCATCGCTCGCGAGGCGAGCAACCCAACTCGCCATAGCGAGTAGCACTTGACCACTCGCGAGGCGAGCAATCCCACTCGCCATAGCGAGTTGACCTGTGAGAATTGTGATTTTTAGAATATTGTTTTAAGACGTGTTTTAGATGGTTTTGAGTGCCTTGATGTACATAAGAATGATTAGGTAAGTTTTTAGGATCAAATTGGACCTAGGGAACTTATAATTAACGTTTTTGGATGAAAAATGTGAAAAAGGCCGAGAGCACCCAGTATTGCTCGCCTTCAGTTCGCCTCCAACTCGCCAAAGGCGAGTAACCTCTAGTTGAGCTCGCGAGGCGAGTAGATCAACTCGCCATGGCGAGCAGTGCGGTTTCAGACTGTCATAACTTTGTATTTTGGGATCTGTTTCGCGTAGGACCTTGAGAGTTGACCTTGGGTAGTAGTGGAAGATAACTATATTATAAATGACGATTTGTACTGATGCTTTGAGATGATTTAAATGTTGTGATGATGATTTGTGAATTATGTGAATCATATGCGAAGAATATTTGTATTGTTTTGAGTGATGATTCCCTTGGTGTTGCTATATGCCATGATTGATGATTTGCTGACATGTAGTTGTACATTTAAGAGTTCAAGCTGCATGTGTCAGTCTAAGATGTTTGAGACGTTTTAAGATGTTTAAGATGTTTAACTTGTTTAAGTTATAAGAGATTGAGTCTCATGCATACTCATTCAGAGATGAGGGCTTATGCCCTGGAGTTTTTACTCACCAGCGACGAGGGCTCATGCCCTGGAGCTTTTGCTCACTAGCGACGAGGGCTTATGCCCTGGGAGTATATTTATGCTCAAAGCGACGAGGGCTTATGCCCTGGATTGGTACCACATGCATTTAAGAGGTTAGAGTTGCATAGTCAAGTGAAGTTGCATTGTTGAGTCAAGTTGTATAAGATGTTTATGAAGATGAATTATGATGATACTTGTGATGCTAATGTTATTTGTCGAGACGTGTTTATGTGATGATTTGTTGTTAACTATAATTGTTGAATTATATGTTTAATATTATTGTTTTGTGAATCTCACCCCTTCTGCTTGAAAATGTTGCTCTTCGTATGGGTAACTTGCAGGTAATCAAGATTAGGTGCAGGCGTTTGAGGACTTTCCTCGGTCGAGTCTTAGGTGCTCTGATATGTAACGGGATGGGGAAACTTGTTAAATGCTTTTCTATTCCTTGCATGTCATTTATGATTTCATAAGACTATTTTTAGATGAACTTTCTGAGACGTTTTGATGAGGCCTGCGTGCCAAGACTTTTTATGATTCCGCTGCAATGTTTCAGATGTTTTAATAAAGAATAAATTGTTATTTAGTCATATATGAGATTTATGTGAAATGTGATGCTCCGTTACGTGATTAACTCTGATTTATTTAAAGAAATTTTTATGTCGGGAAAACGGGGTGTTACAGCTACGCCTGCAACAATGTTCCTTCAGACTTGGAATGAATTTTAAATTGATCCTTCATAGGACAATAACCATATCAGGAAAAAGATCATTGGTGATTGATCAAAGCTTCAAACGACTCTTTTTGATGCGCTGGCAATTCACAACGTCTCTTTCACACCTCTATATAAAGGACTGAAGACTTGAAAAATTGTAAGAGACTCGACAACAATTTAAAAGCGCTGAACCTCTGCTGAAATTGTTTTGCATCAAAAGTTCACTTAGAATTTCTTATCAAAGTTCATATCTTAGAAATTCTAGAGTTTTAAGAGTATATATCTGATTTGTATTGTGAACACCACTGACTGTATATCAAGTGTTCAACTTGAAACATTTTTCTTTGTAATTCTATTTGATAAGAAGTCTCTTGCAGTTGTGCTTGAGCATAGAAGTCTCTTGATTGTGTACAGGAGCATAGGAAATCTCTTGCAGTTGTGCTTAAGTAATTTGAAGTCTCTTGCTAGTTTTAGCAGTGAGCATTTGTAATCAGATATTACATTTTAGTGAACTCTCCTTGGAAGTGCAAGGGGGACAGGACTACTTCCGGTTTGTGGAAGGAACCTGTATAATTGCTTTGTGTCTTTCTTCTCTCTCTCTCTCTCTCTCTCTCTCTCTCTCTCTCTCTGTTTTTATCCGCTGCATTTAGAATCTGAATATGCCTGCTCTTAAGTCATCACTCTTCATCAAGAGCAACGACTTCGAGGGCTACAATTCTGGACCGACCAAAAGGATTCTTGGCCCATTTACTTAGGCCCAATATAATCTGAAGCTCAAATACCACATTTGGCAACATTACTTGCGGTACACCCTTTCTCCGCGAAGGGAGTGCACGGAGCAAACGAGACCGGTTCAAACGAGCCCCAACTTCTCTTTGCACGTTCCCGCAATAAACTCTGGCAGTTAAACTTCCCACGATTTCGTAACCGCCAGAGCCTGGTGTGCCATTACAACGGCTCTGCAGCCCTCCACCTCTATAAATAGGGGACTCAATGCAGTCCCCAAGGTAGAACAGTTCTTCCCTTCTAAACCCTCACTCTTTGATCTCTACTGACTTGAGTGTCGGAGCGCCTGCAAGTACACCCCCCCTTCGTTCCTCATAATAAATTTCGTCTATACGACTAGACTTATTAAGTCGTAAGACCCTATCGTCACATATTAAGTTCATCATTATTATCGTCTATTACCTTAGTCCTCTAACATCGTACACTTATTTTACTTGGTTTGTACCTTTAAAATCTAATTCAAATCATTAGACTCAATCTTTATTCTACGTTTCTTATGTTATCTTTGTCCCTTGTTTATGAACTATTCCGAAAACAATCCTCTTTTCTTATCTTATCCCTTATCATTCTTCTTGTAACATTTCGCTCGTCAAGTCCAAGGATTTAGCAATTGACGTATCGAAAGGAGAATGTTCAGGAAAATTATAATAAGACGGAAGATACTTTTATGTATTGTTAGTCTAACACGGGTTAAATTATCAGTGTCAGAGAAAGAACGATCGAGACGAAGGGCATGATGGTACTTTTACACCATAAGTATTTAAGTGGGTTTGGAACCAAAATATTCATTTGGCTTGAGATTTCCTCTCTCTAGACTTCACAAGAATGAAGTTCTCTCCTCCTTCTCTCTAGAGTTTCGAAATCCCTCCTCCCTTGTGGCTCAATATTTTCTAATTCATCACTCTTGAATGATCAAGCTTGGGAGTGGTTTAAGCATGAAGAGTTCCTCGAGATTGGAAGTGGCATGTTTCCTTCAAGTTGGATCCTCATTCTTAGACATTTGCATGGACTAGGGTTTGGAGTAGAGATTCAAGGAACTGAAAGTTGTTATCAGAGATCATTGAGGTGAGTTCTTTAGATAGCTCTCTCCCTTAGGTTTAATGTGTGACTATGTGAGACAAATGCATAATTTAGAAACTTATGAAATTAGGTTTTAATGCCCCTTTTTACTATAATCTGTTGAATTGAGTTAATTGTTGCCATGTATAAAAGCTATGATGTTTCCTATGTATCTTGGATGTAATGCATGCTTTAGAGGCTTGATTTTTGGTGTTTCTGCTAAAAAATGCGATTTCTGCAGGTCTGTTACTGATGAACTTCGCTTAAGAGAATATAGGTTCGCTTAAGCGAACAAAATGTCGAACCAAATTAATTTTTCGCTCAGAGGTTCGCTTAAGCGAACAGCACCTGGACAACATGTCCCGAAAACCTTTTTGTGGTGTAACAGTGTCGTCCGAAGCTTTCCTGACAGTTCTTTAATACTTAATAACTTTTAAAGAGCAGTAACCTACAACATCAAGCCATTATTAAAGAACATTACATCTTGCAATTCTTAATAAGAAGCATGGACAATAAACACAATTCAATGGCGAATAGTTTATGAGAGCTATGTATGAATTATGTCGGGTAGGAAACAAGTCTAAGAATGGGGAAAATCATAAAGCCTCGACGTAGATCATTGAGAGCTAGTATGTTAAGCTATGAATGTTAAGATAAGTAAGTGGTGGCTCACCGCTAAACGAGTAGATTACGGACTCGTGGTGACTGTTCACATAAGTTAAGTTTAAGATTCCATGTATAATGCTACGCCTCTAAAGCGTATTATGAATGATATGTATATGACTTTATGTATGACTACGATAAGACTTTAAACAAGATGTAGGTGTCGTGTCTCTTGCTATCCACACCAGGGGGATACAAGAGGTTCACACCAGGGGGACAGGACACGCTCCGCAAGGTAGGCCTACACGACACTGAGGGAGTCCGATGTACCCTAGCTAGGTTTCATCGGTCATGTATGGGAATATATTCCGGGGTGACTCCACTCGGAATTATTCCGTAAAATGAACCAAGATAATTATGTTTGTTCAACGCTAACATCTAACCTAATGAATGAATGAATATGACTACGTACGATAAGATATGATCATGATTATGATATGATGATAGACATGCACATTTTAGGCAATAGAGCAAGTTATGATTGTTATACCGATGACGATCTTAGGTTCCCCTAATCATCCGGTTCAGGACCGTGTCATGAATATCTTATGTTATGGCTTGATGCGTTTAGCGTATCTCGAGTTAGTGGTCCTAGGATCCCTTGACCGCCATGACACGTATGATGTAAGCAAGACCTATGACAAGTTAAGAAGAACCTACGACGGATCTAGTATGCACGACCGTCTAGGTAAGCATGACCACACACGTATAATCAACCGTCAGGTTGTATTGTAGACACGTGGTGACCGTAGGTTTCCCCCGAGGTCACCTATAGCCTAGGATTAGGTAGAACTCACTGAGACATTATGTCTCATCCCAATCCTTATTTGTTTCAGATCAGCAGGGCAGTTTAGCAAGCTTGTTGCCGAATGGATATTCAGCAAGGACTCGTTCGTACCCGCTGCAAGATGTTCGCATGGATTTAAGAATGCATTTCTATATTATTGGATAGTTGTATGGTAATTTTGATGTACGAACGTGAATTGTTGTATATGATATTCATTCGAAGTAATTAAGTTATAAATTTTAATGTATCCAGTACTAAAGATAATGCACATGCTAAACTTTCTAGATACGTTTAGTGTGGGCGTTACACTTCTCATTCATCTTACTCTCTTCTATTAGATTCCTATCCTGACTCAACATTCTTACTACCCCTCAGGTCGTTCATTTACTTCATACACAACTTCCTATCTTCGTTTTATATTTCTTCCTAACGATCCCAACATCGTAATCCATTTTCTAAATTCGTCCTCGCTATTTGTATCGTTATGACCTTGTATCATTAACCACATGTAACTCGATATTCATACTTACCGCGACTGACACCTTTCACCATATCCCTTTATTTAACCCACTCCTCTCTAATCCTTATTCACCCACACCTCGTCGTGTCCTTATCTTTACCATTTTAACCTCGATTCCTTTCCGCTTCAACCTGAAAACTTTTCGAAGTTCACACTTTTCATATAGTCTTGTCACTATATTTATCCCTTACTATAATTTACCATCATTTTCATCGTTATTAGTTCATGAATAATATTGTTACGAGTCACTCTACTTTCCCCTTAAGTCTTTAATAACCTCTTTTGTTACATCGTTCATCATCGTCATACGACATTTATACTATCATCATACCTCATCATCTTACAAAGTTAACATCTCATTCGTCGGTTAAAAGCATATCTACATATTAGTTCATATTTTTGTCAAATCAACATCATGTTTAGAACCTACACCCATCATTAGTTTTACCCCCCATTTCCTACGTGTTTTTCCCTAGAGACACGTCTTACTCTTCTTTCTCAGTCTTGATATCTTTATCACTCCATTTTTCATTCCGAAAACACTTAAATAATACATCATATTTACATCATAATCTTAAGTCATTAGCACCTCGTCATTAATTGATATCATTTATTCGTTTATTCCTATATAACTCATTTTACACCATCACCTTACATCATTAACCTACCATCTTACTCATGTTCATACTCTTTATTTCAACATATGACACTATACTCATTCCTCGTC
This sequence comes from Medicago lupulina, assembly GCA_958299785.1. NCBI lineage: Eukaryota > Viridiplantae > Streptophyta > Magnoliopsida > Fabales > Fabaceae > Medicago > Medicago lupulina. The sequence continues at coordinate 34,140,433 of OY283143.1, forward strand.
CTAAGGTTCTCCTACTATCTCTTTTATTTATCTAAGATCAATTCATAACGATCCCCTTAACTCCCTTTACTCACCTTTTTACAATTCTAACTCTAGTCTCACTAGTAAATTGAGTCAAACACCCTATATTATCACTAAGTACACTTCCTAATTTTTGTTTATTAGTTTAGGATCATTACATTTGTTTCTCACTTTAACGGCTCTCTTAAACTCCATATAATTTTCAAAGTGGTTTTGGAATCCATTGAAAGGGTACTACTGAATTTTCATAAAATTGCTTCAATACCTACCTCTAGTATTTTCACCATAACTCAATATCTAAAAATCATATGGAACTCAAAACAAAGCCATTAGAAAGCTAACTTCAATACCTACAACTTTCATGTTTACACCGAGACCCAGTTCAAAACGGAAAATGGTAAAAAAGTTGAATGTCTTCCAAATTTGTCTGACAGAAAATCGGTGGCCGAATTGCAACATTCGGTGGCCGATTTTTGTCGAACCAAAAGCTGGAAAAACAGCTCAGGATCGGTGGCCGATTTTAGCAATTCGGTGGCCGATTTTGGGTTGATAGACAGCTTCAAAAATCAATTTCAAAGTGCGTTTTTCACCCAATAATCACTTCTAAACCACTAAACTCAATTACAAAACTCCCAAATCGTCATCTTAAGGTTACCCTTTCATTCCAACACTAATTCTCCATTAACCTACTTAATATCTACCTGTTTTAAGGCTATGGACTCAATTCAAACCCTGAATTAGATTCCCTCAATTCTAACTTTTCAACATCATCATCATATACCTTCATCGTTATTTTGTCTTCGAAATTCACATCAAAACAACATTAACATATAAAGAGGTCAAACAACCCCCATCATATAATTAATACCCTAAAGTGAAAAGAATCTCCCCCTTACCTCGAATCTCCAAAGTCTCGGCTTTTTGACTATCTTCTCTTGAATTAGGGTTTTCTCCTCTTCTTCTCTTGTTTCTCCGTTTCAGAAAAAGTGACAAGTCTGATTGTTAATTCTCTATTTATATTTGGGCTAACCTCATACTATTATTTCTTCCATTCTATTTTCTATTATTTTACTTCTCCCTCCCCCACTTAATTAAAACTTCTATTTTACACCTCCCGCCTCTATATTCTTCTATTCACTTTTTTCCTTCATCATAATATTCCTCCTAGCACGTCATTAATTATCATAAATCTATTTCTTCATAACTAACACAATATTCCAGCATAATAACATCATTATAATCTTAAAAATCAAGAATTCTTCTAATTAACTTTGTTACATCATCACATCTAATTTTCGAGGCGTTACAAGGAACACTAGAACAAATTTAGAATGAACAACTAATATCAATAGTTACATAAATTCACACCAATCAAAATTATTCATTTGTCTTCCAATGTTTACATTCATTCTTTTTTTCACTACATAAATTCACACCAATAAAAATCATTCATTTGTCTTCCAATGTTTACATTCATTCTTTTTTCACTATTTATGTTTATATCTATAACATAAATAGTGAAAGCCAACCAAATGATTTTAACTAGTGCAAAATTTTAAAACATTAGAAGTGACGTGAGGTGTATATTTAGGAGTTGGGTGTAGTATGATTTTTCGTTTAGCAAAGAAATAACATTGGGCCTAGCCCATTTGAATCCAATATAAATATAGAAAAAAAACCATAAAAAGAGGGTCCAAATTTCTTATTTATTATTTTATTAATTTATTTTATTTTTAGTGTGTTATTATTTGATTGATAATATATATATATTTTGATGAAATATATTATTATGTGCATTATTTGGTGTGTTAATATTCTAAGTGGGGGAGGAATATAATTATTAGAAATAATAAGATAAAGGAGAGATGAGAAAATCAGAACACGTACAATTTTTGGAGAAAAAGAGAACTCAGAGAGAACCCTAGGAAAGAAGAACGCTGCTGTTGATTTCAGAAGAACAATCTAAGGTAAGGGTGGGATTCATATTCTCTAATCTTAAGTATGCTTTTCTGAAATTGGGTTTGACAAATGTTGTAGGTTGTGAGTTTTGGGAATTAGGTTTAATTCTATAAAAATGGTAGAAACTATATGAATTTCATGTAATTGATGTAGAAAAGTGATGTTTAAGTCATAGAATACATGTAGGCAGTGATTCCTATCAATTTTGGGGTTTGGGTGATTGAAAATTGGGTTTTTGGGGGTGAAAACAGTTTGTTCCCGTAATGTTGTCAGTCATCGCTCGCCATGGCAGAGAATATTTCGCCTGGCGAAGTAGCCCAGTTCATAGCTCGCCATGGCGGAGAATATTTTCGCCTGGCGAAATGCACAGAAAACAGCATTCTCTATTTCGCGTTCTTGTGTCCTTTTCACCCGTTTATGTTTTGAACTGGCTTTTGGGGTAAACATGAAAGTTGTAGATAATTGAGTTATATTTCTAATGGCTTTGGAGTGACTCGAAAATGTTTTGTGAATCTTGAGTTATGATAAAAACACTCCAAGTGTGTTTTGGGAAAACCATCCTTTGTTTCGCGTTCTTGCATCCTTTTCACCCGTTTCTGTTTTGAACTGGCTTTTGGGGAAAATATAAAAGTTGTAGATAATTGAGTTAGCGTTCCAGTGGCTTTAGTTTTATTTGAAAATGATTCTTAGTTTTTGAGATATGAGGAAAATACTCCAGGGAGGTCTTAGTGAAATTTTATGAAAACTAACCCAAAACTTATACATTGTCTCCGAACTTCAGAGCTTAAGTACTATGAGTTTAATTAAGGTGTTCATAAGTATTTAATCTATGTTGTGATGAATCTAACTTGGTTTGATATGTAAGTAATTGATTAATGTATATGTTGCTATTGTTGTTGATAGGTTTGAATATATTATGTGATTATTGTATGTTGTATAATGTCATGTTGCTTATGCCATTTAAGTTGTTGGTTGTATAAGTTGTTGGTTGTCCAAGTTGTTGGTTGTCTAAGTTGTTGGTTGTTAAGTTGTTGGTTGTCTAAGTTGTTGGTTGTTTAAGTTGTTGGTTGTCCAAGTTGTTGGTTGTCTATGTTGTTGGTTGTCTAAGTTGTTGGTCGTTGAGTTCATGCCTACAAAGTTGAGGGCTTATGCCCTGGAGCTTATGCTCATTAAAGTTGAGGGCTTATGCCCTGGAGCTTATGCTCATGAAAGTTGAGGGCTTATGCCCTGGAGCTTATGCTCATTAAAGTTGAGGGCTTGTGCCCTGAAGCTTATGCTCAATTAAATTTGAGGGCTTATGCCCTGATTGGTACCACGTGCATAATGCATTTGTCAAGTTGCTAAGTTGATGTTGTGCATAGTCAAGTCGGTGTCGTTGTATCGTGTTAGTTGTTGTTGTCAAGTTGGTTATTATTAATGAGATACTAATGAAGAATTATGTGAAGTAATAATATTTTTAAACATTGTGGCTTATGTTGTTGAATTTCATTGATGAATTATATGCTTACTGTTTTTGAATAAGTATCTCACCCCTTCTGCTTGGAAATGTTTCTCTTCGTATGAGTAACTTGCAGGTAATCGAGAATAAGTAGCTGTTGATTGCTGTCGTGAGTGGCTATCTCTCGTTGTGTCTTTAGGTGCTCTGATACGTAACAGGATGGGAGTTTGCTATGTTTGATTGCATTTCTTGTTACGTATCTCTTTTACTAAACAATAATGAACTATTTTTATGAGGATTCAAGATAATGTTGATGTTGTGGCCTTTTAGTGTCAAGTACTATTTAAGATGTTGAAAATAATTCCGCTACATTTTGTTGAATTTCTATTAAGGCAGATGTTTTAATAAATAGCATTTTTGTTCCATTTATATTTGTGGAAAATTTTGTAAGTTGAATGTGACATTCTGTTTTTAAGTTGAAAAACTCTGATTAATCTATGTTATTTAAAAGTTGGGAAAACGAGGTGCTACACTTTGGGTATCGATACAACACTTTTCCCTACCTTTGAACAAGCAACCCTCTTGTTGAATTTCCTCGAGCTACAGCCTCAGCGAAATAACCACCTTCCAACAAACGAGTTGTTCTTAGCGAATGAGATTCTAAAAATGTTGCTTTTGGCCACCTTTATGGCCTGCTTTTAATGACTGTTGGAAGGAGGCGGCGGGAATTGGTTGATGATGAGACAACTCGGAATAAGGTTTTGATGCAGATACGTTTATGTCGTAAGTCAAGGTTTAATGGTACATAGTTGGACGAACTTGAAGAATTTTTGAAGAATGTTGAATACACAGAAGCCGTTGCTGCTGCTGATAGATGTTCAAATCTTGTCGCTGAACGCGAGTTTCGCCTGAAGCAGGCCCAAGACCACCTCTATGATGCCAACTTCGCCGAAGCTGTAGCTTCTGGCATTGTTCTTTTCATCGACAATGAAAGAAGTGAGTTGAATTTGCATGCCATTGGAAATTTCATTAGTAGTTTGTTATTTAGTAGTGTTATCATACCTAAGAATATTTGGGATCTATAATTCTAAGATTAATGCTTTATTTTTGGGACCGAGATCTGTAATTCTAAGCTTGATGGTTTATCAATGTAAAATCTTTTGTTCAATTAACCCTAATTCCTTTTTCTTCCAATTGTTGCTCTTTTTGAATTGTTCTTAAACCTAATTTATGAAAATATATTGTATAATGTGGAAAAGGTTGATAAATATTGTGATTAATACAATTATTTTCAAAATAAAATTTTAATGTTGTTTATTAAATTTCTTGTTTTGGATTTGTTTCAATAACACATGTTTGACACGTGTTGTATGAGGTGCCAATTTTGACCATGCACTTGCTTATGAATCATGAAGTGTTGAAAAGTCAAGGCATGTTTCATTAATAAGGTTATATTCAATGATTGGTCCTTATTGGTCTTATGGAGTTTTTGGAACTTTAGCTGCTTTTATTATTGATGCTCTCATGCCACTTTTTTTCTCTTGGAATATCTCATGCTCTTGTATCATACTATGGATTGGGATAGCACATGCCATGAAGTTAAAAAAATTGCATTCCTCTACTGTGAAGCAGCAATTGTATTATTACTCTCTAATGTTATCTCGAATTTTGTTTCAGTAATAAGATTTATTCATTAAATGATGAATGTGGTCTATAATTCTATCTTCTATATAAAAATAAATTTGATCTCTTCTAAAGCTAGAATTGTGCTATGTGGCAACTCTATGTAAGACTTCCTACTATGCTTGCATTTTGCTGATGTGGAAGCACTCCCATCATTTCTTGAAAACTTCTCGTACTGGCTTAGATTGAATGTCCATTCACCAATTACCATTATTGCAAGAGTTCCACATTAAATATGAATAGAGTTTGTACTTAACCATGGAAAAAGAAAACGACACAACCACTGACTAATTCAATTCATAATAAGTTCCCATTCAGTTTATGAATGTCGCAAATCTCCACCAACTTATGATCAATTTCTCCTATTAAAACCACAAACCACACTATCATTGGTTGGTTTTAGTAGTGGATAAAAAAAATACGAACAATCATAAATCCACAACCATTACTTAATTTTATCAATACATAATGATTTACATATTTCGATCACTATTATAAATAAAAATCTAGATTTTAGATTTATTTATTAAATGATGTGTATTTCCTAAAGATTTTAAACCTACATTGTGGATACCTCCACGATGAATTTTTTCTGCATCAAAAACTGCTTTTATAACTATTCCATTCCAAGACCCTTTCTACCTTACTTGCTTAGTCATTTTGTCTCTAATCTTAGTCTAAACGTAAATTCTGTTTATGTTAATCTTGGAAGTTGAAAAACACATCCACATAACTAGTATTAAAACCACAAATGTATTGGTTATAGAATAAAAAAATTGTTCATATGCAAATGTTACCGAATCATAGTCTCTATATAAGCGTGAAACAACATATACACTTCTCCAGTCTTGACCTTCTCCATATTAAAAAAATGGTAAAAAAAATGTCTACTCCCAAGTTATCGACAATTAAATGCAACATTTTCACATCAACATTGTGTGTTTGTTTTGCTTATATACATGAGTTATTTTTGCACGACATATGACAATGAAGATGATACCATCTAAAAGTGTGCATGATATCATGAAGCAAATTTCTGAAACAAATGATATCTTGAAGCTAGTAAGATACAAAACTTTGTAACTGTAAATAATGTTTGCAATCCCTATCAAGTTTACTTATTGTTTGTCTCTGAACTCGCATTTTAGTTCATACAAATTACAAAATTAGATGATTTTGGTCAAAATTTGTAGGTACTCTACAGTTCGTACAAGAACTATAAACAAAATTCGAGATAACATTAGAGAGTAATAATATAATTAACCCATTTACAAGAACTGTAAATGTTAATTCTTGTTTATTATAGTAACGGAAGGTGTAAGTCATTATGTATTGATGAAATTAAGTATTGATTGTGGATTTATATTGTTCTGGTTTTCTTTTATCCACTACCATAACCAACCAATGATAGTGGGGTTTGTGGTTTTAATTGGAGTAATTGATTATATTTTAGATCATTTTCTCCTTAAATCATGCTCAAAACCCTTTCTTTTGCACCAAGATTCAATCTTTTCATATATTTGTTCCTGAAATTAAATAACATGCAATTGTAGTAAAATAGTTCTAAATAATAAATAAAAACACATAAAGTCTAAATAAAATAAACTAAAATAAACTCTTAAAATAACTAATTATTGACTCATCAAAAGCCAAGACTTGTGGGTGGTAATTATAATGGTTGACTAAGAATGAGTTTTGTTTACAATTATATTTAAAATTTGTAGTAATATTTATAAAAATATCACATTATGGGTCCGTTTGGTATGCATGAGAGGATAAAGACATGATATGATAAAAAGTTGGATAATTATAGGATTGTGAATAGCCTTCTTCGAATCACCATCCACCATAGTAGAATTTTTTTTGAAAACTTGATCACCTTAGTAGCAATTGTAAACGAGATTGAACGAACACTAGAACAAAATTACAATAAACAACTAATATCAATAGTTACATAAATTCACACCAATCAAAATCATTCATTTATCTTCCAATGCTTACATTCATTCTTTTTTTCACTATTTATGTTTATATCTATAACATAAATAGTGAAAACCAACCAAATGATTTTAACTAGTGCAAAATTTTAAAACATTCGAAGTGGGGTGAGATGTTTATTTAGGAGTTGGGGTGTAGTATGATTTTTCGTTTAGCAAAGAAATAACATTGGGCCTAGCCCATTTAAATCCAATATAAATATATATAAAAAACCTAAAATGAGGGTCTACAATAGAGCCTTAATAACAAGAAGTGTCACTCTCTTACCCTTCTTCTCATTTCTCTTCTTTCAACCCTAATATAAATAAGCCGTTGCTCTCTTACCCTTCTCATTTCTCTTCATTCATTCATGGCCCAATACGTTCGTGACGAACAAATGCTCACCAGGCTAAATGTTCTGGGTATCGATACGACACTTTTCCCTACCTTTGAACAAGCAACCCTCTTGTTGAATTTTCTCGTGCCACAGCCTCAGCGAAATAACCGCCTTCCAACAAACGAGTTGTTCTTTGAGAATGAGATTCTCAAAAATGTTGCTTTTGTCCACCTTTATGGCCTACTTTTAATGACTGTTGGAAGGAGGCTTGATGATGAGACAACTCGCAATAAGGTTTTGATGCAGATACGTTTATGTCGTAAGTCAAGTTTTAATGGTACATGGTTGGACGAACTTGAAGAATTTTTGAAAAATGTTGAATACACATGTCGTGTCATTTTTTTGGAGAAGATCGCTATTTGAATTAGCTTTGACTCGTTATTTATTTCACGACTTTGAAAAAAGATTTAGTTTAGATGGGGTTCGGGGGTTGGTTACATAAAGGGAAGGTATTAGCACCCTTTATATTCGTAGTACTCTACGAGAACCTTTCGACTTTATTTTACCTTTTGTGCTATAACTTACTCATTATTTTTTTAAGAAGGAAGAGTGGTGATTGGAAGAAGAAGGAGGTTTTAATTAAAAGAGAATGAAGGTTTTTTTATTTACATTTTTTATTGATTTGGAATGACTAGGTTTTTTGCCTACGTACCTGTGAGGGATCAAAATTCTCGTAGTTCGGGGTAGAAATTTAGTTTGATTTGTTTTGTATTTTTTGAAAAGGTTTTAAAGTGAAAAGTTAAGTGGCAAAATAAGCTTGTTTTTTCTTTTTTAAAATGGAAGGAAATTACTCAAAATAGAATTAAATTGATTAACATTTGATTAATGAAATAAAAAAAAAAAAGTCACTTGATTTTTGAACCAAGGTTTGTTTATGAAAGTATTTTTTGTGAATTATAATTATTTTCATGTTTTTGTTGTTTTTGAATACTGACTAAACTAAAGTTAACACTAACGGAGCAAGAAAAGTAAAACTTAGGAAATTTGTAGTGACGTTGGATCACTACAAAAACCTTTAACCTAGACTATACGTGAAACATAAAATAAAACACACACCCGCGCGCACACACACACACTTTCTTCCCTTTTGAGGTTTACATTGTCCTATTTTTACATTCTAAAGTCTGCATAATGAAATAAATAACGGAAAAAATAAATATGCATGATAATAAAACCTAAACTAAATATGCATTTACATCAAACCTAATATACATTTTAATTCCATGCGATAAAAATAAATGACATAAAGAGTAAACATGCATGAATGAATTAAACAAATGCAAAATAATATGACTAAAGTAATAAAAATGCATGAGGAAATAAAATGCTAAAAAAGAAATTCATGAAAGAAACAAATATTTTAATTACAAACAGGGGGTGTTAACAGTATTCAGGGGAGTGCAAAATATAAAAACAAGCAAACTGGGCCACAGAGACAGTAATGGTGCGTTGGGCTTCAAGAAATTGATTATGGACCGTCTGATTGATCAAACGGCCCTGATCTGATCTCACTAGGGGGCTTCAGGGGCCACAGGATTGCAAATCAGCGGATAGAAGCGTGTGGGTACACGGTAAGCTCATGCACCCACACACACCTGATCAAAATGTGCCTATAAATAGGCAGTGGCATCATAATTATTCATTTTTAGAGCCCCTTTCTCTCTCTTCAATTTACTCGGTCTCCCTTCTCCCTTCTCTCACCCTCCCAAAACTCTTCTTCTTTGATAGCCTTCAGTAATCCGGCGCGGTGGCCGCCGGCCAAAGGCGGCGGTGCCACTGTGCCGGAAAAAAACTCAACCTTTTTGAAAAAAAATAATATATTTTTATAACCCGCTCTTTCTCCCCTATACGTTTCCGACCCTAAAACTTATAAACCTCAACCTTAAAACCCTAGATCTAAAGAGTCAAGAAAATACTACCTTTGGTCCAAGAACGGTCCCGATCCGGTTCGTTTGGATGTTGTTCGGTTTCGGATTTGGTGAAGGTTTGGTTGTGTGATTGTATTTGAAACCGTGGTTGTGGTTGGTTGCTTTATCGTGATTGATTTTCAAGTTTTCTTGTGTTGGTTTCTAACCGTGTTGCTGGGTTTGGATTGGTTTCCTGTGGAATTTGATTCTGGCTCTTTTGATACGTATGGTTGTGATTTCTTTGCTGGTTTATGATGCGTGTGGTTGTGTGTTGTGTTGTTATTTTTGCAGGTTTTGATGAATTGGGGCGTGTAAAATTGCGGCTAGGTCTTTTATGAGCCTTTGTTTTCTTGCTGTGAAATTGTGCCTCTTTTTATAGACTAGGATTAGGGTTTGAAAGGAAACTGCCTGCCTTGGCTTGGGGGGAGGAACGAGTCTGTTACTGGGATTTGTTGTAGATGAGGAGTGTGAAAATTGTTTCTCTAGACTTGGACAGATAAGGCATTTGAAAGGATTGGGACGAAAAAATTCTACAGATGACAGCTGCTGTTTTGACTGTGATTTGGACTTATCATACTCATTTTGGACTAAAAATAAAAGTAAAAAATAAAAGGAGATAATGACTAAAAAAGAAAACACCATTTAAAAGATAAAACAAAATAAAATAAAAAGTAAAAGAAATTAAAATTAAAATTAAAATAAAAAATTAAAATTTGAAGGTTAAATAGAAGATGGAAATTTAAAAGATAAAATTAAAAAATGAGAGAAAAGGGCCCGAATCGGAACAAAAATGAGGTATTTTAAAATACCTCTGCCGAATTTTTCATTGAAAAGTCAGAGACTATTCATGGCCAATGGACATGTGTCAGTGGTATCTTAGGTCAAAAAATGGGGTATGACAACACATAAGTCGTTGCTATTGCTATTAGATGTTCAAATCTTGTCGCTGAACGCGAGTTTCGCGTGAAGCATGCCTAAAACCGTCTCTCTGATGCCAACTTCACCGAAGTTGTAGCTTCTGGCACTGTTCTTTTCATCGAGAATGAAAGAAGTGAGTTGAATTTTCATGTCCATTGGGAATTTCATTAGTAGTTTGTTATTTAGTATTGTTATCATACCTAAGAATATTTGGGATCTTTAATTATAAGATTAATGCTTTATTTTTGGGATCGGGATATGTAATTCTAAGCTTAATCTTTAATTCTAAGAATATGAAAGATTACAACTTCTATTTCAAAGTAGCATCGATGATAAAGTTTCAGATAATTTTAGTATTAGTCCATGATGGCCACCTGACCACTATCAAAGTGGTCTACTTTAAAATTTGCCTCTTTTCGCCAATTTATTTAACACTTAAGTATTGTAATTGTAATAAGAGAAATGCTAATTCTTGGTTATCTCTGTGTTCTTTAATTTCCTTTGTTCATCTAACTGCAGCTATTTTGAAGAATGAAATTGGTTGGCTTGATGATACAAGAAACACAACTTCTATGCTTTCATCACGTTTAGAGACTGATGCAACTTTGTTAAAAACTATAGTAGTCGACCGTTCTACAATTCTCTTGTAGAATGTTGGTCTAGTTGTTACTGCACTTATTATTGCATTCATTTTGAACTAGAGGATAACACTTGTTGTCTTGTCTACATATCCTTTAATAATAAGTGGTCACATTAGTGAGGTAGTTTCGTCCTTCACAGCATTTAAACATTAAGAAATTAGTAAATGGGTTAATTATAAAATGTGAGTTCAGAAATTTTCTTCATGATATCATGCACACTTTTAGATGGTATCATCTTCATTGTCACATGTCATGCAAAATTTCATTCTGCATTAACTTAGAGAATTCTTTGCAAAGAGATGCATTAGTAGAGCCAAATATTATATCATCAATATAAATTTGCACAACAAAAATGTCTTTCTCAATGTCGCGTCATTTTTCGGAGATCAAGGCTATTTGATTAGTTTTTGACTCACTAAATTATTTCACGACTTTGATTTAAAAAAGATTTGAATTTGAAGGGGTCCAGGGGTTGGTTATATTTAGGGAAGATATTAGCACCCTAAATATTCGTAGTACTCTACGAGAACCTTTCAACTTTATTTTATTTTTGTGCTATAAATTACTTGCTTTTAAAAATGGAATGAATGGTGAATAAATAAAAGAAAAAAAGCCTAGTTATCTACATTTTTATTGATTCGGAAGGACTAGGTCCTTTGCCTACGTATCCGTGAGGGATCAGAACCTCGTAGTTCGGGATAAAAATTACCGTTTGTTTGGTTTTGTGTTTTTTATTAGTTTTGAAAAAGGTTTTAAATGGAAAAGTCAAGTGGCAAAGAGAATACGTTTGTATTTTTTATATTACAGGAAAATGGACTCGAAGTAGATTTAAAGTTGATTTGAAATTTGACTAAGAAAGAAAATAAAAAAAGGAATCACTTGATTTCGGATCAAGATTTGTTATGAAAATATATTTTGTGATTTTTGTTATTTGCATGTTTTTGTTGTTTTTAAATATTGACTGAAACCTAAGAATAAAACTAACGTAGTAATAAAAATAAAGCGTGAGAACTCGATGGTGACGTTGGATCACCACAAGGTCCTTTAACCTAACCTAAACGTTTTCGCATATATACATAAAGCAGTAAAGAAAATAAGGGCACACACGCACGCATGCACGGACACACACACACCTAAAACTATTACATTAAACCTATTAATACATTCTAAAGTCTACGGAAAATAAATGACATAAATAAATATATGAACAAAATAATAAATCTAATCCTAAAGTATGCATTAGAGAATATAAAAAAAACAAATACAATGCTAAAAGATAAAAAATAAAATGCATGCAAGACTTGAAATAAAAATGGGGTTCAATCAAAAGGTGGGGGTGTAGCAGTATTCAGGGGGTGCAAAAATCAAAATGAAGGAGAAAGGCGCTGCTGGGCCTATTGGGTTGGTCCGGACTGGTTCAGTTCAAGTGAACTGGACCGGTTTAGTAATGGGTATAAGTAGGGGAGGGGACCGGTTTTCCTCATTCCTACCACTCCCTTCTCTCTCTACTTCCTCCCTCTCTCTAAACTCTCTCGTCTCTCTCTATTCCACTTCGTCTTTTCTGATGGAAAGGTGAGGGGTTCCGGCGGCGGTTGGCCGGCCAGTACGGCGCCGCCACCGCGTCGGAACCCTAAATTAATTTTTCTTTTTTTTTTCTTTTTTTGACTCTACTCTCTTCCTCCCTACTTCTCTTTTTCTTCACTCAAAATTCACAAATAGTAACCACAACGGCCTAGATCTACAAACAAATAAATGAAATAAAATTACCTCTTTTTCCAATTCGGTTTGGTTTATTTACGGTTTGGAACGGCGCGGTTTTGTGCTATGTGACTTCGATTCCAGCCGCTTGTGCGTATCTCGACCGTGTTGTGTTCGGTTGTGAGGGTTTTGGATGATTGGGACTGCCTTGTGGTTTTACATGACCGATGTTTTTGATTGTGACTGTGTTTTGCGATTCATATTTGTTTTGCAGGTTTCAGTGTTGTGAATTTTCGGCCGTGATGAATTGGTTTTGTTGTTGTGTAAAAAAAATTGGTTTTCTGTGTATATTGTGTGTGTTTGGGGCTACGTGATTGGGTTTAGTTGCAAGGTTCGCCGGTTTGATTGTTGCTGGGTTTTGAAACGGTTTGTGATTGTGATGGTTTGATGATGTTGAAAGTTTGTGGTAAGTTTTGAGAGGGTTGTGGATCGGTACTTTTGTTTCTTTTGCAGGTTTCGATTGTGGAATTTTCGACCTCCTTTGTGCGCCTTGTGCAGTGCTGGTTTGGTTTCGATTTGGACTTAGGGTTTGGTTGAAAGGAAACAGAAAATTCCTTGGCTTGGGGAGAAGAACTCTGCAGATGAGTTGTTAACAGTTGTTTTTTGGATTTGGACGGATCGGACCTATCAACAGATTACTTGGACTTTTTCTTTTTGATTTTTTGGACTTATCAACAAATAATAAATAAAAGAGATAAAAGAATAAAAAAGAAAATGAAAAGAAATAATGACTAATTAAAATAATAAAAAGTTAAAATTGAAATTAAAAAAAATGGAATTAAAGATAAAAAATAAAAATAAAATTAAGAGAGAAAAGAGCCCGACTCGGAACAAAAAATGAGGTATTTTAAAATACTTCTCTGCCGAAATTTCGTTTGAAAAGTCAGAGGCTATTCAAAGTCCGACGACACGTGGCAGTGGTGTCTTAGGTCAAAAATTGGGGTATGACACTCAAGAGTCCTTCTGAAGAGTGTTGTGTCAACCTGACCTCTTTTAAAATCATTTTCAATCAAGAAATTACTGAGTCTATCATACCAAGCTCTAGGAGCTTGGTTAAGACCATATAGTGATTTCTTGAGTTTATAAATATGGTCAGGATGCTTCATGTCCTCAAAACCTGGAGGTTGTTTGACATACACTTCTTCAGATATCAAACCATTGAGAAATGAAATCTTAACATCCATTTGATATAGTATAATTCCATGATTAACTGCATAGGATAGAAGTAACCTGATTGCTTCCAATCTTGCAACTAGAGCAAATGTTTCAGTATAATCAATGTCTTCTTTTTGACTGTAACCTTGTGCAACAAGTCTAGCTTTGTTTCTGACTACTTCACCCTATTCACTAAGCTTGTTTCTAAATACCTATTTTGTTCCAATAATGTTCTTATGCTTAGGCTTGGGTACCAGATCCCACACATCATTTCTCTGAAATTGTTCTTTTGGGACTCTCTTTGTTTCAAATGATAAGATCCTCGGGATGTGAAGATTTGTACTTAAAAGTATTCTTGGATTGAGTAGCTTGTTGAGAACCATCTTGAGCTTCATTAGAAGCTTCTTCATTATGAGCTTCTAGAGTGGGTTCAGCTTCTGGACTTTCATCAGATTCTGGAGTCTGATCAGGTTATGAAGTATCTTCAGACACCTGTATATCTGCAAAACTTTCAACTAGTTCTAGAATTTCACTTCCAGGCTCTTTGTCATCAAATTTGAAGTGCATTGATTCTTCAACACATTATCTTTCTGAATTATACACTTTGTACGCCTTTGACCTTTTAGAGTAACCTAGAAAGATTCCTCTTTGGGCCTTGGCATCAAATTTCTTTAGGTAGACCTTATTATTTAGACTGTAACATGTACATCCAAATTGATGAAAGTAAGAGATATTAGGTCTTCTTCCTTTCAAGAGTTCATATGTTGTTTTGTTTAATATAGGTCTTATATATATATATATATATATATATATATATATATATATATTCTATTTTGAACATAACATGTTGTGTTTACTGGTTCTGCCTAGAAATGTTTAGCCAAATTGTTTTCATGGATCATAGTTATAGCCATTTCTTGTAAAGATCTATTCTTTCTCTCTGCAACCCCATTTTGATTTGGATTTCTAGGAGAAGAGAATTCATGGACAATTCCATATTTTTCACAAAAAGTTTCAAATGGTTCATTTTCAGATTCTCCACCATGATCACTTCTGACTTTTAAAATTTTCATTTCCTTTTCAGACTGTATTTATGTACAGAAGTTACTAAACACATTATATGTATCATCTTTAATTCTAAGGAATTCAACCCAATGTCTGGCACGCACCACAACCATTTCTTATCATTCACTGATAGAAGACAAACTATCTTTTTATCAACCAGTTCAAAAAAATTAAGTTTATAGACATTGTTACTCCTCTTTCCCTTAAACACTATGGATTTATCATCTTTATTGATTATTGTGTAGTTGGTCTTATCAAACATCACATCATAACCACTATCAAAAAACTAACTAATGTTAAGTAGGTTATGTCTAAGACCATCTACCAATCGCACATTATTAATAGAGATAGAAGAGTTACCAATAGTTATTGTGCTAATGATCTTGTCGTTCTGATTTCCTCCAAATCCCAAAGTTCCTCCCTCTTTCATTGTTAGGGTTAGGAACATAGACTTTTCTCCTGTCATATATCGTGAGCAACCACTGTCTAGGTATCATGACTTGTGATCCTTTTTTACTCTCATTTTCATCTTCAGAGTCTGTTTCAGGTTCAACTTCTGAAGTCACTGTAGCTACTAACCCAACCGCCACATTTGCTTCATCTTCAGCTTCATCCTTGTCAGACCCTCATTCACTATCCAAATCTTCCCAGGTGGCCATCAGACTCTGCTTGATCTGTCTTCTAAACTTGTTGGATTTGAAAGTTGGTTTCTTGGACTTCTCCTTTGATTTCTCTTTATGAAGATCAGGACAATCAACAATGAAATGTCCATGATTCTTATAGTTGAAGCAACCTTTTTTATCTTCTTTCTTTGAGCCTTTGTAACCACTGCCTCTGCTCAAGAACTTCTTGTTCTCTCTAGCCAAATACTGAAGTTTGTTGGAAAGCATAACCATTTTCTCAACAACAGCAGGGTCTTCATCAGAATCTCCAGCAGGGAACTCTTCTTCAGACTCATTTGCTTTGAGGCATTGAGAATGCTTCCCTTTGGACTTTAGTGCAATAGGATTTGGCTTCTTAGCAGATTCATGCTCATTAAAACCAATCTCATGAACCTTGAGAGAGCTTATAAGATCTTCAACACTTAGTGTGTTTAAATCTTTGACTTCCTCAATACCAGTAACTTTAGGTCTCGACCTAGCAGGTAAGCTTCTTAGAATCTTGTGCACATGATTAGAAGCTACATAACTTTTCTTCAGTATTTGAAGTCCAGAGACTAGAGTTTGAAACCTTGAATACATAGCCTCAATGCTTTCATCATCTTTCATCTTAAACAACTCATATTGATGAACAAACATGGTAGTTTTTGCTTCTCTGACCTTCTTGTTGCCTTCATAGTTTGCACACAACGAAGCAAACATAGCTATTGGAGTAGATTTGTCACTCATCTTTAGATACTCTGTGTGAGGTAAAGCGGCAACAAGAATTCCTCTGATCTTGTGATGTTTCTTGTACAGCTTCTTCTGAGCAGCAGTGTGCTTCTTTCTATCAATAACAACTCCTTCTTCATCTAAGGCCAAGTCACCAACACCATCTTCAAGAACATCCCAAAGCTCATCATCTAGACCCATAATGAAACTATACATTTTGGTTTTCCACCAAGAGAAAGTCTCAGGATCTCCATTAAACCTTGGAGCTTTGCTAGAGTCAGATTTCTTATCATCAGAAGTACCATAATCATAAGCAACAACATTGTTTCGAGAACTAGAACTATCACCAAATGCCATGTTTTTCTCAGATCTTTATCTATTACACTGTTAAGTGCTAAGACAACAAAACCAATGCTCTTGATACCAATTGAAGGTGAGAAAAACACAAGAAGAGGGTCAAATTGTGTTAGCTTTTTCTTCTTTTTAAAACTAAGTCCAGTGTTCAGAGTCTAATAAAGTTCAGAGTCTTGAACAAAGATCAGAGTCTTATGCAGCGGATAATGTAGAGAGAGAGAGAGAAAGACACAAAATAATTATATAGGTTCCTTCCACAATTTGGAAGTAGTCATGTCCCCGTTGCACTTCCAAGGAGAGTTCACTAAAATTAATATCTGATTACAATTGCTCAAACACTAAAGCAAGAGACTTCAAACTACTCAAGCACAAAATCAAGAGGTTCCCTATGCTCAAGCACACACGCAAGAGTCTTTCTATGCTCAAGCACAAAAGCAAGAGACTTCTAAACAAACACAATTACACAGAAAAATATTTGAGGTTGAACACTTGATATACAATCAGTGGTGTTCACAATACAAATCAGATACAGACTCTTTAAGACTTTAAAATTTCTAAGATATGACAATTGTTAAGAAATTCTAAGTGAACTTGATGTGAAACAATTTCAGCAGAGTTTTGGCACTTGTAAAATTGTTGTGTGTCTCTTACAATCTTCAAGTCTTCACTCCCCTCATTTGTTCTTTCAGAACTTATACTTGAATTAAAGACATATAACTTTTTGTCTATGGTCCTGCACACTTGAACAAATATTAACATTTCCATGTTGAGAATAAATTCATGTATAACAACTCATTAACCTCCATATTTTGAGGATTTTCGAGAATATATAAATATTAATCAAACATTTTTTTTAAATGTCCAAGAATAAAACTCTCATTTTATATTCCAAAAAAATAAATGTAATAAGAGAAATGATAACTAAACACACTTTTTTTGACACAATATAGACACCATGGGCATTTTAGACTTTGCAACCATAAAATAGGGACATTGTTGTAAATTCAACACACCCCTCTTATCTGTGTGACGTTTGCAGAAGTCATTTTCCCACCATCTCTCACCACCACCATCCTCCCACCGCCGTCCTCCCCCACCATCATCCTCAACAATGACGACCATCAACCCCTTCTTCTTCATCCCTTCGTGTATCTCTCTCTCTCTCTCTCTCTCTCCTTCCTTATCCTCCTTGCCGCCACCGATGTCCTCACCGCCGTCCAACCATAACCGCCATCTTTCTCAAATCTAGATCTCGGGCTGCCGTCGACATTCTCTTCTCTCTCACGTCGCCAGAGATCCGTTCAAACGCTGCCAGAGATCCATTCGTCGGAGATCTATCTCTCTCTTAGAGATAGAAAATTGAAATGAAGAGAGACAGAAGACAGAGAACAGGAGTTGCAGAAGAAGGAAGGGGGAGATGGAGAGGGAAAGGATAATAAAAAAAAAAACCGTATAATTATACGGTGGTGTCCGTATTGTGTCTGAAAAAATGTGTTCACTTATCATTTCTCATGTAATAAACTTGAAACAAACGAAGTAAATTTTATTTTCTTTGAAAACATTCTAATGTTTTTTCTAGAGGGTCTAATGTTAAAAATAAGAAATAAAAAAATTGAATTATTTTTATTTTGTTTGACTGGAATAATGTATTTGTTGAAACATGTAAAAGTAAAATATAAAAATAAAAAGATAAAAAAAAAAAAATTAAACTTGCATTAATATTGGTCAAAATTGATTCATTTTTTAATTCGTTTAAGACACTATAAATAAACCAAACCCTTTTTTCATCGATCACATCTCATTTTCATCCTCTTCCATAGTGAGTGTCGCACTTTCACTTTCACGGAGGAAACACCATTTCATTTCCCCCCAAATCTCTCTCTGTAATGTAATATATCTCTCTCTCTCTCTCTCTCTCTCTCTCTCTCTCTCTCTCTCTTAATTTCTAGTATTTGTTTCTCTGTGACTCACCATGCAAAGGGTGCTTACTGAACAATCTTTGTTACATACTCTGCAGAACAACGATTTGGAACTGAGACTATTTGCATCAAACTTTTGGTAATTTATTTTTCAACTTCAATTTTTATTCTTTTGTTTATTTCCGCATACCCATATTTTGTATTTGCTCATAAGATTGTTGTTGTTATTATTCTATGAAGCACATATATATACTCCTTGGATTATGCGTGCCCCGGTGTCAGATACATACCAACACATATGATTACATTGAATTATGTCATTTTATCAAATTATCATTGGTATCTTGTTTGTGTCATGTCTGGTGTCCGTGTATGTGCTTCATAGTTGTTGTTGTTATTTTATTATTATTATTATTATTGTTGTTGTTGTTATTGTTGTTGTTGTTGTTGTTGCTGCTGTTGCTGTTGTTGGGTTGGAAATTCGGTTTAGATTATTGATTTGGTTAATTTTATTTACTAGGAACAAACAATGGCAACTCCTTCTTCTTCAGATGGATCTGTTTCCAGGCGTATGTCACTGAGAAAGAAAGTGAATTATCGTAGTTACGACGAGGGTTTGATAGATGATGACCTTTTTGATAAGAGTTTGGATAGTGGTTTGAAGAAGAAAGGTAAGAGTAAAGATATTCAGAAAGAAACCAACACCGAGGCTATGATTGCCTTTTCACTTGGTTTCCCAATGAATGCTTTGCTTGAGCATGAGATTAGATCTGGGGTTGTCTCAGAATTAGGCGGGAAAGAGCAGAATGATTATGTTGTTGTTAGGAATCATATATTGGCTCTTTGGAGGGGGAATGTTCGGAGGTGGTTGACGAAGGGACAGATTAGGGAAACTGTGACCAAGGAGTTTGAACATTTGATTAATTCTGCCTATGACTATCTTTTGTATAATGGTCATATCAATTTTGGGGTTTTGCCGTCGTTTACTTCTCAGTTGCCTGAGGCAACGGAAGGGACTGTTGTTGTTATTGGGGCTGGCCTTGCTGGGTTGGCTGCAGCGAGGCAGCTTTTGTCGTTTGGTTATAAGGTTGTTGTTTTGGAAGGTAAGAACCGTCCTGGCGGCAGAGTTTATACTCAGAAGATAGGGAATGAGGATAAGTTTGCGGCCTTAGATCTTGGCGGGAGCGTAATTACTGGCATTCATGCTAACCCTTTAGCGGTTTTGGCACGACAGCTTTCGATTCCGCTTCATAAAGTCCGAGACAATTGCCCTTTATTCAAGCCGAACGGGGAGCCGGTCGATAAGGAAATAGATTCAAAGGTTGAGATTATATTCAATAAGTTGCTTGATAAAGTTATGGAACTCAGGAAAATCATGGGTGGGTTTGCAAGTGATACCTCACTTGGTTCAGTCTTGGAGACACTCAAGAATTTATATGCGGTGGCTCAACCTACTGATGAGAAGCAGATGTTTGATTGGCATCTTGCAAATTTAGAATATGCAAATGCTGGATGTCTTTCAAATCTTTCAGCTGCCTATTGGGATCAGGATGATCCTTATGAAATGGGTGGTGATCATTGTTTTCTTGCTGGAGGAAATTGGAGATTGATAAAAGCTATGTGCGAAGGAGTTCCTATTTTTTATGAAAAGACCGTCAACACTATCAGATATGGAAATGAGGGTGTTGAGATTATTGCTGGGGATCAAGTCTTTCAAGCAGACTTCACCTTATGCACCGTGCCTCTTGGAGTTCTGAAAAAGAAGGCCATTAATTTTGAACCTGAATTACCTGCAAGAAAACTTGAATCAATTGAGAGGATGGGTTTTGGGCTTCTGAACAAAATTGCAATGGTTTTTCCACATGTGTTTTGGGGGGAAGATCTGGATACATTTGGATGTCTCAACGAACATAGTCATGATCGTGGGGAGTTCTTTTTATTTTACGGTTACCATACTGTTTCTGGTGGCGCAGGACTTATTGCGCTTGTGGCTGGTGAAGCTGCACAAGCCTTTGAAACCACAGATCCAATCGTCTTACTTCATCGGGTTTTGACCACTCTAAAAGGTACCTCTCACTTATTGTGGTTGTTCATATATTATATGGGTGTTTCCTTTTGCACATTTTCTGCCCCCCCGTGTTCTAGGTTTGCTGTTTTATTGTACGATTATATGGCTTTTTATTTTATTTTTTTCTGAGCCTTATGGTGTACTTTTTCCCTCTAAATTTCTAGCTCACAATTATTGAATTGAACAGCCATTAAATATTTTTTTATTGAATTGAACATTATTATCTCAAGCTATTAAGTTATTATTCTTAACTTATGAATTTATTTGATTCACAGAAAAATGTGGTTTTAATTATCAATTTATATATTTTTCTACAGGTATTTTCCAACCTAAAGGCATCACTGTGCCTGATCCAATACAATCAATTTGTACCAGATGGGGAAGCGATCCCCTTTCTTATGGTTCATACTCTCATGTTAGTGTGCAATCATCTGGTAAAGATTATGATATACTTGCAGAAAACGTGGGGAACCGACTGTTCTTTGCAGGTGAGGCCACTTGTAGGCAATATCCGGCCACTATGCATGGTGCTTTCATGAGTGGTTTGAGAGAAGCTTCACGCATTTACCAGTTAACCCGTGATCAGCAACCTTGTCCTAAGAAGTCCCTGTCCAAGAATATAGGAACCAGCAGCGGTATCTTGGTTAATTTATTCAAGAGGCCTGATTTGGAATCTGGGAATTTCGCTTTCATATACGATCCTTTCTCAGAAGATCCGCAGTCGAAAGCGATTCTGCAAATGACATTCGGTGGTACTGAAGAAAGTTACAAGGAGATATTAAACTGCTATCCCAATACCACAAAGTTGCCATTGCAGCTTTACACTATTTTATCCCGTGAACAGGTGGATCAAGTGCAGCAAATTACTGAAGGAGATGAAAATAGGTTGTCATATTTGACAAAAAACCTAGGTTTGAAGCTAATGGGATTAAGCGCTTTACTCATTGCTGGTAATGACGTAATAGCTAGCATTGCTGGCTCCCGAAAAGGAAGGAGGAACCGAACAATTACCTCGCAACCCGGTGACCCAAAGAAGTAGTTTGCATATGGAGATGCTTGTTATCCAGTTCTGACTTGAAAGTCTTGTAATATAGGCTGTCTTCCAATGGAACCATAGAAATGATTTGATGAGATGGGGCTCCCCAATCCCATTGTTTCAACTATTAGAAACTTTTTATGTTGTTGTAGAGTTAGCTATACCCCACCTCATAGAGGAGATGCAGATCACTGGATTTTACAGGCAAAATTGTTTACTCTGCTTGTAGTTGTATTTGTATCATAGTTATTTCTTTAATTCCTTAATTGGTTCCAACGCCAAGACAAGGTTTTTCATATGGGGTTTTAAATTTTCAATTTCTGATTCTTTATTCAATTTCTTGATGCACTTCTTTCATATGGGGTTTTAAATTTTCTATTGAAATTTTTTATTAACCTGTTTTCAAAAAAAGGTTTTTATTAGTGATCCATATTACTGCTTAAAATTTTCTAATTATAACTAGTTTTATGTTTTTTTTTTTTTTTCGTGTACAGAAACAAGTCAAATTTTTTACCAAGAGGCCAATACTGACTGATGCTTAGGTTTTATTTTTCACGTTGGCAGATGATACTTTACTCAAAAAGAAAATAGCTGACAGATACTAAATTGAATTAATTTTTCTGATGGTCAAGAAAATAGCTGACAGATACTAAATTGAATTAATTTTTCTGATGGTCAAAATGCATGGTGGTAAATGAGAAAGAGGGCAAACTGAGGGGTTAAACTTGCTCATTTAAAAACGGAGGATTGTACAATTGTGAAATTTGAGAAGCTAGAAATGTAGTCGAGCCTTTATAATTATAAGGCTTAATTGCAGTTTTGGTCCTCTTTTGTTCAATTTTTGGATTTTGGTCCCCCATTTTTAAATCCGCAATTTTGGTCCTTTAATTTTTGAAATTGAATCCAAGGTTTCAGTTGACGCTGATGTGACACATTTTTAAATGGGCTTAATTACACTTTTGGTCCTTGTGTTTTGGCTTACTCACGAAAATGGTACTGCCCTTTCAAAACAGAACAAAATTGTCCTTCAATTATCATTTTTGTTGCATTTTTCGTCCTACCTCCCATTTTATCCTCCAAAAACGCACAGGTGGCAAGTAAACACCTATGTGGCATTGCCAGTTTGAAAAATGCCATTTACATGTCATTAAAACAACAAATTTTAATTTTAAAAAACAATTTAAACATTCATAAATTAAAACAAAAACAAATTGTAATTAAAAGAATTTCATCCATTTTCAATTCATTTTCCCATAGATTCATCATCCCTCTTCATCATACCAACACCATCATCATCAACACCCAACATACCATTTCCATATCCATCTTTTCAGATTCATGATACCACTATTTTGGCATTTCTATTCCTTGTGTGGTGTTGTATTTTTCAGGCTTTGTTTATGGACAAGCCACTCAAGGAGCGCAGAAGGGAGAAAACAACAACACACAACAACTCCTAACAGTAGCAGAGTGGGGAAAACACAAATCCATACATCATTGATTGGAATAAAATTAAGTTGTTTCAAACCAGAAGGGATCTGAAAACGCAGAACAAACCCAGTAGCCAAACAAATCTAGATCTCGCCGGAAAAGAACATCTTCATCGTAGAGTGACAAACCCAGAAGTAGCTCAAAAGAAGGAATCGCAATCCTGAAATAAACAGGACGAAGCTTCGAAGTAACGATTACGACCCAGATATCGCCGGAAAAAAAAAAGACCTTCGTCGGAGAGAGACTGAACCAGATGAATCCAAGGAGAAAAATAACCCAGAAAAGCTCGAAACACACTGTAGAGAGTGAAAACGGCAAAGTAAACGGAATAAACTATCAAGAAATTACCATGAAATTTTCTCACCGTAAAATCACCGGAGAGGTTAGGTGTTCGCCGGAATAAAGCCAAAGAGGAGAGATAACAGAGAACTCGGCTTCTCTCAAAAGGGTTTTGTGAATTTAGGGATGATGATTTTTTTATTTTTTTTGAATAAGGGATGATGAATTTATGGAAGGGATGAATTGTAAATGGATGAAGAGAAGAGATGAATAAATGTTAATAATTCTGGATTTTGATTTACAACATAGGTTTTTTTATTTTATTTTAAGCATTTTATATTTTTTAATTGTTTTCTAAATTTATTATTTAATTGATTTAAATGACATTTTTCATGTGGGAATTGCCACATCGGTGTTTTTTTTGCCACATCAGTTAAAAATCTAACACATGTGCGTTTTTGGAGGATAAAATGGGGGGTAGGACAAAAGATGCAACAAAAATGATAATTGAAGGACAGTTTTGTTTTGTTTTAAAAGGGCAGGATCATTTTCATGACTATGCCAAAACACGAGGATCAAAAGTGTAATTAAGCCTTTTTAAATGATATGACCCTGAAATTAGAATAGCAATGTAATTTTCAGAAAAGCTAAAAACTATGAACCCTAATTTTTAATCTCTGTCGACATTTGTGATCTACCAATGAACTCATCTGCAAAAGGGAAAATGGTCGATGAAGGAAGTGGAATGCAAAACCAAAGAGATCCATTCATATCGTCGTGGAAGAAACAGGAAGACAAAGTTCTTATAAGGTATGAAATTTTCTTTTCATGTTCTTTTATGCTTGTTCAGAGAGCGGTGGATTAAACCTTATCATAATAATGATAGTGACATGATGGATATTAAATAGATTTACTATTATTAATAGTATGATTAGGAATTAGGTTTACAAAACCTGAAATTAATTAGATAAAATATGTTGCACCATCTTTACAGTTATGCTACTAGATTTGTTTTTTCCTATCATTAATACTAATGTACAAGTGAAGCTAAGAAAAAAGACCATGAAGCAGCATGCAAGGGCTGCCAATGGTAAACCAGTTGCTCCTGATGTTTCAATAGTTAAACATCTATCTAATTATATACACTAATTGACTCTTCGCATGGATTTTAGTTCTTGTTCCTCCATGATTTGAATATCATCTTTTGTGCCACAAAACATTGTTTTCTTTACATATTTTTTAGAGTTTTTGTTATCTATTAGAATCTCTGCATTTTGCCTATTGTCAAGGACGGATGCATGTGTATCCCTTTGTAGGCTCATGCCTGCACTGAGATTTTTTTTAGGTCGTAGCAATATAGTAATATACAGTTATAGTTGAAGTGTTGACTAAATAACCCACACAAAACACACAAGAAAATTGTTTTTCGGACATTGAGAAGTTCACAATGACACATGTAAATGACCTAAATGTCCCCAGCGATAGTTAACTACCGTTTGCCAAACCGGCAGTAGTTAACTGCCGCTGGCCTCAACGGTAGTTAACCACCGCTAGAAATTGTTTTTCTGCACATGCCCACTTGTTCTGCCACCAACTTCCACTTTTTAATTGCTTTTCTGATTTAATCGCCACCATTATCATCTTTTCATTCTCTTTCTCTCTCCTCTTCTCAAGGCAAAAAATAGAACAAAAACACTGTTTTTTTTTTGGAAGTCGTAAAAGAAAAAACAAAGTACCCCATTAATCAAAATTGAAACTTTTTAAGGCAGAGGAAGATAGACTAAAAGAAGGACAGTGATGATGATACTCAAATAGAAGTAGTGATTTCCATAAACTCACTTATTGAAATTGCAATTTGATTTTATGAAAAAAGAAGAACCATGTGGAGGGGTCTCGTAAGGAGAAGGCGAGTGGCATTCTATAGTCATATGGAGTGGATGACCGAAAAAATAAAATTGAAAAGATGATGATGGTGGCAATTAAATTAAAAAAGCAATTAAGAAATGGAAGTTGGTGGCCGAACAAGTGGACATGTGCAGAAAAGCACTTTCTAGCGATAGTTAACTACCATTGAGGCCAGCGGCAGTTAACTACCGCCAGTTTGGCAAACGGTAGTTAACTACTGCTGGGGGCTTTTAGGTCATTTACATGTGTCATTGTGAACTTTTCAATGTCAGAAAAGCAATTCTCAACACACAACACTTTTCTATTGGCCCACACATAAACATACACTTTGACACAATTATGATGTATATTTATGCTATTAAAAATAAAATATAACACACATATATATGTATATGTTTATTTAAAGTTTCAAATTTATATATATGCGGTGCCCCACTTTCCAAAATTTCTGGATCCGTCACTGCCTATTGTAGTCACTTTTTAAGTCTCCTTATCTTTAATTTAATTTCTATCATGAAAAAAAGAAGGTTTAATCACACTTTTGGCCCCCTAAGTTTTCCAAAGTTGTGATTTTGGTCCCCTAAAAAAAACAACTCTTTTCAGGCCCCATAAGTTTACTTTATGTTGCAATTTTGGCCCCCACGCCAATTTTGACCTAGTCAACGGACAAGTGGGCGCCACATGTGTAATTTTTTTGTTTTAAAAAATATTTTTCTAATTAAAAAAATTTGTTTTTTTAATTACAAAAATAAAAAAAATCTATTTTTTTTGTTTTTTTAATTACAATTTTTTTTTGCTTTTTTATTAAAAAAAAGTTAATTACATTTTTTTTATTACAAAAATAAAAATAATATTTATTGTTTATTTTTTAATTACAAAATAAAAAAATAATTAAAACATTATACACGTGGCGTCCATGTCAGCGTTGACTGGGTCAAAATTGAGCTAGGGGTCAAAATTGCAACAAAAAGTAAACTTAGAGGGCATTAAAAGAGTTGTTTTTTTTAGGGAACCAAAATCATAACTTTAAAAAACTTAGGGGCCAAAAGTGTAATTAAGCTTTAAAAATAGAAATATATACTTGGATGCTATAATCATTTGGTTGAGGTTTCAATCTTTCACATATGCGTATCAAAAACTATTTTTGGTTGCTTCAAGAGATCATTCTCATTTGCTTGTTTTCCTAAAAAATAAAAAAGAATACCATTAGTGAAGTATATAAGGGTTTGGATAGATCAACAATTATGAGAGGATGACAAAGAGTTAGTTAACAGTAACTACTGTTTTTGGCGGGAAAAGTTGTTTTACATTACAATTAGTATAAAGCTATACTTGCAATTCACATTAACCAACTAACCACCACTCTTTTCACATTCCATCTTCATAACATAAACTCTCTTGATGAGTTAATTAGTTATTTTAATATAATATTTGATTTCGTTTTATTTATATTTAAGTTTATTTTATTTAAATATTATTTCTTTTTAGAGCTATTTTACTTCAATTGCATATTATTATATTTCAGGAACAAATATCTAAAGATTTAGTCTTGGAACAAAAGAAAGGATAATTGGAGCTGATTCGTGCCAAAAATATGAAGATCTCATACAAAAGTATCCGGTGCAAGATACAAAATATTATGTGCAAAGAATTTGAAGATCTTGTACAATAATATGACACAAGGCGCGCCCCCTTTGGTCCTTTTGCTTCTCTGACAAGCTACCTATTTTAGTATTTCTGACCTAGAGCCCATGGTTTCTTGTGCAACACTTTAGTGATTTATTCTTGGGGCTCAAGTCAATGTTAGACTATAAATAGAGCAGCCATTTAGTTTGTAAAATCATCTTTTGTTCTTGGAATAAAAGTTCACCTTTATTTTATTTACTTTTATGTTCTTCTTCTTCTTCTTCTCTTTCATGTCTACAATGAACGTTAGTGAGTAGACTCTTCTTGTCTTGGGATTGTTGGATAAGTCTAAATGACATAATTCTAATCAAACCAAGTTTTAACCCTAATCTTATGTAACCCTAGTTTCTAATCTAAATTCACCGTTTTAACATGAATTAACCATTATCAAACTGTAGAAGCGAAAGTGGAGGGTTTGATAATTGTTAATCCATCATCTCAAATATCAATTCATAAAACGAGAGTGGAGTCTTGATATTCGAACAAGTTAATTTAGACAAGGGTTGCAAAGGCAGCAAAATAGTCTTTGCAATCCTTGAGACATTAGTAGTTTCAAACCTTAAAAACTTCTTCTAGTAATCAAATCAGCGAAATAGGTTTGATTGCTAGAAGAAAACTCTCACTAGACTGAAAGGAAAAGTGAGGGGCTAAAGGGAAACCGGTCTTTAGAAATTAGGTCTAATATAAGGTTCTAGGTTTAAGGTTTTAGTTTGTGAAGGACTTGTCATTAAGATGGACTAATAATCCAAGGCTCTTTTATGTTTATTATTTTCTTTTAATTAAACATCTAAACTTTATAACTCAAAACTCTTTTCTAATCATTGTTGAAAGTTAATTGAATTCATAACTCCCTGTCGGAACGATATCTTTTATTACTACATCGGTAGAACCGTGCACTTGCGGTTTTATCACATCCTCTCTCTCTCAATGTAAATGTTGTGAGTATTTACAAAGTTCCAAATTTCATCATTCAGGAATTGTAGAGTTTCAATTTTCATTTAATCTTGTATTTTTATTTTACTCCTATAGATTTATTCTCTGTTATTGTATTTCTTGAATTTGATTGTGAATTATCTGTGAATGATGCAGCCTGAATCTAACAAAAAACCAATATCAAGTGCTAAATAGCACATATAAAGATTATAGGTTGATAACTGAAGAAGGTAGAAGTCATATTATCAAGTGCATGCCGATTTTTAGCGAAGAGGACGTAACTATCATGGTTTTAACCATTCCAGAACACAAGAAAAACAATGGATTTCCACACAGTATCTTAAATCGCGTCCCTATGCTCAAAAACTTGGACCACCCCAATATTGTCGGGTCAATCTTTTTCCTTCCTTTCTTCCTTCATCTCTTTTCTGTTACAGTTAGCTTCTTTGTAGATATTAATTGATATATCATTTTTGCCTTGTCACATTTATTGATTCATTAACATAAGTGATTTATACGTGTTTGCTGTTATCTATTCAGATTGCAGGCAGTGACGGAAACTAAGGATGGAGTGTTTCTTGTCTATGAGCATCTTCACACCAGTCTTAAAAAATACCTCACCAATCAGGAGTTTTTAAACATTCCAAACTGGAAAAAAGTAAGTCAACTTTTGTCAATAATTCTGTGTAGAAATCTGTGTGATTCTAATCAAACTTGCATATATCTTTGTTTTCAACATCATGGTTCCGTAATTTATTGTGTTTCTATTAGATATCTTATAGTGCAAGAAAAGGAAGAAGAATTTATGAAACAATTATATATCTGATTTCAATTATAGTTTTCACTTTTGTTTGAAGTTTGATCATTATTATATATTAGATGCAAACAAGGTTGCTATAATATAATCCATTTTCCTCATGTCCTTGTAGATTTTTCTGCGTGAAGCTCTCTCTGGATTGGCATTCTGCCATATTCGCAAAATTCTACACAGTGATCTGAAACCTAATAATATTCTGGCTTCAGTTGAAAAATTGGATGTCAAGAAAGTGAAGCTATCTGACTTTAGTGTGGCAAAAACTATTGAACCTCCTCTTTCACCCTACTCTAATAATGTATGACACTTTAAATCTTTTTTGAATTTGAGCTAGATAGTCTAGTTTATTTAATGAATAAATGTTAGTCTCAAAAAATTGAAGTTATTAATGCTTTTGCAAATTTATTTTCAATTTTCAGATGCGTATTCCTTGCTATAAAGCACCTGAACTTTTGATGGGTTCTACCAATTACTCAACTGCAGTTGATATCTGGTCTATGGGATGCATATTTGCTGAGATGCTTAGGCTCGAACCTCTGTTCATTGGTAATGATGAACCGCAGATATTGGCTGCGATATTTTGGTAATTTTATCAAAACAACATAACTATTTTTATGATTTCTCTGCACTTATCTGAAACAAATATATTGAAGCATTCAACCCTCCAATTGTTCCAAAGGTATTCATGTTCTACTTTTGATCAATTTTTTGTTCCATTACCATTTATAAATAAGCAATATTTTATGCAAACTATTGGATTTTGTAGGGCCTAGCAGCAGAATTCCCTGAGCTCGAACCAGATGGTCTTGATCTTCTTTCCGTAAATTAACTGCCTCATCTTTGAGAATTAATTTCCTTGTAAAACTTTTAGAATTTATTTATCATGCACTTACATCGCAAAATAGTTTTCACAATAGCTATTTTAAGCAGATTGAAAATATAGTCAGTTAACTCTTCCATTGATCTGAGGGGTAACCTTGACGCAACTAGTAAAGTTGTTGTCATGTGACTGAAAGGTCACGGGTTCAAGTCCTGGAAACAGCCTCTTGTGTAAAAAAACAGGGTAAAGCTGCGTACAATACACCAAATGCTGGGACCCCTTCCCAGACCTTGCGTATGCGGGAGTTTTAGTACACTGGGTTGCCCTTAACTCTTCCATTGATCTAGTGAATGTTTATTAATGGCAAGTGTTATGTGTTTGGACATAAAATGTTTTGCCTGTGCCCAAATAGCAGGATTTCAGCTGATCAAGCTCTTGAGCATCCATATCTTCGAATTTTAACCACCCTTGATGATTGATGAAGCTCCTGTATTCACCACTTTAAGATATTTTTTTCTCCTATGCATTGTACATCTAAATAAACAATCTTATAGAATCTTGGTATCCTATTGGATCTATCTTTTGTAATAGTTTTTTCTCCTGTGAATCAGTATGTGAGGATTCCTTGTGTTGTCTTCTATTGCTTCAGACTTGAAACAATTTGTTTCACATCTCGGCTAGCACTGCTAAATTCAAATAAAGTATTACAGAAAAATTTCTGAATCAGTTTGCATAGGTGGATCAAAAGATAACAGAATAATTACAAGTGTTAACAAAAGAATTTGTAAGAATCAGTTGTGAATTAATATTTTCAAGTATAATTTCATAAGTTTTTATGAGCGTGCAAAAAATAGTAACAATGTGCTTCATAGTGTTTTCCTCAACTACTTCCTCTTCCTCTTCCAGAAGCTAAATGAGGAAAAGTTATTGTCTTGTTGGTTCACTGAAAATAATGCTTAGTGGATTTCAATCACAACAAATGATATTATGGTAGGTAAGAAAAATTAGTAGTCACTACTCACTGGAAGATTTACAGCTTCCTACTAAAATTGTGAGGTTTTGTGATATTATGGTAGGTAAGAAAAAGTAGTAGTCACTGGAAGATGCAACTTGGTTGCGGTATCCTTTCATATACGATCGCCACAAGACCAAAGGAAAATGGGGTGTCACTGACATCATATGCATACCTCTTAAACCAGTAAAAATTTCATATTCCTCATACAATAGAATACAACTATGGAAGTTAGTTAAACTATTTTAATGTGTATATACTCTCTCTAGCTAATGATAAAAGTACAAATCTAACCATAGCAAAGTTACACAAGGAAGCATGATGTGAAGAGAAATAGGTGGCTTCCGGAGATATGAGCATGTATTGACATATAGAAACAAATTTCTTCAGGGTAGCGTAAAATGAATCTACCGAGTTGCTAGATAAAATGCATGACGCACTTTACCGATGATGGCTTGCAACTCACTCAACTCCTCAGTTATAGGAGGTCCTTGCTTCTCATGGAAAGCCTATTGCAGCAATCCAGAACGTGTTATGGCATTAGCCATGTTCCTCCCCAACTCCTTGTTTGAAAAATTCAGAAGGTTTTCCAATTGTTACCTCTTAGTATGTGCAGTTTTGTCTTTCTTTTTTGTTGCTCCTTACTTTTGCTGTTAGCACCTCTACTTCAGCTAGTAACTTAGTAAACAGGTATGGTGTTACAATGGCCAATGAGTTTATTGATGATTTTAGATGCAAAATCATTTATATCAGCTTCAGCTAGTAAACTAGTAAACAGGTATGGTGTTCTGTTTAGTCTTATGCAAATGCAAATTGATTATGTTAGTAAACAAATATTTTCTTTTGAAAAAAATGTTTATGACACTCTTGAAGATTCCTAGGTGTAATAGCGATATAGAAAGAAAAAATGAATAACAGAAAAGTGAGTCCCACATCGGAAAATGACTGAGTAATTTAATATTTATATACTCATTTTATGGCAGGATCTTGCAACTCGGGGTATGTGGTGGATGATGCATGATTAATTAAACCTTAAATCATTTACTTATTCTTATTGTAAACTACTAAAATGCCTTTTAACTCACGTAAATAAAATAAAATTGAAACAGTGATGCCTTGCATGTAGGGATGTTTAAAACCATGAATTCGGATGAAATTTGCATTAACCGCGCGGTTTGGTAATAATGCATATTACTTTAACATGTATTAGCCCAATTACATAGTCTAAGAATAATTTCTTTTGATTCGATTTTTTCATTATTGCACCATCATGTTTGATTTTAATTTCTTTTCATCTCTTTCAATTCATTTTCAGTGATAAATTTGTTTCCTTTTCTTCCCAATAATTTGTTTCATGCTTAAGTTTCTTCTTAATTTTACCTATTTTGATATAAGTTTTACCTTATATTTTATCATTTAAACATCAAAATAAAATGTCCTATGTTTATTTTGTAACAAGATGACAATATTAGAGTTAATGTAATATTTTTTTTATCTCGCGATAAACCGCACAAACCGAACCAATCCAAACCGCAATGGTTTGGTTTGGTTTGGTTTGGATGACTTTTTAAAAATCAACCGAACCAAACCAAACCGCATGTTTTTTTTATCTCGCGGTTTGGATGACTTTTATGCTCAAAACCGAACCAAACCGCATCGCGAACACCCCTACTTGCGTGTGCTAAATCCATGATGAACCATTGGGAGGGGTTTGCAGGTCAGTAACTTGTCTTACATATCTTTCGCTCCCGAGACAATGAGTCGCGGTTCATTATATTCCTCACCTCTCCCCATACCCAACCACCATTTTTGTATGCTTAAATGAGCCAAATCCACTATCGACTTTTTTTTTTAAATTTAAAAAATATAAATTACAAAGACTAAAATCCAAATTTTGTTCCCGTTAGCGTAACTTAGTTGGATGCATTGATATATGCAGAGGTTGGATTCGACCTCAAACACCCTATTTATTTATCTTATAAATTTAAATTGTAACTATTAAACTACTTGAATATCAAAATTCAGACAATAGTTAATCATCAGCAAATCTTATTTGATTTCATTAGACACAGTGATAAAATTATGAAATAATTTTATACATTTATTTTAAGTGTATCCGATCGATATGATCTGAACCAGCCTATTATTTATTGACTTGAGCTTTATTTTAAAAGAGGTATGTCATTTGAAGTACATTTTTTTAAATAACTTATATAAAATTAAAAATATATAAAGAAATATAGATATTGACACGAAAACTAAAACAATAGAGATAAGGTAAAAACACAACAAGAGTATAAGTGTATGTTTGGTATCATAGTGGATATGTCAGAATCACGGTGAGTTACTGTGATTCTTACATATTCACCACGATACTAAACATACACTAAGTGAGAGTTGTCTCAAAATGATTGTACAAATATCATTTCTCATTGATTTTTTTTTTTTTGTAGTCAACCAAAACCAATTCATAGACTTTTAATGGACAAAAGATTTACTTATAATCGAACTAATCAGCCCCTGCAAAAAACCCAACAATCCACTTAAAATAATTAATAACTGGCTGCTACTATTTCTATCCTCCTCTCTTCTCGTGCGTCCTTCGCTTATTCCTAAAATACCTCCACCGTTCGAATTATATAATCCGAACAAAAAAAACAAGGTTTAAATTTTTGTTTTTGTTTTGAGAATACAAGATTCAAATTATAATCTGAAATAACCTTATATATAAACAAAAATCAAAATCCCTCTCTTTCTCAAAAGAAAACAAATCGGAAATTATTGCATGTGAGAAGTTGTGAATTTTGATTTTTAAAAACAACCAAAAACAAAGTAAAAAGCTATAAAACATGTCAAATAAAATAAAAAAGATATAAAATACCATAAAAAAAATTAAAATCAAATAAAGCTATTGCATATTTTTTTGAATTTTTTTAAGAATATGAAAAAAATGAAAAAAAATTTAAACGATGAAATTTTGGATTTTTATGGGATATTTGAAACAAGTTTCAGAGTAATCCATTCAAATAACTAAAAAGAAATTGAATTTTCGATTAAGACACCATGGAACGACTAAAAATGATGCAGAAGACAAGAAGGGGTTTAAATGATTAGTTAATTCTTAAAATGTTTTTTTTTGTAGGAATTGTATTATTGTTTTTAATTTTTTGACAAAAGAAATTGTATTAGAGGAATGCTAGCTACACTCTCTTTTTAACGCTCTCTATAAAAAATGAAAATCTGTGTCCTAAAAAACAGAACCATCCAAATTAAGCAACGAAACATAGCTAACCGCCACAACACAACTCAACTCTCAGTTGGATTTTTGGCATTCCCTTGTTCTGTTCCGTTCCGTTCCGTGTTCGAATTGAGATGAGTTTTAGCATGAACATTCTTCAATCTTGCAGAATCATAAATTCAACTCAACTCAACCCGAGTCCTAATGGTAACCATACAAACTCACATCTCATCTTCCTAACAATTTGGTGAATTTACTGATTTTGTTCATGTTAATATATTAAATGAAAGAGATTATGCACTTCAACTTTTCTTTTAAGCTATTATCTTCAAAAGCTTATTAAAATAAGTTGAAAAATCATTAACTATTTTCACAAGGGTTTATATTGTAAATAAGTGTTTATTGTTTCTTTTTACAGGCAGCAGGCATATTGTTCCCACCAAAAAAGTTACTACTAAACATGAAAATTGTCTTCAGTCAAAGTCGAAGATCGATGGAAATAGTATTATGACATTCATTGGTGGATTCACTGGTAATCCTCAATGTTTTCTTTACCTAGTGGTTAATTTTGAATGAAATATGCTACTGGATATTTTTTTTTTTTTTTTTTTTTGTGTTACTGATTGGCATTTTTGTCAAATTTTCAATATATTCAGCTGCACAATTGGTTGCTCCAGTCACTGCAAAAGCTGTAAGTTTAAATATCTCTGTTGGTGAGAATCTTGAGATGTTTCTATGTCCTTTTGCATTAATGTCTTCTGGAATTCTTGTATCTTTCCAATGTTTCTTTTGATTTGTTTATTTTCCGGGGTAGTTTGGTATCAGGAACAAGAATTGTGTTTTTTAATCAGGAAATGGTTGCTCCTGTTTTTACTTTGGCTGATGGAGGCATCGGTGACTGGTTTGGTGGCATTCTATTTTCAGCGGGACAACAGGCCAATGAAGCAGTTCTGGACCAACTATCCTCCCTAAGTTTCACTAGGTGCACCATAAATTCCTCCGAATGATTTTATTTCTATCATTTCCTCTAATAATTGAAACTTGTGTTTATGGTTTTTCATATGCTTCTTATTCAACTTTACAGTTTGGCTGTAATTTATGGGGCAGGACTTGTAACCAGCCTTTCTCCCTGTACGCTTAGTGTGTTACCGCTAACTCTCGGTTACATTGGTAAGTTTGTTGTTCTTTTACATTATTCGGTACTAAAAACGTTTTAAAATGCCTAAAATCTAAATCTGTTATAATATGGCAGGGGCTTTTGGCTCTGGAAAAAGCAGAGCACAGGTAATCTCTTGCCACCCGAGTTAATCCATATGATATTATTCTTCTTGTTATCCATTTTTATGGCCCTATTTGAAGATTGATTTTCTCTTGTTACTATTGTTTATTACTGGTGTAATAAGGGATATGTCATTAGACACCATTGCTTAGGAAAGTGTAGGTTTCTAGTGTTCTAGGTTTTCACTAAGCCGAAAGGTACTAATATATGGCAGCATTTTATAACCAGCGAATTGCTCTTTAGGACATGCTTTCTTTAGAACAGAAGAGACATTTTCTATGTCAAATGCTTAGATGTTTGGTCTCTTGATCCTTCTACTTCCTATCTTCACGGAATATAAATTTTGTTAGCTGCATTGAGAACGTCACCAAGACTCATAACATTTCATGTATGAATTTTCTCATAATTATAACTGTCATCATTTGTTGTTCTGTTTTCTTGGTTTCCGACAAATTCTGTTTGAGTGTTTCGTGCTCCACAAACACATACAGAGACAGTATTCTCGCAAAGAATGATGTCTGTTCAAAATATAATATGATCTTTGTATTTGACTATTTCTTGTATAGGCATATCATATAATGTAAATAGCAATAGTATCTTCTATATTGATTTGTATAGATTGCCTTTAGCAGTTGAGCCTATGTGTTAAAAACGACTTTTGTAGTTCAAACAATCGATTTCGCCATACACCTTTCTCTTTTATTCTCATTCAACAATGTCTTCTTCCTGTCAGGTTATTGGAGATTCCATAGCATTTTCCTTGGGTCTTGCAACCACATTAGCACTGCTCGGCGTAGGAGCGTCTTTTGCAGGAAAGGCTTATGGACAGATTGGCCAAGGATTACCTGTGGCTGC
This sequence comes from Medicago lupulina, assembly GCA_958299785.1. Taxonomy (NCBI): domain Eukaryota; kingdom Viridiplantae; phylum Streptophyta; class Magnoliopsida; order Fabales; family Fabaceae; genus Medicago; species Medicago lupulina. The sequence continues at coordinate 34,176,411 of OY283143.1, forward strand.
TTCTGGTTTGGCTGTAATTATGGGTCTGAACCTTCTAGAGGTACTGAAACAAATCCAAATCTCTGATATCACTTTTCTTATCTTTTTGTTTAATTTCATTGTGTTTACAACAATATTCATAGTCTAACTCTCAGTTGGCAGTGTTATTCATTGAATTTTTGGAACCTTTTTTTTCAACCTTTTCTAAATAAGATATTTAAATACCGTAAGAAATTGCAGTATTTTAGGTCTATAAAAGCAGTCTTATATTTTACCTAGATGTAGTTTCTTTTACTCTTAACTACTAAGATCAAATTACATAACCAAATACTCAGGCTAAATTAGTTACTTTAGCAAGATGACATACAACAAATTCACTGGAACAAGTTTTTGAAAGTTAATCAATGATAAAAAATTCTTTAAATGGACATTTTCTTTATATTTGTTTGTTATTCACCTTGAATTTTTTTCGCAGATAATTGAATTACAGCTCCCCTCATTCTTCGACAGTTTTGATCCAAAATCAGTAGCCGCCAATTTTCCATCAAGTAAATCAATGCTCTTATGCTCACAATTTGTTCTTTTAATATTTATTTTAATGCAGAGCATTTTACATGACCAAATTCTACTCTTAGGTGTACAAGCATACCTGGCCGGGCTTACATTTGCATTAGCTGCCTCACCATGCAGTACACCTGTTCTAGCCACCCTTCTGGGATATGTCGCTGCATCCAAGGTATTCATGTTAGTAACCAATGTTTCTTCTTGATGTAAAAATTTATATGCTGATTGGAAAAAGAGCCAAGGGTAAACCGGTTTTATTTGCTTATTAGTTTCAGTTCGTCAGTTTAAAAACTCAGCAGTCTCATCAGTCAAATAGATTTTACTGGTAGCATTTTAAATCTAATATGTCAAGTTACTTATGTTTTCATATCAAGGAATATGCATACATCATGGTTATCAGTATCTTACGATGCATGGAAGTCATATCTCGATTCGATTCAAAAATCAACCCAATCAATACAAATCTCTAGTGTGTGTCAGTATTCTGTTAAATTATTACCAAAACTTTGTATAATCAACCGCTTTTTGGTCAACTTTGTATAGCCCGGCATTTTTCTTTTTCATTTGATTTATGACATAAATCTTGGATTATTTAACTTATAATTTTGCCATATCACTTGTTTTTGCTGAAAAATGTATCTTATTTTCATAATAAGTTTAAATTCACGATCCGGAAAATTTCCTTCCGATCCATGATTTGAATCTCGATCTGATTGGCATATTTAGTCACTCTTATGCAAATGAAGGAAATGAATATTTTTGTGCAGAATCCAGTGATTGGAGGCAGCTTGCTTTTGACATACACAACAGGATACATCTCTCCCTTACTTTTGGCTGCTTCTTTTGCTGGGGCGTTACAGGTCCGTACATGATTTGTTTTCTTGTTATAAAATAACCTTAAAAAACGTTTCTTTAAGATATAGATCTCTCATTGAAAACAATGTTTCTAATTCAAATATGTATTTACAGAGCTTGCTTTCGTTTCGCAAGTACTCAGCATGGATCAATCCTATAAGGTAATTTGTTTCTGAACTTTCAGTAAACACTTCGCACTTGTGTTCCCCTTACACAGCATCACATGATTATTTTCCAGTTTCAAGAGTATCCACTTCCTAATTGGATAGCTTGTATTTTCCATTTTTCTGATACGTGTCGTGATTTGCTTGTTCGACAGTGGAGCAATGCTTTTAGGAGGTGGTGTATATACCTTCTTAGATAGGCTCTTCCCAGCTGCCACAATGGCAATGTAGAAAATATTGTGGGTCTGTGTAACATGTCGAGATCTTTTACTTGAAACAGTTACATGTGTGTGTATATAGTATAGCATACAACTAACTACTCTTAAAAGATAAATCCAAATGAGATTGAATCCTTCTTCTTGACTCTCTAAACTTAACCGTTTTTACGGTTATTACTCTTACTAAAAAAGAAGTATACCATATGTAGTTTAAACAAGCACTTTTAGGATTCAATGTAAGTTTTCTGCATTGTTACTTCATATGATTTTTTAATTAATGGGGTAATTTTGTCCATATAAATAGCGACTTTTGATTTTAATCCTATAAAAAATTATTCTTATATCGTATTGTATTTTTGTCCCTAAAAAATAAGTATATTTTGATTTCAGCCCACTCAAAAGAAATATTACTTTGGTTATTATCCCGCTAAAATTTGAAATACTAGTTTTTTCTCCTCAGCGTTCATTAACATAGGTAGATTTGTCAAAAAAAAGAGAGCATAATTTACGGTAAAATCACTAAAAGATGTGATACAACAACAACAATCAAGCCTTATCCCACTAAGTGGGGTCGGCTACATGAATCAAATGACGTCATAGTGTTCTATCATAAACCAAATTTGAATCCAACTCATTAACCTCTAAATTCTTTCTAATGGTTTCTCTAATAGTTTTCCTAGGTCTTCCTCTACCTCTTCTAACTTGACTCTCCTCCACTTGATCCACTCTTCTTACGACGGCTTCTACGGGTCTTCTCTCTATATGCCCAAACCATCTAAGCCTATTTTCTACCAACTTTTCCACTATAGGTGCTATCCTCACCCGCTCTCTAATGGTGTCATTCTTAATCCTATCATGTCTAGTCTTACCACTCATCCAGCGCAACATCCTCATCTCTGCTACACTTACTTGATTCGTGTGTTAACTCTCAACCGTCCAACATTCCGTACCATATAATATCGCCGGTCTGACTATTGTCCGATATAACTTCCTTTCAACTTAAGTGGTATTTTCTTATCGAACAAAATACCTGAGGCTCTTCTCCATTTCAACCACCCAGCTTGAATACGATGGCTTACATCTGCTTCTATTTCTCCATCATTTGTACTATGGACCCAAGATATTTAAACCGCGTAGCTTGGGGTATGGTATTATCTCCAACTTTCACCTCAAAGGTAGACCTATTTCTCCTTTGGCTGAAGTTACACTCCATATACTCCGTCTTGCTTCTACTCAAACGGAACCCATACGCTTCTAAGGCTTGCCTCCAGGTCTCCAGCCTCCCGTTCAATTCCTTCCTCGACTCGCTAAGCAAGACTATATCATCTGCAAAAAGCATACATCGCGGTGCTAACTCTTGGATGTGTTCCGTCAGTACATCCAAAACTAAAGTAAAAAGATAAGGACTTAGGGTTGACCCTTGGTGTAATCCTATTGATATGGGAAAATCTGCGGTAGCCCCGTCTTGCGTCCTCACACTAAAAGATGTGATGAGACGGGAAAATGATATGCATCATGACATAAGCAATGCAACTGTTTCTGGTTTATGTAGAGCATAACTTCCTCACAGTAAAAAATGATGATAAAAGGAGGTTTAGACTCCATTTTCCATGTCAAAATACAGCAACACCATGTTATTAAGAACCCATTTTCAATATACAATACACACTAAAGAAATTCACTGTTTTCTGGTTTCTACAGAGCATAACTTACGTAAAAAAATGATAATTAAAGGAGGTTTATCTCCATTTTCTATGTCAAAGTACCAGCAACGCCAAGTTATTAAGAAACCATTTCCAGTATGCAATACACACTAAAGAAATCCAGTCTCTTATATACTATCAATTTAGCCATGTTGTACCATTGCAATTGACTTTAACCATGCCTAAGGCATATGGAAAGAAAATATTGACACGTAGCATGACTATGCAACCAAAACTAAAGGAACAAATGCACGATACACAGCAAACCAATACAAAACCAGAAAACTTGGACAAAATCATAATGATAACAATGCACTTCCAATTTTGTTTATATATGTAGGAATAAAGACCTACGAAATTTATGGAAAGACCATAACCAAAATTTGTTAATATTATGAGACAAACTATTTGATTTTAAAATAATTCAAATCAACTTTGTGAATTATACGAGTTAACTGGTGGAGCTTATTTGTTAATAGACCCATTATTAAACTATAGAGATGTAAAGGGCAAATCAATACAAAATCCGGAGTTCTAAATCTGAATTTTATTTAAAATCCTACTTACACTTGCAGAGGGTTTGATCAAAAATATAAAGTTTTAAAGACATTTAGTTCATCAAATTTTCATTGTGCACAACACTTAAATTAAGTAACAATTACACAACTTCCAATATTTAAAATATAATAATAGTTTTTGTACATCATAGTGGAAGACCCAACACCCGTAGTCCAGAAGATATACGAGGAAGGAAATACATGACCATATAAAAGTAACACTGAATTTTATTGTAAAAATACACCTATCAATACAAATGAAGTAATCACCGGAAAGAAGAGAAAAAACTTTATATAAAAAATAGAGGAAGAATTGAACTAGCTCAGTAGCTCTACAAATGGTTTACAACCCAAGGACCGAGTCAAGGGAAAGGTGAAAAAGGAAGTGCACTTTTATGTAAATTTAACTAGTTTTCCATGGTATGTATGACCCACAAAGGGGAAAAATATCAAACAAAAGCCAATCAGGGTTTCGCAAACATTCCTTGTGTTAACGAGGAAAAATCATAATCATTCGCCGTTTGTGTAGTGTTTGTCGATACCGGAGTTGCTGATTGAGGTTTACTTGCCACTGCTGTCGTTGTGCCATTAACTGGAGCAACTTGCGGCATTGTAAAAAAACTGCAACAATGGGCAACTTCGTTAACCAAAAGGAGGAGTATGATAAAAATAAATTGAAGAAATAAATCACAATAATGAAATATCCATGACCAAATGAATGAGATTCTATTTGGTACAAGGATTAACACTAGGTGAAACATTTGGTAGAACTATGTTTGCTTCTAATTGACACCTTACATAGGATTATTCAAAATTCTATGCAGCAAGATCATGCAACCTCAGATCAATCCCCATCAGCTATCAATACTTAAATTTAACACCTTTAACTACACAGACTAGTGGCGTACCTAGATGGTGGATACTGAACTGAGCTCACTGCTGGATGAGCGGATGTCATGTTTATTGTCTGACCAAGAAGGAAAAAGTTAAACAAGTTGCAGAACAGATAAGGATAAATCATCAATCATTAAACTAAAGCTCAAATGGAAGCTCACATGGATTATTACCTGCATTATTTTCTGCAATTCTTCTTGACCACCCACGGGCATTACTCCTGCAATTGGGTAGCTTGCAGCTGGCCAACTTTGGAAAGGAATGTTGGAACCAGGTTGCTGTACATTAGCAGGATATTTCACATCCCCACCAGCAGATTTAGCAGCGGCAGCAGCTGCCATTAGAAGAGACTGTTGCTGTGCCAGCATAGCCAACTGTTGTTGATGCATAGCAAATGGAGACACTATATTGTTGTTCTGCATATATCCCATTTACTGTGTAAGGTAAAATCATATTGAAATACCAAAACAAAACAAGCCATCTGTGGAAAGTTCAGCAGCTGAATTCACTCGTAATGGCTCATAGAATGTGAATGAACAACTTCACTCGAAATGGCTCATGTGACGTGAAAGAACTCAGTAAGACTAACCATATCAAGTCATATAGAAGGTTCTAACAATCTTAAAAGCATTGTACTAACCTTTTCAAAAAGGCTCATAATATCATTTTTTACATCTTTTTGTGGTTTTTCAAGAGAAGAACTTGGCGTCACTGAAGATGAGTCGTTAAACAGATCCTCAATTCCAGAGGTAGGCTGGGGTGTACTCTCGACCGATTTCCTGGGGTCAGTTTTCTCGGCTGTTGACGTCTCTGCAGCAGCTGCAACAATTACAGCAATACAAAACGATCATAAGAAGAAGCTTCTCCAAATCCTCAAAAACAATGTCTGAAATCACTATTGTGATGCGGCTCCCATTCCCATATCTATAAACTATCGTCTATTACTATTATAATATCTATAATAAAACCACATAACAATTGATTGACACCAAATCACCTATACTGCACATCATAAAATGATGAGATTTGATCATGGAAAACAGTTCATCCATTTCTCATCTATAACTCGGCGACTATTCACCCCAACCTCTCTCATCCCCTACCCACCCTTTTGTCTCCTCTATTTTCCATTTTGAAAATGCAGCATCAAATCACATAATTCCCATTAAACAAAAAATCTATAAATCCCTTCATTACAACATATACAAAATCTTACTGATGGATCTTCCACTAAGTTAGTTATAGATAATGATCGAAGGTTTTACATAGCATTAAAATTCTATCAAATTCCTAATTTCATTACTGTACTAACAAAATTTTAAACCAATTTTAGACATTCTTCATTTTAAATTTTATTCATTCCACCAACAAATTATTTTAAAATTGTTTTGATTGTTTTAATCCATTTTCTTCCAAGTACTCCCGTACAGTAACTTTCATTGATATTCACACTCGACATTATTAGGTTAGAAACATGCTTATTATGAGAACTTACAGTAGAGATAACAAGATAATCGTAACATTATAGGTCTATGAGTGTTAGTTTAATTGATAGACATGTAAAATATATGAATTTACTATTAACGGGACAAAATTCTATAAGATACTGCTATTTTAGGATCAACACATGATTTTTCATTAGTAGAAATGTTCTTTAAGTGATTAGAGATTGGGTTGCCGAAGTTCTATAATCATACAGGAAAGTGATTAGAGGTTACAAAAATATATTGAAATGATTAGAGATTGGGTTGCCAAAGTTTAAAATATAAGATACTGCGGTTTTAGAATCAACACATGATTTTTCTTTAGTAGAAATGTTCTTTAAGTGGTCATGTATTAGATAAACCTCTCATTCAAAGACATCACTATTCTGTAACAGATTCATTTTTCCCATAACTTCATATACCTATTCTAGCTCATATTATAATATTAGATAACACGAGGACAAAAAAATTCCAGCCGCGAAATGCGGATCATCATCTAGTTGTATTTTTAAAAAGTATACCGAGAACATACACTGAAAACCTGCCCAGTTGTTATCATCGTCGGCAGTAGCATCAGCTGCGTCAGAGCCCTTTTCATTTGGATCATCCATAGACAACATGTCAAAAAGGTCCGTCGCAAAGTCAACTTTTGGAGGGGGATTAGAAACTGTAGCAGTCGTCTTTGATGTTGCAGCTTGCACTTGTGGCACCAGAGGTTCCACTTTCTCAATATGCTGATGTTTAGCCACTGGAGTTACCTGTTTTAGAGATTAATTATTTTTATACCTCTGGAAACTAAAACTGTGATACTTTCAATTTTAAAGAGCAAGCAAATTAATTTCTTTTAGACAAGAAAAGATAAGACAATAATTGTTCCGTATTATAATTAATCATGTAAGCTATTGAAAATGTATGTTAAGCTAATTTCTTTTTTTGTAAGAAATGTCGAAGTTATCACTGATAATATCTTCCAAACATCCACCAACATCAATATGTACCTCAACCAAGTTGATATCAGAGAGGAAATCACGGGGAAACTGTACTTCTAATTGATTTATTCATAACAAAGAGTATTTAAATATACACATACAAGGCAAGGCTAAAAATGAGGAAAGGATAAAGTCAAATCTGAAGAGAATGATCCTAATTTCTTATTTACACAGTATCTGAGCACTCTCTCCTAAGCTAGATCATACAAATTGTGTGCATCGAGCTTGTCATATATAAACTCTTGGTCCTAGAAGAGACTTTGTGGAAATATCGGCTATTACATCATTAGATCCAACCAACAACGTAACATTCTCTCCACACAAAACCTTCTTGTGTAAAAAATAACAATCACTCACAGTAGTTCGCACAAGAAAGAGTGAAATGGAGGCAAAGCGCAAGGCTGTTAGGTTGTGACAAATGAGAGCCACTAGTCGCCACTCCACCTTCACCAAATCCACTGGTTGTTGCTCTACCGGCAACGGTTCCTCCCAAACCAGTATCGCCAGACATCCGTCCATTTGCACCGTACCCTGAGTTGCCGATGACAACAGCGCCATGGACGAGTGAGACGGGAGAACTCAATACTCCTATGACAGCTTCAAAGTGTGACTACTGCTGGAGTGGTTTACTTATTTTCATTGATTGCTCAACTTTGTATTTGATAGAGGCAAATTCCCAAGCTCAGACTTGAGGACAAGTCTGATTTTCAAGATGGTGGGAATGTTAGGATCTAGTATGGGTGGATGTTTTAAGTAGATTATTAGTAAGTGGCCCATTAGGATTAAATACTAGAATGTTCTCTCTTTATCTGTATATAAAGGGGAATTCATGAGTTTTAGAGTATGACAGATAAGCTTTCTGTTTAGGGCCAAAGTAGGATTCCTCTCTGAGTTGTGTCGGAGCTTTGCTCTGGGAGTAGTTAGAGAAACCCACTTCTACTATTTTCATTTGTATCAATAAAGCACCCTATTTTCCTTAATTACCACTGTTTCATCTACATTCTTTTGTTTTGTTAGTGTGGTTCAAATATATTATCCCTTGGTTCCTATCACTCATACTTCCAGCTTTTAGCAACTTTTGAAATGTTTAGTAGTTATATTATTGATAACAGTTGATTCAGTGTTTATTTTAATTTCGTATATCACTCCTTGATTTGAGAAGTTGATTGTGTACTCTATATTTTGAGTTTTATAATCTTTTCATATGGTATCATAAGCCCTTGGTTATTTGATCAAGGGAAAATATTATTCCCCAATAGAGAAAGCCACGCTAATGGCTCAAGAGGAATCGAAATCGGCAGCAGTCCTGGCTACGGTGACGATCCTTGGATTCTTGTAGGCGATAGCGGCCTGGGGTCCCAGCAGGAGGTGGCAGCCCTGAGAGTCCTGCAGGAGATGGCAGCCCTGGAGTTGCCGCAAGGGGTGGTGGCCCTGGGATTCTCGCAGGCGGTGCAAGTGACAGCAGAAGCGCCTATGGAGGACTCGGCAACTACTACGATGGTGGCTATAATGGTGGTTATGGCAGTGCTGGTCCATTTGGTCCATGTGGTGGAGGTCAAAAGATGTCCAACTACAGCATCCAAGTTGCTCAAACTACGCATAATGGTCCCAAGATGTCCAACTCATTTTGGGATGGCAAGCGGGAATATGGTTTTCTTACTGGAGATATCCTGGAACTGCTGCAGAGGTAGATCCAGCCTATAGGTTCTGGAGATCTGAAAACTTGTTGTCTTATTTATCATTGCCTGACTGATTAATTCAATGGAAGCAGGAATTGGGAAATCACTCATGTTTCTGCCCATAGCAAAACAAGGCTAGGAGGCTGTAAAGGACACCTACTCTAATATTCATAACTTATCTTAGATCTAAGGTCTTAAATCAAAACTGTGGAACTCAAAGCAGGGAGACAAGGATTAACAAAGAAAAACAACAACAAAGTGATAGGACAACATCAAGGCTATGTTCTAAAGTGACCCAAAGTTACCCACCATATTCCTTCTTCCTAGATAAAAAATGTTATTGTTTTACAATGTGCCCAACTCTGCAATTAAAATTTGGGTTTTGGTAAGAAGTGCACATAACCCCAATTTATCAGTTGTTAACTGTGCCCTCTAAATTTTAAAAAAATTGGCCAGCACTTTGATCCCTGAACCGTTTGTGTTGAAAAACATGTGCTGGAGGAGGTTAACCCCTTAAATTTATCTAGTTACCTTGAAGGATTAGTCTCCACTGCTGCACGCGGGGATACCTTGGTTTACCAAAATGTAATTCAAAACTGGGCATTTAGGATACGTAACTACCTGGTGGGACAGTTATCTTAAAAATAAAGGGCTAACTTTCTAAAATTTCAGGTTAAGCATTTTATTTGTTATGGCTCCAAAGTTGACAAGGGAACAATGTGTTTTCTCTTCTTATAGTACGTATATTGCTAAAAAAAATGCTACTGACTTATGGGTCTACTCTGACTACGTAATCAGAGTTTAGAACTAAAATGACACACAATTCACCTCAAGAATATGAAAAATAGAGAGACCTGTACATGTCCTTTAGGAGGAGCAAGAACACTAATTCTAGTAGCAGGAATTGCATTTGACGGTTGGATTTTCTTCCTTTCCTCAAAAGTATTGTCCACGGGCTTTTGCCATTGTGAAGGACTTTTCTCTTCTATCAGTCTAGAAGGTGATTTTGGCTTAGCATCCCTTGCAACCCATCTCTTGTCTTCATACCTTCAAATATGTGCAGTGAATAAAAGCGAAGAGTCAGCTTCACCAGGTGCACATAACAAGAAATAAACACTTCAAACTGTACAAAGACTATTTTATTTTATTTTATTTTTTAAAAAACCACTCTGGTTCATCGTATAAACTAACATACTTTGCACGGATGAAGTTTTCAATGCCAACTCTGTCATAATTTGGAGGTAATTCTGCTTCCCAGTAACTATTTGCTCTCTCATTTCCCATAGCTGTTTAAAACAATTCACATAAATTCAAATACAGTGAGAATACTATAACAAATGTACAAAATTCAATAACCACAAGGTCATGACCATTTAGATTCACTTACATTGAATAAATGCAACCTGCTCTGGGAGCCAGGTGTCCAAAGTAGCAGAACGAACCTACAGAAAAACCAATAAGTAAGCATGTAATAATGAAAATATTGTAGTAGCAAGTTGAAAATTAGAAAAAATCGGTTGTTAACATGAGCATAATAACAACAGCTAAAATCATAACAAAAATCCAATAAAAAAGGACCTAGGAGCTATTTTCCAGTAGTTCCACGTCAAACTGAGTCACATTAATAATTGATTTAAATTTAAAAGGAACAAATGATAATGAATCATTTTGTGAACTAAGTAGACTATCATCCCAGCAATCGCTAAATCCACATTAAAAAGGTAACAGTCTAACCATATATTGAAAAAAGGATTCCTATCAACACAAGTTCAAGTTAAATTACCAATTCAAGAATGCATTTCAATAATGTTGCAAATTTGGAAACCATTTTATAGTATTTAGCTAACAAGTGAATTCAAACCGAACAATAGCATCTCAAAACAAAACATATAGTTTATACTGTTAAATCAATATCACACAACACAACTGAAGTAACATAGCCATAATGCAAACAAGATACTCAATGTTCTTGAATTCACAAAGAATATATTTCCATATGAAACAACCATGGCACAAAATATCTCCCTCATTAGATCAAACTACAGCCTTTTTAAGCATCAACATCATAAAAGAAACTAATAGAGCTCAACAACTTGTACCATACAAAGGAACATAACATTGTTACCTTTGAAATATGTACCCCAAGACTTCGATGTATTCCTGAACAACTCATGCAAATAAAAATGCCAAGATTGACACTAGCCCATCTTGGTCCTCTGCAAATAAAAATTTCCATAAAATTAAAAAAGAAACAAAATTAGAAGATAATCCAATATTGACGAAGTGTTGTCAATCGCGGAAAATAGCGGGTTGCTAAAATTCTGCTACGCAGTAGTGCTATAGCGCCGCTATAACCGCCATTTGACAGATTTTGTACTAAATAGCATATGGAGGAAAATAGAGGTGTATCCAAATTCCGCTAAGATTTAACAACAATATCATGGTATCCTACGGTCCTTAGAATGATTTAGATTATTACGTACTTAGCTTTACAGTCAGCACATTCCCTATTCTCTGGTAATTTAAGAAGTCCTTCTAGTATCTGCATATAATTTGAATAAGTAGATTAAAAAACATTTAATCAAATGAGAAAAAGGAAACTATCCAAATTAAATATCATGAATTGATCGATTCATCCATTCCAACAAATGCAAATAAGATCCTTTCCTTAGATCGAATTTAGAAAGTTACAAGTATCCAAATAATAACAATTATTAAATGGAAATTCGAATCTGAAGAATTAACGATGATTGATCGAAATGAAATCGTGGATTCAAGAACAGAGGGAAAGAAAGAGAACCTTTTTGTGTTTGGCGTTGAGCTCTTTAGAAACGTTGGCTTTCTCGTTCATGGCTACACCAATGCGATGATCGATCGATCGATCAGGCGATAGAGAGAGAGGAAGACGATGAATAATATCGATGATTAAATTCGTCTTTTAACGCGCTTTCTCTTTCTCCTCTCTCTCTCTCTCTCTAGGTTTGAAGCAAAACAAAAAGATTACGGTGAAGGAAGGAAGGAAATACAAAAAGCGATATGCATTTCTTTTTAATTACACTTTTCGTCCTTCTATTTTTATTCATTCAACAAATTGATCTATTCATTTCAAAATCACCCAATTTTGATTACTCTTTCTTTCACATTATTATTGAACTAAGTTGATGATATATATATATATATATATATATATATATATATATATATATATATATATATACTAGTATAGTGACCCGTGCCAAGCACGGGAAATAAAAAACTTTTTTGATTAAATGAATAGATTTTATATTATGTTATTTTAAAGTTATAAGTATGATTATGATTTAAATTTGATATGGAAAAAATATCATCTTAATTTTGTTAATTTTGTATATATTTTGAAATATCTAAACATTGCACATAACGATTAAAGTATTTGCATTTATACTTATACTAATTATTTGTAGTATAAGATGTACTCATTGTTAAACTTAGCATATGTAATATTTTTGCAAAAATACGCCGACTTATTGTATATTATTATTTGTTGACATAATGTATTTTATTAATCATTAAAACTAAAAAAAAATTATATAATAGTCAGTGTCAGATGTATACACCTAATCTGTGAATGCAAATGTTAAATTTTTTACGGGTGTGTATAAATATAGTTTGGGCTACAGAAACTTTGATTGTCATTTGTTTTTATATTTTTTACAAAACAAATGGTCTAATGTAAATATTATATTTTAAGGTAACATCGATGTAAAAAAAAAAGTTCCGCGTATTGTTATACTTGAAAAGTGCATCAATTAAAAGTCAATGGCAGGAGGATCTGCTTATATAGAAATTGCATGTCATGTAATGACTAGTACGCCTTACAAAGAAATAAAAAAAACGACTTCCAAACAATACGGAACTTTAGTTTTCTAAATTATAACAACAACAATTCTAAAACATAATCAATGATCATACTTTTTGAAAAAGTTCACGATACACAACATTTGTGGTCTCCTTGCAAACATTATTATCTTCATCCAAGATGAGTAACTTCAAACCTTTTCTAGAAGTAACTTGAGAGATAGCGACATAGAATTGTCCATGCGTGAACACGGGCTTAGGAAGATAAACTCCCACTTGAGATAAAGATTGACCCTGACTTTTATTTATTGTCATTGCAAAACAAAGATTCAATGGCAATTACTTGCGCCTGAATTTGAAGGGTAGTCCTGGATCACTCGGAATAAGATTCACCCTTAGTTTCAACCAATGATTTGGAAATCCAGAGCTCTTAATACCATTAAGAAATTCTGTTGTGAACCACTCGCTCTGGACATCAGAATTTTCGCCCGATCGCCAAACAGAATCAGAGTTTAAATACTCTTTCTCTTCACTTGGAATAACTGACATCATATATTCGTTAACATGCTCAACTGAATCAAGCGTTGGTGCGAGTATTTCCCTTTCTTGGAAAAATAGCAGGTCACCTAGGTTATCATTCAAATTGGGATACACAAAGTCTATAAGTGACATCAACAAATTTGGTTTGTCTGATATGAGCAAATCTTCAGGAATGTCTACCTTCATTTCACCATTCTCATCTGAAGCGTCGACGTCTCCAATTGAGAGTATCCACTTGCCAAAATTAACAATTTCTTCCTGCTCTGCAGGTACCGAAGATGCACCCAATCTCAGTAAGCCTCAACACATTACAATAAGCCCATATCTTTGATGAATTGACTGAGGCATCAACAATATCCTGCCTCGTTCCTTTTCGGACAATAGACAATATCTTCCTAAAATCACCACCTAAAACTACTGTCATTCCAACAAAAGCTCTAAACTCGTTTAGAGGATCATTCTTGGACATGATATCACGCAATGATCGGTCAACTGCCTCAAAACACCATCAGTGCATCATTGGAGCCTCATCCGAAATTATCAACTTTGCAGCACGCACCAGGTCTGCCCTAAGACTATCCTTTTCCATCGTAAGCGATGATGCCTCATTAATCTCAATAGCGATTGTCAGTGTCGAGTGTGCGGTTCTTCCACATGGTAATAGAAGAGCCGTTATACCGCTGGATGCAACATTCAATACAATTAACCCCTTCGATCTAACACCAGTCGACAATGTTTTCCATATAAAGGTTTTTCTAGTACCACCATAACCATATAAGAAAAAGAAACCACCGTCCTCAGAACCAACGGACTCCATGATCTTGTCATGCACATGTCTTTGTTCATCAGTAACATATCAGTGTGTGTCTTTTCCAGTTCATCTTTGTTGTAATTTAGCTCATCAATGATAAGCTTGTTTGTGAAAGTTGGCATGTCTGCTGCGTTTGGCCTGAGCATAGATTTGAAGTCAGTAAGCGACCGTCCGTTTTCCTGAAGCAGCATTTCAATTTCAATCAAACACAGGTTCTTCAAGTCATCGTCACCGATACGCAGATCTACATATTAAATGCAAAGTCACGGAATTAATATTAACACCTGAATAAAAAAGATAGCAAGAGAATATATGCAATGCAACCTTTTTAATGAAATATCAAGGAACTTTATATTATTTTCCTAGTGTGATACCCGTGCTAAGCACGGGAAATAAGCGAAATTAATTTATTGATTAATGTTTAATAAAATTTATTTTAAATTGAAAATTAATTTACTCAAAGTTAGTGAATATTTAAGTTGTTTGATATATAAATCAGTATAAATTATAAAGTTTTTTTGACAAAAAATATAACTTGTTATATTGTGTAGTTTTTGTAAAAAATATATACTATATAGTTGTATTAAGATATTTGTTTTTACAAATATAAAGTATATATGTAGTTTACAACTATATTTTATTTTTAATTAGTATTTTTATCCTAACTAATAAATTGTTTCGGGGGTTGAGTAGTTCAAATGATTTGAGTTAAGGAATAAAGAGTTGGAGGTACTTGGTCAATTACTCAAATGAAGGAGTAAATATTAATCTAACAACTAATTACTATTATTTGTCATAAAAAAAAGGACCATTGTTTTGATCTCTTCAACATAATATAATATTTGCCCCAAGAATATATTAAATTGACATTAAAAAAAAACTTAGATTTACTATTGTCAAATTCACCTTTTGAAAATGGTTTTTGGATAATATCTATGGTAGTCCATGTTCCTATTATGATTGGCAAGTCTCTAAAGATATAGATACCCACTTTGAACCTGTACTGAATGTAAAAATATATTGATATGTAATATGCAAGTCTCTAAATATTATCCATACTTTTAAGATATTCTTGAACTTTTAATCACTGTAATCTTACCCTAGTTTGAAATTGACTAATTATCTTATGGAGATGTTTGTTTGATATCAAATATGGCGTTAGGTGTTTTCCTAACTAAATGGATTAGATTAATAAAAAAATGGTGGATATTAATATTTGGTAATATGTTTGGGTTTGAGGAAAATTTTAAGTTTGGGGCGAGTTCAGGTTTGAGGACGAAATTTCCCAAAGAATTTTTCACACTTCAATAGGTATCTATATTCAAGCCCAACTGCCTTATTGTTACTCATCTGTTCAACACTTCTTTTACCCTGCATTCTTGAATCCGATGATAATAGTTATATTTTTTATACTCCTCTCTAATGTGTATCATGTTTGAGTATGGTTATATATATAACCTTCATTAAATACTACTTTTATTTAAATACGTTTTAAAAATACTACTTTTATTTACCTTTTATATCTCTTTCCTGAACAATAAATTTACTATCTCCTTTTTAATACACTTCACTTGATCCATATATTTTTTTCTCTCTTTCTTGTCCCTTAACAAAAATATATATAAACTTTCTCCCTCGTTGGTGTGTAAGGATTATTACAACCCATCAAAAGCTTGTGTTGTTGCATGCCTTGTTGCCCCCTTTCTTAGCTCTCTTATAATTTTTGTAAATATTTATACTTTTGCACCTATACCACACTTAAAAATATCCCCTTTTGATTCTCATTTTAATTTGAACATGTTAGTTTCACCAAGATTCTTTACTTCTACCTAGGTCCAAAATCAAGATTCTTTGCCACTTTTCTAATCTCATATGTCATCTTGTTCCACATGTCATTTTCACTTCTATGTAGCTTCACGCAGCCTTCCTTTAAAATATTTTGTGGAAAAACACTTTGTTTTTATTCCTTTACATGTCACCACTTGATCCTTGTATCCCTACTGGGGCATCTCCTCTTCACTCTTCTCTTAACTCTTGCTTCCATAACCAATACTATATGTTGGATAGTCAAACTCTTTCTATGTAAAACTTTAAGTTCAAACAAATATTTCTGTCAGAATTACTAATAAGAAATAGATCTATTTGAAAACATGGCATCTCACTCTTGTATGTAATAAGTTTCCCTTTTGTTTTCTTAAAGTAAGATCAAAAGACAACAAAAAATCTATGATGGATTTACCCTTTGCATTTATCTCCCCGAGGCTATACCCTCATTCACGCCTTCAAAACTTACCAAACACTCCTTACATGCCCATTTAGATCCCCTCATAAAAAAATATTTTCTTCTTGTGGTATATATTGAATTAAGCCTTTTAAATCCTTCCAAAATTTTACTTTAGGATATTCTTCCAACCCTACCTAAGGTGCGTAAACACTAATACCATTAAAGTTGTCTTACTCCCTCCGATCCTTAATATAAACAACTTTTCAAAAAAATGTTTGGTCCTTAATATAAGAAAAAGTACAATTTTGAGTGCATATTTATTGACTAAATGCCACTTTTACCCTTATTTAATTCCTACTATTAAATGTCATATTTATTGATTCAATTTGTTTTAAATTTGAGTAAATTACACTCTCCTCTCCTCAAAGATGCTTGAATTACACTCCCCTCCCCTCTTATGTTAAAATATACACTCCCCTCCCCTCTTATTCAAAACATATTAGAAAATATTTCACTCCCCACCCCTAAGAGTAACATGAATTACATTTCCCTCCCCTCTTATCTTAAAATCTACACTTTACTCCCTCATTATATTTTTTTTATTTCTAATAATCTAGCAAAATAATAATAATAATCTAACACACTTCAGAAAAAAAATAATATTGCGGGTCTATTTTAATATAATCAAAATCTGAATACATATTTTTTGCTATTTTTTATTCAAAATTTCATTAACGTATAGTTTAACTCCAATTATAAAATATGAAACAACCCATAATGAAATTAAAATATGTGAAAAATTATTAAAGACAATAAATTATGGTTATTTAAAAGTTGGTTTTATGCTCTAAATTATAAAATTAATATCAAAATATTTAAATTTAATTATCATTGACATTTAAATTATAAAGAAATGAATTTATTTTTTTTAAATGGTGGTTCAAAATTAGTATATATCATACAAATATTTATTTATGTTAAAATAGATTAAATTGTAGTGCATATTTATTTATTAAGGGAAGTGGATGTAATTCAAGCATCTTATAGGGGAGAGGAGTATAAATTTTAATTTTCAAGGGAGGGAAGTGTATATTTTATCATAAGAGGGGAGAGGAGTGTAATTCAAACATCTTTGAGGGGAGGGGAGTGTAATTTACTCTTTAAATTTTAGTGTGTTGCTCTAATTTACTCATATAAACATGTTTTTTAATTTCGAATATGAAAAGAACATGGCTAGCCACTGATAAATCAAATTGTTCTAGATTGTTCTGCAATTTAATTAAACTACGTACAATGTGTGGTTAATAATGTCTATCCCTTTTTTAAGTGATGCTTATTTGTACTTGGTAACATATATTTAATGACGGCATATCTGGAAATTTGTTAACAAAATTACATTAGTTAATGTGTTCTTTGGTCTTGATGATTTTTGGTTTTCT
Source organism: Medicago lupulina (assembly GCA_958299785.1). Taxonomy (NCBI): domain Eukaryota; kingdom Viridiplantae; phylum Streptophyta; class Magnoliopsida; order Fabales; family Fabaceae; genus Medicago; species Medicago lupulina. The sequence continues at coordinate 34,194,348 of OY283143.1, forward strand.
TTCTTATATTAAGGACCGGAGGGAGTATTTCCTTTCAAGAATTTTTAAAGATGTCTTATTCAACTGCAAATTTGTAGGCTACAGTCCAATCTCATATCATCTTTACATCCACACTATTCTTTTTTCATTCTATATCCACAATAATATCTACACTGTTTCTCGATTTAATTTTTCCAGTGTACGAATGCTTAAATCTTGAAATATCTAATTCTTTCGTGCAACAATGGTGAGAGTGATAGTTTGGAAACTAATTTCACTATTTATTCCTCGAAAAATGGTCATAGATAACTCGTTGAAAACCAAAATTGTGACGACATAGTGATTGATTATAAGATGTTTCTCAACATCAATATAATATTATAAAACTAAGGTTTGTAATTTGTCATTTGATTTGCATGTTTGGTGAGTAAATCTCTTAGTTTGTCATTTGAAATCGTTAACACTTAATAATGTATATTATGTATTTAATGTTTTGGAAAAGAAAAAAATAAATTATGGACCAGGGGTGAAGTGTCATGTCACTAAGCTCTTGTCGAAAGAATGTCACCAAGCTTTGTTGTGGTCGAAAGTTGAGATAAACTTGTTGTCGTCACAAAAAATTAAAAATATTCAATCCATTTAATGTCATTATTAATAATATCTTAAACAACCATTATAAGATGACTATTTATTCTCAATCTCCATTTATAATTGAATTAAAATATTTTTTTATCATATAAATTATAATATAAATGATATATATGGTTACCAATATAAATATAGAAAGTTACTGAAATCCAAATGCTTGAGGATGCTTGGTTTCTCAAGAGTGCCACATGTCAATACCATATTGAAACTTGAAAAAAGGGTCTTAAATTTATATAATATATATATATATATATATATATATATATATATATATATATATATATATATATATATATGGCTGCTATCTTGCACCCACCTAAAAACACTAAAGTGCAAGTTAGCAAGCTACACTCACTTGTATTTTACTAAAACACCCTTTAGTCTCTATTCATATTTATTTTAAATAAAAGGACAGTTTGGTAATTAGCTTAAGGACATAATTGCTTTCCTAGTTTTTCGGCGGAATTTACGAGAGGGTTTGATTACTTCCGATTAATTTTCAATGCACGGGATAAAAAGAGTAACATTTAAATACATTAAGCGTAACAAGAACGCCGACCCGTGCGCCGCACGGGTCTTATAAGCTGGACGATTTCATATATAATTGAATGATAACTAAATTTAATGTTGAAAACTATAAGTTTTTTGAAAATTTTGTCTACGCAATATTACATACGACACTAATTTTGTTTGAAAATTTTCTTAAAACAACATATAATAGATCAATTATGTGCTCGTGATTTTCGGGTGTCAATCCATTGGTTGGTTTTGAACCGTCAATCTTTGAACTCTCAATTTTTATCCGCGGGAAGGGAAAAAACGAGTAAAAAACCCTTTTTTAGAGATTAAGGTCCGGGGGTTGGTTTCGACTAGGGAAGGTGTTAAGCACCCTAATCGACTTCGGTACTCCGAAGGAGCCTCTCACCTAAACTAAACTTGTGCTAATTATTCGCTTAATTATTTGTAAAAAAATGTTGACTAAAAATCTAAGTGAAAGAATGGAGGGAGAAGATGTATGTTTTTGTTATTTTTATTGATTTGGAAGGATAAATCCTTTGCCTACATACCCACAAATGGGATCAAAATCATGTAGTTCACCTTTCAAAAATTTCTTTTGGTGAGTTGGGTTATTTTTAATGATTTTGAAAAAAAGTTTTAAGAAGGAGATTAGAGGCCTCAAGGCATAAGAAAGAAAAAATAATGTGAGGTTGGTTCAATTTTAATTATGAAAAGAAAGTCTAAAATGAGAATTAAATTCATTAAGCATTTGATTAAGAAAATAAAAGGAAAAAGATCACTTGGTTTGTTTCCAAGGTTTGTTAAGAAAATATTTTGGAGTTTTGATTATTTGATTTTTTTTTTGAAATTTGATTTTTCTAAGTTAAGCGTAAACTAAATAAACTAAGCGTAACGGCGTGAAGTTATAAAAAAGCGAGAAATTTACAAAGGACGTTGGATCCTAAGCAAATCCCCAAGTTTAAAATGAACCTAAAATTACTAATAGTTTGATTTTAAGAAAAATAATTAGAGTCCATTTATTAACCTAATTTTGTCCCTGATTCATTTTTGGTTCTTGATTGCGGTAACGGCATAAAGCGGTAAAATAAATAAATAAAGTGTGTGATAGTGTCGGTGTGTGTGTCGGTGCATATTTTATTGCATAATTTACATGGTCCCTAAATACATGCTAAGATCTTGCGGAAAATAAATATGCGGAGAGAAATTAAATTACCTCTAATCCTAAATACTTCACTTAAAATGAAAAAGATAAATAAACCATGAATGATGGAAAATAAATATGTATGCAAACATAACAAAAAATAAATATGCAAGATAAATATAATAATAAAAAAAATGAGCTAAAAATGTTATGGTTAACAAAAGCATAAACATATATCAAAATAAAGGACATAAACAAATAATAATAATTTTTGTGGTTTTTTAGAAAAAATATAGAAATAAAAACAAAGTTATAGAAACTAAAAAATATTTAAAAGAGCTAAATAATGAAATAAACAAAAAAATGGCTCAAAAGTCCAGATTAAATCTGAGTCGTTGGATTAATCAAGAGACTCATATTTAATCATGGAAGATGTGATCACAGCCTTTCAATGAATCTAAAGGTGCAAAAGATAAGACATAACAAGTAACAAAGTAGTTTTAAAACACATGAATCCACCCAAAATCATCCTGGGACGTTGGATCTAGGATCCAACGGCCTAGTTTTGAGGTCACATGACTACACAGTAAATAAATGCACAGGATTTAAAACAGGAATAAATCAACAGCCACATGATGAGGATCAAGGGATGGAGAAGAGAGAGGAGGGAAAACCGTGTGAACCGGTCCGGTTCAGGAGAACCGGCCGGTTCTCGTACGGCTATAAAAGGACCAAGGGGTCCGATTTTTTCATTTCAAACTTCCCTTTCTCTCTCTAAACACCAAAACAAAGAGGAAGAGAGAGAAGCTCTCTCCTCTCTCTAGAACCCGACGCCGGAGAAGAAAGGGTTGACGGTGGCCGGAGGCGCTCCGGCGCGGTGGTCAGCCCTAGCGCCGCCGCGTCGGAGCTTTTTTTTGATAGATTTCTTAAAATTTTTTACATCAAAGGCCTCGTCTCCCTCTCCTCTTCACAGATCCATGATTAATTTTCACCAAAACACAACCATAAAGCCTAGATCTACAAAAAAAGGTTCGAAAATTTATCTCTTTTTACCTCTTCTCTCTTCCTTTCTCGAGTTCGGTTTCCGTTGGGTCTTGTTACTGGCCGTGTTGTGCGTTTGGCCTTGTTGTGTGGTGGTTCGGTTCTGTGTGTCTTGCTGCTGTGCGTTTGGGTTCGTGTCTGTTTGTGCGGTTTCGGTTCAGAGGTGTGGTGGTTCGGTTCCGTTGGGTGGTGGTTCGGCCGGAGGCGCTCCGGCGCGGTGGTCAGCCCTAGCGCCGCCGCGTCGGAGCTTTTTTTTGATAGATTTCTTAAAATTTTTTACATCAAAGGCCTCGTCTCCCTCTCCTCTTCACAGATCCATGATTAATTTTCACCAAAACACAACCATAAAGCCTAGATCTACAAAAAAAGGTTCGAAAATTTATCTCTTTTTACCTCTTCTCTCTTCCTTTCTCGAGTTCGGTTTCCGTTGGGTCTTGTTACTGGCCGTGTTGTGCGTTTGGCCTTGTTGTGTGGTGGTTCGGTTCTGTGTGTCTTGCTGCTGTGCGTTTGGGTTCGTGTCTGTTTGTGCGGTTTCGGTTCAGAGGTGTGGTGGTTCGGTTCCGTTGGGTGGTGGTTCGGTTCCGTTGGGTGTGTGTGGTGTTGTGTGCGATTTGGCTCTGTTTCTCTACTGTGTTGGGTTCATGTGTATGCTGTTCTTGTGATGGAGATATGTTGTTGTTCTTGAAATTTGTTCATTTTTTGGTATTTTGATTCTGGATTTTTGAAAAGAAAAATGGAATTAGGGTTTATTGATGGGACTTGTGCGGCTACAGTGTTCTTGGGCAGTGTGTATCCTTTATTCAATGATTAGACAGCTCTTTAAATAGTGACCACTAGGTTGGGGCTGAGAAAAAAAAACTGGACGAAAATGCCCTTGGCTGGACTGGTGTATGGGCCTGGACTGAAAATGGACTAAAAAATAACACACTAATAAAAATAAATAATAACAATAATAAATAAAAGGAAAACGAAAATATAAAATAAAATAAAATAACAAGGGCAAAATAAAAGGTAATAAAGAAACAAGATAAAAATAAAATAGTAACTAAAAAATAAAAAAATGTCCCTTCGGAACCAAATGAGGTACTTCAAAGTAACCTCTCTGCCGAAATTTCGTCTGAGATGACGAGACTTCTCAGTCTATAAAAGCGAGTAAAAATGAGAAAATAGCAGTGACACGCTGTTAAAACGAATAGATAAAAAAGATTTATATGGACACGAATTTGCGAAAAGGCGAATAAAAAGAAATCAAACGGTCAAAAAATGGGGTATGACAGATGCCCCTATTTAAGTTTCTTCGCCACCGGTTTGAAAACGAAAGTTTCAGACTGATGGGTCGAGGAGACTTAAATATCATAATACACCATTTTTGATCCGTATTAACTACAAAATGTTATGAATGCAATGTTGTGAATGCAATGTTATGAATGCAATATGGTGACGATGACCTGACTGGGGACCAAAGTTCACTGGGAGACAAAAGCTTGAAAATGATAAAGGTAAATGCGATATTGGTGTTTGCTGTCATTGTTAAAGAGCAAGACACGGATAAAATGCAGTAAATGTAGGGTTGTGTTTGCTGTCATTGTTGGAGAGCAAGACACGGGTGAAAAGCAATAAATGTAGGGTTGTGTTTGCTGTCATTGTTGGAGAGCAAGACACAGGGAAAAGCGGTAAATGTAGTGTTGTGTTTGCTGTAATTGTTGGAGAGCAAGACACAGGGAAAAAGCGGTAAATGTAGTGTTGTGTTTGCTGTCATTGTTGGAGAGCAAGACACGGATAAAAAGCAGTAAATGTAGTGTTGTGTTTGCTGTCATTGTTGGAGAGCAAGACACAGGGAAAAAGCGGTAAATGTAGTGTTGTGTTTGCTGTCATTGTTGGAGAGCAAGACACGGGTGAAAAGCAGTAAATGTAGGGTTGTGTTTGCTGTCATTGTTGGAGAGCAAGACACAGGGAAAAGCGGTAAATGTAGTGTTGTGTTTGCTGTCATTGTTGGAGAGCAAGACACGGATAAAATGCAGTAAATGTAGGGTAGGAGAAGTAAAACTTGATAAGATGCTGGGGAAAAAGAAATGTATTTTGTAAACTGACGGTTTGTGGAAGTGTATACTTGGTGATATCTTAGGGTTAGATACACTGGGGATAATATTTTGTTGTTTTATTTGTTTTTTTTTTGGATTTTGTTGAATCAAGACTCAGAGTAGTCAATGCAATTGTGTAGACAACTTCTGTATGTATGTATGTGCATGAAAATGAACGCGTATGCTTGTGAATGCATGAATATATGAATGTATGTGACTGTGTATGCATGTAGGTATAAATGTATGTATGTATGTATGTAGGTATAAATGTATGTATGTATGTATGTATGAGCATTAGTGACAGTAGACAAACTTGATGAGACAAAACTGGACGGCTGAGGTGAAAGTCGGACCCAAGTTGCAAACACAACACTCGGCAAACTTCCTTAAAGATAGTAACGCTGGAGAGAGATCAAGTCGTCGCCAGGGTGAAGCCCAGTATGAAGTAAACATCCTCGTGGGAATAAAATCCGTTAACCAAGAGTCTGGCAGAAGTCGCCATTTCCGAATCAATCTTAAGCCCTCCCTCATGGGTACATTTCACTAGTCATGCTTTTTTCTTTCTTTATTTTGAATCCCTAACTTTTGCCTGGACCGCCCTTTCGGGTTTTCAATCCACCGGGATGCTCATTCTTGCCTAAGCCGCCTTTTTAGGTTTTCGACTTAGCGAGCTTTTCTTTTTCTTTTTTTTTTTACATGTATATATTTTTTTGAAGCGATGACTAGGTTCATACTGCTGAATCTAACTGCTCTTGAGGCGCAAACCGACACCCGTTCCTGTGATAAAAGAATTTTAAGATAACATGCTTGTCATTTTGTTTGCTTTTTTTTTTTTAGAAAATGTAAAAAAGGAGTTTTTCAAAGTATTTTCAAAGTTTTTTTTTTGCTTCAAGTATTAATATTAACAATAGAAAAGAAAACTACGCATAGAAATAACTAGGAATTCCAAAAACGCATAGGCTCAAATTGATTTAGAAGAGTGGTGACCAGCTAAAGGCATGGCTCCACGGATTACAAAGTTTTGGAAAATGGTAATTATATTGTGAGATACGTTGAACATGAATAACTGCTACATTCCCTAACAACTTCAAGTTCCGCCGCCTAGATGCTTCACTTTGGAGAAATTGTGACAGCTACAGTGCCTTGAACGGGTAATGCTCGTTCTGATGCAGTCACTTTGTCATAAATCCTTAACTTTTGCATAGATCGCCCTTGCGGGTTTTCAACCTATCAGGATAACACTTTTTTTTTATTTGTCTCTAATTTTTGCCTGGACCGCCCTTTCGGGTTTTCAGTCCATCGAGACGCTCATTTTTGGTTCAAGCCGCCCTTTCGGGTTTTCGACCTGCCGAGCTGTTCTTTTTTTTTACACACTTTTAGACAAAGTATTTCTTGACTGCATCAGAATTCACAGGACGAGGGAGTTCATCACCATCCATAGTTGTAAGAATCAAGGCACCACCGGAGAAAGCTCTCTTGACCACATAAGGACCTTCGTAATTGGGTGCCCACTTGCCCCTGGGATCTGGTTGAAAGGATTTGATACTCTTGACCACAAGATCTCCTTCTTGGAACTCGCGAGGGCGAACCTTTTTATCAAACGCTTGTTTCATCCTTGTTTGGTATAGCTGTCCATGACACAAGGCAGTCATGTGTTTTTCTTCAATCAAATTCAACTGGTCATACCGCTGCTGACACCATTCTGCTTCTGATAATTCGGCTTCTATCAAGACTCTCAAAGACGGGATTTCAACTTCCACAGGGAGCACAGCTTCCATGCCATATACCAAAGAGAAGGGGGTTGCCCCTGTTGATGTGCGCACAGAGGTGCGATATCCATATAGAGCATAGGGCAACATCTCATGCCAATCTTTGTAAGTGACTACCATCTTCTGAATGATCTTCTTAATGTTCTTGTTTGCAGCCTCAACCGCACCATTCATCTGAGGACGATAAGGAGAAGAGTTGTGATGTTCAATCTTGAATTCGCTGCATAGCTCCTTCATCATGTTGTTATTCAGATTTGTACCATTATCTGTGATGATCTTGTTAGGAACGCCGTAGCGAGAAATGATGTTGTTCTTGATAAAACGGACTACCACTTGCTTGGTCACATTAGCATAAGATGCGGCTTCAACCCACTTAGTGAAGTAATCAATAGCCACTAGTATGAAACGATGCCCATTAGAAGCTTTTGGTTCAACTCGGCCGATCATGTCAATGCCCCACATAGAGAAAGGCCAAGGGGAAGAAATAACGTTGAGCGTAGACGGAGGCACATGAATCTTGTCCGCACAAATCTGGCACTTGTGGCACCTTTTGGCATAAAGATGACAATCTGCCTGCATAGTGATCCAGTAATAGCCTGCTCTCAATGCTTTCTTAGCCATTGCATATCCACTGGAATGAGTTCCGCACGAGCCTTCATGGATCTCATACATCAATAAGTCTGCTTCTCGTCGATCTACACACCTGAGTAGCACTGCATCAAAGTTTCTTTTATACAACACTTCTCCATTCAGGAAAAAATTACCAGATAATCTTCTTAGGGTCCTCTTGTCTTTGCGAGACGCTCCAGGAGGGTACTCTTGAGTTTGAAGAAACACTTTGATATCATGAAACCACGGCTTATCATCAAAAACTGCTTCAGCTGCAAACACATAAGCCGGTCTTTCAAGGAAGCGGATATTAATCGAAGGCACTCGATTGTGGTGACTCACTTTGATCATTGAGGACAAAGTTGCTAAAGCGTCAGCCATCTGATTCTCATCACGAGGAATGTGATGCAACTCCACCTTGTTGAAGAAAGTCAATAATCGTCTAGCATAATCTCGATAAGGAATCAGACCAGCGTGGTGAGTCTCCCACTTTCCTTTGATTTGGTTAATTACTAAAGCTGAATCACCATATATGTCGATGTTCTTGATCCTCAAGTCGATAGCTTCTTCAATACCCATGATGCAAGCTTCATATTCTGCAATGTTATTTGTGCACTCGAAACGCAGTCTTGCAGAAAAAGGGATGTGATCTCTCTTGGGAGTGATGATGACTGCTCCAATTCCATTCCCGTAAACATTAACGGCTCCGTCGAAAATCAAACCCCATTGAGATTCAGGATCAGGGCCTTCACCGAACAAGGGTTCCTCATAGTCTTTCATCTTCAAATACATAATCTCTTCATCAGGAAAGTCAAACTTAATCTGTTGGTAGTCGTCAATCGGTTGATGGGCCAGATGGTCAGCGAGGATACTACCTTTGATTGCTTTTTGAGTGCGGTACACAATGTCATATTCAGACAACAACATCTGCCATCGTGCAATTCTACCGGTCAATGCAGGCTTCTCAAAGATGTACTTGATTGGGTCCATTTTAGATATCAACCAAGTGGTGTGATTGACCATATAATGACGAAGACGCTTGGCAGCCCAGGCTAGAGCACAACAGGTCTTTTCGAGTACAGAGTATCGGGTCTCACAATCAGTGAACTTCTTGCTCAAATAGTAAATTGCATGCTCTTTCTTACCAGTCTCATCTTGCTGTCCAAGTACACAACCCATGGAGTCTTCTAACACGGTCAGATACATAATCAAAGGTCTCCCTTCGACTGGAGGAACAAGAATCGGAGGTTCTGACAAATACTCTTTGATGCTGTTGAAAGCTTTCTGACAGTCTTCTGTCCAAACTATCCTTTGATCTTTACGGAGCAACTTGAATATGGGCCCACACGTAGCGGTCATGTGAGAGATGAACCTGGAGATATAATTCAACCTCCCGAGAAAACCTCTAACTTGCTTTTCAGTTTGCGGAGCAGGCATGTCTTGAATGGCTTTGACTTTGTCGGGATCGACTTCAATGCCCTTCTGACTGACAATAAAACCCAAAAGCTTCCCGGATCTTACACCAAAAGTACACTTGTTTGGATTCAAACGGAGCTTGTACTTCCTCAGCCGCTGAAACATCTTCAATAAGTACTCGACATGCTCTTCTTCAGTTCCTGACTTGACGATCATGTCATCTACATAGACTTCAATTTCCTTATGCATCATGTCATGAAAAATCTTGGTCATGCCTCTCTGGTAAGTGGCACCAGCATTTATCAATCCAAAAGGCATCACCAGATAGCAAAAGGCACCCCACGGTGTGATAAAAGACGTCTTCTCCCTATCTTCTGGAGCCATTTTGATTTGGTTGTAACCGGAAAAACCATCCATGAAGGAGAACACCTTGCATCTAGCAGTACTGTCCACCAATACATCAATGTGAGGTAAAGGGAAGTCATCCTTCGGGCTTGCCTTGTTCAAATCTCGGTAATCTACGCACATTCTGACCTTACCATCCTTCTTCGGAACAGGTACTATGTTGGCCAACCACTGTGGATATTCTGACGTAACCAAGAAACCTGCATCAATTTGCTTCCGTACTTCTTCTTTGATCTTCAGGGCCATCTCGGGATGGGACCTTCTCAACTTTTGCTTGACTGGAGGACACTCAGGCTTCAACGGTAGACGGTGTTCCACAACTTCATGGTCTAGACCTGGCATGTCTTTGTACGTCCATGCAAATATGTCAGCATATTCCCTGAGAAGCGCGATTATTCTTTCCTTAACAGTCACATCCAGTAACGCACCGATCTTGATTTCTTTTTTGTCCTCCTCTGTACCCAAGTTGATAATTTCCACTTCTTCCTGATGCGGTTGAATGACCTTCCTTTCTTGCTCTAGCATCCATCTAATCTCATCAGGTATCTCTTCATTCTCCTCCACCATAGCCTCATAAACGGGGAATTCAAAGTTGGGAGAGGGCGTAGAGTTACCATGTTCAACGGGTTCAGTTATGTTCAGTCTGCATATGAATTATGATTGATTTTAGCTAAAAAGTGAATGCAAACTTTTGAAAATTGATAAAAATAATAATGAAGAAGAAAAGTTTTTTTGGTTTTTTGGTGTTACCATTTTTCCAGAAAAAGCAAAAAAGTGAAAACGAAAGTATGGATATTTATATAAAAAAAAGTAAAAAGGTCGTGATAGAGACGACCCTTTTCATTGATTAATATAAGTTCTTGAAGCAAAAGAAAAACAGCAGCCCTACATGATTTCACTTTCGCTCTGGGCAAAGCGAAAGGATTTTTCTTTAAAGATAAAAACAAACAAAGGACAAACATATTACTCAGACAACGATGTCACAGAAGGGATATCGGCTGCGATCCAATTGCAACATATTCCTCCAGGTATGACGAAAGGAGAAACTTCCTCTTGGGATTGGTCTTCCACAATTACATTGATTTCCGGCGGAACATTGATGAACCCGGCACTGTGGAATGTACCTCCTGCTAGACTGGTTACTTTTGTCTTGTGGGTAGAGAAACCCAAACCTTCTTTCCTTTGATTCTCTGGCAACTGTATGAGCTGACCCCATCCTGCGGTCTTACCTTTCTGTATCAATCTTTGAGCATCCTTCAGGGAAGCCATGCATGTCCCTCCCTTCTTAGCATTTTCTTCAACAGAGAAACCTTGAACTGATGCCTCATCTACATCACCCCCACTGATATACGAGAAGGCTGACAGATGACTAACCAACAACGCTGATTCCCCACTAACAGTTATCAGCTTCCCGTGACTGACAAATTTCAACTTTTGATGCAAAGTGGATGTGACTGCCCCAGCCTCGTGAATCCAAGGTCGGCCTAGTAAGCAGCTGTACGAGGCCGGAATGTCCATCACTTGGAATAATACTTCAAATTCCTGGGGCCCGACTGAGATAGGCAATACCACGTCGCCTAGCACTGTTTTCCTGGATCCATCGAACGCTCTTACTGACACAGACGTAGCCCGCAGTTGGACATCGGGGTACGAAAGCTTCCTCAGAGTGGCAATGGGCATCACATTCAGGGACGAGCCTGTGTCGATCAATACATTAGAAAGGGCATCCGATTTGCAATTGACTGAGATATGCAACGCCAGGTTGTGGTTCCTTCCTTCAGATGGGAGATCTTCGTCGCTGAATCCCAAGCTGTTGCATGCGGTCACATTCCCTACTATGCTTCCGAATTGCCCTAGGGTCACATCATGGTCCACATAGGCTTGACTTAACACCTTCATCAGAGCCTCCCTATGGGCATCAGAATTCAACAACAAAGACATAATTGAGATTTTTGAAGGAGTTTGTAAGAGTTGATCTACCACCTTATACTCACTTTTCTTGATCAACTTCAAAATCTCGTCGCTGTCTTCATACACGATTCCACTTGGTTGACCAACATCCTTCCCTTTACCGGAGTTTTGCACTTGTACTAGCTTCGAAACCGGTTTAACAACTTTCTCTTGGACAAAAGTGGGGAGGATACGTCCACTCCTCAAAACCTTGCTGCTACTCACGATATTGCTCACTGAAGCCAGTGGAGGTATCGGCATCTCCCGGCCATTTTCTAAGATCGTGGGACTATACCTGTATGGTATGGCTTTGTTGGATGTGTATGGCAACGGCCCAGGCACACAAATAATCAAAGGGGTGTCTCCTGGTTCTTGGTTGCTGTATGTCACTTCTAGCGATTCAGGGTCATCAAACTCCGGAGTAATAACACAGACATCTTGTTCCTTCTTCATAACTAAAAGTTCCCCACTATCCAGCAATCCTTGGATGTCGTCTTGCACACTTTTGCATCCTTGAGAGTCCACAGAACATACTCCACAAGCATTGTGGTCATGGCTGAACAAAGCCGCCAGACACATTCTGGCGTGTATCGGGACCAGGGGAGTCCTGATGTCTTGTGCACTAAGGATGAGACCATCTTCTTGACAATCTTGTATCATATTAACAGCTTGCCCATGGTTCGGCAAAGGGTCATCCAGAAAATCGACCCCGTTGTTGGTGAAGCGCAGACGCTTATCACGTATCAAATTTTGAACCTCAGTTCGGAGAGCATGGCATCGCTCTACATCGTGTCCTGGTGCCCCTTGATGGAACACACACGTCAAATCAGCTCGGTGTCCAGGTGGCAGAACATCTGTTATAGGAGGAGGTGGTTTGGTTTGGACAAGGCCTTTTTGGAGTAGGGCCGGGAGCAATTGTAGATAGGTCATAGGTATAGGGGCGTATACTGGTGGTCTTTGGCGATTTTGTTGTTGGGGGGCTTGAGCTCGGGGTCGTGGTTGATTTTGTGGTGGGCGATATGGTTGTTGAGGGTATTGGGGTGGATTTTGTGGGTAATATGGTTGTTGTGGGAATTGTTGATAAGGTGGTTGGTAAAGCGGTGGGTAAAATGGAGGGGGCCTCTGAGGCGCTTGAGTGTTATAGTAGGGGTTATGAGGGGCAGGGGTAGTAGGTGATATGTTGGCAATATAGGGGTAGGCTGAGTATCCGAGCTGGTAACCTCCGTGTGCCACCATACTGATCTCTGGTTCCTTTTTCTTCGGGTAGCTGTTTCCGAACCTCTTGGGGTTGCTGGACGAAGCACTTTCCTTTCCCAATCGTCCCTCTCGAACTCCTTCCTCAAGGCGCATTCCCATTCCTACCATTTCGGCAAAATTCCCCGGCGCGCTAGCAATCATTCTCTCGTAGTAAAATGGGCTGAGAGTTTTGAGAAAGATTCTAGTCAACTCCTTGTCTTCCAAAGGCGGGACAATTTGAGCAGCAAATCCCCTCCATCTCTGAGCGTACTCCATGAAAGTCTCTTTGTCTCCTTGAGTCATTGCTCTGAGTTGTTCCCTATCCGGGGCCATATCTGAATTGTAACTGTACTGGTGAATGAAGGCATTTGCCAAATCGTTGAAGGTGCGGATTCGGGCACTGTCTAGGCTCATATACCATTTTTGAGCCGCCCCTGCCAAACTGTCTTGGAAGAAATGGACAAGCATTTTATCATTGTATGCTTGTGTAGACATTTTTCTCACATACATCGTCAAATGAACCCTGGGACAAGTATTCCCTTTATATTTGTCAAACTCTGGAACTTTAAACTTGGGTGGCACCACCACATTGGGTACCAAACAGAGTTCTTGTACATTTTGTCCGAAAACATCCTTTCCACGCAGAGCCTTCATTTCCCGCTTCATTTCGTCAATGGTGTCTTGTAGACCTTCCACCCTATCGAAGGCTTCAACACTTTCTGGGGGAAAAACAGGCTTCCACTCTTGTCGGTTGGTGTGAACTAGTGGGGCAGAGTAAGTCACAACAGGCTCAGGGATGATTGCACCGGGTTGAGGAACCGATGCTAACTGTTGAAAGGCCAGAGTGGGCATCTCTGAAACTGTAGAATGAAAACCTTCATTGAATCCGAGTGACATTCCCCATGGAAAACCTCCTGACGGCATGGGCTTCGTCGTGCTAGTAGAACCAAAAGGACGGGAATCTCCGTTGGACCCGTGTGGCATCCCCCATGGAAAACCTCCTGACGGTATGAGCTTCGTCGTAGTAGTGGAATGAGAATTTTCATTGAACCCTAGTGACATGCCCCATGGAAAACCTCCTGACGGCATGGGCTTCGTTGTGTTGGTAGAATGAGAATTTTCATTGAACCCTAGTGGCATGCCCCATGGAAAACCTTCAGGCATGGTGGCATGAGAGGTACTGGTGACCATAGTTGAGCTAGGAATGGCTGATGTGACGGTCTCCAGGGCGGTGTCACAAGTTTGAGAGACCTGATTCTGAACGGCCATAAGAGTACTCACCATAGCAGTTAGCTTCTCTATCTCTGCTTGCATGGCAGTCATCCCTTCTCGGAGCTCTTGGTTTTCTTGTTCCAAATGTTCCATCTTCTTCTTGACGTTTGCTCGAGTGTAGTGAATGCGTGAAGCTTTGTACTTGATTCGCGGGGCCACTTTCTCTCTGCGGCAGATAGGAAGGAACATGTGAGACAAGGTTTTGACACTTATGAATGCAGTGATGATGCATGATTATGCAGGATGCGAAAAAAATGCAATTTTTATGTGTGTTTTCATTTTTTTTATCGAAGGACTTATAAAAGGACTTTTGTAAACATTATAATAGCGTAATACAAAAGGAAAACCTGAAATAAATACATGATAATTCCCTTTCTAACAACAAAGCCAAGGGATAGACTTAAAATTAAAAACAAATACAAGATAATTCCCTTTCTAACAACAAAGCCAAGGGATAGACTTAAAAGTACATAATAAAATAACAACAAATAGAGTAAAGAAAACAACTGAGAAAGCTCCCAAAAGTCCTGGAAGTACACTACTCCTCGGAATCTGAGGTTGCACCGGCGAAAAAAATCCTGCGTCTCCTCCTATTCCCGGGCATCCGGTCAATAATAGCATCCTTTCTCCTAAGGAGATCTTTCAACTCCGCGTTCTCTCGCTCTTTTTCTTGGAGCTGCCAAGATGTTTGCTCTAAAATCCCCATTATGGTGTCTTTCTCTCTCTCAGAGGTCTGGTACTTCAATCGCCAAGCGGCACTTTCGAGGTTAGCCTTGTGTAGACGGCACCGGTATTCTTCCATGGTATGAGGTGGCAAAGGGAGAGGTATTTCCGGGGTGGTTGAGGACAGAAGCCTTGGTAAGGTATAGGGTAATCCGAAAGTCATGGCTCGGTCAATAACCCACTGAGTATACGATTCATGTACGTAACTCATCTTCTTTCCTAGATGGAAACTATCAAGCTTTCGGACACTACGCCAAGCTTCCACAAACCGTCTTCTCAGATTGGTAGGATCCTTGGAGTTTAGGTAGAATTCCCCGGAAAAGGACAAGTTAAGAGGCTTTCCATTCATAGGATATCCAAACTGGCGCATGGCAAGAGCGGGATGATAGGTGATTCCTCCATAAGCGCTAATGAGGGGCACATTCGGAAATTCCCCACAGCTGTCGATGATTCTTTCGGAATTAGCAGATGCATGGACCCAAATGATGTCAGCTGGGGTGAGTGGCATGATTCTCTGTGACCAAGAGGACCTTTCGGTATTTGTTTTGGAAAAAACTGAGCTGGGTAAATGGGAGGTGAACCAACGGTGTAGCAAAGGAGCACAACAGAGAATAAGTCCGCCCTCCTTGAGGGTTCGGTAGTGGATAGAGTGATAGGTTTCTGCAAGTAGGGTAGGGACAGGGTTTTTTGTGAGGAAGATTTTGATGGCGTTAATGTCGACAAAGTTGTCCATGTTGGGAAATAAGAAAAGGCCATATATGAGCAAGGCGAGGATGGACTCAAAGGCATCGGTTTTTTGGTCTCTAGCAAAGGTAGTGGCTTTTTCGTAGAGAAATTTAGCAGTTAAGCCTTGGAAGCCATTCTTGATAGTGTAGTGCGGGTGAACTAGGTCGGAAGGCCTGAGATGGAGGGCTTTCGCAATATCAGCGGTTTTAGGGGCAAATTCAAGGCCGTTGAAAGGCTCTCTTTCTAATATAGGTAAACCGACCCAAAAAGAATATTCTTCGAGAGTAGGAACAAGCTGGTAGTCCGGGAAAGTAAAGCAATGACAAACCGGGTCGTAGAACTGAACCAAAGTCTCTAGAATCCCTTTCTCAATCTTCACCTTGAGGAGGTCGAGTAACTTCCCATGCCGGTGTCGGAAATCACTTGGATCTTTCACGAGAGTACACAGCTCTCTCAGTCTTGTCAAATCCGGATTCTTGAAACTGTACTGCTTGACACTTCTGGTGGAACTCATCTACAATGTTTACATAAAAGTCTTTCTAAGTCCTTCGATTTTTAATGAAAAGGTGTGAATGTAATGCATGTATGCATGATTTATGCTAAAAGGAAAAAAAAACATGGTGATGAGATCACGTCAAACGCCATTTGGTAAGAACTAAGGTTTCATTTGCACTTGTAACAAGGTTCTACCAAGTTCCCAAATTACAACCACCCTTGTGAATGTATCGGTGCTCAGGACTGCTCCTAGTCAAATACTTCTTCACAAGGAGGTCTAGTTTGAGTGTAGCATTGTGTATGAACTAAATTCAAGACCGCTCTTGGTTTAGTCACCACACTACATCCTAAAAAGGCCAAGATGGGTTAAGGGTAATCTAAAGGTCCTCAACGTTCAACGGATTTTGAAAATAATAGAGCCAATCACGACTGCTCATGACGACGTCATATTACTTAAAAAATCCTCCGTTGAGTGGGGTTACATTACATGCACACATAGCGCAGGACCGCTCCTGGTATGGCACTATAATCGTACCCCGTCCTATCTTATATTTCACTCAAGCCCGGGCGTAGGACTTATCTCACCACTCACGTTGAAAATAAACAAGTATGTATGTACAAAGTGTATAAGCAAAAAATAAAGCACAAGTAAAGAAAGGTAAGGTGGGCTTAACCCACTTAGGAAGTTAACATCCCCAGTGAAGTCGCCATTTCTGTGCTCGTGATTTTCGGGTGTCAATCCATTGGTTGGTTTTGAACCGTCAATCTTTGAACTCTCAATTTTTATCCGCGGGAAGGGAAAAAACGAGTAAAAAA
The DNA here is from genome assembly GCA_958299785.1 of Medicago lupulina. Classification (NCBI taxonomy): domain Eukaryota; kingdom Viridiplantae; phylum Streptophyta; class Magnoliopsida; order Fabales; family Fabaceae; genus Medicago; species Medicago lupulina. The sequence continues at coordinate 34,211,174 of OY283143.1, forward strand.
CCCTTTTTTAGAGATTAAGGTCCGGGGGTTGGTTTCGACTAGGGAAGGTGTTAAGCACCCTAATCGACTTCGGTACTCCGAAGGAGCCTCTCACCTAAACTAAACTTGTGCTAATTATTCGCTTAATTATTTGTAAAAAAATGTTGACTAAAAATCTAAGTGAAAGAATGGAGGGAGAAGATGTATGTTTTTGTTATTTTTATTGATTTGGAAGGATAAATCCTTTGCCTACATACCCACAAATGGGATCAAAATCATGTAGTTCACCTTTCAAAAATTTCTTTTGGTGAGTTGGGTTATTTTTAATGATTTTGAAAAAAAGTTTTAAGAAGGAGATTAGAGGCCTCAAGGCATAAGAAAGAAAAAATAATGTGAGGTTGGTTCAATTTTAATTATGAAAAGAAAGTCTAAAATGAGAATTAAATTCATTAAGCATTTGATTAAGAAAATAAAAGGAAAAAGATCACTTGGTTTGTTTCCAAGGTTTGTTAAGAAAATATTTTGGAGTTTTGATTATTTGATTTTTTTTTTGAAATTTGATTTTTCTAAGTTAAGCGTAAACTAAATAAACTAAGCGTAACGGCGTGAAGTTATAAAAAAGCGAGAAATTTACAAAGGACGTTGGATCCTAAGCAAATCCCCAAGTTTAAAATGAACCTAAAATTACTAATAGTTTGATTTTAAGAAAAATAATTAGAGTCCATTTATTAACCTAATTTTGTCCCTGATTCATTTTTGGTTCTTGATTGCGGTAACGGCATAAAGCGGTAAAATAAATAAATAAAGTGTGTGATAGTGTCGGTGTGTGTGTCGGTGCATATTTTATTGCATAATTTACATGGTCCCTAAATACATGCTAAGATCTTGCGGAAAATAAATATGCGGAGAGAAATTAAATTACCTCTAATCCTAAATACTTCACTTAAAATGAAAAAGATAAATAAACCATGAATGATGGAAAATAAATATGTATGCAAACATAACAAAAAATAAATATGCAAGATAAATATAATAATAAAAAAAATGAGCTAAAAATGTTATGGTTAACAAAAGCATAAACATATATCAAAATAAAGGACATAAACAAATAATAATAATTTTTGTGGTTTTTTAGAAAAAATATAGAAATAAAAACAAAGTTATAGAAACTAAAAAATATTTAAAAGAGCTAAATAATGAAATAAACAAAAAAATGGCTCAAAAGTCCAGATTAAATCTGAGTCGTTGGATTAATCAAGAGACTCATATTTAATCATGGAAGATGTGATCACAGCCTTTCAATGAATCTAAAGGTGCAAAAGATAAGACATAACAAGTAACAAAGTAGTTTTAAAACACATGAATCCACCCAAAATCATCCTGGGACGTTGGATCTAGGATCCAACGGCCTAGTTTTGAGGTCACATGACTACACAGTAAATAAATGCACAGGATTTAAAACAGGAATAAATCAACAGCCACATGATGAGGATCAAGGGATGGAGAAGAGAGAGGAGGGAAAACCGTGTGAACCGGTCCGGTTCAGGAGAACCGGCCGGTTCTCGTACGGCTATAAAAGGACCAAGGGGTCCGGTTTTTTCATTTCAAACTTCCCTTTCTCTCTCTAAACACCAAAACAAAGAGGAAGAGAGAGAAGCTCTCTCCTCTCTCTAGAACCCGACGCCGGAGAAGAAAGGGTTGACGGTGGCCGGAGGCGCTCCGGCGCGGTGGTCAGCCCTAGCGCCGCCGCATCGGAGCTTTTTTTTGATAGATTTCTTAAAATTTTTTACATCAAAGGCCTCGTCTCCCTCTCCTCTTCACAGATCCATGATTAATTTTCACCAAAACACAACCATAAAGCCTAGATCTACAAAAAAAGGTTCGAAAATTTATCTCTTTTTACCTCTTCTCTCTTCCTTTCTCGAGTTCGGTTTCCGTTGGGTCTTGTTACTGGCCGTGTTGTGCGTTTGGCCTTGTTGTGTGGTGGTTCGGTTCTGTGTGTCTTGCTGCTGTGCGTTTGGGTTCGTGTCTGTTTGTGCGGTTTCGGTTCAGAGGTGTGGTGGTTCGGTTCCGTTGGGTGGTGGTTCGGTTCCGTTGGGTGTGTGTGGTGTTGTGTGCGATTTGGCTCTGTTTCTCTACTGTGTTGGGTTCATGTGTATGCTGTTCTTGTGATGGAGATATGTTGTTGTTCTTGAAATTTGTTCATTTTTTGGTATTTTGATTCTGGATTTTTGAAAAGAAAAATGGAATTAGGGTTTATTGATGGGACTTGTGCGGCTACAGTGTTCTTGGGCAGTGTGTATCCTTTATTCAATGATTAGACAGCTCTTTAAATAGTGACCACTAGGTTGGGGCTGAGAAAAAAAAACTGGACGAAAATGCCCTTGGCTGGACTGGTGTATGGGCCTGGACTGAAAATGGACTAAAAAATAACACACTAATAAAAATAAATAATAACAATAATAAATAAAAGGAAAACGAAAATATAAAATAAAATAAAATAACAAGGGCAAAATAAAAGGTAATAAAGAAACAAGATAAAAATAAAATAGTAACTAAAAAATAAAAAAATGTCCCTTCGGAACCAAATGAGGTACTTCAAAGTAACCTCTCTGCCGAAATTTCGTCTGAGATGACGAGACTTCTCAGTCTATAAAAGCGAGTAAAAATGAGAAAATAGCAGTGACACGCTGTTAAAACGAATAGATAAAAAAGATTTATATGGACACGAATTTGCGAAAAGGCGAATAAAAAGAAATCAAACGGTCAAAAAATGGGGTATGACAAATTATATCAAACATTTCGAAATACTTCTTTGTAAACTACGTTAGACGTCTCATCCGTATCTTCACCATCTTCATTAGTTATCAGTATCTCCAATCCTTCTCTGGATGTAACTCTGGAAACAACCACATATAATTGTCCATATGAATTAAACTTTTTTTTCAGTTTTGCTTTGAACATTAATTAATATTAGAGATATATAACAGCTAGTAATTGTAATTAGAGTCAAGATTATGTTAAACAGAGTTGATTAAGATAGTGAGTTAGATTTTATCTTTGCCTTATTGTAACAGTATATAAATACTCCTCTGTAACTAACTTTTCCATCAATGAATCATAATTCACATTCTGTTACAGAGTTTTCTTTCTCTTCTCTTTGAGCTTCAAGCTCTTGAAGATTCATCAATGGTGATTGATGAATTCTAACATGGTATCATAAGCAAAAAAAAATCCTGGTGCCTGATTCAATCTCACCGCTAGCTTGCCTGATTCAATCTAACTGCTAGCTTCTGCATCCTTCATCTTCCTCTTCTCTTTCAATTTCTATCAACTTTTTCGATTCCTATTCTTCTTTCAAATTCGTCACAACAATGGTGGAAAACGATGCATCTGCAACTTCGGTACCGATTCTTAACTCCGATACGTGCCGATCTACACGAATTTAAACAAATTCTCTTCCGATTCGGTTTTCGCACAAATTGTCGATTAAGCTCACCGAATCCAATTTTCTGTTGTGGACTCAACAAGTTGAAGGCGTTATCATCGCGAATCAACTGCATCGATTCATTGTCAATCCAAAGATTCCTGCTCGATTCGCATCAGAAGTAGATCACATGTGTAATCGCGAATCCGACGAGTATCAACAATGGTTAGTTCAAGATCAATCTCTCTTTATCTGGCTTCTTTCTTCACTTTCTGAGTCGATTCTTCCTAGAACCATTGGTTGTAAGCATAGCTTTCAGGTTTGGGATAAAATCCACAAACATTTCCAATCGATCATGAAAGCTAGGGTTAGACAACTTAGAACTGAACTCAAAACCACTAAGATAGGGGATAAACTAATTACTGAGTATATTCTTCGAATTAAAGCTATTGTTGATGCTTTACTTTTAATTGGAGATCCAATTTCTGAGCAAGAACACACAGATGCTATCTTAGAGGGGTTGCCTGTTGAATTCAATCCATTTGTGCTTGGCTATTATGGCCGATCTGATGTGGTATCAATCTCTGATCTTGAAGCTTTGCTTCTTGTCCAAGAAGTTCAAATAGATAAATTCAATCAAGATCTCAGTTCAATCTCTATGACGGCTAATGTAGCTCACAGAGGTGGAAATTTCTCTCAGTCTCATAGAGATTGCAGAAATGGCTACAGAGGTCGTGGCAATAGAGGAAGAGGTCGCTCTAATGGAGGTCGTTCTGGAGGTCAGAAACCTACTTGTCAGCTATGTTTGAAGTATGGGCATGATGCTTTTCAGTGTTGGTATCGCTTTGATGAAACCTTACCCCCACTTACACCAATGGTTCCCTCCAATGCTATTCCCCTTAATCAGCAGCCACCTGTTCCCACCGGTTCAACTGAGTCTTCACCAGCAAATTCTCCCAATGCTCTAGTTGCCACTCACCAACTGGCTCATGCTACACAAGAATTTAAGGGCTATCGTGATTTTGATGATGATTTGTGGTATGCAGACTCAGGTGCATCACATCATGTTACTGCTAGTGCTCGGAACCTGTCTCAGAGTCAAGCCTACAAAGGGTCTGATATGATTCATATGGGTAACGGACAAGGTTTGCATATTATTTCCACTGGCTATTCCCATTTTAGGTCTCCTTTTGTTCCTAGTGTTAAACTTAGTCTTAATAATGTACTTCATGTGCCTATCTAAGAAAGTATTGCTTGAAGGTTCATTGGGATCTGATGGCTTATACTGTTTTAGACGTCTTCATCATGCTCAGCATGTTCCTTCTGTGTATAGAAATTCTCATTCTTTGCATTTTCCTATTTCTGCAAATAATGTAAGTTCAGTTACCACTGAGAATACTTACAAAGTTTGGCATAGTCTTCTAGGACATGCCAGCTCTAGAGCTATTCATCATGTTTTGAACCTCTGTAATATACATCTTTCAAATAAATCATCTTTTGAATTGTGTAAAGCATGTTGTTTGGGTAAATCACATAGATTACACTCTCCTGCTTCTTCTAGTGTTTACTCCAATGCTTTTGATCTAGTTTATTGTGACCTATGGGGACCAGCTCCTATTCTCTTTGTGCAAGGTTACAAATACTATATTTCCTTTGTTGATGCACACACGAAATACACATGGATTTATTTTTTAAAAGCTAAATCTGATGCTATGAGAGTTTGCAAATCATTTTTTGCTTTAATTCAAAACCAATTTGGTACTCAAATTAAGTCCTTGCAAACTGATTGGGGAGGTGAATTCAGACCATTCACCAAGTATTTAGCTGATTTAGGCATTATCCACAAGCTTACTTGTCCACACACCTCTCATCAAAATGGCAAAGTGGAACGTAAACACAAACATATTGTTGAGTTGGGTCTTACCTTGTTAGCTCACTCCTCAGTTCCACTTAAATTCTGGGACCGTAGTTTTACACAAGTTGTTCACCTTATAAATAAACTTCCTACTGCTACACTGTCTACCTTTATATCCCCACACTTTGCACTTTATCAAAAGCAACCCTGCTACACCATTTTAAGGACTTTTGGGTGCTTGTGCTTTCCTCATACCAGGCCTTATAATTCTCACAAGCTAGAATTCAGGTCCACAAAGCGTCTCTATCTAGGTATGTCTCCCTATCATAAAGGTCACAAATGTCTTGCAGCCAATGGTCGTATTGTTATACCCTCATTTTGGACCTAAAAATACTCACTCAAATTCCTCTGCTATTTTCTAAAACTTTCAAATTCGCCGTGTTTTCTACTATGCTTCAGCTGCATACATTACTGTCTCAGTCTTTTAATTTTTTGCATAAAATCATACAAAAGGGTATTTTGGTCATTTCATACAAAGGAACCCGTTTTCAGTCCCTGCAATTTGCCCCTGAGTCTTTTCAATTTGTTTGCATAAATCATTAATCCAGTTTTGTACAAAAATCATCTTAGTTTTGCATCTGAGTCAGTTTGAGTCGTTTTTGCCCCAGGGGCATTTTAGTCTTTTCACATCAAATAAATTTTGGGCAGAGAGGTATTTTGAAATACCTCATTTTTGGTAGTTTGTTCGTTTTAGTCCATTCTGTCAATTTTAAACGTTTCACTTTACGTTGTTTTCAAATTATATTTTTTTAGCCAATTTTATTAATTTTACATTTTAGTCCAAATATTTTGCGAAATTGCATTTTAAGGCAGTCAGTTTTTTTTCTTTTTTTTTCTTTTTTAGAAGCAGTCCAAACCTTTTTAAAATTCCAAAACAGTCCCAATTCTTAATTTTCAAATAAATCCAATTTTTGTTTAATTGCAAATCAGTCCCACAGTTTCATAAAATTGCAGATTGGTCCAATTTCAAGTCCAAGGCCACGCAAGTGTTCAATTCCACGTGGCAGTCCCCTATTGGCTCGCAGGCACACATGGCATGCTATAAAAGGCACACAGTGTCAGAAATTCACAACTCAGATACAGATTCGCGCCACATCAACACAAACAGATTTCACTTTCTCTCTCCATTCGGTTACAAATCAAATCCAACAAATTCACCAAAAAGCTCAAGAACACAAAACCCTAACCGTTTTCCAGAAATCAAATTCAAGCTAAAACCATGGAATTAGTGTGAGCTCTCAGAGATTCAAGCTTGAATCCTCATCATTGAGCTCTGTTCCTTGCAATTCAAGCGCTGAATTCATCACCAGAAGCAACGAACTCAGTGCGATCACAAGGAGAAGATTGAGAAGAAGAAGGAAAGTGAAAGAATTCAAGGATTTTGAATCGGACAAGAAGAGGAAGAGGAAATTACCAGCTTGCTATTGAATCCGAACCAAGAATCAACAGAACAGGATTGAAAGTTCCAAGTTCTTGAAGGTTCTAGCTCAAATCTCCAATTGAAACTCAGGTAAACACAAGAACCTCATCTTTACACGTTCAAACACAACAATGAATCTCAAAACAATGTAAATCATCACGGATTCAAAGGCTTTGGTTCGAAATCACAGAAACCCTAAAATTTCCAGAAAAACTTTCAAGATTCTGAAGCTTACAACGCGTAACAAGCTTTGTAAACCGCTGAATCAACGCACAAAAAACGTTTAAAAGCAGAATCGAACCAAAAAAGAAACGAAACCAAAACCTTTCGAATCCGTGAAACAGAATCCATGATTCGCATCGTTCTAGTCGAAGCTTGCAAATTCAATTGATAGATTCGTGTTTAGAACCAAAGAACGAACTGATTGAAGCATGTTCAAACAATTTCTGGGTGGATTCAACAGTTTAGGGTTAGGGTTTGCAAAGGAAGAAGAGAGAACGGCGGAGAAGAGAGAGAGTGGAAGAGAAAGAATGAGGGAAACCGGGTTGAATGCCCTTTTATATAGGCTTATGGATCGGGTCGCTCCATACCCGGTCCACTCTCCCTTAATGATGAGTGTTGGATCAAGATCCTGATGGATCCGGATCAATCCGACGCTCCTGAAGCGTTAGTTTGATCCGGACCCATCAGTATCCGCGGGTTTGGGTTTTGTGACTATGGGCCCTGAGATTTTTGGTGTTTCTTTGATTTTTGTTGCTAATTACACCTTTCTCTCTTGCTGTTTGAACCCCTGGCATGCTGTAATTTTATGGAATACTTTGGTAATTTTTTCTATGGCATTCTTGGTATATTCTTGACTGTCTGATGATGTTTTTTCATGTTAAGATTGATAAAAATGATAGGGGAAAATTTCTTTATTAATTGGTATGTTTTGGTGCTTTTTTCGTGAATTTCTTTGTGTGATTTTTAGTCCAAATTTGTATCACATTATTCTAGTGCTTAGCCTCTGATTCTATGATGATTACCTTTGTTTCTTGATAGATTCATTTAATCTTGACAAGTTTAATTTTCTTTTGTTTTGGTGCATTATTCTCAATCTTGTTGAACTTGAATCTTGTGATATTCCATTTTTTTTGTTAAATTTGATTCTTGATTACAATTTTGGTGATGTTTCCATTTTTTTTTTGTTGTTAAATTTGATTCTTGATTACAATTTTGGTGATGTTTCCATTTTTTGTTAAATTTGATTCTTGATTGCAATTTCGTGATATTTCCATTTTCTTGTTAAATTTGATTCTTGATTACAATTTTGTGATGTTTTGCAATTATGTTTAGTTTGATCTTTGATGCCAATTTTGGTGGTATTTTGCAATTTTGTTTAGTGTGATTTTATGCCAATTTTTGTGATAGTTTACCATTTTGTTTAGGATTAGTATTTCATCATTATTTCATCTTGTTTTACTAACCATTTTGTTCTATGTCTCATGCACATTGCAAGCATTGCCTCACTCTCATTTGTTTTTCTTCCTTTAGTCACCCTTATACAATTTCCATTAATTCATGTAATATTTTAGGCTTAGTTTACCTTCCTTTAATTTCATGCAAGACTATAGAATGTAAAATAGGACCCGATGTAAAAGACTATGGACTATAATGATGTACACCGACACATGCACCGACACACGCACACACGTTGTATGTTCATCGCTAGGTGTATGTTTAGGATACGCAATACTTAGAGAAAATCAATCTTTTGAAAAATAAACAACTTCCATCACTTCAAATCTTTTTCAAACAAACCTTGGAGTCAAAACTCCAAAAGATTTTCCCTTTGTTTTCTTAATCAAAAATAAAAAATGAGCACTAATTCTCAACTTTAACCGTTTTTGTAAATAAATTGGACCAACCTCATTTGTTTTCAATTCTAATGCCTACACGGCTTCTTTCCCTTCTTCAAAATCTCTTTTTTTTCAAAACTAAAAAAGAACAAAACTCACAAAAATATTTTGAAAGAGAACTACATGGAATTTTGATCCCTTAAAAGGGTATGTAGGCAAGAGACTCACATCTCTCCAAGTCCAATAAAATAAAATCCAATCTTCTCCCTCTCATTCTTAAAACCAATCTTTTTTACAAATAGCGATAAAAGCAACGCATAAACGTAAAGCATAGTAAAACGGTTCCTATAGGATACTATAGTCATTGCGGGTGCCTAACACCTTCCCGTGATGAAATCAGCCCCGAACTTAGGATTTCTGAGGTTTTCTCGATTTTACCTCCCCCAAAAAAAATAGAGACATCAATGATTGAAAGGTTCAAATCCAATTAATGATTTGACACCCGAAAATCGCGATGACACGTATTTACATATCCAAGGATGTTGTTTTTAGTGAAACTGTTTTTCCTTATCATACTCTATTTCCTGATAATAATTCACATCCAGTTTCACCATCTTATTTTCCTCTGTATTCTGTGTAACGCCCACTTTAGATTATTTTAATTATTTAATTCTTTGAATTATTTGAAGAGTCTAGATATTTTTATATATATTATACGAGATGTGATGAGATAAGATTTATGTGATTTTAGTGATTTTTATGTGATGTGGTGGCTTATTTTATTGTTTAATAAAATAAGATTTGAAAATAAAATAAATATAGAGATGTGGGGTAATTTTGAGATTTTAGAGAGTTACGTGGGAGAAAGAGTAAATAAGATAAGATTTGTTGGCAGTATAAATAGGGAATATTAGGTTAAGAATAACTCAGTACGTACGATCAGTTTTAGGAGAAAAAGGGAGAAAAACCAAAGAAGGAGAGAAGAGGCAAGAGGGCTGCGATTTCTGCATATCAAGGTAAGGGTGAGCCTAGCAATTCAATTCTATTAAACTGCAACTCATCTAATTATAATTAACAAGTTTAGGGTTGATTTTAGAGAATTGGAGAATTAGGTTAATGTGATGAATTGATGGATAGATGAGGTAAAAACTGTAGATTGGTTGTAGAAATTGACTATAGAACCTAGAATAAACATAATGCTAACGTTTCAGTCGAATTTGGGGCTTAACATGGTGAAAATTGGGATTTTTGGTGAAAAAGTTCGTAATCCCGTACTCTGTTCTGACATCGTTCACCAGGCGAGAGTCGTAGCTCGCCACGGCGAACATATCTTCATCGCTCGCCAGGCGAGCAACCCAGCTCGCCATGGCGAGAGACCTATAACGCTTCGCCAGGAGAGAAATCCATTCGCCATGGCGAGAGAGACCCGTAATCTCTCGCCAGGCGAGCAATAGAGCTCGCCACAACGAGCAGTGCTGTGACAGAATGTCACGTTTTCTTTGTTGTTGCGATCTGTTTCACACGAGACCTTGGGAGTTGAGCTTTGGGTAGTACAGAAAGCTGTTTTTAATATAAATGATGATCTGTGATGATGCTTCGTAATAATTTGATGCCGTTGAGAATGATTTATGAATCATATGTGTATTATGTGAACTATATGTGTAATATATGTGATGCTTAAGTGATGAATCCTTGATGTTGCTATATGCCATGATTGATGAGTTGTTGCCATGTAGTTGTTTATATATGATTAATGCTGCATGTGTCGGTCCAAGATGTTTATGATGTTGCGACATTTTAAGATGTTTAACTTGTTTAAGTTATATAAGATGTTGATTCTCATGCATACTCATTCAGAGATGGGGGCTCATGCCCTGGAGTTTTTACCCACTAGCGAAGAGGGCTTATGCCCTGGAGCTTTTGCTCACTAGCGACGAGGGCTTATGCCCTGGGAGTATATTTATGCTCAAAGAGACGAGGGCTCATGCCCTGGATTGGTACCACATGCATTTAAGATGTTAGAGTTGCATAGTCAAGTGAAGTTGCATTGTCGAGTCAAGTTGTCTAAGATGTTTGTGAAAATGATATACAATGATACTTGTGATGCTAAGTGATGTGTGTTGTGTTGCGTTTATGAAGATGATTTATGAAGATGCTTGTGATGTTAAATGCTATTTATGTGACGTGTTTATGTGATGATTTGCTGTTAACTATAATTAATGAATTATATGTTTAATATAATTGTTTTGTGAATCTCACCCCTTCTGCTTGAAAATGTTGCTCTTCGTATGGGTAACTTGCAGGTAATCAAGAATAGGTGTTGTCGTGTGAGGACCATTCCTCGGTTGAGTCTTAGGTGCTCTGATACGTAACGGGATGGGGAACTTTGCTTATGTTTTCTATTCCTTGCGTATTATTTTTATGATTTTCATGATTACGATTAATATTGGGAATTTTAGACACTGACTTTTCAAGCGAAACTCTCAATTTTCATCAACCTAAACCCAAAAATCGATTATAAACATTACACTGTGAATAATCTAAGGTCTGAACATCAATTTAACACAACAATTCATGGCAACTCATATACTTTCTACAATTTTTATTCACAATTCAAAGACCTAATTTCTCAAACAACAAAGCTATGAACAACAACATAAGATTAACCCTAATCCACATAACTCACAACCTACAACTTTTGTCAAACCCAATTTCAGAAAAACATACTTAAGATTAGAGAATATGAATCTCACCCTTACCTTAGATTGTTCTTCTGAAATCAACAACAACGTTCTTCTTTCCTAGGGTTCTCTCTCAGTTTTCCTCTTTTTCTCCAAAAATTGTACGTGTTCTCCTTTTTCTAATCTCTCCTTACTGACTCTTAACCTAATACACCTTTTTACTCTTATCGCCACAAAATTACTCTTCCCCTTTATCATATTATTTCTAATAATGATATTCCTCCTCCACTTAGAATATTAACACACCAAATAATGCACATAATAATATATTTCATCAATATATATATATATATATATATATATATTATCAATCAAATAATAACACACTAAAAATACAATAAATTAATAAAATAATAAATAAGAAATTTGGGCGTTACAATTGTGGGTGCTCTCCAATATCTGACAATTACCAGACCTGAAATAGCCTATAGTGTAAATAAGGTGTGTCAATTTATGGCTAATCCTTTGGAAACTCATTGGAAAGGTTTCAAATGTATACTGCGGTACCTTCGTGCCTCTATTCACTTTGGCCTCCTACTCTAACATGCGGTTTCTGTCAGTAATATATCTCTTAAAGTTTATTGTGATGCTGACTGGGGTAGTGACCCTGATGATAGGAGATCCACATCAGGATACTGTGTTTTCCTTGGACCAAATCTCATCTCTTGGTGCTCCAAAAAGCAGAATCTTGTTGCTCGCTCAAGCACTGAAGCTGAGTATCGTAGCATGGCCTTAGCAACAGCTGAACTGATGTGGGTTCAGTCTCTATTGAAGGAACTACAAGTATCCTTTCAGACTCCCACCTTATTCTGTGACAATCTGAGTGTGATCTCGTTATCTCATAATCCTGTGTTGCACTCACGCACCAAACACATGGAGCTTGACATTCACTTTGTTCGGGAAAAAGTATGCAACAAGGATTTGTGTGTCTGTCATGTTACCACTGACAACCATCTTGTTGATATCCTCACCAAGCCATTGTCTACTTCCAGATTCTGCAGCATGCGCTCTAGCCTTACCATCATAGACTTTCAACCTCCATGAGTTTGAGGGGGCATATTAGAGATATATGACAACTAGTAATTGTAATTAGAGTCAAGATTATGTTAAGCAGAGTTGATTAAGATAGTGAGTTAGATTTTATCTTTGCCTTATTGTAACAGTATATAAATACTCCTCTGTAACTAACTTTTCCATCAATGAATCATAATTCACATTCTGTTACAGAGTTTTCTCTCTCTTCTCTTTGAGCTTCAAGCTCTTGAAGATTCATCAATGGTGATTGATGAATTCTAACAATTAGTAGTAGCTAATACGTGGAGGAGCACCCATTATGAGCTATCACAGATCAAAAAACAAAATCATCCTTTGTTTTTAAGTCCCAAAATTACGTAAAGAATAAACAATAAACAACATAATAAAAACTCATGTAATAAACTACAATGACATGAAAATAATAATTTGAATCAAATAACAAATACTTTAGTTACAACCAAACAAAATACTTATTAAGATAGATCATCCATATGTGATATTTAAGAAGAAAAAAACACTATTATTGATGAGAAGATAAATGCAAACGACTGAGCCTCGCCAAATTTATATTTATATTAAGTACAATTTTTGTGTTTCTTATTCTCAAGGAATAAATTACATATTTTAGCCATACAAACTTTGAAATTTAGCAGCACTACACACAATCCTTGACTACTTCTATCAGTTCATTTCTTTGAGTTTCTAATACCACTTGTCAATTGCCAACCATTATTACTAATACAATCTATCTCTTAGGACAAAGTCTGCTGCCACACTCTTGGAACTTTGATCAAACTTCAACTGCAATTTTCACCTAATAGATCAAAGGCTTGTTGAATTGTTTTTCATTGTCATTTTTATGCAACGTCACTTTTACATGTGCCCTGCACCTTTGCATAAAGCATGGTTGCTAACACAAGCTCCTCCACAGTCAATCATCATAAACCATTACTCCTAAGAAACGTATTTCTCCCAGCTTGAAACACCTTAAATCCATCTTTTAGTTATAATAACAACCATGGTGCCTATTTGAAGTTGTTAGCACCTGCTAAATACGTAAAGTAATAAGCCTCACAACAATAAAAGCATTAGGTAATGAGACTGACAACAATAAATCATTATAAGGAAGACTCTTGAAATTAATAGTTAGAAAGTTCTATACAACAACAACAACCAAGCCTTATCCCACTAAGTGAGGTCGGCTACATGGATCAAATTACGCCATAATGTTTTATCATAAACCAAATTTAGATCCAACTCATTAACCTCTAAGTCCTTTCTAATGGTTTCTCTAATAGTTTTCCTAGGTCTTCCTCTACCTCTTTTAACATGACTCTCCTCCATTTGATCTACTCTTCTTACAACGGCATCTCCGGGCCTTTTCTTTACATGCCCAAACCATCTAAGCCTATTTTCTACCAACTTTTCTATTATAGGTGCTACCCCCACTCTCTCTAATGGTGTCATTCCTAATCCTATCATGTCTAGTCTTACCACTCATCCAGCGCCACATCCTCATCTCTGCTACACTTACTTGAGTCTCGTGTTGACTCTTAACCACCCAACACTCCGTACCATACAACAATGTCGGTCTAACTGTTGTCCGATAGAACTTTCCTTTCAACTTAAGTTGTACTTTCTTATCGCACAAAACACCTGAGGCTCTTCTCCATTTCAACCACTCAACTTGAATACGATGACTTACATCTGTTTCTATTTCTCTGTCATTTTGTACTATAGACCCAAGATATTTAAACCGTGTAACTTAGAAAGTTCTATACAGTAGCAAAAATTTTCCCAAAGAAATTCTTCTTGTATTTGCTTTATTCTTCATGTTTACTTCACATAGTCTTGTTGCATAAAACTAACATTATTTCTAAATAGTTAATAGGACAAAAAAGAAAAAGAGACTAAACAAACAAAAACAACACCAATATTCATGAAAAGTTCAAAGCAATTGCTATTTATGAAATAGGTTATAATAAGTAAAATTTTAGACCATTGTTGCTGGCCATCATCAAATGGAGAGAACACTAAATGTAAATAATAGCTTCATTTCTTCCAGTGTCATAAGTTCTTCAAAAATCATGAGTACTACCCACAATCACTTTTTTCTAGAGAAATACTTTGTCAAACCTCATCCTTCATAAGTTCATAGGAAATATGTCTTAAAATGAGGACATGAAAAGGGTTTGTTTTAGTCAAGTTGGAATATAGCAGATACCAAAGCTGTGATGACAATAGCTAGAGGGTTGAACATTGCACAATACAAGGTACCTCTTCCTGATATGCACCATGACTGAATGAAAAAGCTAGCTGCAATTCCAGTTCTTGCATATAACCTGCATGAAATTTGTAATGGTGAATCCAAAGTCCATGCTTGAATGACATAATATAAATGATTGTGTAGCTAATAACCTCTGAAATTTGTCTTACAGAAAAATATTACTACGTATGGTATATACTTGCCTCCATTACACATATTAAGTAAGAATCCCATCACCTAAACTCATTGTCTTGTTTCCTTTGTTTACTGATTCCATGCAATTTTACTTAAAAAGAGAAAATGTGTGTCTTCATTGTTGGAACAAAGGGTGTTTCACAATTATACCACTTAAGTTTTGATGATAACAAGGTATTAAAAATTATCAATTGGATATGCTAAATGTTTATTCAAGTGTACAGGACCATTATCAAAGATTTATTTACAAGAGGTTCTGATTGAATGAATTAAAGAGCAAAGAAATTTTAGACTGAAGCTTGAAGAACATCTGAATGAAAGCGCTCCTGGAAAATCAGAGTCAGAATGCGTCTGAAGAAAGAGCTTCTGAAGATGACGTCATCAGAAGCAAGTTCTTCAGAGGCAGACTCATCAGAAGCAAATGGTATCCAGAGGCAGATTCATCAGAAGCAAAGATTCTTCAGACACTGAAAAGCGTTGACAAAGCATAACGTACGAAAAGTACAACCACTATGCCTACGCCTGTTCCTGCAACCACCAACTCTGCACAGTGTCTTCTATACACGACAAGAATAACAGTAACTAAAGCAGAAACTTTTCCATATTTGATGGAATGGATTTGAATTTGATTTCATTGTACAAGCCTCAAATCAAGCAAAGGATCAAAGGTGTCAAATCAGCTTCGGTAAAGAAAAAGTGATGAGCTGGCAGTTTCTAACGTCTCTCAAACTCTCTATAAATAGAGATGAAGACTTGAAGAAACATATATAAAAATAGATACACGCGAATTGAGTTCTTCTCTCATATTCCAAGTCGCAAACACTGCTCATCAACAACTTAGATAATTCTTACAAAAGCTCACATTTTAGAATTTCTAAGTATCTAAGAAAACAGAGTCTGTTCTGTTTCGTTTTGTCTTGTGAATACCTCTGATTGTATATCAAGTATTCAAAACTCTTTTCAATTCTCTGTAATTGTTTTAAAGTCTCTTGCTTGTGTGCTTGAGCATTTGAAGTCTCTTTCTTGTGTGATTGAGCAAAGGAAGTCTCATACTTGTGTGTTTGAGCAACTTGTAATTTGATATTACATTTTAGTGAAACTCTCCTTGGAAGTGCAAGGAGGACAAGACTACTTCCGGTTTGTGGAAGGAACCTGTATAAAATTGCTTGTGTCTTCTTTCTTTCTTGCATTTGTTCTTTATTCCGCAGCTAAGACTCTGAACTCTGATCAGAGTCTGAACTCCATCAGACTCTGTATCCTGAGAACAGTGTTATTTTTCGTAAGAAAGAAACGTTTTTGAAAACACAATTCAACCCCCCCTTCTTGTGTTTTTCCCACCTTCATTCATTATAATAACCAAAATAACTTGAAACTTTATAAAACCACATGAAAGCTATACAAACACATAAGTCACAACTATATAATTATACTCAACAACAACAAAACAATTTAAAATGTTGAAACAACGTTAAAAAAATATGGCTATAACTTATAAGCATACTCATGAAATTATAACCGGAACCTCAATGTTGGACCACTTTTCAAAAATCAAAATGTTTGACCGCTTTTCATATAAGCATAAAATCTATTTTAGCCAAAAAATCAAAACTTGTCACTTTAAAAACCAAAATGAATGATTCAAAGTATTGGATTATGATATAATGAGTAGTTCATATATTCAACATCAATTTTTAAAGCATTGCTTGAAAATCAAAGTTATGGGTGAAAGTTCACATAAGCATTAAATCAAACACATAACAGATGCAAAAGTAAAAAAGAAACAAAACAAAGTACATTTAAAAAGTGATTTGGATCAATTTGTGGCATTTCATGAATCTCAAATTGCTTGATAATATTTATAAGAAAGTGTAATGGAAAGTAGGAGAAGAAAATGATAATTGCTTCACTTAACACAGAATTATCGTTCAGACTTCAATTAGATCAACATAAAAGTTTTAATTTTTTTCATTCGATTGTATTTTGCAGTTATCATCACCATGAGATCTTACTCTCAAAATTAAACATAAAATTTTCCAACACATGGGAGATTAACATTGTTGAAGTATTTTATTCGATGACGTACACTCAATCTCAAAACAAAACTACTCAATGCTTCAACCTAAATACCAAATGATAAAATTTAAACAACAAAAAACCTATTAAAAAGAATGAGCTTTGCTATTTTTTACCGTAAGCATAGGTTATAGACGGATTATACTCGTTTCTCACTATAGTAGCAAAAAACCTACTACCTATTATACTCGTTTCTCACTATTGTACATCCACATAGTTAAGCGTAGACCTGAAAATATTAACAATAATTAAAGCCAAATTCTATGAGATTATCAACTAAAACAATGAAGCTAGCTAGTAATATACCTGATCATGTATGCACTTCCCTCTCTGCAGAGCACCAAAATGAGCACAAGCTAACAACACCGCGGATAACGCGACAACATTATATCTGACCTCACCCCTCTTCACCATATCACTAAACAAACTAAAAGCCTCTGCCGAGAATCCATTTTGTGCATATACAACAATCAAAGAGTTCCAAGAACAAACATCAGTCTCCTCCATCCCATCAAACACTTTCCTAGACACACTTATCTCCCCACACTTAGCATAAGCATCCATCAATGTATTCCCAACCGCCCTCAAACCCTTTCTTCATCACAAACCCATGAACACATTCAGTCACACTCTTCACACAAACCCTCACACAAACCGAAATAACACAACCCAAAAGAACAGAATCCACACCAACACGGACACTTTTGTCATAATCCCTCTCCACAACCAACAACAACTCTTTAAACAAACAAACAACTTCCCGGAAATCATAGAAGTCCAAGAAACAACATTTCTTTCAGGAATTTCATCGAACAGTTTCCAGGCATCGTTCAAATAGCCACATTTAGAGTACATATCAATAAGAGAAGAAGCAACAAAGATATCAGAACCGTATCCAAACACAAAAGCTTGCTGGTGGGTCTGTT
Source organism: Medicago lupulina (assembly GCA_958299785.1). Classification (NCBI taxonomy): domain Eukaryota; kingdom Viridiplantae; phylum Streptophyta; class Magnoliopsida; order Fabales; family Fabaceae; genus Medicago; species Medicago lupulina. Next base: position 34,228,989 of record OY283143.1, read on the forward strand.
TTCCGGCACGGAGGTCGGAGGGGAAGAGCAGGATTTGATAATGCAAGGGTCTGTTTTTTCAGCCCAGCCTATTCCCTCCCACCCTAACATGAAGTTAATTATCTTAACTAGATTGATGACCTGTGCGCCGCACGGGTCTAATGAGCTGTAATAAACTATTTAATTATGTAATTTCAACTCATAGAAATAATTGTTTGAACCAATATTTAAGAACAAAAAATGATAAGTGTAAAAGAAAATTAAAGTTTACGGAAAGGAAAAAAGTTGAGATAAGAAGTGGGGGACAGTTTTAGAGGTTTGCTAAGAAAGCGTAATTAATTTAAGATTCGTGTCGTGAATATATATTTTAAAAGCGAAATTAATTCAACCAAAACTTGTGTGGCATAATGGCAAAAACACTATAAGAAGTTGGCTCAATATAATTCACAAATCATAAGATAGAAAGAGTTGGGAATTAAATAGAGAAGAGTAATAATCACGTAATAAAAATAATTCAAATTGATAATTATAGAATTTGGATGAGTGACCAAGAATTTTTTCCAAGTTTATCACTCATCATCTCAATAAACATTACCAAATGCCTGAAGTGCTAACTAATATTTCTAAAGAGCTCTTCTAATCTGTTACAAAGATTCCATTAAACACAATTACAAATAGTTTATAAAACTAACTCTTCATGGTTTATACAATTGGCAGTTCCATGTCATTCATTTGATAAAAAAAAATCACATACTTTACTCATTCCCTTGTCAAAATAAGCATTAAAAGACTAAAATATTGACCTATTTTTCTTCATCGTCATCTCCAATGAGTTTCCGGAAGAAAAATAAACATATCTAATGGGTTGTTGATAAGATCCCTCTTCAAAATCTATCCACTAATATTATACCTATACAACAAAATGTGATACACAGAGTATATAATAAATTCAAATTTTTCAGTCTACAAACAATTGTGCCAAAATCCCTTCTCAACTGGTATTCATGGCTAAGGCTGCATTCTGCCATACTTCAGACTTAATTTTTTCCAGAGGTCACAAAGTATTCAGGAACGAATAACACATCTACAGAACTGAAATATATAGAAAAAGCAAAGAAACTAGAACGAATAATCTTATCAAAAAACTAAAATATGAGCACTACATGAAAATGGAAAATTTAAGAAAGGATCACATAATAATGATGACATAGAATATCATAGCTCAAACAAATGATCATACATACCAGATACCTTCACTTTAAGCAATATTTGAACTTTACACCTAATATTTGTTAGTTTTTATCTACATCACTTTCACCATATGTATTAGGAAAACCTAACCAAAAACTCAAATGGATTATCCACAAAATTTAAGGGATTGAATAAAAACGTAAACTTATTGCTAATATCAGCCAAACCAATTTTTTTAATCAACATTTGTGCTTTAAATAAGCATAAAATTAGGAAAAAAATTGTGGCAGCTCAAAATCTAAGCTTTGTATTTTGAAGCAAACAATAATCATTTATCAAGGCTGACTCAACCAAAGGGAAAGCCAAAATATGAAGAAGACAAAAAGGACATCAAGAAGAATGTTCAAATTGCTACTTGTAATCAAAAGATTATATCTTGCCTCAAGTTTCAACAATAATCTTCCACCAAGACATTGCCGGTGGAAGTCACAATCTGAACTTAGAATAAACTCTTACCAAGACATTACCAAAATCATATATATCATCCCATCCAGGAAAAATAAGTTTCTTTCCTTGGAATGCATTTGAAATTCCCATGGTCCCATAATATTTCTTAAGTTTGCGTTGTTGTATAACAACTTCAACAGGAGATAAAAAGTCATGATGTGTCCAAAAAGCATCCATTCTCAGCATATTTACCCAAAAAGAACAATGAATTCTGGTACTTATACAAAAAACAAAGATGAATAGATTAACACATATGGAACATATATCGGTCATACATCTTTATTATATTCGACACACATGAGCATGATGAACTAAAGGTAGTTTGCAAAATTGTCGAGGGCCTAAAGTGCACCCCTCTTTTCATGGACCTGCGGGATAATTGCACGGGTCAAAGTCTAGTAAAGTAAGAGAAGGTACATAAAGTAAAAACTGAAATCATGAGTAGCAATACTGGCGATGGCTGCAGGCGAGAAGGATCTAGGAGAAAATAATAACGTGTTTCACTATCATTCTTCCAATTCAGATACATACACATTTGCGTAAAAAAAATTAAGTGACCGCTACTTACTCAGTATCTTCCAAGGTTATGTCAATTAGCTTACTCTTCTTGCCATTAACATCTTTCTCCTTTAACACGTCTTTCTCACATATGAAAAGAAGGATATCGACACCAAAATATTGGTGTGTTTGAAAAGAAAAACAACTTTTTCTAAGCCCTTAAGTTTACTTTCTGTTGCAATTTTGGCCCTCACGCCAATTTTGACCTAGTCAACGGACACGTGTAATTCTTTTAGTTTAAAAATTATTTTATTTTTTGTTTAATTAAAAAAAAAAAAAAATTTTAATTTACAAAAAAAATATTTTTTTGTTTTTTAATTACAAATAAAAAAAATTAATTACAACTTTTTTGTTTTTTTATTACAAAAATTAAAAATAAAAAAATTATTTATTTTTTATTGTTTTAATTACAAAAAAAAAATATTAAAAAATACAAAAATAATCAAAACATTACACATGTGGCGTCCACGTCAGCGTTGACTGGGTCAAAATTGGCATGGGGGGCCAAAATTACAACAGAAAGTAAACTTAGGGGGCCTGAAAAGAGTTGTTTTTTTTAGGAGGCCAAAATCACAACTTTGAAAAACTTAGGGGGGCAAAAGTGTAATTAAGCCAAGAAAAAATACACATAATTTATTAACATTAGTACCACCAGGCAAGGAATCCATAATAATACACAATTGTAAAATCTATTTAAATCTCAATTCACTTCCAAACAAACCAAATATATAATGGAATAACAAAGTTAGAAAAAAGTTATAGGACAACAACAACATCATAGATTTAAAAAAAAACTACAAATTTCCTAGATTGATGATGTACGAACAAATACCTTTAGATGAACCATATTACCTTCAAGTGCTTTCATTCATCTTCAACTTTGAACCTACACGCGGAGGTGTGAATACGACCGCCACACATAAAAATAAAACAACCCTAATTAGAAATTTCAAAAACATAAATTGGTTCAAAAAATCTAATGTAACTAAAATATAGCCCAAAAACATTTGATATAAGATAATTTCACAATTCCAACCCTTCTCTATTATTCTATTTCACTACAATCAAACAACCCCAAAACCCAATCAAATTTGATATAAGATAATTTCACAGTTTCAATGTGAATGATCTGATACTATAAGAGAAAAAGATCTAAGCAACTATCGAAACTAAATCCTCATCGAAATTGCTATCCTGAATCGTGGAAGAATTCAGAGGCTCTACCATTGCCTCAACTATTGGAGAAGACTAATGTTGGGCGTTGTAATGGAGTAACAAAGTTAGAATTTTTTTTTTACAACAACAACAATATCATAGATGTAGAATTAAGATCAAATATATAGTAGCATCTTCAACCTAATTAAGGATATCATAATCAAATTCAAACAAAGTTCTTAATTCACATAATTAAAAAGGGATTAAAATTAAACATTCGCAACTCACTAACATGATAGGTCTTCGACATCGAACAATCACCGTTCTGCCGCCATCTTCGATTCATCAGATCTTCCGTTCAAGAAATTCAGTCAGCAATCAAATGACGAAGGGCATAAAGGGAAACCAGAAACCAATTGGGTTGGCCATGGGAAGGGCAGTACGATCATGGAGAGGGAGAGAAGGAGAGAAACAGAGGTCTCATGGAATGGAATGAAGCTGGACAAATGAATGAGTTTCAAACAGGGGTGTTAGCGTGTGTGGGAAGCAGTATAGATGGGTGGCATAAAGGAGACGGTGAGAGAGAGGAAATGAAGAGAGAATTCGGAGCGATGGATGCTCTGTTAATGAATATTTGATGAAAGAGAAACTAAGCATTGGAAACATAAAAGTTAAACATATTTAAATTCACGTTAAACAGATAACCAAAAGCCACCCAACTATTTAGGTCTGATTTTTTGGGAAAAAATTTGAAATTCAAATTGCCAAAGACTTGGGAGGGAATTTTTAGGGTTAACACTAACAACAATTAATGCATTAGATTTAGAGGGAAATTTTTAGGGTTAGTATTTGCAAACCTAATAACATTAAAGAGTAAACGATGATTAATATTAGTAAAACTGTGGTATCATATATAAAAATAAAAAGACTAACCATGCTCATGTTAGAGCAAAAATAAAATCTTTAAGTCTTTTAAGCAACTTTTTAGAGGCAAAAAAGTTGTTTCAGATTTTCTAATTTTTGTCAATTTTTTTAAATGATTTGATGTCATATATATAAAGTTGTAAAATTTTTTACACAACTTTTTAGAGCAAAAAAATATATTAACATTTTTCTAAGTTGTGGCCTTTTTTTAAATGATTTGGAATCCAAGGCCTTGAATGTGTTCCCGTAATTTCCCTGGACCCATACTCAAAGAAAAGGGGTCATGACACAAGACGAAGTAAAGCCCTTAAAGTGAAGGTGAGAAAAACACAAGAAGGGGGGTTGAATTATGTTGGCTTTTTTCTTCCTTTTCTCCTACTGAAGTCACTGATCAGAAGCAGTTAGAGTACAACTTCTGAAGTGATGTTCAGATACTAAATGCAGCGGATAAACAGAGAGAGAGAGAGAGAGAGAGAGAGAGAGAGAGAGAAGAGAGACACAAAGCAATTATACAAGTTCCTTCCACAAACCGGAAGTAGTCCTGTCCCCCTTGCACTTCCAAGGAAAGTTCACTACAAATGTAATATCTGATTACAAATGCTCACTGCTAAAACTAGCAAGAGACTTCAAATGCTCAAGCACAACAGCAAGAGACTTCCTATTCTCCTGAACACAATCAAGAGACTTATGTGCTCAAGCACAAAAAAAAAACAAAAAAAAACAAAACAGAAACCACAAAATGTTATCCCTAGTATGTCTGACCCAAAGATACCACCAAGTATACACTTCAAGTGGCAGGTTCCACGCCGTTGTGTTGGTTTGAGTCAGGTGAAAGTTCTTTGTTAGGGTCGGATGTTGTGAAAGAGACGACTGCGAAAGTTTAGATGATTCAAGAGAAGATGAAAGCGTCTCAGAGTAGGCAGAAGAGTTATCATGATAAGAGGAGGAAGGACATTGAGTTTCAAGTTGGTGATCATGTGTTCCTAAGGGTGAATCCCGTAACCGGTGTTGGTTGTGCTTTGAAGTGTCGGAAGTTGACATCGCGTTTTGTTGGACCATTTGAGATTGTGGAGAAGATTGGAGCTGTAGCGTATCGGATTGCGTTACCGCCGTCGTTGTCGAATCTTCATGATGTGTTTCATGTATCTCAGTTGCGGAAGTATGTGTCTGATGAGTCTCATGTGATTCAAGTGGACGAGTTGGAAGTAAGAGATAATTTGACGGTTGAGACTTGGCCTGTTAGAGTTGAAGACCGCGAGGTGAAGCGTTTAAGGGGCAAGGAGATCGTTTTGGTGAAGGTGATTTGGGTTGGACCAACTTGAGAGAGTGCTACTTGGGAATCGGAGAGTAGGATGAAGTGTAACGCCCTCTTTAATTATTTAATTATTTTATTAGATGATATGGTATATGTTTATATATTATATGACTTGTGATGATTATGTGACGTATTTGTGACGTATCTGTGACGTATTTGTGACGTGTGAAGTATTATTATTTTATTGTTTAATAAAATAATATAAGTGATGTTTATATGAATATTTAGTTGGTAAATAAATAGATGTGGTGGAAAAAGATAGAATTTTAAGAGATGGGGTTATAATTATAATTAAGAAGAGTTGTGTGGGTTAAGAAGGAATTAGTTAAGTTGTGAGGGAGTATATAAGAGAAGTAGGTTAAGAAAGGAAGGTTTTGAGAACGCGTACAGACATTTGGAAAAAAGAAGAAGAACGGTCAAGAGAGAAGAGAAAGCTAGGCTGCAAATTCTGCAATTTTTCCAGGTAAGGGTGAGCCTAACTTCAATAGTCTTAATGTTAAATCATCTGTTCCTGATTAGCTTAGGATTTGGGGAAGAATTGAGGTGAGTTTTGAGAACTAGGGTTAAGGTGATTTTGATGAATTTGATGTGAGAATGTGTTGCAATGCTGTATAAATGTGTTACAGAACCTAGATTATCCCCTAGGATGTTATTGCTGATGAATTAGAAGCTTAATTGGAGAGAGTTGGCAGGTTTTGGTGTGAATTGGACTGAACCCGTGGTGGTTCTGAGATCGCTCGCCTGTGGCGAGCAGATCACTCGCCGTGGCGAGTAACCCTTGGTTGCTCGCGAGGCGAGCAGTATAGCTCGCCGTGGCGAGCTTGTCCCTTAAATTTAAGATTTTTGCCAAACTTTAGATGGTTTTGAGTGCCCCTATATTTATAGAGATGACCTGTGAAGTTGGTTTGGTCAAATTTAATTTAGAGAGCTTAAAAATGAGGATTTTGTTGAAAAATGTCAAAAAGGCCAAAGCACCCAGTATTTCTCGCCTCCAGCTCGCCCCCAACTCGCCTTTGGCGAGTGAGCTGCTGGGAGTACTCGCTTGTGGCGAGCAGATGTACTCGCCGTGGCGAGTTAGTTGGTTCAGGACTGTTTGTTGTTTTTGCGATCTGTTTCGCATGGGACTTTGAGAGGAACCCTTGGGGTAGTATTAGTGAGGTTTTATATCCTTAAGTGTATGCTGTAAAGATGATTGCTGATGAATTACTTGAGCTGTTGATAAATGATGTATGGTTGAAAATAAGTGATGTTTAAACCTGATGATTATATGATTGTGATGATGATACGTGTTGTGTTGTATGTGATTAATGAGATGATGTTCTGCCATGTAATTATTATTAACTGCATGTGTCAGTTTGGAAAATGTAATGATGTTTGCGACGGTGCATTAAGTTGTTAAACGACGAGTCCATGCATTTGCATATATATATGAGACGGTGGAGCTTTATGCTCAAAGCGACGGTGGAGCATTTTCTCAAAGCGACGGTGAAGCATATTAATGCTATAATTATATGGTACCACATGCATGATGTTGAGACGTTAGGTGTTGCATTTAGTCGAGTCAATTGTGACATATATGAGATGATGTTTGAGACGTTGATGTGTGATGTAATGTTGTTAAGATGATGTTTATGATGTTGTTATGATGATGCTTATGATGATGTTGTGATGTGCTATATTGTATACGTGATGAGTTGGGTGTATGAATTGTTAATCTTGACTTATGATTATATGTTAATATTATTGTTGTGAATCTCACCCCTTCTGCTGGAATTGCCGCCTTGTGGGCAAGTGCAGGTACCCAGTCTTAGATGCGTTGATGCGAGGATGTGTGAAGTTAGGGTTGCTCTGATATGTAACGGGATGGGGTCTTTTGTGGAGTCTATTCCTTTATGTATCATGTTTGATTAAATGTTGACTTTTGTGATGTTGAACTAATAATGTTTTTGAGACGTTTGAATGGCTTTTAAGCCGAGACATTTATGAGATGAGACTTTTGAATTCCGCTGCTTAATTGGATATTTTGTGTAATTGATAAATTATATTTGAAGGTGTTTTTAAGATGAAATGTGACACTCCTTTTGAGAAGTACTCTGATTTTATATGATTTATTTAAAGAAATTTTTAAGACGGGAAATTGGGGTGTTACAATTGGTATCAGAGCAGGTCGGTCCGTCCGGCCAAGTAGAGAGTCGAGTGACGTTGTCTTAGAGTAGAATAGTATTATTGTATTATTCTGACTCATGTTTGTTTCCAGAGAACTAGATGGCTGGTAGAAACGATGCTGCTCTTGCTGCTGCTTTGGAAGCAATGGCTAATGCTGTGGGCAATCAGAACAACGCTGGTGGTAACGACGGGACTAGAATGTTGGAGACTTTTCTGAGGAATCACCCGCCTACCTTCAAGGGGCGTTATGATCCTGATGGAGCTCAGATGTGGCTCAAGGAAGTAGAGAGGATTTTCAGGGTCATGCAATGTGACGATGTGTAGAAGGTGCGGTTTGGTACGCACATGCTTGCGGAGGAGGCTGATGATTGGTGGGTTAGTCTCCTACCTATTTTGGAGCAAGATGGAGCTGTGGTGACGTGGGCTATTTTCACGAGGGAGTTCCTTAATAGATACTTCCCAGAAGATGTCCGTGGGAAGAAAGAGATAGAGTTCCTGGAGCTTAAGCAAGGGAACATGTCGGTGACCGAGTATGCGGCCAAATTTGTGGAGTTGGCTAAGTTCTATCCGCATTATGCACCCGAGACGGCTGAGTTTTCAAAATGCATCAAGTTTGAGAACGGGTTGCGCGCTGATATCAAGAGGGCTATCGGTTATCAGAAGATTCGTGACTTTTCTGAGTTGGTGAGTAGCTGTCGGATTTATGAGGAGGATACTAAGGCTCACTACAATGTAGTGAATGATCGGAAAGCTAAGGGCCAGCAGAGTCGCCCTAAACCTTATGATGCCCCTAGAGATAAAGGGAAGCAAAGAGTAAATGATGAGAGGAGACCCCAGAAGAAGGCTGCTCCTGCTGAGATTACTTGTTACACTTGTGGCGAGAAAGGCCATAAGAGCAATGCATGTACTGTTGAGGTGAAGAGGTGTTACCGTTGTGGTCAGAAAGGGCATATTACTAGTGACTGCAAGTTTGATGATGTTGTGTGTTTCAACTGCAATGAGCAAGGACACATTGGTTCGCAGTGTAAGCAACCCAAGAAGACTAAGACTACTGGGAGAGTGTTTGCATTGACCGGCACTCAGACTGAGAATGATGATCGCTTGATCAGAGGTACTTGCTATATTAATAATACTCCTTTAGTTGCTATTATTGATACTGGTGCTACGCACAGTTTTGTTGCTTTTGATTGTGTTTCTGCCTTGGGTCTTGATGTTTCTGATATGAATGGAGAAATGGTTGTCGAGACTCCAGCTAAGGGTTCGGTGACTACTTCTCTCGTATGTTTGAATTGTCCTTTATCTATGTTTGGCCGTGACTTTGTGATGGATTTAGTGTGCCTACCTTTAAGTGGTATGGATGTGATTCTGGGTATGAACTGGCTAGAATACAACCGAGTTCTTATCAACTGTTTTAGAAAGACGGTGCATTTTTCTTCCGTCGAAGAAGAGTGGGGCGCAGAATTTCTATCTACTAAGCAGCTGAAGCAACTAGAACGTGATGGAATGTTGATGTTTTCGTTGATGGCTTCGTTATCTTTAGAGAACCAAGCTGTGATTGATGGGCTGCCTGTTGTGAAGGAATTTCCTGAAGTTTTCCCTGATGAGATTCCAGATGTGCCACCAGAGAGGGAGGTTGAATTTTCGATAGACCTTGTGCCGGGTACGAAGCCGGTGTCAATGGCACCTTATCGTATGTCTGCTTCTGAGTTAGCAGAGTTGAAGAAACAGTTGGAAGACTTGCTTGAGAAGAAGTTTGTGAGACCTAGTGTTTCACCATGGGGAGCTCCGGTGTTATTGGTAAAGAAGAAGGATGGTAGCATGCGGTTGTGCATTGATTACCGTCAGTTGAACAAAGTGACGATCAAGAATAGGTATCCACTTCCGAGAATTGACGACTTGATGGATCAGTTAGTGGGTGCAAAGGTATTTAGCAAGATTGACTTGAGGTCAGGTTACCATCAGATTAAAGTGAAGGATGAAGATATGCAAAAGACGGCCTTTAGGACGCGTTATGGTCACTACGAGTATAAGGTGATGCCTTTCGGTGTTACTAATGCGCCTGGCGTGTTTATGGAATATATGAACAGAATCTTTCATGAGTACTTGGATCAATTTGTTGTGGTTTTTATTGATGATATTCTGATCTATTCTAAGACTGAAGCTGAGCATGCAGAGCATTTGAAGATTGTATTGCAAGTGCTGAAAGAGAAGAAGCTGTATGCTAAACTGTCTAAGTGTGATTTCTGGCTAAGGGAAGTAAGTTTTCTTGGCCATGTTATTTCTGGTGAAGGTATTGCGGTTGACCCGTCTAAAGTTGAAGCGGTATCGCAATGGGAGACTCCTAAGTCGGTTACGGAAATTAGAAGCTTTTTGGGACTAGCTGGTTATTACAGGAGGTTTATAGAAGGATTCTCTAAGTTGGCTCTTCCGTTAACGCAGTTGACGTGTAAGGGTAAGTCGTTTGTTTGGGATGTGCACTGTGAGAATAGTTTCAATGAATTGAAGAAGCGCCTGACGACGGCTCCAGTTTTGATTTTGCCAAAGTCTGATGAACCTTTTGTGGTATATTGTGATGCGTCCAAGTTGGGTTTGGGAGGTGTGCTTATGCAAGAAGGTAAGGTGGTAGCATATGCTTCGAGACAATTGAGGATTCATGAGAAGAATTATCCGACGCATGACTTAGAGTTGGCAGCTGTGGTCTTTGTATTGAAAATATGGAGACATTACTTGTATGGTTCAAGGTTTGAAGTATTCAGTGATCATAAGAGTTTGAGATATTTATTTGATCAGAAAGAGCTGAATATGAGGCAGAGAAGGTGGCTTGAGTTATTGAAGGATTATGATTTTGGTTTGAATTACCATCCTGGTAAAGCAAATGTAGTTGCAGATGCCTTGAGTAGGAAAACTGTGCATATGTCCGCGTTGATGGTGAAAGAATTTGAGTTGTTAGAACAATTTAGAGACTTGAGCTTGGTGTGTGAAAGAACACCTCAGAGCATAAAACTGGGAATGTTGAGAATTGATAATGATTTCCTGAAGCATATCAAAGAAGCCCAAAAAGAAGATGTCAAGTTTGTAGATTTGTTAATTGCTGGTAATGAGACTGTGGATGGTGACTTTAAGGTCGATGATCAAGGAGTGTTGAGATTCCGAGGGAGGATTTGCATTCCTGACAGTGAAGAAATTAAGAAGATGATTCTTGAAGAGAGTCATAGAAGTAGCTTGAGTATTCACCCGGGAGCTACAAAGATGTATCATGACTTAAAGAGGTTGTTTTGGTGGTCTGGTTTGAAACGCGATGTGGCACAATTTGTGTATTCTTGCTTGGTTTGTCAAAAGTCGAAGATTGAGCATCAGAAGCCGACTGGTATGATGGTATCCTTAGATGTGCCAGAGTGGAAATGGGATAGTATATCCATGGATTTTGTGACGAGTTTACCCAATACTCCTAGAGGGAACGATGCTATTTGGGTAATTGTTGATAGATTAACGAAGTCTGCGCACTTTCTACCAATCAACATTACTTTTCCTGTGGCTCAGTTGGCGGAAATTTATGTTAGAGAGATAGTTAAGCTGCATGGTGTTCCTTCGAGCATCGTATCTGATAGAGATCCAAGATTTACTTCTAGATTTTGGAAGAGTTTGCAAGAGGCGTTAGGATCTCAGTTGAAGTTGAGTTCGGCTTATCATCCGCAAACAGATGGTCAGTCGGAGAGGACGATTCAGTCGTTGGAGGACTTGTTGAGGGTTTGTGTACTTGAGCAGGGAGGGGCTTGGGATAGTCATCTTCCATTGATAGAGTTCACGTACAACAACAGTTACCATTCAAGTATTGGAATGGCGCCGTTTGAGGCCTTGTATGGTCGGAGATGCAGGACTCCGTTGTGCTGGTTTGAGTCGGGTGAAAGAGTGGTCTTAGGACCAGAGATCGTTCAACAGACTACTGAGAAGGTGAGAATGATCCAAGAAAAGATGAAAGCGTCGCAGAGTCGACAAAAGAGTTATCATGATAAGCGTAGAAAGGACCTTGAATTCCAAGAGGGGGATCATGTGTTCCTGAGAGTGACTCCTTTGACGGGTGTTGGACGTGCTTTGAAATCGAAGAAGTTGACTCCGAGGTTTATAGGACCGTATCAGATTTCAGAGAGGATTGGACCGGTGGCGTATCGTGTTGGATTACCACCGCACTTGTCGAATTTGCATGATGTTTTTCATGTATCTCAGCTGAGGAAGTATGTTCCGGATCCGTCTCATGTGATCCAAAGCGATGATGTGCAAGTTAGGGACAACCTTACGGTTGAGACCTTACCCGTGAGGATTGATGATCGGAAGACGAAGACGTTGAGAGGCAAGGAGATACCTCTTGTGAGAGTTGTTTGGGACGGAGCGACGGGTGAAAGCTTGACTTGGGAGCTAGAAAGTAAGATGCTGGAATCCTATCCAGAGTTGGTTGAGCGAGGTAAATTTTCGAGGACGAAAATCCTTTAAGAGGGGGAGAGTTGTAACGCCCTCTTTAATTATTTAATTATTTTATTAGATGATATGGTATATGTTTATATATTATATGACTTGTGATGATTATGTGACGTATTTGTGACGTATCTGTGACGTATTTGTGACGTGTGAAGTATTATTATTTTATTGTTTAATAAAATAATATAAGTGATGTTTATATGAATATTTAGTTGGTAAATAAATAGATGTGGTGGAAAAAGATAGAATTTTAAGAGATGGGGTTATAATTATAATTAAGAAGAGTTGTGTGGGTTAAGAAGGAATTAGTTAAGTTGTGAGGGAGTATATAAGAGAAGTAGGTTAAGAAAGGAAGGTTTTGAGAACGCGTACAGACATTTGGAAAAAAGAAGAAGAACGGTCAAGAGAGAAGAGAAAGCTAGGCTGCAAATTCTGCAATTTTTCCAGGTAAGGGTGAGCCTAACTTCAATAGTCTTAATGTTAAATCATCTGTTCCTGATTAGCTTAGGATTTGGGGAAGAATTGAGGTGAGTTTTGAGAACTAGGGTTAAGGTGATTTTGATGAATTTGATGTGAGAATGTGTTGCAATGCTGTATAAATGTGTTACAGAACCTAGATTATCCCCTAGGATGTTATTGCTGATGAATTAGAAGCTTAATTGGAGAGAGTTGGCAGGTTTTGGTGTGAATTGGACTGAACCCGTGGTGGTTCTGAGATCGCTCGCCTGTGGCGAGCAGATCACTCGCCGTGGCGAGTAACCCTTGGTTGCTCGCGAGGCGAGCAGTATAGCTCGCCGTGGCGAGCAGTATAGCTCGCCGTGGCGAGCTTGTCCCTTAAATTTAAGATTTTTGCCAAACTTTAGATGGTTTTGAGTGCCCCTATATTTATAGAGATGACCTGTGAAGTTGGTTTGGTCAAATTTAATTTAGAGAGCTTAAAAATGAGGATTTTGTTGAAAAATGTCAAAAAGGCCGAAGCACCCAGTATTTCTCGCCTCCAGCTCGCCCCCAACTCGCCTTTGGCGAGTGAGCTGCTGGGAGTACTCGCTTGTGGCGAGCAGATGTACTCGCCGTGGCGAGTTAGTTGGTTCAGGACTGTTTGTTGTTTTTGCGATCTGTTTCGCATGGGACTTTGAGAGGAACCCTTGGGGTAGTATTAGTGAGGTTTTATATCCTTAAGTGTATGCTGTAAAGATGATTGCTGATGAATTACTTGAGCTGTTGATAAATGATGTTTGGTTGAAAATAAGTGATGTTTAAACCTGATGATTATATGATTGTGATGATGATACGTGTTGTGTTGTATGTGATTAATGAGATGATGTTCTGCCATGTAATTATTATTAACTGCATGTGTCAGTTTGGAAAATGTAATGATGTTTGCGACGGTGCATTAAGTTGTTAAACGACGAGTCCATGCATTTGCATATATATATGAGACGGTGGAGCTTTATGCTCAAAGCGACGGTGGAGCATTTGCTCAAAGCGACGGTGAAGCATATTAATGCTATAATTATATGGTACCACATGCATGATGTTGAGACGTTAGGTGTTGCATTTAGTCGAGTCAATTGTGACATATATGAGATGATGTTTGAGACGTTGATGTGTGATGTAATGTTGTTAAGATGATGTTTATGATGTTGTTATGATGATGCTTATGATGATGTTGTGATGTGCTATATTGTATACGTGATGAGTTGGGTGTATGAATTGTTAATCTTGACTTATGATTATATGTTAATATTATTGTTGTGAATCTCACCCCTTCTGCTGGAATTGCCGCCTTGTGGGCAAGTGCAGGTACCCAGTCTTAGATGCGTTGATGCGAGGATGTGTGAAGTTAGGGTTGCTCTGATATGTAACGGGATGGGGTCTTTTGTGGAGTCTATTCCTTTATGTATCATGTTTGATTAAATGTTGACTTTTGTGATGTTGAACTAATAATGTTTTTGAGACGTTTGAATGGCTTTTAAGCCGAGACATTTATGAGATGAGACTTTTGAATTCCGCTGCTTAATTGGATATTTTGTGTAATTGATAAATTATATTTGAAGGTGTTTTTAAGATGAAATGTGACACTCCTTTTGAGAAGTACTTTGATTTTATATGATTTATTTAAAGAAATTTTTAAGACGGGAAATTGGGGTGTTACATGAAGGATTCGTATCCAGAGTTGTTTCCTTCAGGTAAATTTTCGAGGATGAAAATTCTTTTAGGGGGGGAGAGTTGTAACAGCCCGATTTTTGTTATTTTGTTTTTAATTAAATTATGTGTATTTATGTATGCTCATATGTGAATTATTTGCCCTTTGATGTATTTTCGTGAGTTTAGTGATTAGGAAGGTATTTTGGTCTTTTGGCGAGCAAGGGTAAAATAGTAATTTTGGTCGAGAATTAATCGTAGCATTTTAGTAGAACCGATTGTTTAGTGATTTATTAAGTTAGTTGTAGTAATTTGTATTAGTGTTGGTTGTTGCGAAATATTTTATTGTTAGTAAGATAGAAAACTAATAGGTGGCGTAATTAGAATTAAGTCCAATTATTATTTCATGGGTTAGGCCCAATGAGTATGAATATATATTCTAACTATAGGGAGAGAACTAGGGTTTAGAAAACTTTATTCATTTTCACAAGAGGCAAGAGGCTAGGAGAGGGAGAAGAAGAGAACTTGTAAAGGGGAAGAACTTGGGAGCTAAATTGAAGCCTAGGATTTGAGCATAGAAGATTAGAGGTAAGGGGGCTAGACTTTAATCATAATCTCTTTTTCTACCCCTTTCTCTTAAGTGATTCTTCAATTAAGTGATTTTGAAAATAAGTGCTTATGTGAAAATTGGTGAGTGAATTCATGTTTAATTGTTGATGATATGTTTGTACATGTGAATTGAATGATTAAGTGTTGTTGAATATTGAATTCATGTGTCAAAAATCATGTGTATGAATATGTTGTGTTTTTGTGAAAAATGATGAATAATGAAGTTGTGGTTTGATGAACTTGGAATGAATTCATGAATAATTGTGTTGATGATGTTTGAAAACATGTTGTTGATGGATTGGTATGATGAATATGTCATTGGTGAATTGATGATGAAAGTTGTTGTTGTTGTTGAATAATTTCGAAAGTTTGGTGAAATTTTGAATTGGAATAAAAATAATGTTTGATTCATGAGTTTTGAGCATTTTGGTGTATGTGTTTATGTATATGACCTATAAACTTCATTTGGGACGAGTTTTGAGTATGGGAGAATCAAAATTGGAGTGTTGGGGAAAAAGGGTTTTGAAATTCGAAGTTTTTTTCTGGACTATTGAGAGTTCGCTTAAGCGACGTCTAAGCGAACCTCAAGCGAACATGCCTAGTTCATTTCTGGACGCAGTTCGCTTGAGAGAACCGTAAGCGAAGCGTAAGCGAACAACAAAGTTGCTTCTGTCAAGAGTTCGCTTGAGCGAAGCGCAAACGAACCCCAAGCGAACACGCCCAGAACAATACTGAGACTTGGTCGCTTAAGCGAACCAGCCGTCGCTTAAGCGAACCATGCCCTGTTCAGCCACACTTGAATTTTTGTTTCGTGTACTTGAGAACCAATCCTAACTTTCTAAATGTTTTCCTTGACTTATTTAATCATTACATGTGTACCTAATCCTTTGGAAACATCGTTGGCATGGATGTGGACTTAGTTTCATAAATTGTTCATAATGTTTGGAAAATCGTCCAAGAACACAATTTTTCCGAAAACTTATTTTCTCAAAGACAATGATGTGGGATTACTTACATATGCTGCCTAGATGATTAAATAAATGTTCTTGAACTATTTCTTTGAGAACTAGAATGCCTTGCTTTGAAAATGGACTATGTTTTGAAAAGTAACATTTTGAGCCGAACTTTGCGAAATTTGAGAATTCATAGTATTTGGCCGATGAAATACTTATGTGAGTGTACCTTCACTCATATGTGATTAGTATACTTCTTTAGTAGAGGCAATTGAATCATTTTGATTTCGTTTTGGGTCATTGGTCTATATTGTTAAAGTAGTGAGTCATATTATACGAAACTAGTTGAATATACATTCATTGAACTTTTCTACTTTGGAATTCTTCCGTGAATGAGATTGAATGTGAATATGTGTTGATGGTGATTATATATGTTGAGTGCATATATGTTGTTGGTGATGATATATGTAATGTGCAAATATGTTGTTGATATTTCTCATTCATGCTATTGGTGATGAATATGTTGGTGCAAGCATGAATTGGAATGTGTTAGTGTGGACTTATAAAAATTACATGAAGTATGTATTGTTGTTGTCGAGTCCTAGTTCACACACGTTGTTGTTGTTGTCTTTCATCTCCAATTGTTGTTGGATGTTGCGGTATTCCTTATTCGGGGTGATTATTCGGGGTGATATGACGTGTTTATAAGCGTCAGGGGCGACGACCTCGGAGATGAAATAAATTTGGTACCACACATAGTTGAGTCGGTCTAGTCACATTGTATGTTTCTAGGAAGAGTCGTGTTTGTTTATGAGCTTCGTGCGAATACTTGTTGGTACTTTATGTGCTTGTTGATTGTTGAATATGGAACCTTGTGCTTGAATGTTCATTGTTGAGAATGTTTGAGTTCATGATTGTTTATGCAAGATATTATTGAGATGCATGCTTAATCCTGTTTGTTTTGATTATGATTAATGTAATACTAACCCCTAGTGGTCTGTGGATGGGTAGACGACATGCAGGTTTAGATGCTTTTGCTTGGTGTGTATTGCTTTGAGGAGCGGGAGCTTCCTCGTTTATGGCACATGTCTAGATTAGGCTCTGATCTAGGATTTGGTGCATGTTGTTTATCTTTTGGGATTTTATTATATCATGAGTTGTATCTTGTGGAGATTATTTATGTTGTTGGATTTATCTTATGTTGAAGACATGACATTTATGTTGAGATGTATTTGATTCCGCTGTGACTTTATGTTGGAGTTTTATTCATGCATGACTATGTTGTTGACTATTAGTGGAAGTGACGACTATTTCTTATGTATTTATTTAAATTGCATGATTTATTGCTTAATTAGAAATAGGGCGTTACAACCAACATTGGATTTACCTTTTTACTTGTGTCTTGCTCTCCAACAACGACAGCCAACACCAACATTGCATTTACCTTTTTACTCTTGTCTTGCTCTCCAATTGCTTGCCTTTTACTCGTCTTTAGAACCCATTTTACCTAGTTATTTTCTCATATTTTTACAAATTTATTCCACAGTATTTTACAGTTTATTTCCCAGCATCTTACTGTTTATTTTTCAGCATCTTATTTTGTTTATATCTCAGCATTTATCTGTTCATTTTGCAAACACTTTGCTCGTTTATTCCTCAATTTTTATCCATTTAAATCTTCTTCTTTTTTTACCAACATTTTATCTGTTTGTTTTACAATGTTTCACTTTTATTTTCCCGTTTTACTCGTCTTTAAAGATCGAGAAGTCTCGTCGTTTCAGACGAAATTTCGGCAGGGAGGTTACTTTGAAGTACCTCATTTGGTTCCGAAGGGACAATTTTATTATTTTGTTTTTTTATTATTATTGTCTTTTTATTTTATTTTATCAATTTATTATTAATCCTTTTATTTTTTTTTTATTTTTTTTAACTTTTCAAAAGAAAAGTCACGTGAAGGACTTTTTCTTTCTTTTCTTTTTATTTTGTTTTTTATTTTTATTATTTTAAGTCCAGTCCATGTGTCCACATTGCATTAGTCCTTGCAGTCTTTTTTCTCCACGTTTCAGTCAGGGGTATTTTGGCCATTGCAATGTATCAGAGAAACCCTCAAGTGACAGTCTATAAATAGACTGTCATTTTTTGTGCACTATTCACGAGACACTGTAGCTGCAGCCACACAGTTCCCGAGCACACACCAATTCCCTTTCTCTCTCATCAAATAATAGATCAAAACCAAGGAAAAATATCAAAAAAAAACTATGAATATTCATATGAACATTCATGAGTTCAACATGAATATTCATCTTCTTCACAAAAATCTCCAGTAACGTATTCAAGCCATAAACCTCAACATCATAAACTCAAACACCAACCACTTTTTTTTCCTTTTTTTGGATCAGACTCATACAACAAGAACAACAACATTGTTCGCGATTTCAAACAAGAACGGTAGCAAATCGGACTCATACAACAAGAACAACAACACTGTCCTCGATTTCAAACAAGAACAGTAGCAAATCGGACTCATGACAACAACACCATGAAGCTCTCTCACTGAAAGATCCGAATCGAAGCAAAGGAAGGAGAGAGAGAGAGAGAGAGAGAGAGAGAGAGAGAGAGAGAGCAAAACCGAATCCAAAAGAGGGTTAGATCCGAAACTTTGAATGTAGATCTAGAAAAATCCGTGAAGTGTTTGCAAAATCTAAGGCCATATTCGTAATCTATGTAAAAAAAGGATATTTGAAAGTGTATTTTTTTTTTTGAAAAAAAAAGGTTGTTATCTTTTTCGGCGCGACGGCGCCGCCCTGTTGGGTCGGCCACCACCGCGCTGGCGTGGCTTAGCTCACCGGAGAAGAAGGCTGCTTTTGCAGACCTTCTCTCACTAGATTGTTGTAGAGAGAGGAAGAATATGTTTAAAATGAAAAAACCCGTACTCTTGTCCTTTTATAACCATAAGCAAACCGGTCTGGTTCACCTGAATCGGACTGGTTCTGTTCGGTTCCCTCCTATCTCTTCTCAACCCTCAGATCTTTATCCCTTTTTGATCAAATTACTGTGTTTTGTTCTCTTTTAAATCTTGTATGTGTTTGTCCATAGCATAACTATGCAACTCCAGGATTAGGCTGTTGGATCTAAGATCCAACGCCCAAGGATGCTCCTGTCTTGAGATTCAGTGTGTTAGACCCTTGTGTTTACTATGTGTTTGTCTTTTTAGAACCATTAGATCTTTGATCTAACGGTCCCTGTTTTTTTCGTTTTTAATCTTTTATTTTATTTTATTTTATTTTGTGTGGCTGTAATGAGCCTTTTTGTGATTAATTTTGGACCCCTTGATGCATCAAGTGGTCCAGATTTAATCCAGCTGAGCTATTTTATTTTTATGTATTTCTCCTTTTTTTTCATTTTTCTCTACACCATTTTTGGCCTTTTTCAAGTTTCTTTTATTCATAAAAATTTGTTCCTATCTTTTTATTTTTTCTAGCTTCAAAATTTGTTTTTAATTGCTTATTTTCATTATTTTCTTTTGATATTTGTTTGGTTTATTAATTGTGGTTTGTTCCAGGCTTAATTTATTTTATGCTTACTTGTTAGTTTAATTTTGCTTAGAATCTTTGCATGCATATTTAATTTTTGTCATTCATATTTATTTACTTTTTGGCCATTGGATTAGTATGTATAATTAGGGAATTGATGTAATTTATTTCCGCACATTTTATTTCTCGCCCTTATATTTCTCTTGAGACCATAGAATGTATCTAGGAGGTTATGTAATAATGTAGTAACACATGCACCGACACATATGCACCTACACTTTATTTTTACCGCACTTACGCCATAATCGCGATTGAGGACTAAATGAATAAGGGACAAACTAGGGCTAAAAACTCGATTAATATAAATTGCCTTAAATCTGAACAACTAGTAATTTTAGGTTGAGATTTTAATTTGGGATCCTATATCCCCGTTCTTATTTTTACATGTTTCGGTTACGTTTTACGTATAGTTTTTTTACCGTTAGCTAAAAAATCAATTTTTTCCAAAAAAATCAAATAATCAAAGCACAAAAAATATTTTCTTAAGAAACCTTGGATTTTAACCCAAGTGATCTTTTTCCTTTATTTTTCTTAATCAAACTTTTAATCAATCTTAATATATATATATATATATATATATATATATATATATATATATATATATATATATATATAGGCTTACTTTCATGTAATTAAAATCAACCAACTTCACACCATTTTATTCTTCTATACCTTGAGGTCTCGCAACCCTTCTAAAAACCTTTTTTTTCTAAAAAACTTTAAAATCAACCCAACTCACCAAATTTATTTTTGAGGTGAACTACATTACTTTGATCCCATTTTTGGGTATGTAGGCAAAAGACTTATGTCTTTTCAAATCAATAAAAACAACAAAAAAAAACATACTTCTTCTCCCTCCATTCTTTCACTTAGACTTTAGGCAATATTTTACAAATAAATAAGCAAGCAATTAGCACCAGATAAGTTAGGCAAGAAGCTCCTTCGGAGTACCGAAGTCGTTTAGGGTGCTTAACACCTTCCCTATTCGAAACCAACCCCCGGACCTTGATCTCATAAGGGTTTTTACTCACTTTTTTCCTTCCCATGAATAAAAGTTGAGAGTTCAAAGATTGAAGGTTCAAAACCAATTAATGGATTGATACCCGAAAATCTCGAGCACAGGTACCAATTGGATTCCGTAGATAACTTTACTGTTAATGAATTCACCAACATAATAAACATCACCAATTATGTTATGTAGAAGCTATGTAATCAACATCACCAATTACATTCTTCAATCCACCTTAAAATTACTATGAATGCATGGACTTCATGCAAGGACTCGACAATGCATAACTCACACACACACACACACACACACACACACACACACACACACACACATATATATATATATATATATATATATATATCAACATAATAATCATCACCAATTATGTTTCTCATCAACATTTGCATTATCAAATAAATACATCCACACAATCAAATATTCACAATTTAACAAGTCATCATCAATTCATCAAGTTAAAATTACCAAGGAAATCATCATCAAACATCAACATAATCATCATCATAATCGTCATCAAACATCAACTTAAAGAAACAACAAGTTTCAAAATTACATTTCTGTTATCCGAGAATTTTGGAGGCTATTATTAAATACGGTCAAACAGGTTGACCGAGTGATCGAGGTCTTTATTTCGTTGTATTTCTATCGAAGTTGGATTTGCTGGGAATATTTGAAAATATGTGTTTTAATTCGACAGTTGGAAATACTCCAAGGGTAGCAATCCCTGGATGAAAAATCGGAGCAACGGAAACCTCTTCAGAAAACATTCGAAATTCAAATCGAATGGATAAAGTTAGTTCATGGCAATTATAGTTATTCGAATTTGGGTAGTTATTTTCTATTTGTATATATAGTATTTTTCCCAAAGGAAAAACGGTCACAATTCAATCATACACAAAACTTACACTCTAATTATCCGCATGGAAGTGAGAAACGAGTCACAAGTTGCAATGTATGAATCTGTGTACCAATTTACATTCAATCAATGCAATTTAAGTTCATTTTCTTAAATGTCTTTGCAATTTATTCATTTTCTTTAAAGCAATTTATTTACTTTTATTTATACCAATTTCGATAGGATTCAACTGGG
Source organism: Medicago lupulina (assembly GCA_958299785.1). NCBI lineage: Eukaryota > Viridiplantae > Streptophyta > Magnoliopsida > Fabales > Fabaceae > Medicago > Medicago lupulina. The sequence goes on from OY283143.1 coordinate 34,250,677, forward strand.
TTGAATTCGATCATTTTCCTTTGCTTTTTATCATCAAAATCCTACAAAAACAATATCAATGTATCAAAATAACAAACGAAAATATGTCCTAAGATTTACTGGTTGATCTTGCAAGTAAATATCTTTAAACCATCGGTTGTTTACCAAAAATCAGTGTAAACAATTTCACATAAAACACGAACAACTAACCATGTCATGGCAATCAACATCTTAATCACTCAATCATCATTGATTCGTTCTTATTTAATCATATCATCATGAATACAAATTCAATTACAGTCATCCAGTTATAAAACCATATTTTACCAAGTTCGTCTATTTTCATAACTTTCTACATTTTCAAAGTAATTCGACAAAACAAAGTATACGTGATCAAACACCTCAACAAAGCATATACACTACTCAAATATGATTACAGTAGCATATGCATATAGCTATCATAGGACAATTCCATTTCAGTAAGTTCGTCTCATTTTATCACTTTTCAAAAGATTTCCCTTTTCAAAGAAAACCCGAGTTAAAGTTCAAGGAAACCATCCATAACCATTTTTAAAAATCATCATCACAGTATACAACCTGAACCACATCCTTTTTCCTTAAGAAAACGAGTTTCCAGAAAATTATGCGTTCTTGAACATTTTAAAAAAGTTTGATTAGATTCACAAAGCCAAGTCCAATCTAATTCATTTGATGCTTCCAAAGGTTTAGAAAGCATAATTACAGTTGATTACATCAAAAGAATCGGTTTGGAACTATCCGGATCGATCTCGAACGCTTGGAACGACCCAAAACATGGGTGTTTGTTCTATGCAACTCACCACATCGAGCTACACCAAAACATGTCACCCTGTTCTTGGTTGTTCCCTCTCGGGAACTCCCTAATTTCCACCCAAAATCCCATTTTTGATCCCCTTGACCCCAAACTCGTTCCCAAATTGTGTTTACTAGTTTAGATACTTTTAAAGGCAATCAAAAACATCACAAACATGAAATCAAAACACCAATTCACATCAAAATCATCACTTAGATCATTTTTCACCAAAAACCCTCAATTTTCTCAATTTTCATTCAAACTTACAAATAACCACACCAATTCAAACCCTATCAACAACATCATATTTACTAAAAAGTCCTAGTAAGATAATAGAAATATATAGAGAGTTTCTCTACCTTCTTTCTAGATATTCACCACCGTCGGAACCTTACACAAACACTTCCTCCTCTTCCTTTTCTCCCACCAATCCAAATCTTCATGCCTGATGTAGCTTCAACTGCGGTGGTGCGTCAGCCTCTTTTCGGCGTCACCACCTTAACCCCCTTGTCGGGTGGTTTCAAGTGGTTGTCGGCGAGCTAGTTGCTCTGCCGAATGGACCACTCCGGTTCGATTCAGATTCGGGGTTTTCATTGACCCGAATATCTGTTACCTCTTGGTTCTCGATAGTGGTGGGTTCCTGCCGCCTCTGACCTCTCTCTAATCTCTTTACATCTCTTCCTTCCTTCATCCCGTATGTTCCTAGCCTTACACACGCGCACAATAGTTGTGTGTCATACCCCAATTTTTGACTTAATATCCTGCATTCATACGCCTTTTGACCCTGATTAATCTTTGACTTTTCAAAGGAAATTTCAGCATCCTGCATTCATTTTTTGTTCCGATTTTGGGCTGTCTTCTCACTTTATTTTTATTATTATTGGTCCTTTTTATTTTTAATTTATTTTCATCTTTTATCTTTATTTTTATTTTCTATTTTCTTATTTTTTATTTTCATTCTAGTTTTTATTATTTTTCATTTTTAGTTTATTTTCATTTTTATTTTAAAAATTGTCCAAAGAGTCAAATAATGTACAATAGGTCAAAAATCAAAAGTGTTAGGGTCCAATTTCTTTTTTCCAAACACGCCTCAATTACAGGCAATACACAGGAGTCAACATTGTTTCTTTCCTTTTTCCATTTTTGCAAAAACGCGTTCCACACTTAACAGCATTCATCACCATTTAATCAATTTAATCAGAATTTAATTTTTGGTCCAAAATAGAATGGCACATTTTGAAAAAACCATTTTTACGAACCTGCAACATACAAAAAATACAGCAAGAACACCTTCATTCCAATCAAAACAGTTACAACAAACAATCAATCAGCCAACAACCTTCAAACCCAATATCATCACAAGAACCTACATAAAACCAGCAACCAAACTCATACCTCCACAAAAATCATAAACCCCACAGCCACAATCCAGACCGATCCAACAAAGGTTCACCCTTTTTTTGTTTTGTTTATTTAAATAGTTTTTTTTTATTTCATTTTATTGTAAAAAGAAAAAAGAAGACAAATAAGAAAGAAGAAGCCAGGCGATAGAGAGAAGAAAGGAGAGAACATGAGGTAGGAGAGAGAAAAAAACATGTGGAAGTGAAGAAGTGGGAACGGTGAGGTTATTTACATAACCTTGTAATCTAGTGCCCATGGGTGCATGTCTTACCATGCACCCTCGCACTCTAACCCCTTTGATCCAATCCAGTTGCCTGTGTTTGACCCTTCTGAATTTAATCAGGGCCATCTGATCAATCAGACGGTCCGTATTAATTCATGTAGGCTGATGCGCCCTTGGCCCTCTCAGTGAGCCCAATCAGCCTTTTTACCACTTTCTGCACCCCACCTTGATGATTGGACCCCCTGCATTTTATTTCTTACATGCATTTTATTTTCTTTAGCATTTTTTTTCTCTTTTCATGCATCTTTATTTAGTTTAGGTTTATTATTCTGCCCTTTCATTATTCATTCATCATATTTATTTTTCGTCATTTATTTTTATTGTAAGCAATTAGAATGTAATTAAGTCAATGTAATCCATAAATGAGAAAAATGGGGTGTGTGTCTTTTTATTTCTTTACTGCTATATATATATATATATATCAATAAAATGCAAAAGAATGGGTTAGGTTAATGGGTTCTTGTGGTGATCCAACGTCACCATGAAATCCACACGCTTTCATTTTCTTTCTTAGTCAAATTTCAAATCAATTTTAATTCTACTTTGAGTCAATTTTCTTTCAATATAGAAAATACAAACCAATTCTTATTTGCTACTTGGCTTTTTATTTTAAAACCTTTTTCAAAAACTAATAAAAAACACAAAACCAATCAAACGGTAATTTCTACCCCAAACTACGAGGTTTTGATCCTTCACGGCTACGTAGGCAAAAGACCTAGTCCTTCCGAATCAAAAAATGTAAATAAAATCCTTTTTCTTTTAATTAATCAAACTCCTTTTTCTTCCTATCACCATTCTTCTTTTCCTAAAAAATTAAGTAAGTTTATAGCACAAAAAGATAAAATGAAGTCAAAAGGTTCTTGTAGAGTACTACGAACATAAAGGGTGCTAATACCTTCCCTTTTTGTAACCAACCCCCGAACCCCATCTAAATTAAATACTTTTCAAAGTCGTGAAATAAATAGCGAGTCAAAGCTAATTCAAATAGCGATGATCTCCAAAAAATGACGTGACAGAAATGGAGACTTCACTAGGGAACAATTCGAGGGTTGAGCCTAACTTGGTTTTATTTAAAAAATTTGTGCTATAACTTGCTTAAAACAAAAAAAAGAAGAAGATGGAAATACGTGTATATATGTTCTCCTTCTTCTTTCTCCTTTCTTAACGTGAGTGGTGAGATAAGTCCTAACCCGAGCTTGAGAGAAATATAAGATATGAGTGGTAGAATCATAGTGACATTCCGAGAGTATTCTCGTGTTTTGGAACATATGATATAACTACACTTAGCGAAGGATCTTGAAGTAGTATATGTCGGCGTGTGTTGTCACGTTTAGACGTTTTTCGTAGAAGCTAAGGACCTTTAGTTACCCTTAACACATCTTGGCCTCTTAGGACGTAGTGCGGTGGCTAACGAGGTGTTGTCTTGGTGTTAGTCGACACGCGATGCTACACTCAAACGAAACTTTCCTATGATCGTTGTTGGAACGGGTGTTGTCCCGTCATCCAATAAAATTCGGAGGGGGTTGGACTTTGGGAACTTGGTAGAACCCTTGTTAGAAGTGCAATAGGAACCATAGTCCTTACCAAATGGTGTATTTACCCTTGGCTCCAACATTATGGACTTAACCACACCATGTTTTCTATAGACTTTAGCATAATCATGCATACATGCATTCATTCATAAACAACTTTTTCCATCAGATATCGAAGGATTTAGAAAAGTTTTTGCAAACATCACAGATGAACGGACCTTGTAAGAAAGAACACCAAGAAATACAACTTCAAAAGTCTCAACTAAAGCTTTAGCTTTTGTTAAGAACATTTTCCTTGGTTTCAATTTTTTGAAAAGGGAACCGGTTGCAATATCTTCACAATTTTCAAATAAAATCATGTTCCTCTGCAATGTTTACAAATTCACTTTGATAAACCCTTCAAAAAAAAAGTGTCTATTTTCGCATAAACATCATGCATCATCTTGCATTTCATAGTTTCAAATCCGAGTCTCACAAGTTTTTCTTTTCCATAAAAGGTCAACCCGTTTCAAAAGTAGTCCGCCTGTCCAAAGTCTAAAGTAAACTCGCACCTATACCACTCGTGCAAACAATAAGAGACAACATATCTGTTTGAACAAGAGATCCATGAGCATTCGTGAAGAGATAACAACACTCTAGGCCGATTTAGAGAGACTGAGTACCCTGGTTGTTTCACAGAATCAGCCGTAGTTCCAGCAAAGGCCCGAACGCCAACATCAACAACGGCCTCGACAATAGGCTCCAAGGATGCAGTTTGACCCAATCCCAATGACATATGCGTAGTTACTCCCTATCCTGCTGCAGAAGAACCTTGTCCAGATTAGAGCGCCTTCTTGGGTGCCTAATGAGTTGCCGGTTTGGTATCAACTGTAACGCCCTATTTTATATTTTACTAATTTTGGTTGATTTTAATATGATTGGTGTATTTTATATGAAAATGTTGATTTATGTGAATATTGGTGTGTTGTTATTTGATATATATTTTATTATATAATTATTTGTAGAATTTTTATGAAAATAGGAGAAATAATATTTATGTGGTTGAAGAAGGGATTTATTAGAATTAATAGAATTAAGGAGAAATTAATAGAAAATTAGTGGAGAGTTAAGATAGAAAAAGGGAGTTATACTTTGTTAGGGATAGAATAGCAAAAGTCAGTAAAAGGAAATAAGGAACAGAGCACGTATCAGTAGAAACAAGAAAAAGAAACAGACTTTTTGGGAGAAAGAGAGAAGAGCCAAGAGCAAAGGGGGATTAGCCAAGAGGAGAGATTTTCTGTAGCAATTGTTCATCTAATCAGGTAAGGGTGGGCTAGCAATTCATTGGTTAATATATACATGTATGTTTTCATGAATTTGGATTGAAATTGGTAGTTTTGGAACTAGGTTTATGAACATGATGAATTGCTCACTTTTGTTGAATTGTGTTGTTAATGATGTTGTATGATGTGTTTCTGATGCCTCGAAAGTATATTGAACCCATAAACTTGTTCTAAATCATTTTGGGTGATTGGGGGATTAAAATTGGGTTTTCGGATGATTTAGGGCTTAGAAAATCGTAGCTGTATTTCTGCCCAGATGAATTCTCGCTCAAGCGAGATGGCCGTCGCTCAAGCGAGCGATACCTTTTGCGTCCAGTTCAGAATTTTGCCCGTTCGCTCAAGCGTGAGTCAAGCGAACGTTAAGCGAGTAAAATCCCAACTTTCGTCATTTGCGTCGCTCAAGCGAAATTCCCGTCGCTCAAGCGAAATTTGCCCAGAACCTGTTGTTGGTGAGCGTCGCTCAAGCGGACGCCAAGCGAGCTCTAAGCGAACCAAAACCAAACTTACGTGAATTGACTCGCTCAAGCGAGATGCTTCTCGCTTAAGCGAGATTGGTCCTGTGCGACCATTTTGTGTAATTTTCCAAAGTGATCTAAACCCCAACCTAAGCTTCCTAAGTTGTTTATTGGATTTATTAAGAATTATTGGAGTGTTAAAAATATAATATGAAGATGAATATGATGCATTTATGTATGGTTACATAAATTAAAACGTACTTTGCTAAGTTTGAAGTTGTTCTTGGTGTTGTTAGGTGATTGTGTCTAGTTGGGGAGGATGTACTAGTTGGTGTGTTGTTGGTTGCATGGTGATATGCTCCACTAGTTGTCGTAGGGTTGTATGCAGATATACACCATTGAGTCTTCATAACTCATTTGCATTGGTGGGGGCTCATGCCCTGGAATGTTTATACATTCACTTGGTGAGGGCTTATGCCCTGGGATGCTTTAACCATCCAAACTGGTGGGGGCTTATGCCCTGGAATGCTTAACATTCAACGCGCGTAGTTGGTACCACATTGCATAATGCATTAGTCGTTGATGGAGTCTTGCATTAGTTGTCTAAGGTGTGAGTTGTTGTTGGTGAGGTGTCACCACAAGTGGTGTTGTCGTTGATGTTGTTAATTAAGGATGAACTGAATTTATATTGCAGAAATACATTGATGATTGTTGATGAATATGCCGATGATGGATGTTCTTATTGTTGTTGTTTCTTTTCAATGCAATTTGATGATTTATATATATATATATATATATATATATATATATATATATATAAAACCCTGTTTTGTGAACTCACCCCTTCTGCTGGAATTGCCGCCTCGTGGGCAAGTCCAGGTAGCGATGGATAGTTAGGAGTGGCTCTAGTGTCGTAGGCTCTGATACGTAACGGGATGGGATTAGATGTTTTAAATTTCATTCCTTTATGTATCACTTTTCTTGGAGAAGATGTTGTTGGAGATTTTATTTTTATGAAATAAATTGTAGTATGTTGAGGCCTATGTGCCAAGGATATTGACCTTTGTTGTTGGTTGATTAACGAATAATATTCCGCTGCAGATATTTTATAAAGATGATATTATTGAGGATGTTTAAATAGTTATATGTTTCTATTTAAATAAATTTTTGAAATGTGTACGTAATACTCCGTTGAATGTTGATTAACTCTGATGTTTGGATATTAATATATCATTTTGGGAAACGGGGTGTTACATCAACCTGACCTCTCATGTGCCTTCAATCAAGGAGTACAAGGTCATAACGAGGAACACGGTTTCTCCTTGTAGATTGATGTCCAAAAGCTGATCGACGCCGATGTTTTGCCTTTCAAAAATTTGAATCCGAGCATGTTGCCGCAATTAAGTCACTTTTGATGTTCTTTCTACTACTAAGTTGTTCAAATAATGTGTTTGTTTGCTTGTTTTATACTTTTCAAAAATCATTTTGTCCCGCCCGAGACGAAAGTGAACTTGTGTAAGGCTTTTTGCTTTATGAATTGCCATCGTCAATAAAAAGTCGTCTTGATCCCGACTTTGTTTTATTTTATTTTTGTGCTTGTTTTGGAAAAATGGTAATACTAAACTAAAAAAAAATCTTTCTTTAATCCTTCTCAAACATTTGCATAATCGTAACTTATAATTACTTGTCAAAATCAATTATCAAATCATGCATTAATAAACTTGTTGAACACTTTAACTCTATACTCTCTCTTGACTTTGAGTTCCTTGTCTCCAAAGATGAAGAAGAGGAGAATGAAGAGATTCCTGACAAGATCTCTCGCATACTAGGGCATCTTAGCCGTCAAAGCTACAAACAAAAATCAAGAAGACTGTCCAGAAGATGGCAGTCACTTACAAAGACGAGCATGAGAAGTTATCGTTGCCTCGCAGAGGCATCATGCTCCAACATACATTTCAACAGGGGCAACCCTCCCTCCTTCCCTCAGTACACAACATGGAGGTCGTGTTTCCCGTGGAGGTCAAAGTCTCGTAGATAGGAGTTATGTTGAAATCCAAGCTTGAACTTAAATGCATGACAACCTTGTACAACTATAGCAAAAGAGGTTGAAACAAACTTCCAACAAGAAGGTTCGTCCCCCGTGAAATTCAAGAAGGAGACTTTGTGCCTAAAAAGGTACTATCTTTCCAACTAGACTCCAGGGGCAAGTGGTCTCCTAACAATGAAGGCTTGTGTGCCATGACTTTTACAACTATGAATGGTGACAAGCTCGCACGTCCTATGAATGCCGGTGCAGTCAAGAAATATTTTGTTTAAAAAAATAGTTGGATAAGTCGCAAACCTAAAAAGACGGCTTGTGCAAAAATGAGCGTCTTGGTGGACTGAAAACTCGAAAGAGCGGTCCAGGCAAAAATTAGAGACAAAAAAATAATATAATTATCTTGATAGGTTGAAACCCGAAAAGGGCAATTTATGCAAAAGTTAAGGATTATGACAATGTAACTGCATCAAGTCAGACACAATCCACTTGGGGCATCCAGCTATGAAAAGGCCCCCGATTCGAAGCATTTGCAGATCAAACACTCAGAACAAGGGCATTCAAAGTTGTTAGGGAGAATAGCGGTCACAGTGTTCAATGTTCCTCCCCATATATTTACCATTTTCTAAAAAAAAATTCAAAGATATGTGGAGCCATGCCTTTGGCAAGCCACCACTCAATTAATCAAATTTGAGTATGTGTCGATTCATTTGGAACTCCCATTTGTTCTATTTGCAAAATTTCTTCTATTTTTGATGGCAATGCTTGAAGCAAAAATTTTCAAAATACAAAACTTTTTTTATATCTTTTGAAAAGTGTGAACTACAAACACACTCTCTTTGAATTCGTGAGTAGGTGAAGCGTACATCAGCATCCGCCTCGAGAACGATTACACTCCGGAAGAGAAACATGGCTAAGCACTATGGAGAGGACCTCTGCTTCGAGCAAGATGTTGTCACGGTCCAGAAATACAAAAAAAAAAAAATACAAAAAAAGAGCTCGCTAAGCTGAAAACTTGAAAAGGCAGCTTAGGCAATAGAGAGCGTCCTAGTGGACTGAAAACCCAAAAGGGCGGTCCAGGCAAAAATTAGGGGCACAAAAAAGGAATATACTCTCTGTCATACCCCAATTTTTGACCTAAGACCCCATTTTTTTTAAAGGACAAATTTCAAAAAAAATCATAAAAATAGGTTTTAATTTGTTTAATTTTATTGTTTTTCCACGTTATTAATTTCCCCCAAAAAAAGAGGAAAATAAAAGAAGCATAAAATGAAATTTCATCAAGAATAGTCTACCAGAACATTCTCCAGAACAGTCTGGTCATACTACAAGTGAAACAAAGTGATATCATCATGTCCCCTCATGTTGCCACCAGATCCCAGCTGTTTATTAGTCACGTGTGTTTGTCTCCAAAAGAAAAGGAACAACAAGAATGTTCTTAAGAACATTCTCCATATGACAAATTTTACAACTCAGGCACAACTGTATTACAACCTCACACTAGCTGTCTCAAAAGGCAAGAATGAAGAGAATGTTCTTGAGAACATTCTTCACTTGAAAAAACATATTTTTTGCAACACTTCAAGCAACAAAAGCAAGAGCACGTGGGCTATTTTTAGCAAGCAAAACACAGCTGTTTTTGGCTGTAAAACTTCAAGTCTTTCACTTCTATAAATACAAGCACATAGCAAGGCAATTGGAGGAGCTTACACACACAAAAATCCAAAAAACTCTCCACACACACAAACAAAAATTCAAAAGCTCCTCAAACAACAAACCTCTCAACAAAACTTTTTTTCTTTCTCATCATCATCAACAAACAAAAATCAAACAAAAAAACAACATATCATCTTCACCAAAACAAACAAAAATCAAACAAAACAACCCTCATTTTTTTTCTTTCTTTCTTTTTCAACTCTCTCCACAAAGGTATATCATCTTCCCTTTTTCCTCTTTTCTTTTTCTTCTTCTCCTTTTCTTTTCTTCCTTTCATATCTCTCTCTCTCTCTCTCTCTCTCTCTCTCTCTCACTCTCTATCTTTTTTTCTTCATTTATTTTACGCTAAATACACATAAATTAATCCAGAGTACTCTGGTCCTAAATTAACTGTTAATATTATATTTTTGTTTAATTTAATTATTCTCCAGAACAATCTGGTCCTTATTAATTAAATCAATCTAGAGTACTTTGGTCCTAAAATTAAACTGTTTATATTATATTTTTGCTTATATTTCTCCAAAACAATCTGGTCCTTGTTAATTAAATCAATCCAGAGTGTTCTGGTCCTAAAATTAACTATTTATATTATATTTTTGCTTATATTATATTTCTCCAGAACAATATGGTCCTTGTTAATTAAATTAATCCAGAGTGTTCTGGTCCTAAACTAACTGTTAATATTATATTTTTGTTTAATTTAATTACTCTCCAAAATAATATGGTCCTAATTAATAATTAAATTATTCCAGAGTTCTCTGGTCCAATATTTATTAGTAATATTATTCTACTTTTTATTTTATATTTCTCCAGAATATTCTGGTCCGTGTTAAAAAACTTCATAATTCATTTTAACATCATTTTTCTCATTCTGCTTATATAATCCTTCTCCAGAATGTTCTGGTCCTATATATATATATATATATATATATATATATATATATATATATATATATAATACTATTTATTTTGTTGAACTAACAATAAACCAAATAATCTTTCTTTTCACGCCATGCGTGTTTAATTTTTTCTCAAACGGATCGCCATCGCTCAAATGCGAGTCCGCCCCTTTTTAAAGCAAATCTTTCTTTTCACGCCATGTGCGTTTAATTCTTTCTCAAACGGATCGCCATCGCTCAGATGCGAGTCCGTCCCCTTTTTCTTAGCAAATCTTCTTTTCACGCCATGCACATTTAATTTTTTCTCAAACGGATCGCCATCGCTCAAATGCGAGTCCGTCACCTTTTTTTAAGCAAACTTTTCGCCAAGCGCGACCAAATCATTTTCATAAATAAAATCAATCAAAACAAAAACATTTTCTTGCCCCAGAACTACGTAGCTTTGATTTCTCCATGGCACCTGGAGATACGTAGGAGCAAGATAAAACTCTTGTCAAGCACTATAGTAAAAAAAACCTAAAAAACATTTTCTTGCAGCACAACAATATTAAAAACCAACAAAAATATTCAAATAACAAAAATTACCAAATATTTCCATAATAAACCTTGATTTTTAATCAAGTGACCGTTCTGTTTATTTTCTTTCTTAATCAAATTTAAAATCAATTTTAATTCTACTTCGAGTCTATTTTCTTCAACATTAAAAAATACAAACAAGCTTATTTCGCCACTTGGCTTTTTATTTTAAAACCTTCTTCAAAACTAATAAAAAACACAAAACCACTCAAACATCAATTTCTACCCCGAACTACGAGGTTTCTGATCCCTCACGGGTACGTAGGCAAAGGGCACTCGTCCTTTCGAATCAATAAAAATTATAGATAATAGGCCTTTCTTCATTTTATTTTATTTTTATCGTTATTCTCAATTTCCTTCTTTTTAATAAAATTAAGCAAGTAATAGCACGAAAAGTAAAAATAAAGTCAAAAGGTTCTCGTAGAGTACTATGAATATTTAGGGTGCTAATACCTTCCCTAAATATAACTAACCCCCGAACCCAAATCTCTTTCAAATGGGTAATTTGAACTTTTTCCCCCTTTCTTGAAAAAAAATTAAAAGGTTCAGTCGTGAATAAAAATAGTGAGTCAAAGCTAAGTCAAATAGCCTTGACCTCCCGAAAAATGACGCGACAGAAATGACGACTTCACTGGGGACGACTATTCGAGGGTTAAGCCTAACTTGACTTTGTTTAAATTTTTGTGTTATAACTTGCTTAACAAAAAAAAAAAAAAAAGACGGAAATATGTGTATATGTTTTCTTCCTTCATTTTTCGTTCTTAACGTGAGTGGTGAGATAAGTCCTAACCCGGACTTGAGGGAAACATAAGATAGGACGGGGTACAATCATAGTGACATACCAAGAGCATTCTTGAGTGGTGTTTACATGTGATATAACCCCACTCGGTGGAGGCCTCACAGAAGGTAGTACTCTTGTTGTCACGAGCATTCGTGTCGACGTTATTACTTTCAATGTGAGTGTCCTACAAAGCCGTGGACCTTAGTTACCAATAACCCATCTTGGCCTTTTTAGGACGTAGTGCGGTGGCTAAACCAAGAGCATTCTTGACTTTAGTTGACACGCGATACTACACTCAAACTAGACTTCCTTATGAATTTTTATTGGACTAGGAGCATTCCTATACACCGATATATTCAAAAGGGGGTTGGAATTTGGGAACTTGGTAGAACCCGTGATACAGGTACAAAGGAAACCATAGTCCTCACCAATGGCGTATTTACCCTCAACTCCAACATTATGGACTTGAACCCCACCATGTATTCTGTAACATAATCATGCATACATGCATTTCATTCATAAAACATTTTTTTCATGTATCGAAGGACTTAGACAAGTTTTTGTAAACATTGTAGATATGACCACTAGGAGTATTAAGAGGTATAATTTCAAGAAACAGGATTTGGAAGGCTTGAGAAAGTTAGGGACCGTTATCACTGACCCAGTAGGTTTTCAGTCTCGCCATGGGAAGTTGCTCAATATTCTCAACACAAAGTTCGACGAAGGAATCCTCAAAACATTGGTCCAGTTCTATGACCCTCAGTACCACTGCTTTACCTTTCCTGACTATCAGCTCGTCCCCACCCTTGAAGAGTATGCCTACTTGGTCGATTTACCAGTGCTTGATAGAATACCCTTTAGTGGTCTTGAAGAAGCCCCTAAGGCATCAGCTATTGCAGCCACCTTTCATCTCAAGATGTCCGACATAACATCTAACCTCACTACCAAAGGGAAAGAGAAAATCCAGGGTCTAACCTCCAAGTTCCTAATCGGCAAAGCCAACACCTGTAAGAGCACCCTTATTTTCGAGTCTATCCTTGCCTTGCTCATCTATGGTCTTGTGCTTTTCCCCAACATTGACGGCTTCGTTGATACTAATGCCATCCAAATCTTCCTCACCAAAAACCCGGTCCCTACTCTCCTTGCCGAGACCTACCATTCTATCCATCACAGGACCAATAAGCAGAATGGAACCATCCTTTGTTGTGCACCTTTGCTATATAGGTGGTACACCTTACATTTACCTCGATCATACCTCTCCAAGGAGAAGGCTCTATATTCAGAAAAGATCATGTCTCTTGCTCCAACTGATGTAGTTTGGTACAAACCGAATTACGATGTAGGAACCATTATTGACTCCTGTGGGGAATTTGCTAATGTGCCTCTCCTTGGTATTCATGGAGGAATCATCTACAACCCTACCCTTGCCAGGCGCCAGTTCGGGTATCTTATGAAGGAAAAGCCTCACAACATTGCGCTAGAAGGCATATTTTATCACTACCATATCAACAGCAAGGGTATGAGAGACCAATTTGTGAAAGCTTGGCGTTCCATTCACAAGAAAAACAACAATCAATTGGGGGATAAGTCAGACCTCACCTATGAAGCCTACACCCGATGGGTCATCGACAGGGCCACTAAGTATGGGATGCCTTACACCCTACCGAGGTACCTGTCCTCGACTACGCCAGAGTTACCCTTACCTTTACCCCCTAATACCCAAGAGAAATACCAGGGAAAAATGGCTGACTTAAACCGCATGTGTGCTACTTGGAAAAGGAAGTACGAGGAAGCTATGTCCCAAGTGGAAGATAGGGATGTGGAAATACTACAAGATAAGCGCGAGATCCTCAACAAAGAACGACAATTGACCGAGAAAAACGCTCAGATCCAAGCGCAAAGTGCAAGGCTTGCACAATTTATCAGTAAAAAGGAGTGCATGGATTTCTTCGCAGGAGCGCACCCAAATTTTGAGGAGTAATTCACTTCAGCAGCTCGAAAGATCATAGTTGTGCTTAGTTATTTCCTAACTTCCTATTGTAGTCTATTCCGTGGCACAGTTTGTTGTGAAAGAAATTATCTCGTAGTACTTTAAATGGGATTTTCAACTATAACATTTACAAAAACGGCTTCTACCAAGTCCTTCGATAAATAAAAATGTGTCAATTTTTGCATAACATCATGCATCATCTTGCATATCATAGTTTTAAATCCAAGTCTCACGAGTTTTTCTTTTCCTCAAAAGGTCACGTCCGTTTCAAAGGTGGCCAGACGACCTCAACCAACTCGCGTACACGGCACTCGGGTAATATATAAAGAAGAAGATGGATTTTCTTGAACAAGAGAATCAAGCACTCAAAGAAGAGATGGCAACCATGCAAGCAAAGATAGACGAGATGGCAGCCATGCAGAGTCAGGTGGATGAATTGTCCGAATTGGTAAGAACGCTGAAAGCTGCACAGAATCAACCACCACTACCTCCTCCTCCTGTCAGGACTTGGGCCGAAGCAAGGGGCATTGCTATCCCCGACTGGACGATCTATTCCGAGTCTCCAACTTTTTCTGCACCTGCACGATCTGCGCCTTGGTTCATGCCCCTCACTTCTGGTGAAATACTCCGCCCTGTTGCTTGTGAACCTCCGGTGCCTACTTTTCAACATGCAATTCATGTTCCGCCGCCTGTTGCAACGCGCCCTCAAGCTACTTTGACCTATTCAGCACCTGTGGTTCACACCGTCCCGCAAAATGAAGAACCCATCTTCCACTCAGGGAATATCGAGGTCTGTAACAAGGTAGATGACTTACAAGAGAAGTATGAGAAGATGAATCGGGAAATGCTTGCCCTCCTAGGGAAAGAAGTATCCAAGAAGGACGTTTATGATCTGTGCTTGGTGCCAAACGTCCAGATACCTCACAAATTCAAGCTTCCAGACTTCGAAAAATACAAAGGGACCTCTTGCCCTAGAGACCATCTAACGATGTATGTGAGAAAAATGTCCACATATGCCAATGATCATCAGGTCCTCATCCATTACTTTCAAGACAGTTTGACCGGTACCGCACTGAAGTGGTACATGAACTTGGACCGAGCAAAAATCCGGACTTTCAACGACCTACGCGAGGCCTTTGTACAACGATACAAATTCAATGAAGATATGGCCCCAGACCGAAGTGATCTCCAGGCTATGACCCAAAAGGACAGAGAAACACTCAAAGAGTACGCCCAACGATGGAGAGATGTCGCCGTCCAAGTCAGCCCCCGTGTAGAAGAAAAGGAGATGACCAAACTCTTCTTGAAAACTCTCAGTCAATTCTACTACGAGAAGATGGTCGGGAGTGTGCCCAGAAGCTTCACAGAGATGATGAGTATGGGTGTACAGTTGGAAGAGGGAGTCCGCGAAGGACGTTTAGTCAGGGAAACTGCTCCCACCAGCGGTACAAGGAAGTCCGGAAACAACTTTTCAAGAAAGAAAGAACAAGAAGTTGGTATGGTAGCCCGTGGAAGACCTCAACAGAATTACCCAGCCTGCCAACACATTGCCGCTATAACACCCGCGACAAATACCACTCAACAACCAAGCTATCAACAACATTATCCTCAACAGAATTACCCAGCCTACATTGCCGCCATTACACCCTCTACCAATGTTATTCAACCACAATATGCTCAACACCAATATCCTCAACAATACCCACATCAATATTTCCAACAACCATATCAACAACCATATAGACAACCATATCAACAGCCATATCAACAACCATATCAACAACAACCTCAGCGACAACAACAAACTCGACAACAAGCTCCCAGAATACAGTTTGATCCAATCCCCATCACATATGAGCAGTTGCTCCCAGCTTTGCTCAGAAAAGAGCTAGTCCAGACCAGACCACCTCCAGCTGTCCCAGAGAAGTTGCCCCCATGGTATAGACATGACCGATTCTGCGCCTTTCATCAGGGTGCCCCAGGTCACAGCACCGAAGACTGTTATAGTCTAAAGAAAGCAGTCCAGGACCTCATCAGAGACAAGAAAATAAACTTCACCGATCTAAATCCAAATGTCCAAACCAATCCATTGCCAAATCATGGTGCCGCACCTGTCAACATGATCGATGATGGCCAAAAGACTCACCGCATTCTCAATGTACAACACATCCGAATACCATTGGCCCTGCTACATAATAAGTTACGCGAAATAGCTCTTTTTACACGTGATCATACAGCCTGCAAGGTGTGCTCTACAGATCTAAGGGGTTGTCAGAAAGTAAAGGACGATATCCAAAGACTATTGAACCAAGGGGAACTTGTGGTCGAAAAGAAATGTGACGATATATGTGCTGCAACTTCTGAAGAGCCTGTGGAAATATTCTTTGACAGTCGAAATCCGAACACCATTGACCCTGCTACATAATAAGTTACGTGAAATAGCTCTCTTTACACGTGATCATACAGCCTGCAAGGTGTGCTCTACAGATCTAAGGGGTTGTCAGAAAGTAAAGGACGATATCCAAAGACTATTGAACCAAGGGGAACTTGTGGTTGAAAAGAAATGTGACGATATATGTGCTGCAACTTCTGAAGAGCCTGTGGAAATTTTCTTTGACAGTCGAAAATCAGCTGATGCTCCCCTGGTGATATGTCTGCCAGGCCCTATACCGTACACTTCGGAAAAGGCCATCCCTTACAAATATAATGCCACTATAATCGAAGATGGACGCGAAGTTCCCATACCGCCGTTACCTTATGTGGTTAACATTACTAAAGACAGTAGAGTGCTGAGGAATGGGCGTGTTATTCCCGCTTTGTTCCAAAAGAAAGCAGGCGCCCCGGTAATTGAACAAATACAGGCTAAAGACTCCAACACGACTAAAGATGCAGGCCAGACCAGTAGAACCAATACCAATGCTGACTTTGAGGAGTTACTACAATTGATAAAGAAAAGTGAGTACAAGGTGATCGACCAATTGATGCAGACTCCCTAAAAAATATCCACCCTGTCTTTATTGTTGAATTCTGAGACCCACAGAAATGCCTTGATGAAAGTCTTAAACCAAGCCTTTGTAAATCATGATATCACTATTGGGCAATTTGATGGAGTAGTGGGAAATATCACTGCATGCAACAACTTGAGCTTCAGTGATGAAGAGCTCCCCGAGGAAGGGAGGAACCACAACATGGCGTTGCATATATCTGTGAATTGCAATACTGATGCACTGTCAAATGTGCTGGTGGATACTGGATCATCCTTAAATGTAATGGCCAAAAAAACCTACGATCAACTTTCCTACAAAAGCGCACCTTTAAGACGAAGTGATGTGATGGTGAAGGCTTTCGATGGTTCAAGGAAGAATGTCCTTGGAGAAGTGGATCTACCTATTACAATTGGGACGCATGTCTTCCAGATTACCTTTCAAGTAATGGATATACAAGCATCATACAGTTGCCTGCTGGGCCGACCCTGGATTCATGAAGCAGGGGCAGTAACTTCTACGCTGCATCAGAAGCTAAAGTTTGTGAAGAACGGAAAGCTGGTGACCATGGGAGGAGAACAAGCCATGCTAGTAAGCCATTTGTCATCATTCTCATTCATTGGTGCTGATATTGAAGACGATACGTCTTTCCAAGGACTTTCTATTGAAGACCAAGATGCTAAGAAGAAAGCAACATCCATTTCTTCTTTCAAGGATGCTCAGAAAGTGGTACAAGATGGTGTCTCTACCGGCTGGGGGAAGTTGTTAAATCTGTCAGAGAACAAGCGTCGTGAAGGACTCGATTTCACTCCGTCGGCAAGAATTTCCAAAAGCATGCCAATTGGGAATCCTTTCTACAGTGCCGGGTTCATTCATGCCTCGTCAGAAGCCAATGCTATCATTGAAGATAATCCAGAAGGAGTGCCACAAAGTTTCGTGACACAAGGAGGGATTAGCCGCAATTGGGTCGCTGTGGATGTTCCTTTTGTTGCTCACTTGTCAAAGTAATGCATTTGTTTGTTTTTATGCTTTTCAAGAAAAATCCTTTAGCCCCGCCCCAAGCGAAAGTGAATCTATCTAGGGCTTTTGTTTCAAGAAATTATCATCAATCAAATAAAAATGTCGTTTTACTTCCGACTTTTTGCTTTATTTTTCCTTTTATGCATTTTTTTTCTGAAAAAATGGTAATACAAAAAGCCAAAAAAAATACAATCACTTTCGAAAAATCTATATTTTACTAAAAAAAATCATCAATCATATGTGCAGATTAGGTGAACCCTTTGAACAACGTAACCCTATGATCTCTCCCAACTTCGAATCCCCCGTGTATGAAGCAGAAGAAGAAGAAGAAGAAGAAGAAGAAGAAGAAGAAGAAGAAGAAGAAGAAGAAGAAGAAGAAGAAGAAGAAGAAGAGATTCCCGATGAAATCTCTCGATGGCTTGAACAAGAAAGAAAGGCCATTCAGCCTCATGAGGAAGCCATGGAGGTAATCAATTTAGGTACGGAAGAAGACAAGAAAGAGATCAAGATTGGGGCATCGCTTGAAGCGAGTGTCAAGAAGCGAGTGGTAGAGCTTCTCAAAGAGTATGTCGATATATTTGCTTGGTCATACAGAGATATGCCGGGTCTGGATACTAATATTGTGGTGCACCGTTTGCCTTTGAAGCCGGAATGCTCGCTAGTTAAGCAAAAGTTGAGAAGAACTCACCCTGACATGGCTCTCAAGATCAAAGAAGAGGTGCATAAACAAATTGATGCAGGCTTCCTTGTTACATCAGAATACCCTCAGTGGCTGGCCAACATAGTACCTGTTCCAAAGAAAGACGGTAAGGTTAGAATGTGTGTTGATTACCGTGATCTGAATAAAGCCAGTCCGAAAGATGATTTTCCGCTTCCTCACATTGACGTGTTGGTTGACAGTACTGCTAAATCCAAAGTCTTCTCCTTCATGGATGGTTTCTCTGGTTACAATCAGATCAAGATGGCACCCGAAGACAGAGAAAAGACGTCTTTCATCACTCCTTGGGGTACTTTTTGTTATAAAGTAATGCCTTTTGGTTTGATAAACGCAGGTGCTACCTATCAGAGAGGTATGACTACTCTTTTCCACGACATGATGCACAAAAAAATTGAAGTGTATGTGGATGATATGATCGTCAAATCAAGCACGGAAGAAGAACACGTCGAGTACTTGCGGAAGATGTTCCAACATCTGAGAAAGTATCAACTCCGCCTCAATCCTAACAAATGCACCTTTGGTGTCAGATCCGGGAAGCTCCTAGGTTTCATTGTCAGTCAAAAAGGTATTGAAGTGGATCCAGATAAGGTCAGAGCCATCAGAGAAATGCCTGCCCCACAGACAGAAAAACAAGTACGAGGGTTTCTTGGACGTTTAAACTACATCTCCAGATTCATCTCTCATATGACTGCAACATGTGGGCCGATATTCAAATTACTTTGCAAAGATCAAGGAGTCGTTTGGACAGAAGACTACCAGAAAGCCTTCGACAGCATCAAAGAATACCTGCTAGAACCTCCGATTCTTATCCCTCCAGTCGAAGGAAGGCCATTGATCATGTACCTGACTATGCTAGAACATTCCATGGGTTGTGTGCTCGGACAACAAGATGAAACCGGGAGAAAAGAGCATGCTATTTATTACTTGAGCAAGAAATTTACTGACTGTGAGTCTCACTACTCCATGCTCGAGAAGACTTGTTGTGCATTAGCTTGGGCCGCCAAACGCCTCCGTCATTACATGGTTAATCACACTACTTGGTTGATATCTAAAATGGATCCAATCAAGTACATCTTTCGCGTTAACAGGAAGAATTGCCCGGTGGCAGATGTTGTTATCAGAATATGATATCGAATACCGCACTCAAAAGGCGATCAAAGGCAGTATCCTTGCCGATCATTTGGCTCACCAACCAATCGAGGACTATCAGCCTATCAAGTTCGACTTTCCCGATGAAGAGATCATGTATTTAAAGATGAAGGATTGCGACGAACCATTACCTGAAGAAGGTCCGGATCCTGATTCAAGATGGGGTTTGGTGTTCGATGGAGCTGTTAATGTCTACGACAATGGAATTGGGGTAGTCATTATTACCCCTCAAGCCACTCACATCCCTTTCACTTCCAGGCTATTATTCGAATGCACGAACAACATTGCAGAATATGAAGCATGCATCATGGGTATTGAGGAAGCCATCGACCTGAGAATCAAGAATCTGGACATATATGGAGACTCGGCTCTCGTGATCAACCAAATCAAAGGAGAATGGGAAACTCGCCACCCCGGCTTGATTCCTTACCGAGACTATGCAAGGCGACTTTTGACATTCTTCAATAAGGTTGAGTTACACCACATCCCTCATGAGGAGAACCAGATGGCAGACGCCCTGGCCACTTTATCTTCTATGTACAAAGTGAACCGTCAGAATAATGTGCCATTGGTCAAAATCAGATGTCTCGAAAGACCAGCCTATGTGTTCGCGGCTAAAGAAGCTACCGACGACAAGCCGTTGTTCCATGATATCAAGTGTTTTCTCCAAAATCAAGAGTATCTAACCGGAACTTCCAATAAAGACAAGAAGACTTTGAGAAGATTGTCTAGCAATTTCTTCTGGAATGGTGATGTGTTGTATAAGAGAAACTTCGACATGGTCCTGCTCAAATGCGTGGATAAACGAGAAGCAGATTTGTTGATGCACGAAATCCACGAAGGCTCCTTCGGAACTCATGCTAATGGGCACGCAATGGCCCGGAAAATGCTGAGGGCGGGTTATTATTGGATGACGATGGAAGCCGACTGTCACCAGCATGCAAAGAAGTGTCACAAATGTCAAATATATGCTGATAGGATTCATGTGCTGCCAAATACACTCAATGTGCTTTCTTCCCCATGGCCGTTCTCTATGTGGGGAATTGACATGATCGGAAAGATCGAACCAAAAGCTTCAAACGGGCACTATTTTATTCTTGTGGCCATTGACTATTTTACCAAGTGGGTCGAAGCCGCGTCCTACGCCAATGTGACCAAGCAAGTAGTGGTCAAGTTCATCAAGAATCAAATCATCTGCCGCTACGGTGTCCCTAGCAGGATCATTACAGACAACAGGACAAATCTGAACAACAAATTGATAAAAGAATTGTGTGATGATTTCAAGATCGAGCATCATAATTCTTCGCCTTACAAATCTCAAATGAACGGCGCTGTCGAAGCTGCAAACAGGAACATCAAGAAGATCGTCCAGAAGATGGTGGTGACATACAAAGATTGGCATGAGATGCTTCCATTCGCTTTACATGGTTATCGCACTTCTGTATGCACATCAACAGGGGCAACCCCTTTCTCCTTGGTATACGGCATGGAGGCAGTTCTCCCGGTAGAAGTTGAGATTCCATCAATGAGGGTCTTAATGGAGGCTGAGTTATCAGAGGCCGAATGGTGTCAGAACAGGTTTGACCAATTAAACTTGATTGAAGAGAAACGCATGTCCTCGTTATGTCATGGTCAATTATATCAAAAACGGATGAAACAAGCTTTTGACAAGAAAGTTCATCCCCGCGAATTTCGAGAAAGAGACCTTGTGCTAAAAAAGATCCAACCTTTCCAACATGACTCCAGGGGCAAGTGGACGCCTAACTACGAAGGCCCGTACGTCGTCAAAAGAGCTTTCTCGGGCGGTGCAATGACCCTTACGACTATGGATGGCGACGAACTTCCACGACTGGTGAACACAGATGCAGTCAAAAAATACTTTGCCTAAAAATAAAAGAATAGCTCGATAAGCCGAAAACCTGAAAAGGCGGTTTAGGCAAAAAGGAGCGTCTCGGTGGACTGAAAACCTAAAAGGGCGGTCCAGGCAAAAATTAGAGACATGAACAAAAAAATGATTATCCTGATAAATCGAAAAAACCGAAAGGGCGATCTATGCAAAATTTAAGGATCAAAAGGCAAAGTAACTGCATCTGGTCAGGCACAGTCAACTTGGGGCATCCAATCATTAGAAGACCTCCGATTCAAAGCATTTGCAAATCAAGGCAAATCAAAGACCCAGAACTGGGGCAATTCAAAGTTGTTAGGGAGAATAGCGGTTACTGTATTCGATGTACCCTTCCCATATATTTACCATTTTCCATAGATTTTCAAAATCTGTGGAGCCGTGCCATTGGCGGGTCACCACTCAATTCACCAAATTTGAGCCTATGCCCATTTATTTGGAACTCTCATCCTATTCTATTTGCAAAATTTCTTCTATTTTTGATGACAATACTTGAAACAAAAAATTTTAAAATACAAAACCTTTTTTTACGCCTTTTGAAAAGTGTGAACAACAAACACACTCTCTTTGAACTCGTGGGTAGATGAAACGTGCATCATCATCCGCCTCAAGAACGGTTACATTCCAGAGGAGAAACATGGCTAAGCATTGTGGAGAGGACTTCCGCTTCAAAGCAAGATGTAGTCATAACACAAAAATATAAGCAAAAAAAAAAGCAAAAACAAAAAAGCTCGCTAAGTTGAAAACCTGAAAAGGCGGCTTAGGCAATAGAGAGCGTCCCGGTGGACTGAAACCCTGAAAGGGCGGTCCAGGAAAAATCAGGGATTTTCAAAACAAAACAAAAAAAAAACAAAGTTATGACTGCTGAAACACGCTAATGGAAAAATATGCTTTGCCGGTACAAAAATGGCGACTTCTTCCCAAGTTTCTAGGTCAAGAGTGGACTTTCTCCAAGTGAAAGCATCGGTTATTACTTTGCACTAAGCTTACCATATCAATAACATCAACTCCAAGGAAGCTTGCCGAGTGTTTGTACTGCGCTGTCAGTCTACTTCCAATCTTACATATCCTGTCTTGTTCCATCGAGTCCCTTGTCACATATAGTTTATGAAAACATTCAAGTCACATTCATACATTCATGCATTCATGCATCCACACATCAATGCTTCCACATATCCACACATTCAAGAGTACACAACGCACACGTACACACGCAATATCAATTCACACATGATTGCATCAGTAGCCCAGAGTCTTGTTTGGTCGTATCTCGTCAATTCAGCCATCAATTCTTCCAAGTGGTAAGTCCTACATAACGGACAGCTTGGGATTTATTTTTCTGTCTCCCAAGTGGTAAGTCCTACATAACGGACAGCTTGGGATTTATTTTTCTGTCTTCCAAGTGGTAAGTCCTACATAACGGACAGCTTGAGGTTTATTTTTGTCTTTTTTCCAAGTGGTAAGTCCTACATAACGGACAGCTTGAGGGTTGTTCTTTTGTCTTCCAAGTGGTAAGTCCTACATAACGGATAGCTTGAGGTTTATTTTTATCTTTCTTCCAAGTGGTAAGTCCTACATAACGGACAATTTGAGGTTTATTTTTGTCTTTCTTCCAAAGTGGTAAGTCCTACATAACGGACAGCTTGAGGTTTATTTTTTCTGTCTTCCAAGTGGTAAGTCCTACATAACGGACAACTTGAGGTTTATTTTTTCTGTCTTCCAAAGTGGTAAGTCCTACATAACGGACAACTCGAGGTTTATTTTTCTGTCTTCCAAGTAGTAAGTCCTACACAACGGACAGCTTGAGTCAAGTGGTAAGTCCTAAACAATGGACAACTTGAGTTTATTTTTCGTCTTTCTTTCAAGTGGTAAGTCCTACACAATGGACAACTTGAGTCAAGTGATAAGTCCTAAACAACGGACAGCTTGAGTTTACTTTTCGTTTTTCTTTCAAGTCGTAAGTCCTAAACAACGGACAGCTTGAGTTTACCTTTCGTCTAGTTTCAAATGGTCAGTCCCAAACAACGGACTACTTGTGTTTACCTGTCATTCTTCTCGAGTGTCATCCCCAGTATGTCGGATCAATAAGTGTCTCCATTAAACTATCATTCCAAACCAACACAATGGTACATCACCGTTTTCCCCAGTGAAACTACACTTGTCCCTAGCGGAATCGGATCCCTTTTCTTCCAACAGACTTGGGTATCCCGTTGTTGTTTCTTATCCCAGTCAAGCCATCTATGTCGTCCTACATTCATAATTGCATCACATGCATTCATAGCATCTTAGGTCAAAAATGGTGTACTCTGTATTTAAGTCTCTTCGGCCTGTCAAATTAAAGATTTTATCTTCAAGTCTCCGCACGAAGAAACTTAAATAGGGGCATCTGTCATACCCCAATTTTTGACCTAAGACCCCATTTTTTTTAAAGGACAAATTTAAAAAAAAAAATCATAAAAATAGGTTTTAATTTGTTTAATTTTATTGTTTTTCATCGTTATTAATTTCCCCCAAGAAAAGAGGAAAATAAAAGAAGCATAAAATGAAATTTCATCAAGAATAGTCTACCAGAACATTCTCCAGAACGTTCTGGTCATACTACAAGTGAAACAAAGTGACATCATCATGTCCCCTCATGTTGCCACCAGATCCCAACTGTTTATTAGTCACGTGTGTTTGTCTCCAAAAGGAAAGGAACAACAAGAATGTTCTTAAGAACATTCTCCATATGACAAATTTTACAACTTGGACATTCTTGCTTTCCAAACAAAAAAACACAAGCACATGGGCTGTTTCTAAGAAGGGGATCACAACTGTTTTTTTTTGCAATCACGTGTGAACCTTTTCCCCTTGCAAGCTGGAAGTTCCAGAACGTTCTCTGCATGAACAAAATTCATTTTTTTGTTCTTGCACATCAAGCAGCAAAAACACACGCACATGGGATGTTTTGTGAAATGAGGAGACAACTGGCTTTGTCCTTGAAGCTTGAAGATCAAAGGCTAACTCAGAGAATGTTCTCAAGAACGTTCTGCAACTCACAAAGGTTTCATTTTTAGCATCCTTGCAAAGAAAACACACGCACATGGGATGTTTCATGAAAGGGGGAAACAATTGTCCTTGATGCTTGCTATGAAACAACTGTAACTCAAGAGAATGTTTTCAAGAATGTTCTACAACTAACAAAGTTGTTTTACAAAGAAAGAATGTTCTTAAGAACATTCTGGTGAAACTACAAATATGGATAAGGATGCTGTCATTCAATCACAGCCAATTACAACTCAGGCACAACTGTATTACAACCTCACACTAGCTGTCTCAAAAGGCAAGAATGAAGAGAATGTTCTTGAGAACATTCTTCACTTGAAAAAACATATTTTTTGCAACACTTGTGTATCAAGCAACAAAAGCAAGAACACGTGGGCTGTTTTTAGCAAGCAAAACACAACTGTTTTTGGCTGTAAAACTTCAAGTCTTTCACTTCTATAAATACAAGCACATAGCAAGGCAATTGGAGGAGCTTACACACACAAAAATCCAAAAAACTCTCCACACACACAAACAAAAATTCAAAAGCTCCTCAAACAACAAACCTCTCAACAAAACTTTTTTTCTTTCTCATCATCATCAACAAACAAAAATCAAACAAAAAAACAACATATCATCTTCACCAAAACAAACAAAAATCAAACAAAACAACCCTCCTTTTTTATTCTTTCTTTCTTTTTCAACTCTCTCCACAAAGGTATATCATCTTCCCCTTTTTCCTCTTTTCTTTTTCTTCTTCTACTTTTCTTTTCTTCCTTTCATATCTCTCTCTCTCTCTCTCTCTCTCTCTCACACACACACACACACTCTCTCTATCTTTTTCTTCTTCATTTATTTTACGCTAAATACACATAAATTAATCCAGAGTACTCTGGTCCTAAATTAACTGTTAATATTATATTTTTGTTTAATTTAATTATTCTCCAGAACAATCTGGTCCTTATTAATTAAATCAATCCAGAGTACTCTGGTCCTAAAATTAAACTGTTTATATTATATTTTTGCTTATATTTCTCCAGAACAATCTGGTCCTTGTTAGTTAAATCAATCCAGAGTGCTCTGGTCCTAAAATTAACTATTTATATTATATTTTTGCTTATATTATATTTCTCCAGAACAATCTGGTCCTTGTTAATTAAATTAATCCAGAGTGTTCTGGTCCTAAACTAACTGTTAATATTATATTTTTGTTTAATTTAATTACTCTCTAGAATAATCTGGTCCTAATTAATAATCAAATTATTCCAGAGTTCTCTGGTCCAATATTTATTAGTAATATTATTCTACTTTTTATTTTATATTTCTCCAGAATATTCTGGTCCGTGTTAAAAAACTTCATAATTCATTTTAACATCATTTTTCTCATTCTGCTTATATAATCCTTCTCCAGAATGTTCTGGTCCTGTATATATATATATATATATATATATATATATATATATATATATATATATATATATATATATATATATATATATATAATACTATTTATTTTGTTGAACTAACAATAAACCAAATAATCTTTCTTTTCACGCCATGCGTGTTTAATTTTTTCTCAAACGGATCACCATCGCTCAAATGCGAGTCCGCCCCTTTTTTAAGCAAATCTTTATTTTCATGCCATGCGCATTTAATTCTTTCTCAAACGGATCGCCATCGCTCAAATGCGAGTCCGTCCCTTTTTTTTTTAGCAAATCTTCTTTTCACGCCATGCGCGTTTAATTTTTTCTCAAACGGATCGCCATCGCTCAAATGCGAGTCCGTCACCTTTTTTTAAGCAAACTTTTCGCCAAGCGCGACCAAATCATTTTCATAAATAAAATCAATCAAAACAAAAACATTTTCTTGCCCCAGAACCACGTAGCTTTGATTTCTCCATGGAACCTGGAGATACGTAGGAGCAAGATAAAACTCTTGTCAAGCACTATAGTAAAAAAAACCTAAAAAACATTTTCTTGCAGCACAACAATATAAAAAACCAACAAAAATATTCAAATAACAAAAATTACCAAATATTTTCGTAATAAACCTTGATTTTTAATCAAGTGACCGTTCTGTTTATTTTCTTTCTTAATCAAATTTAAAATCAATTTTAATTCTACTTCGAGTCTATTTTCTTCAACATTAAAAAATACAAACAAGCTTATTTCGCCACTTGGCTTTTTATTTTAAAACCTTCTTCAAAACTAATAAAAAACACAAAACCACTCAAACGTCAATTTCTACCCCGAACTACGAGGTTTCTGATCCCTCACGGGTACGTAGGCAAAGGGCACTCGTCCTTTCGAATCAATAAAAATTATAGATAATAGGCCTTTCTTCATTTTATTTTATTTTTATCGTTATTCTCAATTTCCTTCTTTTTAATAAAATTAAGCAAGTAATAGCACGAAAAGTAAAAATAAAGTCAAAAGGTTCTCGTAGAGTACTACGAATATTTAGGGTGCTAATACCTTCCCTAAATATAACTAACCCCCGAACCCAAATCTCTTTCAAATGGGTAATTTGAACTTTTTCCCCCTTTCTTGAAAAAAAATTAAAAGGTTCAGTCGTGAATAAAAATAGTGAGTCAAAGCTAAGTCAAATAGCCTTGACCTCCCGAAAAATGACGCGACACTCTCGGTGGACTGAAAACCCGAAAGGACGGTCCAGGCAAAAGTTAGGGATTCACAAAAAGAAAACAAACTCAACAAACTTAGCAGCATACTCCGTCACTGACATATCACCTTGCTTCAGCTCCAGGAATTCAATTTCCTTCTTCCCGCGAACATCTTCCGAAAAGTACCTATTCAATAATTCCCTCCTAAAAACAGCCCATGTAACTCCCTCACCTCCGTTCTCCAAAAGCGGACGAGTACTTACCCACCAATCATCAGCCTCCTCAGCCAACATATGCGTACCAAAACGTACCATCTGAGCTTCAGTGCATTGCATGACTCGAAAAATTCTCTCAACTTCTTTGAGTCTTGTCTAAGCTCCATCCGGATCATATCTGCCTTTGAAAGTAGGTGGATGGTTCCTCAGAAAAGTTTCCAGCATACGGACCCCATCATTACCACCAACACCAGCATTAGGCTGTTGCCCCACATCTTGAGTCATAGCTTGCAATGCAACAACAATAGCAGCATCGTTCCCTCCAGCCATTCTCTGTTCACTCCATAATGAACAATAATAAGAAAACACGACGACAATATTCAACCGTCACACGACACTAACGACTCAACTACTTGGCCGGACAGACCGACCTGCTCTGATACCAATTGTAACAGCCCATTTTTCCCAACATATAAATAATATAAATAAATTAGAGTTCATCACAACAAGATGTCACATTTCGTTCTTCAAAACATCATTAAATATAAATAGAGTTAAAATCCACTATTTATTTAAACAACTGCCTTCAATAATTTAAACAATGTCGCAGCGAAAAATATTCAATGTTTAAACAATACTTGGCACTAAGGCCTCAACACCAACGACATAATAAAATTCCAAATTTAAAAGTGGTCCAACATCAACTTATAAAAGAAAATACGTAACAAGGAAGAACAAAACACATAAATATCCCCATCCCGTTACGTATCAGAGCATGACTCCTATGACGACGCGAGGAATCAACTCACATCAGCGGTTATTCCTGGATATCTGCACGTTTCCCACGTAGAGGCAACATTCAAACAGAAGGAGTGAGATTTCACATTCAATAATAATAAGCAATCATTCATGTAAAGAATTAATCAATACAAAACAACAACAATTCATCATCAACAATACTTCATATAATTCCAACTACAATCATCATTTAACTTCGTTCAACAATGCAACAACAACGACTCAACAAATGCAATGTAATTATGCATATGGTACCAACAGAGCTACAACTCCCTTCGCTAATGCCGTAATTTGGCTTGACAGGCTACAACCCCCTTCGCTTAAAAATCAACAGAGCTACAACTCCCTTCGCTAATGCCGTAATTCGGCTTGACAGGCTACAACCCCCTTCGCTCGACAATGCTTATGCAATGGCACAACTTAAAATGCAACAACAACAACATCATATAAACATGTTAGATCAACCACAAAATATTTTCACATCAACTCAAGACCATTGGAAAGATAACACAATTATCAACAACTTTCATGTTTATACCAAAGGCCAACTCAAAACAGAAACGTGTGAAAAAGACACAAGAATGGAAAACAGGCAGTCTACCACTGAACAATTCGCAAGACGAGCACAATTACTCGCTGTGGCGAGCTCACATTTGGACAACTCGCTAGGCGAGCAAGATCAATCGCCGATGGCGAGCTAAAACAGGTAGCTCTCTGGAACTAAACATTTTTCACCCAAAAATCCCAATCTTAACTTCCCAATACCCAAATTTGATTCTAAAAGTTGTCTAATCGTTTGTAAACATGAAAAGGCACTCGAATTCATATAAAACTTGACCCAAAACATCATTTCTACAAAATCACTATTTCACTACTGAACAGGTCGCTAAGTGAGTAAAAACACTCGCTGGGCGAGTTAACATCTGAGCCACTCGCTAGGCGAGGAAAAACACTCGTTGTGGCGAGTTGACATCTACTCTCTAGGCGAGTAAGATTACTCGCCATTGCGAGCGATGATAGACAGCTCTACGAACAAACATCAGTTTTCACCCAAAAACCCCAATTTTGATAACTCAAATCCCAAAATTGATAGGAAACATTACCTACTGTTGTTCTACAACCTGAACATCAATTCTTCACATTAATTAATGGAATTACCTATACTTTCAACATTCTAATTGAATTCAAAACCTAACTTCTATAACATCAAAAACTCAACAACAATAATAAGATTAAACCCTTTTTCATAATTATATACTTATGATTAAAGAAGGTTAGTCCCACCCTTACCTTAGATTGGTTGAATTCTGAATCCTACAAGCTTTCTCTTGCCCTCTCACACAACTCTTCTCTTATCTGACTTCTCACTTTCTATTTTTCTCCCAAAAAACGTTTTTACGTGTTCTGACTTTCTTTTCCTAACCTCCTTATTCTTAACCTAACAAAATCCCCTTATTCCAAAACTGCCCTTATGCCTCATTAATCTAATTTAATTATATTCATTCACTAGTAATGTCATAATAAACTACTAATAAATACCAACACCTAATACAAAAGTCATACATCGGAATTATTCAAATAAAATATACAAAAAGGACACTAAACTCGATCAAATAAATAAATAATAAAATAGGGCGTTACAATTGGGATTTAGTGTCTAGCTGCAATCTTCTTTGGCGTGATTTGGTGTTTCACTAGTGTACCGGGGGTGAGGGGTGCCCTTCTGATTTGGCCATATAGTCTGGTGGACCGATCACTTTTGATTTGAGATCGAGAGTCAGTTCTTTGGCTCAAGTTAGGTTTTGGGATTTTTATGGCTTCTTTCGGTGGATCGGAGGTCGAAAGGTGGTGGAAGCTGAATGATCTTTCAGATATGAGCTTTTCGGAGGTGGGTCAACTTTGGTGTTCAGGAATGGGAGTTTTATTCTTAGGGGTGTTTTTCTAAGGGGGTGAGTAGTGACGATGGGTGTTTGGATATTGTTTTTACAGTGGTTGTTTTCGTGAAGGAGTCTGTTTTAGGTGGTGACGTGTGATGAACAATATTTTGTGCAAATTGTTCATATTTGACTTTTAATTACAAATTGATAAAAATTGCTTGTTAAAAGATTAATTATAGGCACAAAACATAAAAAATGGACTCAAAATATTATGAATGAAAATGATGTGTAAAAGGAACACGAAAATTTATGGATTGAGATTAATTTTGACAATGATTTGAGTTGAAAACGAGAATTTGGTTTTGAATTGATGTTTAGGCTGATTTGTGGTTTCAAACAAGAAATGGAATGGAGAGTTTAGGGATGCCACACTATCTAATCCTAGAAAATGACAAGTCTATGGAAATGAAGATCACCACAAGAAAGGATTCTTGATATGATCAATACAAAGTCCAATCCAGAACCTAAAGAGCAATTGCTCACTTTTTTTTAACAAAATTCAACTTAAATTTTTATTCAATTTTTGTGTCCTATATATAGGTAGGAGGGACACTTGCTGAATTACAAAGGAAAATGCAAATAACTCTTTAGATTCCTTCAGCCAAATTAATCTATCATTATTTCCTTTGGCTGAAGTAAATTAACATGAATACAAGAAATGTTACAAGACAGATCAATGAATGAGGGTGGCTGCTCTTGATGTTCATGATGATGGACGTGATTTTGATGATGATGGTGGTTTCATATGCTGAAATGATGTGCCTTCATTGTCTCATTGAAGTCTTGTCTCTTTCCTTTTCAATTCTTGCATTCTTTCCTCCTTCAGATTAAATGATCTTTAATGCTTTGTTTTTCTTTTGTCTTCAACACTCCTTTGCACGAAATAAACACACAAAACATTCCATTTAAAGCTTTGGAAGATTTAAAATGGATTAAACACACAAAATAATCATACTTAGTGTTTTTGGGCCCAAATTGGTCCCTTACACTTTTTATTACAACATAACAAAAAAACTAAATAAAATGGGCAGCAAGAGATGCGCCCCAGCCCTCCTCAAATGGTTTGATGCACATGACCATTTTAACCTCCATGCTTGCTAGTGTAGGTTTGAACTCCAAGACTTTTTCCACCAATTGAGTTAGGGCCTCCTTAGCTTTCTTGGTCCTTGCCTTTGTTATTGGTCCTCCTAGCCCTTGAATTGAAGCACTTGTGTCATGGACAACTATGCCCTCATCAACATGTATTTTGCTGGGTGTTGTCCTCAGAGGTGTTATTTAGGGTGTTTATTTTTGGGTGTTCCGCCAATATACAACGCCTCTTGTTTGTAGTCTCAGTTTCACCGGTCTCTGTTCGTCTTGAGCAGGATCTGGTTGTTTTTAATAAACGTTGGTGTTTCAAAAAATAAAATCATGTATAAACATTTATGAAGTGAATTTAAACATGTTTCAACAATAACCACTCATCAATTCATGAGTTTCATTCAAATAATCAAAAATCGCTTATCAACAACAACAACCATAAACTTTAAGCACATAACATGTCAATTTCAGAAAGTTTATCATACGCATAGATTCACATGAATTTTAAGCACGAATGTCATCACTAACAATTCACAAAATCACAATAAACACATAATACGCACTTATTCACATAATTGAAAAGAATAAGTTAAAGCTTAATTGATGAAGATTATATCCCCCATACCTCTAGATCTTGATTCCACTAGCTTAAGCGTCATTTTTGCTCCTAGCTTTTCAATCCCAAGCTCTCTCTCTAGCCTTCTCTTCTTTTCCCCTTCTTCAGGTCTAGATTCACTTCCTCTCTACCTCTCTCAAAATATTTTGAAGCTAATGAATGTAAAGACCTAATTTTATCTTAAGTGCTATGTTTATATACCACCAACCAATATAGCTAAGTCTCCAATTGTCATAATGAGCTCAACATTTATACTTACAAATTCACAAATGTTATTACTCACTTAAACCGCTAAAACCGATTAATTACCAACTGTAATTAATTAACCGAATCCAATAGTAACTTAGTAAAAATAACGATCCTCACTAAAACGCTAAAATAAAATTTCTAATGAAATCACTAATTTACCCTGACTAGTCAAATGACTAAAATACCCATAGCCTCCAAAGTGACCAAAATACCCTTATAGGCTAAAAATCCACTAATCCGAATTTAAATACACACAAAGGCAAATAATCACACATAAGCACTGATGAGAATCTAATCTTGTCTCTCTCTTGACAATAATAATAGTCATTGTGGAATAAAAGAACTGAATTATTTTTGGTTCAAAGTTTTATTTTCGTAGGTCATGATATGTCTGTCTTGTTTTGGCTATATCTGGAGCTCTCGATGTCTGTTTGAGGTGATCTTTAACTCGTTCGAAAGCTTACGAAATTCCATACAGTTCGTCCATTTGACTCAAGAGCAAATTCGAAATATTTAATGGTGTATAATGAGGTACAAGTTGAAGAAGTGGTTAAAGTGTGTGAGCTGAAGAATTAAAGGTGGTGTTTGTGGAATTGTAACGTCCAGAAATAATAAGCCTTCACAAATCAATGTGCAAATGAATATGTAACCTCCCCATGCATTGATCAGCCACCAACTTCATAGATACAACTAAATTGTAACCTCTCTTGTAATAACTAGACATTTAGGAGTTATAACACTAATTAAGCTATGATTGTAAGCTTTTCAGCATCCTAGGCTATTAACTATATAAAGGGGGTGAAAATTATGAATATGATATGTAGAATTTTGATAAAAAAATACACTTTGTGTGTTGTGAAGCTTTGCTTCTTTTTGGTTATGGATTGAACCATGCATTGATCTTATCAAGAAATCATATTTCTTGTGGTGATCCTCGCATCCATAGACTTATTGCTTTCTTGGATTAGAAAGTGTGGCGTCCCTGTCTATCAATCTCATTTCCTCATTTTTATTCCGAGTCATTTCACCATTTCTACCAAAAATATTACTATTTTGCTTCCGACGGCTTCGTGACACTCAACATTTGGTATCAGAGCAAAGTTTTGTTTTGGACAATTTTTGTTTCAATTTCGAAATCATCATCATCTTCATTTTCCATGTTATCATTGCAATTCCTTAATTTCATTTTCTTTCTGAAGTATTAGAAAAAAAAAAAAAAATGTCTCCAGAGTTATATATGAGAGAGCTTCTCATGGTAAGGAGAATGCTTGTAAATCAAGTCAAGGAGGAGGATACAACTCAAAGAGAAATTTTTTTCCAAACAAGATGCCTAGTGCAAGGAAAGGTATGTGCTTTAATTATTGATGGAGGGAGTTGCAGTAATTTTGCTAGTACTCGATTGGTGTCTAAACTTAATTTGAACACAAAACCTCATCCTAAACCTTACAAACTCCAATGGCTTAAAAAACTGTCGAAATGATAGTTAATAAACAAGAGAAGGTTTGTTTTAGAATTGTGAAATATGAGGATGTTGTTTTGTGTGATGTAATACCAATGGAGGCTAGTCATTTATTGTTTGGTAGGCCTTGACAAGTTGATAGAAGAACTAATCATAATCGATATTCAAATAAATATTCTTTTGTTCATCATGGAAAAAAGGTTATTCTTGCACAATTGAGTCCTAGTGAGGTGAGAGAAGATCAAAAGAAATTGAGAGAAAAATATGAGCAAGAAAGAAAAGAAAGTGAGAGGAAAGAAGTAGAGGAGAAGGAAAACTGTGAGAGAAAAGAAAAGGAAAAGGAAAATAAAAATGAAAGTGAGAAGGAAAAGGTAGATAAAAGGGAGAGTGAAAAAGGAATTATTGTTGATAAAAATGAAAGTTTAATGAATAGAGAAAATGAAGGAGGCAAATATAATTCACAAGGGGGAGAAAATCCAACAAATTCTATCAATCAAAATGAGGAGTTTTCTAAAGTGGAAATTTCGTGTGATGAATTCTATAGAGTTATTTTTGACCCCAAAGGTAGTCAATCTATAAATGCGAGGTCGAATTCTCTTAAAGACGGGGAGTATGATGATATTCTATTGTCTCTCTCTTGACAATAATAATAGTCATTGTGGAATAAAAGAACCGAATTATTTTTGCTTCAAAGTTTTATTTTCGTAGGTCATGATATGTCTGTCTTGTTTTGGCTATATCTGGAGCTTTGGATGTCTGTTTGAGGTGATCATTAACTCGTTAGAAAGCTTCCAAAATTCTATACAGTTCGTCCTTTTGACTAAAGAGCAAATTCAAAATATTTAATGGTGTATAATGAGCTGCAAGTTGAAGAAGTGGTTAAAATGTGTGAGCTGAAGAATTAAAGGTGGTGTTTGTGGAATTGTAACGTCCAGAAATAATAAGCCTTCACAAATCAATGTGCAAATGAATATGTAACCTCCTCATCCATTGATCATCCACCAACTTCAAAGATACAACTAAATTGTAACCTCTCTTGTAATAACTTGCCATTTAGGAGTTATAACACTAATTATGCTATGATTGTAAGCTTTTCAGCATCCTAGCCTATTCTCTATATAAAGGGGGCAAAAATTATGAATATGATATGTAGAATTTTGATAAAAAAAAAACACTTTGTGTGTTGTGAAGCTTTGCTTCTTTTTGGTTCTGGATTGAACCATGCATTGATCTTATCAAGGAGTCATATTTCTTATGGGGATCCTCGCATCCATAGACTTATCGCTTTCTTGGATTAGAAAGTGTGGCGTCCCTGTCTATCAATACCATTTCTTCATTTTAATTTTGAGTCATTTCACCTTTTCTACCAAAAATATTACTATTTTGCTTCCGATGGCTTCGTGACACTCAACATTTGGTATCAGAGCACGATTTCGTTTTGGACAATTTTTGTTTCAATTTCGAAATCATTATCATCATCTTCATTTTCCATGTTATCATTGCAATTCCTTAATTTCATTTTCATTTTGAAGTATTAGAAAAAAATTAAAAAAAAAAATGTCTCCAAAATTATATATGAGAGAGCTTCTCATGGTAAGGAGAATGCTTGGAAATCAAGTCAAGGAGGAGGATACAACTCAAAGAGAAAATATTTTCCAAACAAGATGCGTAGTGCAAGGAAAGGTATGTGCTTTAATTATTGATGGAGGGAGTTGCAGTAATTTTGCTAGTACTCAATTGGTGTCTAAACTTAATTTGGACACAAAACCTCATCCTAAACCTTACAAACTCCAATGGCTTAAAGAAACTGTCGAAATGATAGTTAATAAACAAGTGAAGGTTTTTTTTAGAATTGGAAAATATGAGGATGTTGTTTTGTGTGATGTAATACCAATGGAGGCTAGTCATTTATTGTTTGGGAGGCCTTGGCAATTTGATAGAAAAACTAATCATAATCGATATTCAAATAAATATTCTTTTGTTCATCAGGGAAAAAATGTTATTCTTGCACCATTGAGTCCTAGTGAGGTGAGAGAAGATCAAAAGAAATTGAGAGAAAAATATGAGAAAGAAAGAAAAGAAAGTGAGAAGAAAGAAGTAGAGGAGAAGGAAAAGTGTGAGAGAAAAGAAAATGAAAAGGAAAATAAAAATGAAAGTGAGAAGGAAAAGGTAGATAAAAGGGAGAGTGAAAAAGGAATTATTGTTGATAAAAATGAAGGTTTTATGAATAGATAAAATGAAGTAGGTAAACACAATTCATAAGGGGGAGAAAATCCAACAAATTCTATCAATCAAAATGAGGAGTTTTCTAAAGTGGAAATTTCGTGTGTTGAATTCTATAGAGTTATTTTTGACCCCAGAGGTAATCAATCTATAAATTCGAGGTCGAATTCTCTTAAATAGGGGAAGTATGATGAGAATCTAATATTGTCTCTCTCTCTCTCTCTCTCTCTCTCTCTTGACAATAATAATAGTCATTGTGGAATAAAAGAACCGAATTATTTTTGGTTCAAAGTTTTATTTTCGTTGGTCATGATATATCTAACTTGTTTTGGCTATATCTGGAGCTCTAGATGTCCGTTTGAGATGATCTTTAACTCGTTAGAATGCTTACAAAATTCTATACAGTTCGTCTGTTTGACTCAAGAACAAATTCTGAATATTTAATGGTGTATAATGATCTGCAAGTTGAAGATGTGGTTAAAGTGTGTGAGCTGAAGAATTATAGGTGGAGTTTGTGGAATTGTAACGTCCAGAAATAAAAAGCCTTCACAAATCAATGTGCAAATGAATATGTAACCTCCTCATGCATTGATCAGGAACCAACTTCATAGATACAACTAAATTGTAACCTCTCTTGTAATAACTAGCCATTTAGGAGTTATAACACTAATTATGCTATGATTGTAAGCTTTTGAGCATCCTAGCCTATTAACTATATAAAGGGGGCGAAAATTATGAATATGATATGTAAAATTTTGATAAAAAAAATACACTTTGTGTGTTGTGAAGCTTTGCTTCTTTTTGGTTATGGATTGAACCATGCATTGATCTTATCAAGGAATCATACTTCTTGTGGCGATCCTCGCATCCATAGACTTATCGCTTTCTTGGATTAGAAAGTGTGGCGTCCCTGTCTATCAATCCCATTTCTTCATTTTTATTTTGAGTCATTTCACCATTTCTACCAAAAATATTACTATTTTGCTTCCGACGGCTTCGTGACACTCAATATTTGGTATCAGAGCACGATTTCGTTTTGGACAATTTTTGTTTTAATTTCGAAATCATCATCATCTTCATTTTCCATGTTATCATTGCAATTCCTTAATTTCATTTTCATTTCGAAGTATTAGAAAAAAAATTAAAAAAAAATGTCTCCAGAGTTATATATGAGAGAGCTTTTCATGGTAAGGAGAATGCTTGGAAATCAAGTTAAGGAGGAGGATACAACTCAAAGAGAAATTTTTTTCCAAACAAGATGCCTAGTGCAAGGAAAGGTATGTGCTTTAATTATTGATGGAGGGAGTTGCAGTAATTTTGCTAGTACTCGATTGGTGTCTAAACTTAATTTGGACACAAAACCTCATCCTAAACCTTACAAACTCCAATGGCTTAAAGAAACTGTTGAAATGATAGTTAATAAACAAGTGAAGGTTTTTTTTAGAATTGTGAA
Source organism: Medicago lupulina (assembly GCA_958299785.1). NCBI lineage: Eukaryota > Viridiplantae > Streptophyta > Magnoliopsida > Fabales > Fabaceae > Medicago > Medicago lupulina. Next base: position 34,287,929 of record OY283143.1, read on the forward strand.
ATATGAGGATGTTGTTTTGTTGGATGTAATACCAATGGAGGCTAGTTATTTATTGATTGGGAGGCCTTGGCAATTTGATAGAAAAACTAATCATAATCGATATTCCAATAAATATTCTTTTATTCATCATGGAAAAAAAGTTATTCTTGCACCATTGAGTCCTAGTGAGGTGAGAGAAGATCAAAAGAAATTGTGAGAAAAATATGAGCAAGAAAGAAAAGAAAGTGAGAAGAAAGAAGTAGAGGAGAAGGAAAAGAGTGAGAGAAAAGAAAAGGAAAATAAAAATGAAAGTGAGAAGGAAAAGGTAGATAAAAGGGAGAGTGAAAAAGGAATTATTGTTGATAAAAATGAAGGTTTTATGAATAGAGAAAATGAAGGAGGTAAACACAATTCACAAGGGGGAGAAAAGCCAACAAATTCTATCAATCAAAATGAGGAGTTTTCTAAAGTGGATATTTCGTGTTATGAATTCTATAGAGTTATTTTTGACCCCGGAGGTAATCAATCTATAAATTCGAGGTCAAATTATCTTAAAAAGGGGGAGTATGATGAGAATCTAATATTGTCTCTCTCTTGACAATAATAATAGTCATTGTGGAATAAAAGAACCGAATTATTTATGGTTCAAAGTTTTCTTTTCGTAGGTCATGATATGTCTGTCTTGTTTTGGCTATATCTGGAGCTTTGGATGTCCGTTTGAGGTGATCATTAACTCGTTAGAAAGCTTACGAAATTCAATACAGTTCGTTTGTTTGACTCAAGAGCAAATTCTGAATATTTAATGGTGTATAATGAGCTTCTAGTTAAAGACGTGGTTAAAGTGTGTGAGTTGAAGAATTAAAGGTGGTGTTTGTGGAATTGTAACGTCCAGAAATAAAAAGCCTTCACAAATCAATGTGCAAATGAATATGTAACCTCCTCATGCATTGATCAGCCACCAACTTCATAGATACAACTAAATTGTAATCTCTCTTGTATAACTAGCCATTTAGGAGTTATAACACTAATTATGCTATGATTGTTAGCTTTTCAGCATCCTAGCCTATTAACTATATAAAGGGGGCGAAAATTATGAATATGATATGTAAAATTTTGATGAAAAAATACACTTTGTGTGTTGTGAAGCTTTGCTTCTTTTTGGTTATGGATTGAACCATGCATTGATCTTATCAAGGAATCCTACTTCTTGTGGCGATCCTCGCATCCAAAGAATTGTCGCTTTCTTGGATTAGAAAGTGTGGCGTCCCTGTCTATCAATCCCATTTCTTCATTTTTATTATGAGTCATTTCACAATTTCTACCAAAAATATTACTATTTTGCTTCTGACGGCTTCGTGACACTCAACATTTGGTATTAGAGCACGGTTTCGTTTTGGACAATTTTTGTTTCAATTTCGAAATCATCATCATTTTCATTTTCCATGTTATCATTGGAATTCCTTAATTTCATTTTCTTTTTGAAGTATTAGAAAAAAAAATTAAAAGAAAAATGTCTCCAGAGTTATATATGAGAGAGCTTCTCATGGTGAGGAGAATGCTTGGAAATCAAGTCAAGGAGGAGGATACAACTCTAAGAGAAATTTTTTTCCAAACAAGATGCCTAGTGCAAAGAAAGGTATTTGCTTTAATTATTGATGGAGGGTGTTGCAGTAATTTTGCTAGTACTCGATTGGTGTCTAAACTTAATTTGGACACAAAACCTCATCCTAAACCTTACAAACTCCAATGTCTTAAAGAAACTGTCGAAATGATAGTTAATAAGCAAGTGAAGGTTTGTTTTAGAATTGTGAAATATGAGGTTGTTATTTTGTGTGATGTAATACCAATGGAGGCTAGTCATATATTGTTTGGGAGGCCTTGGCAATTTGATAGAAAAACTAATCATAATCGATATTCAAATAAATATTCTTTTGTTCATCATCGAAAACAGGTTATTCTTGCACCATTGAGTCCTAGTGAGGTGAGAGAAGATCAAAAGAAATTGGGAGAAAAATATGAGCAAGAAAGAAAATAAAGTGAGAAGAAAGAAGTAGAGGAGAAGGAAAAGTGTGAGAGAAAAGAAAAGGAAAAGGAAAATAAAAATGAAAGTGAGAAGGAAAAGGTAGATAAAAGGGAGAGTGAAAAAGGAATTATTGTTGATAACAATGAAAGTTTAATGAATAGAGAAAATGAAGGAGGTAAACATAATTCACAAGGGGGAGAAAATCCAACAAATTCTATCTTTCAAAATGAGGAGTTTTCTAAAGTGGAAATTTCGTGTGATGAATTCTATAGAGTTATTTTTGACCCCGGAGGTAATCAATCTATAAATTCGAGGACGAATTCTCTTAAAGAGAGGGTGTATGATGAGAATCTAATATTGTCTCTCTGTTGACAATAATAATAGTCATTGTGGAATAAAGAACCGAATTATTTATGGTTCAAAGTTTTATTTTCGTAGGTCATGATATGTCTGTCTTGTTTTGGCTATATCTGGAGCTCTGGATGTCCGTTTGAGGTGATCATTAACTCATTAGAAAGCTTACGAAATTCTATACAGTTCGTCTGTTTGACTCAAGAGCAAATTCTGAATATTTAATGGTGTATAATGAGCTGCTAGTTAAAGACGTGGTTAAAGTGTGTGAGCTGAAGAATTATAGGTGGAGTTTGTGGAATTGTAACGTCCATAAATAATAAGCCTTCACAAATCAATGTGCAAATGAATATGTAACCTCCTCATGCATTGATCAGCCACCAACTTCATAGATATAACTAAATTGTAACCTCTCTTGTAATAACTAGCCATTTAGGAGTTATAACACTAATTATGCTATGATTGTAAGCTTTTCAGCATCATAGCCTATTAACTATATAAAGGGGGCGAAAATTATGTATATGATATGTAAAATTTTGATAAAAAACTACACTTTGTGTGTTGTGAAGCTTTGCTTCTTTTTGGTTATGGATTGAACCATGCATTGATCTTATCAAGGAATCATATTTCTTGTGGCGATCCTCGCATCCATAGACTTATCGCTTTCTTGGATTGGAAAGTGTGGCGTCCCTGTCTATCAATCCCATTTCTTTATTTTTATTTCGAGTCATTTCACCATTTCTACCAAAAATATTACTATTTTGCTTCCGACGGCTTCATGACACTCATCATTTGGTATCAGAGCACAGTTTCGTTTTGGACAATTTTTGTTTCAATTTCGAAATCATCATCATCTTCATTTTCCATGTTATCATTGTGATTCCTTAATTTCATTTTATTTTTGAAGTATTAGAAAAAAAATAAAAAATAAATTTCTCCAGAATTATATATGAGAGAGCTTCTCATGGTAAGGAGAATGCTTGGAAATCAAGTCAAGGGGTAGGATACAACTCAAAGAGAAAATCTTTTCCAAACAGGATGCACTACAAGAAATTTGCCATATAGCAACGATCACTTTTAGCAACTGCAGAAAAAAGAGTTGATATAGATAAAATTTAGCAACTGATGTTTAAATACCCCGTTGCTATAGGTTAAGAATTAAGAATGAAAAAGCGCTAAACATTTTCACCAAATATTCCATTGGCTCCAAAACATAATCGCTTTTATCATAATCGCTTTTCTTATAATCTCCTTCAATTAGTTTTCTCAAAATCGGTTATTGCTCAAAACTCCCCAAATCAATTTCTTGTTCCTCTTCTGTCAGAGCTTGTGCAGAGAAAAAGGTTTCACGAAATCGATATCTTCTTCCTCATACTTGGTACTTCTTCTTCTACTTCGTACTTCTTCTTCTTCTTCCTCATTCCTTTCATATTCTTTTCACACGTATCAGAAATCTTCTCCCATCCTTTTCCACTACAAGAAATCCTGCAATTTGCTAGGAAAATATGCCAGGAGCAATAACCCCTGGCAAATTTACCAGGAGTAATGCCAGAGAACACCCCTGGCAAATTTACCAGGGGTAACCCCTGGCATAATCCCTGTCTTGTAGTGGTCACATGGACCCACATAACCCCTTTTCCCTTTGTCTCTCCCTCGTCAGACTCCTTCTCTCTTTTTCTAATTCATTTTTCCATTTTTACTCTCTCTCTCTCTTGAAACAAAAAAGTCTCCTCCATTGAACCACGCCGGAAACCTATGCAGCCGCGCCGGGAAAAGTCTTCGTCGCTTCTGAGCCTATGTTTGCAGCCACTTCATCCCTTTTCTTTCTCATGGTGAGTTTCTCTCCATTTTTCATCTTAGAATTTGATATTTTCCAATTTGTAGAAAACCCTATAGTGTAATATTGAGAAATAGTAACTTTGATTTGGTTCTAACTAATATATGATCAATATCATTTGTCATTGTTAAGTTATCATTTTCTTATACAAATGTCACTTTCTCCATTTGAGAGCTTAAATCATAAAACGTGAAGTTGGACATGTATGAACAAAACTTTTAGTTTTGCTAAACATTCAAATGATGAATTTTAAAGTTAATTACGATCTTAGTTGTTTAATTTTGACTTCAATTTTGAATTTATTGTGTTTGTCTTGTGGTATTCATCTTTGAACTGCCTGGCTTTATTTCCCTCGTGTTGGCTGCAAACTTCTATACCTTGTGGAAGCTTCCTTGTGCACCTGGATTTGGGACAACAATGATGCCATATTGCAGTTGTTGATGTAAAGCGAAACCGGTAAAAAAAAATTAATATACACCTCTCTTTTGAGGACTGCAATGCTGACTTGTTGATCCTGCTTGTTGAATTTTCTGGCAACCTATTCAATTCCTTTATATATTAGTTTCCCCTTTTTTAATTTATGCAATTTTATGGTACAGGGTGTTTACTATTATTTCTATCAAATATTCAGGAATAAAGCTGAAGCAGCTGCATTAGAGAATAAAAGGCTAGGCAATGTTTACTGTTATTTCTATGTAATATTAAGGACTTCTATATATTGATGGAATTTCTTATTTGCTCCTATAGATAGGAATTGCACTTCAAAAGATGAGCAAGTCCGTATTGAGCATCTTGTTGAGCTGTGAGAAATAGGTATTAAGCATTATTTGATAAACCATATGACTGCACCCTTGTGACCTCCTGAACTCTTAGTCTTATGTAAATGTGAAGGTGGCATCTAATTGTGTGGCTTGTGAATTCATTGTTTAGGAATGTGGGCATAAATGTGCATTTTATCATAAGCATGTTTGGTAGTAGTATTCATTTTAAGAACTTCAATTGCAGTATACACAATTATATGTTACGATAATGTTGTCTGGCATGTGCAAATGGAGTTAATAATCATTGTTTGATTTATGTGTTTGTTCATCCTTATTTGCAGGATCACTTTAGCTTTTTTCACAGTACTAGAAAAGCTTTCTGATGTAGTTATTGGGTGATGAGTCCTTGAGTTTTTAGTCATTTGTATATTGTTCAAGTTCGATCAATTAGATTTATACAAAAAATTAACGCTGGAACTTTATGAAGGTTTCCCATATATGGAGAATTGAAGCTTGCCCTGTTCATATTCATGTGGTATACCAAAACTAAGGTAAGAACATAACATGTTTGAGGGAATGTCTATTTGGACACTTCGTTTCACCCTGTCATATTATTGATAATGGCTCACCTTGTCATGTATGATCGCGTAATTTGCTTATGCCATTGTTTTGCGTTGTACGAGGTTTAGTTTTAAATTGAATATCTGGATATTTATATATTGTTATGGACATCAATTTGTTTGTTAGGATGCATCTATATGGAATTTTAGGAGTTGTGGTTGATTGGACATATTTTATGTAGTAACTATTCAATATTGCACAGGGAACTAAACTAAATAATAGGTTTCTTTGAGCTGAAAAACAATTCATCAACCCTGATCAAACATTGTAAGTTTTGTAACACCCCGTTTTTCCAACGTAAAAATTTCGTAAATTAAATCAGAGTTCTCACATAAACGGAGTATCACTTTCTTAAAACATCTCAAAGTAAATGAATAACAATTCATTCATCATAAAAATAGTTATTAAACTTCTCAAAACATTGCAGCGGAATCTTAAAAGTCTTGGCACGCAGGCCTCTTCATAACATTTCAAAGTTCATCTAAAATTAGTCTTTATAAAATTATAATTGACATGCAAGGAACAGAAAAGCATTTGACAAGATTCCCCATCCCGTTACATATCAGAGCACCTAAGACACAGTGAGGAATGCCTCACACGACTGCACCTAATCTTGGTTACCTGCACTTGCCCACAAGGCGGCAATTCCAACAGAAGGGGTGAGATTCACAAACAATATAATAAACAGATAATTCAACAATTAAGTTTAACAACAATTAACATATAAGCACGTCTCAAATATTTATTTCATAACATCTTAAGCAACATCAAGAATATCATCACTAAACATCTTAAACATCATCAAAGAATCGTCATCACAAAACATCTTAAACATCATCAAATACACTTAACAACTCGTAGATATCATCATGTAATCATCATCACTAATAAATTTAAAACAACTCAATGTAATCATCATCTCACTATATATAATAATCAACATCGTAAACAACATTATAACATTATAATTAGTATCATATACAACATCATAACAACATAACAATATCATAATCAATATAGCAACATCTTAGTCAACGTCATATAATTCACATCATAAACATCGTATAATCTTCATAGGTACTTTTTTTTTAACAACACATGGGTAGAAGACAACTCGACAACTCATAGAGGATAATTCATCAACAACTTAACAACTCATGGATGATAATTCATCAACAACGACTTTGACTCGACAAATGCGACAATGCAACTTAGACACTTATATGCATGTGGTACCAATCGTCATCATAAGTATTAATATACTTTAATCGTGCGGAGGACAAAGCTCCTAATAATCGTGCGGAGGACAAAGCTCCTATCATGGTGAGGACAAAGCTCAATGAATGCTAATGCATGGACTCTATCAACAAGACACCTTAATCAACTTATCACTTATACATCCAATAATTTGGAGTTCATCAACTTATTCATACTCATGCAACTTAGTTAAATAACAATTGCGGCATAATCAAATCACATCAAGCTTAATAACAATTCATTTCAACAACATCTTGATCATTCAATAATATTTCGAGTAATGCATTTAATCATTAAATCACATTACAAACAACTTAGCAGTTCATAGCAGCAACAAAAACAGCACAAGCAATTCACAATCATTATCAACAACATCAAATCATCACATTAACTTTATAAGTATAGCACATTATGCACTCATCATTCATAATTCATAAGCAATAACATTCTTCAAAAGTAATCAAGTATGATTAAATAAGACATAAACCAAATACTCATAAAACACCTCAACTAAATCCCTAATACCTAAGTTTGAAGTTTGGAAACCAACTCTAAGTCTTTGGACTAACTTGGGATTAGTTATGCTAAGTTTTCTTAAAGTTTTCTCAAGACCTACTTGGACTATTTTCATCATAACTCAAAATCTACAAATAATTTTCCAGTCACTCCAGAGCCATTAGAAAGCTAACTCAATTATCTACAACTTTCGTGTTTACACCAAGACCCATTTCGGAACAGAAATATATGAAAAAGACACAAGAACGTGAAACAGAGAATGCTGTTTTTTCCAAGACCTACTTGGAGTGTTTTTATCATAACTCAAGATTCACAAAACATTTTTGAGTCACTCTAAAGCCATTAAAAAGCTAACTCAATTATATACAACTTTCGTGAATACATCAAAAGCTAATTATGAACAAAAAAGTCCCAGTTTTTATTTTAGTTTTTCGGTTACAGAAAATCGAAAAGAGAACGAGCCTGTTAACCCCTTTGTAGTATTTTAATCATATCTAGAGTTCTAAAAGCTTAAATTGAGTCACTCCAAAGGCTAGTGAAATCTAACATCTATATCTACAACTTTCATGAAGACACCTAAACCCAGTTCGGAACTTAAACTTGTCAAACTGAGACAACAAGTAACGTGTTTTGCACAGCAACAGCAAAATCGCAGTTCAGTTGCGGTTTCGCCTTGGGGAAACCTTTTCTACTCCGTTTTCGATCCAATACCCTCAAAACATGACCTTAAACATCACCCTATGATTATCCTATCATTAGAACATTAATTATTCATTAACCTACTAGATTATCCACTCTTTTAAGACTAGAAACTCAATTCGAAACCTAAACTAGTTTTCCTTAATTCTCACCTTTCAATTTCATCTTTTAATTCATTCACCTTAACCTAGTTCTTAATTCTCTCAAAAACTCATCCATCTCTTGTTAATCATAATTGAATTGAATTGAATTGAATTACAGTTTAATATAATGAAAGCTAGGCTCACCCTTACCTTAATTTGGTCTCCTGAATCAAGCTGCGTTCTTCTTAGGTTTTTCTTCTCTCTTTCGCGCCTCCTCTCTTTTTCTCTAGGTTTCTCCAAAAGTTATATTACGTACTAAATAATTCTAACCCTAATTCTCTTATTTATATTCTCTTACTCATCTTATCTTATTTCTACTCCTTCCCTCAAATTCTCTAAAATTATGGAACAACCCATATTTAATTAAATATATTATATTATAAATCAAATAAGATAATACTAAAAATACATAAAAGCACACATCATCAAAATATATATTATATTATATCATCATATCTTATTATTTCTAAAACAAATATATTTCTACACTAGATAATATATATATATATATATATATATATATATATATATATATATATATATTTCTACACAAATAACAAATATATTTTCAAACCAAATAACGAATATATTTCTATAACAAATATATCTCTACATAACAAACATATTTCTATAACAAATAACACAATATATTTTTACACAAAATAACATATATATTTCTACACCAAATAACACATATATTTTTATAACAAATAACATAGTATTTCTACACCACATAACAAATATATTTTCACACCAAATAACATAATATTTCTACACCAAATAACATATATATTTTTATAACAAATAACATAGTATTTCTACACCACATAACGAATATATTTTTACACCAAATAACATAATATTTCTACACCAAATAACATATATATTATAATATAATATGCTACTAAAACACCAACATATAACACAAAAATAACACACATCACCATAAATCAAATAAATTATTTAAAAAGACTCTAAACTCAATCAAATAATTAAATAAATAAAATAGTTCAAAACGGGCGTTACAAGTTTGTTCATGTCCTAATCCATATATTATGTAAAAAGATATAGGTGTTGTTATTCCTCTGTTATTTATCTGATTTAACTAAAGGCTTACAAGTTCAAATGTGTTGAGAAATAAATCTATGAAAAAGGTACCGACTAAAGCTAGATTATAGATCATTCATTTGATAATGATAATCATGGCAGGTTTTAAATTTTGAATATGTAATCTTCAAAGTTTAAACCATAATGTGATCAGTAATTTATTTTTTATATTTCAAATACATGCAGATTTTTTAAACAAATGTGCTTTGTTGGTCCGTGAGATTGGTCTGAACTTTGAGAATTAGCCATTATGATGATCCTCATATTTATGCTTGCCCATTCTGTAGATGATGCTTTGGCTTTTTAGCACATTCTTATAGTCTCCTTCATTCTTTTCGTACTTTTTAGCACAATTTTGGCATCATCTTGAGAAGTCTGGAAGCAGCTCTACCACATATTTGCAAAAGGTTTGTTTTTGGCTTTTTTTACTTTGGCAAGAAAATAACAGTGACAAGAATAATAGAATGAGAGAGTGTAATATATTAATTCTACCAATTTTCAAGGGTCAAATGAATATGACATGTTTGTTGAGATAATATTCATAAATCCCTATTTTAAGTTTTAAAGATGAAAAAAATATATTTAGATTTTAATTTATAAGTGGATTCTAACATTATTGTATTTAACATCTTTGTGTGAGATATTTTTAAGTTGCAGGAACTTACACTCAAAAGGTTGATATAACTAGTTCCCTAATTTTTTTTGAAGCATCTCATACAATGAACAAAGCAAGAAGTTATTGAACAAAAATGTATTGGATAAATTTGGACCAAACATGCCCAAACTTTTGGAACACGTTGGCACACATTTACCACAAGTGGTTTATGCTCTTGTTTTTTATGTCCCCTATACCACTACATTTCAAATCAATTGTTATACTGCAAGTACAAACAAATTACTTCTTTTGGCCGAAAAAAGGAACAAGGTAAAAGGTGGTAGCAAGCAAAAGGGATATTTACACTTCTAAACCATTTACAAGAGGACACATGGATTTGCATGAACCATAATTGGTTGTAAAGCTCCAAACTTGGCACACATGAGAGCAAGCAAAATATCTAGCTTACATACACATGTGGGACCACTTGAAACCAAATTGAAAGAAGCCTTATACACGTAAGAAGAATTGAGAGGATGCCAGCTGATCCTTCTTTGCAAATATGTGGGAACAACAAGAAACAATTACATTATAAAAATATATGCACACATGTGAAACTACATGAGTCATACGCTCCTCACGTGGGAAGGAATGGCAAGCAAGAGAAGATTATGTGCCTATAAATACACATGCTGGGCAAGGGAAAATGGACCGAATTTTTTCAAGAGAAAGCAAGCAAAATATACACAAAGCAAAATACACAAAGCTCTCTCTTTTAATTCTTTTACAGTGAACTAAAATTGCTCTTTTGTTGTGAGCTATTTTTAGTAAAGCACTACTACTTTTTATTTGATATTTGATCCAAGTAAGAATTTATTTCTTAGTGGATTGTAAAAGCTTGTAGGTGACAAGTGTGTAAAAAGATAAAGGTAAAATCACTAAGTTGCAGGAAAAGATCAGGAAGATCTAGCAAGGGTGATTTGTACTCGTTTGTTCTTTGGTTGTAAAAGCAAAGGTAGATTTACTCAGTTGCAGGAAAGATCAGTCGGATCTAGCAAGGGGTAAAAGTTACTCATTTGTGTAAAGAAGACAAAAGAGAAGTTGTGTTTAACGTTAATTAACACAACTACCTAGTGGATAATCTCACACTTGTGTGGGGAGTGGAAGTAGCCGGTGTTTGGCGAACCACAATAACTTTCGTGTGTCATCTCTTTCTCCTTCTCTCTCTTTTAAGTTATTGTTCATAAATCACACACCTCACCTTTATTATTGTTATTATTGATTTACTAACAAACTAATCGTGATTTACAATATAAAAGAAAATCACAGGATAATCATATGTGGACCATAGTTGAAAAAGGAAACTACATCCCATATGATGAAGAACTAAATATAAAAGAAAAGGAAGACTGGTCAGAAGAAGAAGGTAAGCGCATGTTATTAAATTTTAAAGCTTAATTATTTCTAACCATGGCTTTAAGTAGAGAAGAATATGATAGAGTACAGGAATGCAAGAATGCCAAAGAAATTTGGGATACACTTAAAATACATCATGAAGGCACCAGTCACGTAAAAGAAACAAGAATTGACATTGGTGTTCGCAAATTTGAACTATTCGAAATGAAAGAAACCGAAACCATAGATGAAATGTATGGAAGGTTTACTATAATTATGAATGAATTACGTTCTCTTGAAAAAGACTTTACAATTCATGAAAGAGTCAAAAATTTTTTGAGATGTCTTCCAAAATCTTGGAGACATATTGTAACAGCTATAACAGAAGCAAAAGATTTAAAAAAACTGAAATTAGAAGATCTTATCGGATCTCTAAAAGCTCATGAAGTCCTTTTACAAGAAGACAAATCCTCAAACAAAAACAAAATGATTGCCTTCAAAACAAATCAAGAATCACAAAACCTAGAACATGAAATGAACCTTGATTTTCAACAACTAGAACCTGATGAAGAAGACAATCAAGATCAAATCATTCTCCTCACTAGAAAACTTCAAAGAATGATACAAAGAAGAGATCAAAACAAAAGAAACCTTCCAGCCAGAAAAGAAAACACAAAAAACGAAATTGACAAAAGTCAAGTCACTTGTTACGGATGCTACAAACTTGGGCACTACAAAAATGAATGTCCGCTCATCAAAAGAAAACCAAACAATTTCCAATCAAATCAAAAGTCCTTCTTGACAACATGGGATGAACCAGAAGAACCAACAAACGAAGATGAACAAGCAGATCTTTGTTTAATGGCAAAATCAGAAAACGAAGAGGTAAATCTTGATCCATGCTCATCTTGTGAAAAAACTGAATATCTATTTGATAACCTTTTTTATAACTCACAAATTTTGGAACAAACATGTGAGAGATTAAGAAATGAAAATCTTGAACTAAAAAGAGAAAAAGAAACTCTAGAAAAAATAAACAAAAGTCTGGTTGAAAATCTTCAAAAATCTCAATCAGAAGAAGTTGTTGAAAATAAAAATGGTTGTCAAAAAGAAAACATTATTTTAAAAGAAAATGTTTTACAATTAAAGAATGACATCTCAAACTTTGTTAAATCAACTGAAACATTTCAAAAAATTATGGGATCACAAGTAAGTGTTTTTGATAAAGCTTGCATAGGTTTCAAAACTAATCAAAAGCAAAAACTTTATGAAAATTTTTTCATTCCAGAAAAGGGAACAAAAAATGAAAAAATACAAATGTACATATTGTGAAAAATATGGACATCTTGAACCATTTTGTTTCAGAAAAAGGAAAGAATAAGCTTTACAAAAAAGGAGAGTCACCTTTAAGTCAAACTTTGCTAGATCTCATAAAGAACGATTTCCTAAAAATAACACTAACCATCAAGGACCCAGAAAAATATGGGTACCCAAAGTATTACTAACTTCTACTGCAGGAATGTCTCATAACAGTCAAGAAAAGGCCTTGGTACTTGGACAGTGGATGCTCAAGACATATGACTGGAGATAAACAAAGCTTTCTCTCCTTCACCAAAAAGGAAGGAGGATTAGTAACCTTTGGTAACAATGAAAAATCTCAAATTAAAGGTATAGGTGTTATTGGTAAGAAAAACTCTGCTAAAATTGAAAATGTTCAGTATGTTGAAGGATTAAAGCATAATTTAATTAGCATCAGTCAATTGTGTGACAGTGGTCTTGAAGTAACATTCAAACCTCACACATGCGAAGTAAGACAAATCTCCTCAGGAAAAATCTTGTTTACTGGATCAAGAAACAAAAATGTTTACATTCTATACATAGATGAACTCCCTGTCGAATCTTGCTTCATATCTCTTGAAAAGGATAAATGGATTTGGCATAAGAGGACTGGTCATGTAAGTATGGAAACAATTTCAAAAATATCAAAACTTGATCTAGTAAGAGGACTTCCTAAGATAAATTTTGAGAAGGATAAAGTATGTGAAGCATGTGTCAAAGGAAAACAAGTCAAAAGTAGTTTTTCTCCAAGAGATTTTATTTCAACAAAAAGACCTCTTGAACTACTTCACATAGACTTATTCGGACCAATCTCAATAGAAAGTCTTGGCGGAAAAAAATATGGCTTTGTAATCGTTGATGATTTTTCCAGATTCACTTGGGTTTTATTTTTAAAACACAAAAATGATTCTTTTGAAGCTTTTCAAACTTTTTGCAAAAGAGTTCAAAATGAGAAAGAAACCAACATCATTTCTGTAAGAAGCGATCACGGGGGAGAATTTGAAAACTCATCCTTTGAACAATTCTTCAATGATAGTGGGATATCTCATAATTTTTCTTGTCCTAGAACACCTCAACAAAATGGAGTTGTAGAAAGAAAAAATAGAACTTTACAAGAAATGGCAAGAACTATTTTAAATGAATCAAATGTTGAGAAATACTTTTGGGCTGAAGCCATAAATACCTCTTGCTATATTTTAAACAGAGTATCAATAAGAAAAATCTTAAACAAAACCCCGTATGAACTCTGGAAGGAAAGAAAGCCAAACATTTCTTATTTTCACATCTTTGGATGCTATTGTTACATCTTAAACAACAAAGACAGCTTGGGTAAGTTTGATTCAAAATCAGACAAAGCTATATTTCTTGGTTACTCCGTTACATCAAAAGCATACAGGATATTCAATTTAAGAACAAAGATCTTAGAAGAAAGCATGCATATAAAATTTGATGAATTTGAGGAACTTGAAACTCAAGAAAGAATTCATGAAGAAGATGAGGAAATAAGTCAAATCAATCCCAACATTGAAAATCCTCATCAACAATCATCAAACAAAGAAGAATCCCTGAGTCCTCCAAGATCATGGAGAATTGTAGATCATCATCCACAAGAACAAATTATTGGTGAAACTGCAGATGGAGTAAGAACAAGAAGATCCTTTCAAACAAATGACTTTGCTATGATATCACAAATTGAACCAAAATCAATAAAGGAAGCAATTATAGATGAGTCTTGGATCGAAGCAATGAAAGAAGAATTACATCAGTTTGAGAAAAATCAAGTCTGGAATCTTGTGCCTAAACCTCAAAATCAATCCATCATCGGTACAAGATGGGTCTTCAGAAACAAACTAGATGAAGAAGGAAAAGTAACACGAAACAAAGCTAGATTAGTAGCTCAAGGCTACAATCAACAAGAAGGCATAGACTATGATGAAACTTATGCTCCTGTGGCTAGACTCGAGGCCATAAGAATCCTTCTTGCATATGCATCTCATAAACACATAAAACTTTTTCAAATGGACGTAAAAAGTGCCTTTTTAAATGGTTTTTTAAATGAAGAAGTTTACGTTCATCAACCTCCAGGTTTTGAAAGCCTTGAAAAACCAAACCACGTGTTCAAACTAACCAAAGCTCTTTATGGACTTAAACAAGCTCCAAGAGCCTGGTATGAAAGATTGAGCATTTTTTTAATCAAAAATGGCTTTTCAAGAGGAAAAATTGACACCACACTTTTTAGAAAAATTGACAAAAATGATTTATTGATTGTACAAGTATATGTCGATGATATCATTTTTGGAGCTACAAATGAAGAAATGTGTGATGATTTTTCAAAACTCATGGAAAGTGAATTTGAAATGAGCATGATGGGTGAACTTAAATTCTTTTTGGGATTACAAATTAAACAACAAAAGGATGGCATTTTTATTTGTCAAGAAAAATATATCAAAGATCTTCTTAAAAAATATAAGATGAATGAAGCTAAAATCATGACTACTCCCATGCATCCTTCATCAAGTCTTGACAAAGATGAAAATGGAAAAGATTTTCCTGAAAAAGAATATAGAGGAATGATTGGTTCCCTTTTATATTTAACTGCCAGTAGACCTGACATTGTTTTTGCAGTTGGCTTGTGTGCTAGATTTCAAACTGCTCCAAAAGAATCTCACTACATTGCAGTTAAAAGAATTTTCAGATATCTTGTAGGCACTACAAGTGTGGGTCTATGGTATAAAAAGGGATCACACTTTGATCTTATGGCATACTGCGACGCTGACTATGCAGGAGACAAAATAGAAAGAAAAAGTACAAGTGGTGCATGTCAACTCCTCGGAGAAGCTTTAGTCAGCTGGTGTTGTCGAAAGCAAAGTACTATCACATTATCCACCACGGAGGCTGAATACATTTCCGCTGCAAATTGCTGCTCTCAGGTATTATGGATTAGAAATCAACTAGAAGATTTCTCTTTCAGGTACGCAAATATTCAAATATTATGTGATAACACCAGTGTCTAAAAATCCCATTCAACATTCCAGATCTAAGCACATCGAAATAAAACATCACTTTATTCGTGATCATGTGAACAAAAAGGAAGTTGAGCTTGTTTTTATTAACACTAACGAGCAATTAGCTGATATTTTTACGAAACCTCTAGTCGAAGATCGTTTTCTTTTTCTAAAAAATAAATTAAAAATAATTGAGAATCCTTGCTTAAATTAATTTTGTTTATTTTTATTATTATTTAATTTTATTCAAAATCTTCTTCTTCTCTCACACGAACAAAATTCTCTCCTTTTATGGCAAAAATTTATTTGTGTTGGAAAATACAATTTTAAATCTTTTCTTTCCATAAAACCCTTCATTTTCTCCACCTAATCATCATTAATCTGATTCCTCTCCTTTTTTCTCTCAACACACGCGCTAATCCCTCTACCTTCCCAAAGCAAATCAATTTGAGATCAAATCCTGACCATCCAAATATGGGCTAATCTATAATCATCATTGTCTATGTTAACGTAGCCTTTGCCTGTACACACTATCAACTCATCCATCACTCTTGTCTACTCTCCAGACTTCATCTTCTTCTTCTTATAGACTTGTTTTTGTTTCTTAATCCATTTCAATCTTTTCTCAAACCAAGTCCAAAAATGGATGAACCCAAACAAACCTTCTCTGAACTTCTCTCCTCAGTCAATCAACAAAACCCTTCCTCATCTCAGCATTCACCATCACCATCGCCTCCTCCTTCCTTCACATACTCTCCAAAAACAAACACCTCTACACCAACTCTAACTCTAAACTCTCTAATCGATCCCTTCTCTTGTTCTCCTCCCAAAAGTATTACAACATCAGCTCCTATAAAGGCTGAATCTTTTGATGATTTTTTCACTCCAAACCCTAACTTTCAACCAAAACCATCCTTCTCTAATGAACTCAGAAAATCCATTCGGTTATCCTCAAAAAACCCAAGAACTTCATATGTTGACTTGGACGAAGAATCCAGCCCTTGCATGCAAGATCAGCAATATCCTAAGCACTTAAAATCCTCTTCCTTCACTCCTTACAATCGTGAAGTTGCTCAAAAAGAAAAATTGTTGAATGAAATCATCTCTAACCCAATCACTGCAGAAGGAAATTTAGCTTTAGAACCCTATCCCACAAATGCTGCCATCGAAGGGTCTCTCAAAAGACCACTCTCAGAAAGCAAAACTTTCAACTTTGAAGATCTAAAGAGAAAAAAGATCGACATTTCTGAAGTGCTCAAGATTATTGGATGGAAACAGTTCTGCGAGATTGATGAGGTGATTTACCCAAATCTTGTTCAAAAATTTTATTCACTTGCAACTGTGCTTGAAGGTCACGATGTGATTCTCTGTTCTCTAAATCAAACTGATGTCATTATCACAACTGATATTCTAGCAAAAATTTTCAATGTTCCAAATTCTGGTATTAAACTTTTTGGTAGAAAATGGTATGATGAGGCTAAAGTTGATAAAACCTCTGTTTTGAAAAAACTTCTCTCTAACCCTCAACCTGCAAGAGATTATCCTATCACTGCTTTAAAGAATGAGTTCAAAATCATTCACAATCTATGCACTCACAGTCTTTTGCCTCGAAGTGGAAGCAAATATCGAGTAAATGACACCGATCTCATGATCATTTATCATCTAGTCAAAGGCAAGAGAGTTAACCTACCTTATATTATCATTCAACATATGAAAAATGCTATTCAAGATACCAAGGGAAATGGTGGTCTTCCTTACTCTATGCCTCTCACCAAAATCTTTAAAGATTTTCAATTTTCTTTCATTGGAGAAGAGGCTAAGCGAATCTGGAAACCCTTCAATTCAAAAAATGTGTCTCACATCAAACTCAAGTATGATGCTGGAGCCTTACCATTACATCAGATTCCACTTCCTAGGGAAGAATTTCTTAAGGAAGATGAAGAAATCGTGAATGCAATAATTGTTGAAAGTCATAGGACCTCACAATCGGCCTCACTCAACTCCAAAGAATCTTCAAAAATTGATGCTTCTATTCCTCTTTTGGATCTTAATCTGTCAACTGATCTCAAACTCTCAACTGGTTTTGTTGCTGCACCTGTTCCCATCTCTACCACTCCTCCTGTTGATGTTAACAACTCTGCTCTGTTCGAATCAGACTGCGTGAACAAATTCCTGAACTCCTCTCCAAAGAACATCGATCCACTTCCTAGTGAACTACCTCCACTTCCATCGCACTTTAGCTCTTTTGGCAGCTTCAGGTCAACCGCAACTTCTCCCAAGAATGATCCTCCTTTTGAACCTCAAAATCCAAATATCTCAAATGAAATGATTTATGCTGAGCTCTCTTCTCTTCGCGCTGATGTTCATCATCTTCATGAGTATTTTGCTGCATTTCTCTTCACCTACTATGGCGTGGTGCCTCCAGCCCCCACTTTCCATGCATCCTCTTCCAACCCTCCACCAAATGATCTTTAGCTAGTTAGCTGTGTTGGTACGCCCTTTCTTTTTGAAGATGCCAAAGGGGGAGAAAGTGTTTAGAAACAACACTGCATATGAATTTGAAAATGGCCCCTTTTATATCTTTTGGTTGTAGTCATTTTCGGCCATGTGCCTTTGTTTATTATTATGTTTTTTAGCCAAAAGTAGTATCTTTTGTTTGTTAGAAATTGATTGCAAAAATCCATGTTAAATGCAATTGATTCTCTATGTTAAAAAGACTTTGTTTCTATGCTTATAATGTCACTGATGCAATGAATCCAGTCTCTATGTTAATTAAAGAAAAAGTATATGTTTCTATGGTTATATTGTCACAGTCTCTTGATCCATAATATGTTTCTGTTTTAAATATTCTCAATTGTTATATTCTTCAAAATCAAGTATCCTGGATAACAAATTGAGGGGGAGCTTCTTTAACCTCAAAAGATGTACATCAAATTGAGGGGGAGCCTAAACAAGACACATTTATAAATCAAATTCAAATATATTTTGTCATCATCAAAAAGGGGGAGAATGTTGAGATAATATTCATAAATCCCTATTTTAAGTTTTAAAGATGAAAAAAATATATTTAGATTTTAATTTATAAGTGGATTCTGACATTATTGTATTTAACATCTTTGTGTGAGATATTTTTAAGTTGCAGGAACTTACACTCAAAAGGTTGATATAACTAGTTCCCTAATTTTTTTTGAAGCATCTCATACAATGAACAAAGCAAGAAGTTATTGAACAAAAATGTATTGGATAAATTTGGACCAAACATGCCCAAACTTTTGGAACACGTTGGCACACATTTACCACAAGTGGTTTATGCTCTTGTTTTTTATGTCCCCTATACCACTACATTTCAAATCAATTGTTATACTGCAAGTACAAACAAATTACTTCTTTTGGCCGAAAAAAGGAACAAGGTAAAAGGTGGTAGCAAGCAAAAGGGATATTTACACTTCTAAACCATTTACAAGAGGACACATGGATTTGCATGAACCATAATTGGTTGTAAAACTCCAAACTTGGCACACATGAGAGCAAGCAAAATATCTAGCTTACATACACATGTGGGACCACTTGAAACCAAATTGAAAGAAGCCTTATACACGGAAGAAGAATTGAGAGGATGCCAGCTGATCCTTCTTTGCAAATATGTGGGAACAACAAGAAACAATTACATTATAAAAATATATGCACACATGTGAAACTACATGAGTCATACGCTCCTCACGTGGGAAGGAATGGCAAGCAAGAGAAGATTATGTGCCTATAAATACACATGCTGGGCAAGGGAAAATGGACCGAATTTTTTCAAGAGAAAGCAAGCAAAATATACACAAAGCAAAATACACAAAGCTCTCTCTTTTAATTCTTTTACAGTGAACTAAAATTGCTCTTTTGTTGTGAGCTATTTTTAATAAAGCACTACTACTTTTTATTTGATATTTGATCCAAGTAAGAATTTATTTCTTAGTGGATTGTAAAAGCTTGTAGGTGACAAGTGTGTAAAAAGATAAAGGTAAAATCACTAAGTTGCAGGAAAAGATCAGGAAGATCTAGCAAGGGTGATTTGTACTCGTTTGTTCTTTGGTTGTAAAAGCAAAGGTAGATTTACTCAGTTGCAGGAAAGATCAGTCGGATCTAGCAAGGGGTAAAAGTTACTCATTTGTGTAAAGAAGACAAAAGAGAAGTTGTGTTTAACGTTAATTAACACAACTACCTAGTGGATAATCTCACACTTGTGTGGGGAGTGGAAGTAGCCGGTGTTTGGCGAACCACGATAACTTTCGTGTGTCATCTCTTTCTCCTTCTCTCTCTTTTAAGTTATTGTTCATAAATCACAAACCTCACCTTTATTATTGTTATTATTGATTTACTAACAAACTAATCGTGATTTACAATATAAAAGAAAATCACAGGATAATCATATGTGGACCATAGTTGAAAAAGGAAACTACATCCCATATGATGAAGAACTAAATATAAAAGAAAAGGAAGACTGGTCAGAAGAAGAAGGTAAGCGCATGTTATTAAATTTTAAAGCTAAATTATTTCTAACCATGGCTTTAAGTAGAGAAGAATATGATAGAGTACAGGAATGCAAGAATGCCAAAGAAATTTGGGATACACTTAAAATACATCATGAAGGCACCAGTCACGTAAAAGAAACAAGAATTGACATTGGTGTTCGCAAATTTGAACTATTCGAAATGAAAGAAACCGAAACCATAGATGAAATGTATGGAAGGTTTACTATAATTATGAATGAATTACGTTCTCTTGAAAAAGACTTTACAATTCATGAAAGAGTCAAAAAAATTTTGAGATGTCTTCCAAAATCTTGGAGACATATTGTAACAGCTATAACAGAAGCAAAAGATTTAAAAAAAACTGAAATTAGAAGATCTTATCGGATCTCTAAAAGCTCATGAAGTCCTTTTACAAGAAGACAAATCCTCAAACAAAAACAAAATGATTGCCTTCAAAACAAATCAAGAATCACAAAACCTAGAACATGAAATGAACCTTGATTTTCAACAACTAGAACCTGATGAAGAAGACAATCAAGATCAAATCATTCTCCTCACTAGAAAACTTCAAAGAATGATACAAAGAAGAGATCAAAACAAAAGAAACCTTCCAGCCAGAAAAGAAAACACAAAAAACGAAATTGACAAAAGTCAAGTCACTTGTTACGGATGCTACAAACTTGGGCACTACAAAAATGAATGTCCGCTCATCAAAAGAAAACCAAACAATTTCCAATCAAATCAAAAGTCCTTCTTGACAACATGGGATGAACCAGAAGAACCAACAAACGAAGATGAACAAGCAGATCTTTGTTTAATGGCAAAATCAGAAAACGAAGAGGTAAATCTTGATCCATGCTCATCTTGTGAAAAAACTGAATATCTATTTGATAACCTTTTTTATAACTCACAAATTTTGGAACAAACATGTGAGAGATTAAGAAATGAAAATCTTGAACTAAAAAGAGAAAAAGAAACTCTAGAAAAAATAAACAAAAGTCTGGTTGAAAATCTTCAAAAATCTCAATCAGAAGAAGTTGTTGAAAATAAAAATGGTTGTCAAAAAGAAAACATTATTTTAAAAGAAAATGTTTTACAATTAAAGAATGACATCTCAAACTTTGTTAAATCAACTGAAACATTTCAAAAAATTATGGGATCACAAGTAAGTGTTTTTGATAAAGCTTGCATAGGTTTCAAAACTAATCAAAAGCAAAAACTTTATGAAAATTTTTTCATTCCAGAAAAGGGAACAAAAAATGAAAAATACAAATGTACATATTGTGAAAAATATGGACATCTTGAACCATTTTGTTTCAGAAAAAGGAAAGAACAAGCTTTACAAAAAAGGAGAGTCACCTTTAAGTCAAACTTTGCTAGATCTCATAAAGAACGATTTCCTAAAAATAACACTAACCATCAAGGAACCAGAAAAATATGGGTACCCAAAGTATTACTAACTTCTACTGCAGGA
Source organism: Medicago lupulina (assembly GCA_958299785.1). Taxonomy (NCBI): domain Eukaryota; kingdom Viridiplantae; phylum Streptophyta; class Magnoliopsida; order Fabales; family Fabaceae; genus Medicago; species Medicago lupulina. The sequence goes on from OY283143.1 coordinate 34,309,550, forward strand.
ATGTCTCATAACAGTCAAGAAAAGGCCTTGGTACTTGGACAGTGGATGCTCAAGACATATGACTGGAGATAAACAAAGCTTTCTCTCCTTCACCAAAAAGGAAGGAGGATTAGTAACCTTTGGTAACAATGAAAAATCTCAAATTAAAGGTATAGGTGTTATTGGTAAGAAAAACTCTGCTAAAATTGAAAATGTTCAGTATGTTGAAGGATTAAAGCATAATTTAATTAGCATCAGTCAATTGTGTGACAGTGGTCTTGAAGTAACATTCAAACCTCACACTTAGCTCATCTCACTTGGCTGCTGCAAACAGGTTCAAGACTCTTTTTCTCTCCTTCTCTTGTTTTTATGTATGCACTATTTGAATGCATATTTGTTAAGATTTTGATTTTTCTTGAATTTTGTCAATTTGTTTGTGATTTGGGTTGTTTTTATAGATTTATATGTTTTAGTTAATGATGATTTTTTGGCTGTCTTTTACAGTAGAATCTCCTTCTTTGTGTTCTTTGCTTCATATTGCTGTTTGTAGAGCATACAAAAGTTCTATAGTAGTGTTACTTAATTTTAGATGGAGTTGACTTTGCAATTGTGCATTGTTGATAAAAGTAGAAACATGAACTTAAGTGCCCTGTTTAGTAGCTTGTGGTGTATTGCTCTAATTAGGCTTTAGAAAAACCAAACATGGCCTAAATTGATTAACCATTATGAGTAGTAACAAACACAAATTCATCCTTAAAAAACATCACAAGCACTAGGAGGTGTAATATGTAACGCCCGCTTTGAACTATTTTATTTATTTAATTATTTGATTGAGTTTAGAGTCTTTTTAAATAATTTATTTGATTTATGGTGATGTGTGTTATTTTTGTGTTATATGTTGGTGTTTTAGTAGCATATTATATTATAATATATATGTTATTTGGTGTAGAGATATTATGTTATTTGGTGTAAAAATATATTTGTTATGTGGTGTAGAAATACTATGTTATTTGTTATAAAAATATATGTGTTATTTGGTGTAGAAATATATATGTTATTTTGTGTAAAAATATATTGTGTTATTTGTTATAGAAATATGTTTGTTATGTAGAGATATATTTGTTATAGAAATATATTCGTTATTTGGTTTGAAAATATGTTTGTTATTTTATGTAGAAATATATATATATATATATATATATATATATATATATTATCTAGTGTAGAAATATATTTGTTTTAGAAATAATAAGATATGATGATATAATATAATATATATTTTGATGATGTGTGCTTTTATGTATTTTTAGTATTATCTTATTTGATTTATAATATAATATATTTAATTAAATATGGGTTGTTACATAATTTTAGAGAATTTGAGGGAAGGAGTAGAAATAAGATAAGATGAGTAAGAGAATATAAATAAGAGAATTAGGGTTAGAATTATTTAGTACGTAATATAACTTTTGGAGAAACCTAGAGAAAAAGAGAGGAGGCGCGAAAGAGAGAAGAAAAACCTAAGAACGCAGCTTGATTCAGGAGACCAAATTAAGGTAAGGGTGAGCCTAGCTTTCATTATATTAAACTGTAATTCAATTCAATTATGATTAACAAGAGATGGATGAGTTTTTGAGAGAATTAAGAACTAGGTTAAGGTGAATGAATTAAAAGATGAAGTTGAAAGGTGAAAATTAATGAAAACTAGTTTAGGTTTCGAATTGAGTTTCTAGTCTTAAAAAGAGTGGATAATCTAGTAGGTTAATGAATAATTAATGTTCTAATGATAGGATAATCATAGGGTGATGTTTAAGGTCATGTTTTGAGGGTACTGGATTGAAAACGGAGTAGAAAAGGTTTCCTTAAGGCGAAACCACAACTGAACTGCGATTTTGCTGTTGCTGTGCAAAACACGTTACTTGTTGTCTCAGTTTGACAAGTTTAAGTTCCGAACTGGGTTTAGGTGTCTTCATGAAAGTTGTAGATAATTGAGTTAGCTTTCTAATGGCTCTGGAGTGACTAGAAAATTATTTGTAGATTTTGAGTTATGATGAAAATAGTCCAAGTAGGTCTTGAGAAAACTTTAAGAAAACTTAGCATAACTAATCCCAAGTTAGTCCAAAGACTTAGGGTTGGTTTCCAAACTTCAAACTTAGGTATTAGGGATTTAGTTGAGGTGTTTTATGAGTATTTGTCTTATGTCTTATTCAATCGTACTTGATTACTTTTGAAGAATGTTATTGCTTATGAATGATGAGTGCATAATGTGCTATACTTATAAAGTTAATGTTATGATTTGATGTTGTTGATAATGATTATGAATCATATGTGCATTATGTGAACTATATTGTAATATATGTGATGCCTAAATGATGAATTTTTGATGTTGTTATATGATTGATGATTTGCTGCCATGTTGCTGTTATTATTTAATTAAAGCTGCATGAGTCGGTCTATGATGTGAGATGTTGTCCAATTTGTTGGAGTCATATGAGAAGTTGTGCTAACTTGTTTAAGATGTAAAGAGTCGAGTCCATTCATTTGCATAATTTGAGACGGAGGAGCTTTTGCTCAAAGCGACGGTGAAGCATATTAATGCTTATATATGGTACCACATGCATATAAGATGTCTAAGATGTTTAAGATGTTAGAGTTGCATAGTCGAGTTGCATTGTCGAGTCGAGTTGTTTAAGATGTTTTGTGATGATGTTTAAGATGTTTTGTGATGATGTTCTTTGATGATGATTAAGATGTTTTGTGATGATGATTCTTTGATGATGTTTAAGATGTTTAGTGATGATATTCTTGATGTTGCTTAAGATGTTATGAGATAAATATTTGAGACGTGCTTATATGTTAATTGTTGTTAAACTTAATTGTTGGATTATCTGTTTATTATATTGTTTGTGAATCTCACCCCTTCTGTTGGAATCGCCGCCTTGTGGGCAAGTGCAGATTTCCAAGACTAGCTGTTGATGTGAGTGGACTCCTCACGTGTCTAGGTGCTCTGATACGTAACGGGATGGGGAACTTTGCTTATGTTTTCTATTCTTTACGTATTTAACTATGAGATTTTATGAACATGATATTAAAGAATTTGATGAGATTTTACGTAGAGGCCTTCGTGCCAAAGTTGTTTTTAAGATTTTTGAAATAAATTCCGCTGCGAAGTGATTTAAGATTTGATTGAAATATTTTGAAGGATAAATTATTATTTATTCCATTGTGATTTTTAAGAAATGTAGCATTCCGTTTAAGTTGTGAAACTCTGATTATTATTTTGAGAAATTTTTATGCTGGGAAAACGGGGTGTTACAATGATCTGTTCTTTCTTTCAAGCACACCATTTTGTTGTGGTGTTCTTGGTGCCGAAAAATTATGGGAAATTCCTTGATCGTCACAAAACTCATCAAAAGAAGCATTTTGAAATTCTCCACCATGATCACTCCGAATTGATGCAATCTTCAAGGATTTCTCATTTTGTACCAACTTTGCAAATTTCTTAAAGGCTTTAAAAGCATCATGTTTATTTGCAAGAAATAAAGTCCAAGTATATCTAGAATAATCATCAACAATAACCAAGGCACAATAGTTTCCTCCAAAACTTCTAGTTCTTGAAGGACCAAAAAGATCCATATGAATTAATTCAAGAGGTCTAGATGTTGAGACTATATGCTTTGGTTTGAAAGAAACTTTTGTTTGCTTACCTTTCTGACAAGCATCGCATAATTTATCTTTAATAAACTTAATCTTAGGCAATCCAACAACAAGATCATGTTTTACTAATTTGTTTAAATGATCCATGTGAATATGTGCAATTCTTTTATGCCACAACCATGCATCATTGTTGTTGTTTACCACAAGACATTTAAGTTTTAAAGATACATCATCCAATGAAATCATAAAAATATTATTATATCTTTTTTCAACAATTTTGATTTCATGTGATGCTTCATCCTCAACAATACAAGAGTCTTTATTAAAAACAATTTTAAGACCTTTGTCACATAATTGACTAATACTTAGTAAATTATGCTTAAGGCCTTCAACATAAAGAACATTATCAATAGTTATGGAAGGAGGCATACCAATTTTACCTACTCCAAGAATTTTACCTTTGTTGTTGTCTCCGTAAGTGACATGACCTTTTGATTTTAGGGTTAAACTTGAAAAGCTTGTTATGTCACCCGTCATATGCTTTGAGCAACCACTATCAAGATACCACATGTTGTTTGTTGTGGTTTTCAAGCATCCCTCTTGTTCATCATCGGAGTGGTGTGACGCCATTAATGTTAAATTTGCATATTCGTCATCCTCTGATTCTGAAGATGAACTTATATCATTGTCATCCCATGCAATGTAGGCCCTTCTTGGCTTGAATTCTTTCTTTCCTTTATGACTACTTTTCCTTGCAATGGTTGGACAGTCTGCCTTCATATGCCCCTCTTTTTCACATTCGAAGCATGTGAAACTCTGACTTGATGTAGAAACATCATTCTTCTTGTGAAATTTTCTTTTATTTCCAAATTTAATTTTTTTATCCTTTTGAAGGAATTTTCCTAACTTTTTCACAAGAAGAGTAATATTCTCATCTTCATCAGAACTTTCATCTTGTTGAAGAACATTGGACTCTGCCTTCAAGGAGATATTCTTGTGTTTCTTTACACCTTCTTCATGTTGTTCTAGTCTTGCAAGTTCAATTTCATGCTCTTGTAATTTTCCAAAAAGTGCTGCCAATGACATATTTGAAAGACTTTTCTTTTCAGATATGGCTGTTACTTTTGGTTGTCATTTCCTTGTTATTGACCTGAGAATCTTCAAGTTTATTTCATTGTTGGACAAGGTTTTTCCAAGGGCTGCAAGATGATTAATAAGATGTGAAAATCTCTTCTGCATGTCTAGAATCTTTTCTCCTGGTTGCATTCTAAACATCTCGTACTCTTGAGAGAGGGTATTCAATCTGGAACGTTTTACTTCTTCCGTTCCTTAATGTGTTGTTTCCAAAGTGTCCCAAATTTCTTTGGTCGTTTTGCAGTTAGAAATTCTGAAAAACTCATCCATCCCAAGAGAGGATTGAAGAATGTTCTTTGCCTTTTTGTCAAATAACACTTTTTTCCGGTCATCATCATCCCATGATGTTTGTGGTTTAATACCAGTCACACCATTCACAGTTGTAGTGGGAACATAAGGACCATTATGGACAACATTCCAAATTTCTTCACCTTGGGCTTCTAGATATGTTATCATCCTAATTTCCCAGAAATCATAATGATCCCCGGTGAAACATGGTGGTCCGTTTGAATTAGGACCTTCTGCTAGAAACGGTTTAGCGGAAGCCATTTTCTGGATCAAAGAAGCAAGTTATCTTTACTCTTGCTCTGATGCCAATTGTAAGTTCAGATTGTAACCTAAGAGGAAGGGGGGGGGGGGGGGGGGGGCGGTGAATTAGGTTTTTAGGAATATTGGTTAATTTTTGAGAAATCAGGTGTTATTAGAAAGTGCCAAGAACCAACAACTCTCTGCAGCGAAGCAATTGGGCTACTTGAAGAAAAAAAAAACATAAAAAAATATATAAACACAATCATATAATAGTTGTGTTTGTGTGCTGGAATACCTTTTTTAAGAAAAGTAAATCAAATAACTATTTATACGAAAATAAAAGAATGCCATAACTAATATATTTTTTGGTCAATCGCATAACCTTTAATATAGTATCATCATCAAATCATTATCAAATAAGGCACGTAATTTTATGATATTACTTTTATTTTTGAATCGTATAAATAGATATTAATTCAATTTATAATTATCTTTTATTTTTTTGATTAATTTAATTAATTAATAATTAGTTAATTAATTAATAAATTAAAATTAATGGTACTCTACAGCCTATAAATACCACCTTTCATCAGCATCGATAACATGCAATTACTCCTCTTTCTTTCCCTTTTACCACAAAATTTTCTCTCCTTTCCGTCTCTTAATTTCACCACAAAAATGCCTAAGTCTTACTGTTTGCTTCCTTTGGCCTTTTTTACGGTTCTCTTCTTGCATGAAGCCATGGCTCGCATACCCATTGACTCAAAATGGCACGATGCCCATGCAACCTTCTACGGTGACATGTCCGGTGGTGAAACAATGCGTAAGTAAATTAAAATAACTCCTTATATATATATATATATATACTCGTTCCCACCAAGGTCTAATTTTTTTAAGTTTTTTGAGGGAAAGGTCTAATTTTCTTTTTTATTAGTACTTTTAGTTTTTATCTATTATAATACATAGATCAAATTGGATTCACAGCATTAACGTAGTTTTGAGTATTAAAAGCCGATTTTGAGGTATTCTTTTCGGTGGGTTTGGTGAAATTTGGTTTCTGAGTGTCGATATGGCTCGACTATATTTATGAAAATACTACCAATTTTCATGAGAATACTAGATCTCTCGAACACATGTTAAATGTTGATTCCTTAAAAATACATTCTCTGGTCACTAATATAAGCAAAAATCTACTTTTTGATACATTCAATTAATGATGTATGTGACATATCGTAAAGACCACATACATCGTTAATTGAATGTATCTAAAAAATATATTTTTGCTTATATTAATGACCGGAGGGTGTACTAGTATATAATAACTATTATTTAATTTATATGATACGCGGTATAATTATTCTTTTTATGATATATTAGTCCTACATACATAAAGATACTCATTATTAGTGTATGAAAGATTGGTCCTACATACATAGAGTAAGATACTCAGTAGAAGTGTGTCAATATGGATCGACTATGTTTATTAGAGCGCCTTTCATAAGATATCCAGATCTCAAAAACACACGTTAAATTTATTTGTTGTGAAACCCACATTAAATGTTGATTCCTAAAAAACATCTATTTGTTATTTTGTATTTTATTTATGCCATTAATTTTTTTTTAATATAATATATTGTATTATTGCAGAGGGGGCTTGCGGCTATGGCAATCTATTCCAACAAGGATATGGGCTAGAAACCACAGCATTAAGCACGGCATTATTCAACCATGGCTACAGATGTGGTGCATGCTTTGAGATTAAGTGTGTCAATGACCCACAATGGTGCATCAAAGATGTTAACTCAATCACTGTGACAGCGACAAATTTTTGTCCACCCAATTATGACAAACCTGATGGAAATTGGTGTAACCCTCCTCAAAAACATTTCGATTTGAGCATGAAGATGTTTACAACAATTGCCATTTACAAAGCAGGGATCATCCCAGTTCAATATCGACGTGTTCCATGCGTCAAAAGTGGTGGTGTTAGATTTGAACTAAGAGGAAACCCTTATTTTTTGATGGTTTTGGTGTATAATGTTGCCAACGCTGGTGACGTTCTGCGTGTGTCAATCAAAGGGTCTAATACTGGTTGGATTCCACTGATACATAATTGGGGACAAGTTTGGAATACAGGAGTTAATTTGGTTGGACACGATTTATCATTTTGGGTCACGACGAGCGATCGAAAAACTTTACGGTTCACATCCGTTGCTCCTTTCAATTGGCAATTTGGACAAACCTTCGAGAGTTCAGTCAATTTTTAGATTTATTGAATTTTGCTTAGAATACATCAATTTATAATATAATAGACATTAACTAGAGGTATTATGTGATTTCAATTCCAGTGTTTTATGCATAAAGTCCTCGTACGTTGTTATTTTGTTACACGAATAGCTTCGTCCATTACTTATATTACATGAAATAATTTCCTTTACTTTAACAATTCTCCTAAAATTTCAATTTTGCCTTCTTTCTTTCAATTACGGATAATCCTCGTTTATACTCTGGTGTTTGATATGAACGGGTTTTTGTTAATAAAGTTTGCAACATTTCATATCCTCCATGTCAATTAACTTAATATATAGCTTTATTAAAAAAAAATATTACCCTAAATTTAGCTGGAAACTAAAATTTTAACTTTTTTCCCTCAAAAAAATATTTTCAACTTTTTTTTACTCATAAACTTATTACTACCTGAGCATTATTTTTATAATAAAATAAAATATACTATTCATTTCAAAAAATAAAAAGCTACTAGACATTTTAACATAGAGTATGTTATTTAAAATTGTGCAATTAATCCATAAAACAAATCATTTTTTAGTAATAATATTGATTATAATTTCCTTAAATAATTCTCCTAAAATTCCGACTTTACCTCTTTATTTTCTTTTAATCGTGGTTTTTCTCTTTCATATTTAATGTCAACGGATTTTTTTTTAATAAAGAGGTCAATATATTATATCTTCCATTTATGGATGTAAATCGATATTCATGGATGCAGATATGTGATATCCGTGTCTGCTCTGTTGGATAAATATGAAATCCGTACACTATTCATATCCATGCAGATATCCTTTTAACGGGTAATCCACAAATTTTGAGATATCCACGGATTTATACATATATTCATGGATGACATTTCCCAAAAAAATTGTTAAACTTTTTATCTGAAATATAAAAACAAAAGTTCTTCACATGTATTTTCTTTTCTTTTTAGCACAACATAATATCCATACATTACAATAACAACAAAGATCAATGACTCAACAAAAACAAAAATAAAGTTTCTTACATTTAATAAAAATAAAATTCTTTGATTTATCAAAAGTATAAATAATGTTCATCATATTCAACAAAAACAAAACTTCTTGCTCAACAATCCCGACCACTCTCTTTATTTATTTATTTTTCTCAATACTTTCACTTTCTTTTAAAGGAGTGTAATACAGATTTTAACAGTAGTATATTAACTAATAACACTCACAGTACTGAGGTGTTTTGCTCAAGAAGTTGAAAGGAATTAAGGTTATTTATTTAATTTATTCGATTTAATAGCAGATATGGATATCCGAGGGTGAGAAGAAGTTGTTTATGTTGATGCCGTAGTGTCATTTTGTTGAATAATGAAATGTTTTTCCGCTGCAATGTAATTGAATTGTTGACAAGAGGTGTTTGAATAAATAGTAATTTTACTCTATTTATATTTTAAAGAAGTGTGACATCCTGTTTAAGTTGAATACTATGGTTATTATGTATTATTTTACATGTTGGGAAAACGGCGTGTTACAATTGGTATCAGAGCAGGCCGGTCCGTCCTGCCAAGTAGTTGAGTCGTGTGACAGTTAAATACTGTTGTTGTGTTTTTCTAATTAATGGTTATGTTTTATTATGTGATCATGTTTGACTGACTAACTTTAATGTGGTTTTTGTGTATTGTTTGAAGTTTCTATTTTGTTATATATAGTTTAAGATATTTAAGCAATAATTGAATTCATTTTCTCTTGTGCTCTGAATTTCGAGGACGAAATTCTTTTAAGGGGGGTAGAGTTGTAACGCCCTATTTTATTTATTTATTCATTTTATTGAGTTTAGAGTCCTTTAGAGTAATTTGTTTAATTTATTGTGATGTGTGATGTGTGTTATTTTTGTGTTATATGTTGGTGTTTTTAGTAGCATATTATATTATATTATATTATGTTATTTGGTGTGTGTGTGTGTGTGTGTATATATATATATATATATATATATATATATATATTAAAATAGAATTATTAGGCTTTGGGGGCAGAATTGGAAATATGGGAAAATAAGTAGGTTAAAGATTTATATAAAGGGGAGAGTTAGAGTTAGAAAATTAGAATACGTGAAACAAGTTTTTGGGAGAAAAGGGAGAAACCAAGAGAAGAGAAGAGTCAGAGAAGAGAAAGCGGTAGAACCTTGCAATCAACCAATCTAAGGTAAGGGTGGGACTAGCTTTCTCTAATAATGGGTTATATGATTCTAAAATTGAGTTTAACATTTTGTAGGTAGTGAATTTGGGAATTAGGTTTTGAGAAGCGTAATTGATTGTTGAGAGAGTAGATAATCCGATGAATTAAGGTAATAATTGGTGTTCAGGTTGTAGAATAATCATAGCAAGAGTTTTCTATAAAATTTGGGCTTAGGGGATTCAAAATTGGGATCTTGGGGTGAAAAATGGAGTTTTCCCGAGAGCTATCTGTCATAACTCGCCATGACGAGTAAATTTACTTGCCGGGGCTAGTTGCTCTCTGACAGCATCCCCTGTTTCGCGTTCTTGCGTCTTTTTCACATATTTCTGTTTTGAATTGGTCTTTGGTGTAAACATGAAAGTTTTAGATAATTGTGTTAGCTTTCCAGTGGCTTTAGTTTGACTTGAAAATTATTTTTGTTTTTTGAGTTATGATGAAAATACTCCAAGGAGGTCTTAGTGAAATTTTATGAAAATTCCGCGTAACTATTTCTAAGTCAACCCAAAACTAATGGATTGTCTCCAAACTTCAAAGCTTGTGTACTGTGAGTTCAATTGAGTTGTTTAAGAGTATTTAACCTACGTTGTGATGGATCTAACTTGGTTTGATGTGAATATTTTTGTTGGATGATTTAATATCTATATGAATGTATATGTCGATGAATATGATGTTATATGATGATGTTCATGATTGATGAATTATTATATGAATGTATATGTTGATGAATATGATGTTACATGATGTTGTACATAATTGATGAATTATGATATTATGATGCGAAGTCGTTGTCGTTGTCGTCCCCGCTGTTGTCGTCAATGTCGTTAAAGTTGTAAGTTCTCTTCAATGTCGTTAAGTTGTAAGTTGTTGTCTAAGTTGTTGAAGTTGTTTGTTGTTGTTGCATTGTTTGGTGAGTCCATGCATAATCATTTAAGTTAGGGGCTTGATGCTCCGTTGAATGTATAATCATTCATATATATGTTGGGGGCTTGATGCCCTGAGAGCATATGCTCTATATGTTGGGGACTTGATGCCTTGAGAGCCTATGCTCTATATAAGTTTGGGGCTTGATGCCCTGAGAGCCTTTGCTCGATAAGTTGGGGGCTTGATGCCCTGATTGGTACCACATTTATGTTGATGTCGTTGTTGTTGCATTGTCAAGTTGATGTTGTTGTCGTTGCATTGTCATTGATGTCGAGTTGTCGGTGTTGTCGTCGTGTTGTCATGTTGTCGAAATAATTAATGAGTTGTTGGAATTATGTGAAGCATTGTGGATGATGATTTGATGCTATTTGTGTTGTTAAAATTATCTTACTTAAGTTATTGTTTATTAGTATTGCTAATGATGAATTGATGTTGTTATGTGTTGTTAAATTCTTTTAATGAATTATATGCTTATTATTATTACTGCTAATGTGAAATCTCATCCCTTCTGTTTAAATGTTGCCTCTACGTGGGTAATGTGCAGATAACCAGGATTAGCTGTTGATGTGAGTTGACTCTCTCACGCGTCGTCTTAGGGTCGCTCTGATACGTAACAGGATGGAGATATTTGTGTTGCTTTCCATTTGTTACATATTATTATGAATTATGTTGATGAACCATTTGAAATGGGATTTTTAAGAAGTTGTTTATGTTGAGGCCGTAGTGCCATTTTGTTGAATAATGAAATGTTTTTCCGCTGCAATGTAATTGAATTGTTGACAAGAGGTGTTTGAATAAATAGTAATTTTACTCTATTTATATTTTAAAGAAGTGTGACATCCTGTTTAAGTTGAATACTCTAGTTATTATGTATTATTTTACATGTTGAGAAAACAGGGTGTTACAACTTGCAGTTGAGATGTATTCTGCTTCTGCTGTAGACATAACTATAGTTGCTTGTCTTTTACTAGCCCAGGAGATCAGGTTCTCACCTAGAAATTGGCAATTGCCACTGGTTGATTTTCTTTCAATCCTGTCACCAGCATAGTCAGCATCACATAATCCAACCAACTTATAATCTAAGGATTTTCTATAGAGGAGTCCAAGATTTGTTGTTCTTTTGGAATACCTGAAGATTCTCTTAACAGCTGTTAAATGAGATTCTCTAGGATCTGGCTGAAATCTTGCACACAAGCATACATTTAATAAAATACCTGGTCTAGATGCAATGAGGTATAACAAAGAACCAATCATACCTCTATACAGCTTCTGATCTACCTTTGATCCAGTGTCTTCTTTGCTTAAGGTGCAGGTTGGATGCATTGGAGTGTTCATCACTTTAAAATCTTCTAGCTTGAACTTCTTCAGAAACTCCTTAGTATATTTTGTTTGATGAACATACAGTCCATCTTTACATAAATTAATTTGAATTCCAAGGAAGAACTTCAATTCTCCCATCATGCTCATTTCAAATTCATCCTTCATTAACTTAGAGAACTCATTGGAAAGAGATGCATTCGTATAACCAAATATTATATCATCAACATATATCTGCACAAAAAGAATGTCTTTCTCAAGAGTCCTCCTGAAGAGTGTTGTCTAAACCTGACCTCTTTTAAAATCATTTTCAATTAAGAAATTACTTAGTCTGTCATACCATGCTCTAGGAGCTTGTTTAAGACCATACTATGATTTCTTAAGCTGATACACATGGTCAAGATGCATAAGATCCTCAAAACCAGAAGGTTGTTTGACAACCACTTCTTCTTATATCACTCCATTGAGAGATGCACTCTTTACATCCATTTGATATAATTGTAAGTCTTGAAGGAGAAGCGGTTGTTTGCTAATTGTCGAAATGTGAGTTTTGGTTGCGGGAAGTGAGTTTCCTTGGTCATGTGATTTCGAAAGATGGCATTGCGGTGGATCCGTCGAAGGTTGATGCGGTGATGCAGTGGGAATCGCTGAAGTTTGTTTTTGAGGTTAGAAGTTTTCTTGGATTGGCAGGTTATTATCAGAGGTTTATTGAGGGATTCTCTAAGTTGGCATTGCCATTTACGCAGTTGACTCGAAAAGGACAAGCTTATGTTTGGGATGCTAAGTGTGAGAAGAGTTTCATAGAGTTGAATAAGAGGTTAACTTCAGCGCCTGTGTTGATTTTGCCAAATCCGAAGGAATCGTTTGTTGTGTATTGTGATGCTTCGAAGATGGGTCTTGGTGGTGTGTTAATGCAGAATCGACAGGTTGAGGCTTAAGCGTCGAGGCAGTTGAAAGTTCATGAGAAGAATTATCCGACTCATGATTTGGAGTTGGCGGCAGTTGTGTTTGTGTTGAAGATTTCGAGGCACTATTTGTATGGTTCTAAGTTTGAAGTGTTTAGTGACCACAAGAGTTTGAAGTATTTGTTTGATCAGAAAGAGTTGAATATGAGGTAGAGGCGATGGTTAGAATTTCTTAAGGACTACGATTTTCAGTTAAGTTATCATCTGGGAAAAGCAAATGTGGTGGCAGATGCTTTGAGTAGGAAGTCTTTGCATATGTCTGCTTTGATGGTTAAAGAGTTGGAGTTGATCGAGCAGTTTCGAGATTTGAGTTTGGTTAGTGAGTTGACGCCGGATGGTGTGAGGTTAGGCATGTTGAAGCTGACGAGTAACATTTTGGAAGAGATTAAGAAAGATCAGAAAAAGGATTTGGGACTTGTGGATTGTGTGGTGTTGGTTAACCAAGGTAAAGGTGTGGACTTTAGATTGGATGAGCACGGTGTTTTGATGTGTCGTGACCGAGTGTGTGTGCCTGATGTGCCTGAACTTAAGAAATGTATTTTGGACGAAGGTCATAGGAGTATTCATCTAGGAGCGACGAAGATGTATCAGGATTTGAAGAAGTTGTTTTGGTGGGCTGGAATGAAGAAGGATATAGCAGAGTTTGTGTATGCTTGTTGGGTTTGTCTGAAGTCGAAGATTTAACATAACAAGCCGTCGGGGTTTATTCAACAGTTATTTGTGCCAGAGTGGAAATGGGATAGTATCTCCATGGATTTTGTTGGAGCTTTACCGAAGACGGTTAAGGGTTTTGATTTGATTTGGGTGATTGTTGATCGATTGACGAAGTCAGCGCATTTTATTCCTATCAAGACCGGTATGTTTATAGCGAGGTTGGCTGAGATCTACATTAAGCAGATTGTTAGGTTGCATGGTATTCCTTCTAGTATTGTGTCGGATCGAGATCCGCGGTTTACTTCTAAGTTTTGGGAAAGTTTGCAAGTTACTTTGGGAACTAAGTTGAGGTTGAGTTCTGCTTATCATCCTCAGACTGATGGTCAGACGGAGAGGACTATTCAGAGTTTGGAATACTTGTTGAGAGCTTGTGTGTTGGAACAAGGTGTCAGTTGGGTCGAATGGCTACCGTTGATTGAGTTTCCTTACAACAACAGTTTTCATTCAAGTATCGGGATGACACTGTTTGAGGCTTTGTACGGACAGAGGTGTAGGACATCGTTGTGTTGGTATGAGTCATGTGAAAGTGCTTTGTTAGGACCTGATGTTGTGCAAGAGACGACCGAGAAGGTCAAGATGATTCAAGAGAAGATGAGAGCGTCTCAGAGTAGGCAGAAGAGCTATCTGTTGGTATAAGCCCTAGAGGCCAATTGTTTATGTTATACTTATCTTATGTATCATGACTTTTATTATTGAATAATATATGGCACTCTTTATTATATTTAGATAACATTAATAAAGTCCTTAGAATAGATTGTTCGTGTAATAATATATTAAGTGTGACTTAATCATGAGATTACATTATCATAAAGAACGCTATTCTTAAATGTATCCGTAGTCAAAGCTTTAATATGAATAAAGGATAATAATAAAGCATCGAGACTATTATGTATGTAGACTGATGACCGCATCTCATGGGTCATAGATATGAGATATTAAGTATATACATAGGTATAAATATTAGGAGTAATATTTATACTGGATTGACCCACCGTGAGAATACTACATAGTAAGTTATGAAATTGTCATAAGATATTCTCACAATGATAATAGTGTATATCGCTCTTAGACCTGAAACCACTATGTTCCCTAGATGTGGAATCAAGTGCTTTGTTGCCATTCTAACGTTGTCTATAAAAGGATAACCATAACGTTGGTTGATGGGTACTTGATGAATCATGCTGAGGGGCATGAGTGTCCTAGATGGGATTTGTCCCTCCTCATAAACAGGAGATATATCTTTAGGTCTCTTGATAAAATATGACTGTAAAATTGCATGGCCATGCCGAACTAAGTCAATATAAGATATTGCACTTATTCGTTATTCAGTATATTTTGGAATCAAGAAATATAAACATTGATCTATACAAGGGTGACAATATCTATGCCTTGGGATCAATGAAGATATCGAGACAAAGGAGTAAGTGTACACATGAGTATTATCATGGAAAGGTTTCGTCAGATCACTTGACATTCTTGTCACTTGGGTAGCAATGATGTGTTGCTAGATACCGCTCATTGTTTATAGTATTAAATATTAGATTTAATATTATTGCCAACGTGACTAGAACCTATAGGGTCACACACAAAGAACAGTCAAAAGAGAAATATATAAGTATGACTTATATAAGGGGTGCGTTTAGTAAAGAACGCTAATTAGTTAGCAAAATTACTAAACTCGTTGTTAGGCTTACTGAAGCCCAATAGTGACTTCTGACTTGCAGAGCACACTAGAAGTTCTATAAATAGGACCCTAGTGCTGAAGTTTTTGGTTACGATTTTGGAGCAACCTTTCTTCTCTGCACTTCTGATTCCTTGGCTAGCACCGAGTTTTGGAAGAGCACTGTTCGTGTGGACTTGCTAGAGGCTTTGCTGCTTGCTGCTTGCTTTGCTGTGATTGTGATTCCAGTTCCAGTAATCAGTTTCCAGACTCCATACTTTTGAGGTAACAATCGAATCACTGATTCATGTTTAAAATTCGTAATGATCCAAGGAAAGAAAATCAAAATTTTTATCCGCTGCTTTATTCTGTTTGAATTCGATTTTCCTTCACTATCATGATAAGAAGAGAAAGGATATTGAGTTTCAAGTTGGTGATCATGTGTCCTTGAGGGTGAATCTTGTAACCAGTGTCGGACATGCCTTGAAGTGTCGGAAGTTGACACCGCATTTTGTTGGGTCGTTTGAGATTGTTGAGAAGGTTGGGGTCGTAGCATATCGGATTGCATTATCGCTGTCGTTGTCGAATCTTCATGATGTGTTTCATGTGTCCCAGTTGCGGAAGTATGTGTATGACGAGTCTCATGTGATTCAAGTGGACGAGTTGGAAGTAAGAGATAATTTGACAGTTGAGACTTGGCCTGTCATGGTTAAAGATCGAGAGGTGAAGCGTTTGAGAGACAAGAAGATCGTTTTGGTGAAGGTGATTTGGGTTGGACCAACTTGCGAAAGTGCTAGCTGGGAATCGGAGAGTAGGATGAAGGTTTCGTATTCGAAGTTGTTTTCTTAAGGTAATTTTCAAGGGCGAAAATTATTTTTAGGGGGGAGAGTTGTAACAGCCCGTTTTTCGATAGTTTTGTTTTTAATTATTTTTATATGTGATTGTATGTGTTTATACGTTCTCGTATGTGATTATTTGCCTTGTGTGTATTTTTTGTGGGGATTATTAGAATTCGATGTATAAGGGTATTTTAGTCATTTTGTACTTAGGGGAGTTTTGGTCATTTTGTGATAAAGGGTAATTTAGTAATTTTACTGTAAGAATTATTTTTAGCGTATTAGTTAGAACCATTATTTTACTAGGTTACCGGAGTGGTGGTGGTAATTAATTTAGAACCGATCATTATTCGTTGTTTTTAACCGTTAGTGAGTAGAAACATTTTGAATTGATTAATGAGGGAGTTGAGCCCATTAAGACATTAAGGGTTAAGCCCAATAGTGGAGAGCCTATTTAAACCTTAGTCTTTGAGGAAAATTAGGTCTCTTAGAATCATTTGTCCATTTCATAAGTTTTGAGGGAGATAGAGAGAGAAAGAGCTAGAGAGAGGGATTTGAGAGAGATGAACTTGAAGAGCAAAGAAGGGGGTATAGATTCAAGGGTTTGGAGCTAAAGTGAAGCACTAGCTTAGATTTGTGAAGATTTAAGGTAAGGGGGCTAGTTTTCATTCATAATTCCTTTGTGTAAACTCTTTTTCTACTTATGCTCAAAAGTGCTTATTTGAAATAAGTGATTATTATGAACTTAATTGTTGAAATTCGTGCTCTTGTTATGATGATATGTTTGGGCATATGAATTTGATGTTAATTGTATTGTTGTTGATGGAATTGCATTTTCATGATATGTATAAATGGGTATATTGTGAATTGTGCTCAAATTGATGAATTGTGCTATGTTGTTGTTACTTGTTGATGAAATTGTAGAATTATGACTTGAATGATGTTGTGATATGATAGTAATGATAAATCATGGTATGGGTGTTAGAGATTCTATGAGTTTATTTATGTTTGGTGTGTTGTTGTTAGGTGTTGTTGAGTTTTGGTGAAAATGGTGAATTAAGTTGAATTGTGTTTTTGATGATTTTTAATGAATGAAACAAGTTGATTATGATGAGTTAGGGTATAATGATTTTCTGTTTTTGGTTATTGATTGGTATTGTGAAATCGTTTGGGAGAAAATTGGGATTTTGTGTAAAAGTGATTTTAAGTGTTTTTGGGAAATAAGTTATTCTGGGATAAGATGTTTTGAGAATGTGAAAATATGGTTTTCCAGAAAAATATGATAGGATTAATTAAGTAGAACGCGTAGGCAAAAACGGAATTTGAATCGGGTTAACGATCGAGATTTTACGAACGAAATAGCGAAATCGGAAAATCGGGACTGCACGGAGCCGCAGCACAGGACACTGGTTGCTGCCTACCCACGCCTGGGCGCAGCATGCCAGCGCCTGGGCGCAGCAAGGCAGCCCCTCATGGGTGACTGTTTTGCTGTGCTTTTGCTAGGTGCTTTGGGGCCAATTTCGGACTTCCAAAATCGATTCCTTTGATGTTTTTCACTATTTTCTATGCCTCCTAAACCTTTGGAAACATCAAATGAATTGGGTTGAACTTGGCTTCTTGGATTAAATCAAGCTTGTTGTATATTGTTCAAGAAAGTTCAAGAACGCGCTCTTTTCTGAAAACTCATTTTCTCAAAGTGTTAGCATGGGACTAAGTTTATTAACTTTAGTTATGATTTGTAAAAATGTTTTGGATGGGAATCGTGGTAATTAACTTGGTTTTGGTTTGGAAACTTGAATTCTTTGAAAAATTATAAAGTGAGACAAACTTTGTAATTTTTATGATCTTGTCGTATTTGGCCGGTGAAATGCACATGCATGCACAACTACACTCATATTTGATTAATGGGTATACATAGTTGAGGCAATTAAATTTATCTGCTTAGTTTTGGTTTGATTGTCATAGTTGTTTTAAAGTTGTGAAATATGAGACGAACTTGGTTGAATTTAATCTTAAAGCCCGATTGCCTTGCAAATCCTTTATGAATAGTTTGATATGATTATATGAAGATGTGTGAATGTTTGATGAGTGTTGAATATGATGTTTATCATAGTATGATGTATATTCTCCTTTACTTGATTTGTGAGAATTTATATGAAGTTGTTGATTTGTGGTGATGTTGTTGATCTTGATGTGGTTATGCTAAATGTCAATTGTTGATGGTGAATTTATACATGCTTAATGTTAATATTTGATACGGTGATTACATGTATTGAATTATGTTGTTGAATTCTTATGTGCAATTTGATAGTTGTGGTGTTTCCATGTATGAAAGGTGTTTTGGTGTTGATTATGGTGATGCTTGTTGATAATCATGATAATAGTTGTTGAATTATTATGGTGATGTTGTTGGTGATTATATATGTATATGTGCATATATGTTGTTGGTGAATTTTCATACATGCAATGGTGTTGAATTGTTGGTGTAAGCATGTATTATTGGTGTTGATTGTTGAAGTTGTGTGAACATATGCATTGTTGTTGTTGAGTCATATGTCCATGCTTCATAACATGTCGTTGTAAAATACGTTGTATTCAATTATTCGGGGTGATTATTCAGGGTGATTATGATGTGCTTGTTGCATCATGGGGTGACGACCTCGGAGGTGATTTGGTACCACATGCATATAGTTGTCGTGTCTAGGCGCATTGCATAAAGTTGATATGAGTCATAATTGTTTATGTACTTGGTGTGAATTATGTGCTTGGTATTGTTGTGTGTTTGGTGAATAATTGTGATTGATGAATCATATACTTGTTGGAACTTGTTGGTGATAATTCGGTGAATATGTGAAGATGTGCATATGTTGATGTTTACTACGAACCATGTAATATTATGATGGTTGATTATTCCTGTTATATATTTTGATTATGTTTAATGTGAAGCTAACCCCCAGTGGTCGTTCGGTTGACCGCCTATCTATTTGTACAAATGGCTAGACGGCCTAGTTAGTTGCTTAAGGATAGCGGGAGCCACCTCTGTTTATCAGTTAGAGTCTTAGATTAGGCTCTGATTAGGTGTTTGTCCTTTTGATTTCTGGATTTGTTTATATTGTGGAGATTTTGCCCATATGTAGGGTTTTGAATATTTTATTCATGGATGTATTTATGAGTTGATGACATGGCTATTTAAGGTGTATGCTATATTTCCGATGTGATGTTTTATTGTTGAAATTTTTATGCATGTCAATTGGGAATTATTTAAAGACGTGACGTCTATTTCTTGAACATTCGTTATATTCGCGTGATTTATCGCTTTAATAGAAGTAGGGCGTTACAAGTTGGTATCAGAGCCATATCGGTCTTGTCCGGACCATTATTTTACTAGGTTACCGAAGTGGTGGTGGTAATTAATTTAGAACCGGTGATTATTCGTTGTTTTTAACCATTAGTGAGTAGAAACATTTTGAATTGATTAATGAGGGAGTTTAACCCATTAAGGGTTAAGCTCAATAGTGGAGAGCCTATTTAAACCTTAGTCTTTGAGGAAAATTAGGTCTCTTAGAATCATTTGTCCATTTCATAAGTTTTGAGGAAGATAGAGAGAGAAAGAGCTAGAGAGAGGGATTTGAAGAGAGAAGAACTTGAAGAGTAAAGAAGGGGGTAGAGATTCAGAGTTTGGAGCTAAAGTGAAGCACTAGCTTAGATTTGTGAAGATTTAAGGTAAGGGGGCAAGTTTTCATTCATAATTCCTTTGTATACACTCTTTTTCTACTTATGCTCAAAAGTGCTTATTTGAAATAAGTGATTATTATGAACTTAATTGTTGAAATTCGTGCTCTTGTTATGATGATATGTTTGGGCATATGAATTTGATGTTAATTGTATTGTTGTTGACGGAATTGCATTTTCATGATATGTATAAATGGGTATATTGTGAATTGTGCTCAAATTGATGAATTGTGCTATGTTGTTGTTATTTGTTAATGAAATTGTAGAATTATGACTTGAATGATGTTGTGATATGATAATAATGATAAATTATGCTATGGGTGTTAAAGATTCTATGAGTTTATTCATGTTTGGTGTGTTGTTGTTAGGTGTTGTTGAGTTTTGGTGAAAATGGTGAATTAAGTTGAATTGTGGTGTTGATGATTTTTAATGAATGAAACAAGTTGATTATGATGAGTTAGGGTATAATGATTTTCTGTTTTTGGTTATTGATTGGTATTGAGAAATTGTTTGGGAGAAAAATAAGTGATTTTAAGTGTTTTTGGGAAATATGTGATTCTGGGATAGGCCGTTTTGAGAATGTAAAAATATAGTTTTCCAGAAAAATATGATAGGATTAATTGAGTAGAACGTGTAGGCGAAAACAGAATTTGAATCGGGTTAACGATCCAGATTTTACGAACGAAATGGCGAAACCGGAATTTGATGGTGAATTTATACATGCTTAATGTTAATATTTGATACGGTGATTGCATGTATTGAATTATGTTGTTGAATTCTTATGTGCAATTTGATAGTTGTGATGTTTGCATGTACGAAAGGTGTTTTGGTGTTGATTATGATGATGCTTGTTGATAATCATGATGATAGTTGTTGAATTATTATGATGATGTTGTTGGTGATTATATATGTATATGTATATGTATATGTATATGTATATGTATATGATGATAGTCGTTTAATTGTTGGTGTAAGCATGTATTGTTGGTGTTGATTGTTGAAGTTGTGTGAACATATGCATTGTTGTTGTTGAGTCATATGTTCATGCATCATAACATGTTGTTGTAGAATACGTTGTATTCAATTATTTAGGGTGATTATTCAGGGTGATTATGATGTGTTTGTTGCATCATGGGGTGACGACTTCGGAGGTAATTTGGTACCACATGCATATAGGTGTTGTGTCTAGGCGCATTGCATGAAGTTGATATGAGTCATAATTGTTTATGTACTTGGTGTGAATTATGTGCTTGGTGTTGTTGTGTGCTTGGTGAATAATAGCGATTGATGAATCATATACTTGTTGGAACTTATTGGTGATAATTCTGTGAATATGTGAACATGTACATATGTTGATGTTTACTACGAACCATGTAATATTATGATGGTTGATTAATCCTGTTATATATTTTGATTTTGTTTGATATGAAGCTAACCCCCAGTGGTCGCTCGGTTGACCGCCTACAGTTTTGATTGCCTGCTTGGTGAGTTGCTTAAGGATAGCGGGAGCTACCTCGGTTTATCAGTTAGAGTCTTAGATTAGGTGTTTCTCCTTTTGATTTCTGGATTTGTTTATGTTGTGGAGATTTTGCCCATATGTAGGGTTTTGAATATTTTATTCATGGATGTATTTATGAGTTGATGACATGACTTTTTGAGGTGTATGCTATATTTCCGTTGTGATGTTTTATTGTTGAAATTTTTATGCATGTCAATTGAAAATTATTTGAAGGCGTGACGTCTATTTCTTGAATATTCGTTATATTCACGTGATTTATCACTTTAATAGAAGTAGGGCGTTACACAAAGTTGTAAACCAAGTGAAGGCATTTTTAGTTAGAGAAATTGGAAAATATTTCAATCTCAAATTCTCGTTGTTTGCTATATCGCCAGCCTCAGTTAGGTACCGAGCGATATGTTTAACCGTAGACTCATTAGTCTCTCCAACAAACCTGGTGAATTTAGGGGTTTTCCATCCCTTGGGTATTCTTTTGCTAAGACATAATATGAAAAAGCAGATATAAAATTAGGCCTATGGAAGCCCATATTGAAACCGTTTTGAACTAACAAAGTTTCAACTATGTTGGCTATGTTATTTCTTCCCTCGATATTATTTTGTTGAACTTGTCGAACTACTTGTTCGGCATCTTGGTTCCTTTGAACTAAAATTAGGACCCTTTCAGGCTTCTCTTGTAATTGTGGTTCAACAACAGGTTTTTGCGTTTGGGCAAAAGGGATTCCATTATTCAGTATTTCGACAGGTATTTGGACGGGCCTTTGGTTTTGATTTTGAGGCACTGGCCTATTTTGTATAGGAGGAGCGCCAAAGAAATCAGCAATTCATCCCATTTGGTTAGTTAACGTTTGGTAACTGTTATGGGTTTGTTGGATTAAGGGGTTGAACACCTTACCTATTTGTTGTATTAACATATTGACCATTTCATGGTTAGTATCTTCCATTTGTTGCCTTAAGGCCATTAAGGAAGCATTGGTCAATGTCTGTTGAGGGTTTGAAACGGGAAAGCCTACACTAGGATGAAAGAATGGAGGTTGCATCGCATTCAAACTCTCTGAATAAGAAGATGGATTGGTATGTAGGCCTGCCATAAAAGATGACGGTATACCATATGGTTGGTTTCTATCGAAGAACCATGTATTTGGATATGATTGGCTTACAAAACCAACTTGAGATTGTGCGGCTACAACAATAGTTGATGCCACCGTGGGTATAGTTGAAGAAACGTGAGTGGGCATCGTTACCCCTGTAACGCCCCAGATTTTTGATCCAAGACATTAGGTCTAGTTCTTTCTTTTAGAAAAATACGACTTTTTTTTTTAATAATAGACAAGCATAATAAATTTATAACTAGGACTTAACCAAATAGTTAAACTAATCTCATTACAATTTGAAAACCCAAATTTGTTTCCCCGCGTACACGCTTCAAGCAAAACATCAAGCACACATCATATCTCCTTTGGTACATAAAATGTTGGTTGTAAGGGTTAGTCTTCAACACCCATTAAATAAAATCAATAATAAATTAAGACATCAAATAAGAATATACAATCATCATCTAGGAATCATGCTAAAACATTTCTTTTTAGTTTAAAATATTCATCACTCTAGAATATACGGTAAGAACAAGCACATGACTCAAGACTCAATGTTGATACAGACGCATGAAATACAAATAAACCATGATTCGGATATCACCCCAATTGATATAACAATTTTATTCGCCTCATTCAGCATATAATAATGAATCACCCCATTTGGCATAAAATAAGAATCGCCCCATTTAGCATAACATAAGAATCGCCCCATTTGGCACTTAAAAATCCATTGAATTGCCCCAATAGGCATAAAAGAAGAATCGTCCCATTCGGCACTTATAAATCCATCAAATCGTCCCATTTGACACTTATAAATTCATTGAATCGCCCATTTGGCATAAAGAAGAATCGCCCCATTTGGCACCCTAACACAGCTATATGCTATGCATTGTACTCATCTATATTTTATGCTGACACGTATGACACCAAGGCTTCAACTTACAACAAGGTGCATGCAATGCAATGACAGAAACTTACCTGTTACAAGATAATAATAACTCCCATTTTTACATGATCATATAACTAACATATTCAATTCTTGCACAATTAATAATTCACAAGTTTGTAGATAAGGGATATCACATTGGTATCATTTCCTTGACAAACCAAAAATAGACAAGGGGTATTAGTTCTCGAAAGGTTAAGGTGAAACACTAGTAAGCATCTTTAACCCTTTAGCCCTCATAAGTCATCATTAATTTGTGACAGAAAATTAAAACTAGACAAATTTACAAATCTCTAAAAAAAGGTCAAAGTACTTCTAGTCCTATGTTTTTCACACTGATTTAATAAACTAGCATATTATAAAACAAATCTTTGTATGAATATTCTTACAGTGGAAGAGTTCGACGCATTAATGAGGATCAGTAGTAATAATGGAATGTTAGGTTTGGAAAAGCAAGGTTTGTCTAACCAAAAGAATATGGACGCAAGGAATTACAGAGAAGTGGAGTGGCTCGTGTAATTGACTGAGTGAGAACTGAGAAGCCAACTGATTGTGAGAGAGTTAAAATATATAGCTAATATGTGGCTTGTTTTTAGGAACCAACTATCCTTTTGATTGACCCAACAATTAACACAGTGGCATATGAAAAGAAGGAAATATGGTGGTAGTGGCATACAAATAGTTTGGTAACTAGTTGTGTTTGTGATTTTCGGATATCAATCCATTAATTGGTTTTGAACCTTCAATCTTTGAACTCTTAACTTTTATTCGTGAGAAGGGAAAAAGTGAGTAAAAACCCTTATGAGATCAAGGTTCGGGGGTTGGTTTCGAATAGGGAAGGTGTTAAGCACCCTAAACGACTTCGGTACTCCGAACGAGCCTCTTGCCTAAATTATCTTGTGCTAATTACTTGCTTATTTATTTGTAAATATTGTCTAAAGTCTAAGTGAAAGAATGGAGGGAGAAGAAGTATTTTTTTTGTTGTTTTTATTGATTTGGAAAGACACAAGTCTTTTTTGCCTACTTACCCAAAAAATGGGATCAAAATCAAGTAGTTCACTCTTAGAAAGGATGAGAGACCTCAAAGTATAGAAGAATAAAATGGAGTGAAGTTGGTTGATTTTATTTACAAAGAGACAAGTCTAAAAATAGATTAAGATTGATTAAAAGTTTGATTAAGAAAATAAAGGAAAAAGATCACTTGGGTTAAAATCCAAGGTTTCTTGAGAAAATATTTTTGGTGTTTTGGTTATTTGATTTTTTTGGAAAATTGATTTTTCTAAGTTAAACGTAAACTAAAAAAAACTATACGTAACGGCGAAACGTAATTAAAAAAACACGAGAAATCTACAAAGGACGTTGGATCCTAAGCAAATTCTCAAGTTTGAAATAAACCTAAAATTACTAATGGTTTGATTTTAAGAAAAAATTAGAGTCCAACCATTAACCTAATTTGTCACTAATTCATTTAGTCCTCGATCGCGATTATGACGTAATGCGGTGAAAATAAAGTGTGGTGTCGGTGCATATTTTCATTATTGGATATTTACATGGGACCTAGATACATGCTAAAGTCTCAAGCAAAATGTAAATGACAAGAAAAATAAAATGTGGACAATTAAATTACATCAAGTCCTAAATACACACTAAAAATAATGACAATTAAAGTAAATGACAAGAATTAAAATATGCATAAGATGATGAAAAGTAATAAAATGAAAATATAAAACTAAAAAAGATAAAAAAAAACAGTAAATAACAATGAAAACAAATCACAATGTTTTTGTGAGTTTTTTTTAGAGGAAAAATTTTAAGTAAAAGAGGTGCAGAAAGTAAAAAAAAAGTGGTAAAAATAGTAAAATAGTAGAGAAAAAGAATAAAGGAAAAATGGGCTCAAGCAGATCAGATTTGAACCGTCTGATCAATTAGAAAGCTCAGATATGATCTCAGGTAGATCACATCATAGCCACAGATCAAGATCAAAGGGCTTTAAAAAGTGAGGGAGCACAGGAACGCAACACACTATAGCACAGGATTAATGGGGAATATAAAAAGGCATCTCAGTATATCCTCTCATTTTAAAACTCTTGCTTCTCTCTCAAAAAAACTTTACTCTCACTTCTCTCTAAAAAGAACAAGACCGGGGCTGCCATGAGAAGTCATCTTCTCCGACGAGACTGTACTGGCACGGTTGCCGGTGGTGGCACCACCGCGTCGAAGTTTCAAACTCCTCCTTTTTCGAAGATTTTTTCAAATTCGAATATCCTTTTTTGCGTAGGTTACAAATCCGAACTTAGATTTTTCAAAAACTTAAAGACTTGGCCTAGATCTAGAGTTTGAGCTTCGAAATTTTTGACAAAAAGAAAGAAAGAACATACACAGTTTCCTACCTCTTTACCTTCACGGATCCGGTTCGGTTTGTTCGATTTGCTCCTGGGTCTTGCTTGTTCCGGTCCAATTCGGCTATGTAGCTTGGAGTGCCGGTTTGCGTGAACGGTTCGTTCGAAAGGTTCAGTCGGTTATGTGCTTCGATCTGGCCGATTCAGTTGGGTTAAGTTTCGACGGTATCTGCTGTTGCTGGCTTACGATTTAATGATTTATAGATTTTGAGTGTTGGGAAATTCGGTTTTGTGATGATGTTATTGTTGTTCGAAATTTCTGTACAGGTTATGGTTTGGATGATTTGTTAGTGATATGTGTTGGTGTAACACCCCGTTTTCCCAACTTAAAAATTCTTAAAACATTTATCAGAGTACGCAAACATAATAACGGGATATCACATGCAACGTAATCCGAAACAGTTAAATTATAATTTAACTAAATAACTTCAAATATAGCAGCGGAAATATACTTATAATTCATAAAACAATTGGCACGCATGCCCCATAAAACATCTCAAAGAGTTAGTTCCATCATTTGCAAAATATCATAAGGATTCACGTAAAAGAATGAAGCATGCTTATAAAACAACCCCATCCCGTTACGTATCAGAGCGACCTAGACGACACAGTGAGGTAAGGCCACTCACGAGCACTGCACACTAAGCACGATCACCTGCACTTGCCCACAAGGCGGCAATTCCAGCAGAAGGGGTGAGATTTCATAACAAGTAATATTAATCAATATAATTCAAATCATAATTAACATCATATCATCTTTAAGCAAGTAGCATAGACAAATAACACTTATCACGTAATCATATATTCAATCTTTATCAACAACATGACATCATAACTATGACCATGCGACAATGCTCTTAGACCCCTTATATGCATGTGGTACCAAACTTTATCATAAGTATTAATATACTTTTAAAACGTGCGGAGGACAAAGCTCCTAATAAACGTGCGGAGGACAAAGCTCCTATCATGGTGAGGACTAAGCTCAATGTATGCTATGCATGGACTCAATTCAAAACAACAATATCCTTAATCATCTTATCAATATGCATCCAAAAAGTTGGAGCTCAACAATAACTTGCCATTATATATATTTACATAAACATCAATGCAATCACAGCTAAATAACAGCAGCAGCACAGTCAACTATCAAGTAAGCAAATATTACCAATTGCAAACAATGGCACAACATTCACTCATATTATCTTAAAGCATAACAATTTACTTCATACCGCATATGACATAATCACGACCTAACTAGCTCACAGACTGCATTAATCAGCACCAGTAGGTCTTACTAATCCTTAGGGGTTCACTCCTTGATCAAGCTCACGACATAGGTCCTAAAAACCCTCCAACTCTCCAAACTGGTAGAGCTCGCGAGGCGAGAGAATCAGCTCGCCATGGCGAGTAGGTGGAATTCTCTTCCCTACTGTTCTGGGTTCAGTCAAGTCCTAACTCCAAATTCTACACTTCACTAAGTGGGTTCAGGCATACAAAGCATCAGGAAACAACTAAGGGTCAAAACTGCACAGCTTACGTGCCAACAGGCCTAACTCGCTATGGCGAGTAATGTTAGCTCGCTGTGGCGAGCTGCTAGGAGCAACTCGCGAGGCGGGGATAAGTGCTCGCCGAGGCGAGCGATGAAGCTCATCACTCGCGAGGCGAGGATCACAGCTCGCCGTGGCAAGCGATGAATCTCACCGCGGCCAGACTTGCTAATTCTACAAAAATCCTAAGATTCTCATGGTTCTAAGTCTCCTACTGATTCCAGAATTCATTCTAAGCATGATACAAGGTCTAGAAACGTTTTCTACATCAACTAGACCTAATCTAACCGTTAAATCACCAATTCTATGGATTTTGACCTAGTTCTCACTTTCTCCAAACAACCCTAATTCATGCTAATTAATCATCAGAATTATACTAACCAATAATACAGAGTTATTAGTCCCACCCTTACCTGGTTAGAAGCAGAAATCGCAGGTCTCCCTTCTCTTTTCTTCTCACGCGCGTGCGTTTCTTTCTTTCTCAAAGTCTGATACGTTACTGACTGCCTAACCCTAGTTTTCCTTATTTATACTGCCAACAAATCTTATCTTATTTACTCTTTCTCCCACATAACTCTCTAAAATCCAAAACTAACCCATAACTAAATATTTTATTTTCTTATAAAATCTTATTTTATTTAACAATAAAATAAGTCTCTTAACCTTATCCTTAGCATTATAACTTATCACCAAATCGTCCAAAATATATCAGAACATATCAAAACATATCAAAACACTTATATATTATATAAATATAATATAATCACCTAAACTTGATTTACATAAATAATAAAACGAACGTGGGCGTTACAACTCTCCCCCACTTAAAAGATTTTCGTCCTCGAAAATTACCTCAAGCAAATAACTCTGGATAAGACTCCAGCATCTTACTCTCAAGTTCCCAAGTCAAGCTTTCACCAGTCGCTCCCGACCAAACGACTCTAACGAGAGGTATATCCTTGCCTCTCAACGTTTTCACTTTCCGATCATCAATCCTTACCGGTAAAGTCTCCACCGTAAGGTTGTCTCTAACTTGCACATCATCACTTTGGATCACATGAGATGGATCCGGAACATACTTCCGAAGTTGCGATACGTGGAAAACATCATGCAAATTTGACAGATGCGGTGGTAGTCCAACTCGGTACGCCACCGTTCCAACCCTTTCCGATATCTGATACGGACCAATAAATCTCGGAGTCAACTTCTTTGACTTCAACGCACGTCCAACACCAGTCATAGGTGTGACCCTCAAAAACACGTGGTCCCCTTCCTGAAACTCAAGATCTTTCCTTCGCTTATCATGGTAACTCTTTTGTCGACTCTGCGACGCTTTCATTTTCTCTTGAATCATCTTAACCTTCTCAGTAGTTTGCTGAACAATCTCTGGCCCTAAAACCACTCTTTCACCTGACTCAAACCAACACAACGGAGTCCTGCACCTCCGACCGTACAAAGCCTCAAAAGGTGCCATTCCAATACCAGAATGATAGCTATTATTGTAAGTGAACTCGATTAAGGGAAGATGACTATCCCAAGTTCCTCCTTGCTCAAGAACACAAACTCTCAACAAATCCTCCAGCGACTGAATTGTCCTCTCCGACTGACCATCTGTCTGCGGATGATACGCCGAACTCAATCTCAACTTAGAACCCAAAGCCTCTTGCAAACTTTTCCAAAATCTAGAAGTAAATCTTGGATCTCTATCTGATACAATGCTCGAAGGAACACCATGCAACCTCACGATCTCCTTGATATAAATCTCTGCCAGCTGGGCAACAGGAAAACTAATATTAATCGGTAGAAAATGAGCCGACTTCGTCAATCTGTCAACCACCACCCAAATGGCGTCATTCCCCCTTGGAGTATTCGGCAAACTAGTCACAAAATCCATGGATATACTATCCCATTTCCACTCCGGCACATCTATAGATACCAACATACCAGCCGGTTTCTGATGCTCAATCTTCGACTTCTGGCAAACTAAGCAAGCATACACAAACTGTGCCACATCACGTTTCAAGCCAGACCACCAAAACAACCTCTTCAAATCATGATACATCTTCGTAGCTCCCGGGTGAATACTCAAGCTACTTCTGTGACTCTCTTCAAGAATCATCTTCTTAATCTCTTCATTGTCGGGAATGCAGATCCTACCTCGGAATCTCAACACTCCCTGATCGTCGACTTGAAAATCACTATCTTCAGTCTGATTACCCGCAACCATTAAATCCACAAACTTGACATCTTCTTTCTGTGCCTCTCTTATATTCATCAAGAAGTCACTATCAATCTTCAGCATCCCTAGCTTCACACTCTGAGGCGTCCTTTCACAAACCAAACTCAAATCCCTAAATTGCTCAAGTAATTCGAACTCCTTAACCATCATAGCAGACTTATGCAAGGTCTTCCTACTCAAGGCATCTGCTACCACATTAGCTTTACCTGGATGATAATTCAACCCAAAGTCAAAGTCCTTCAATAGTTCTAGCCATCTCCTCTGCCTCATATTCAATTCCTTCTGGTCGAAAAGATACTTCAAGCTCTTGTGATCACTGAACACTTCAAACCTCGCGCCATACAAGTAATGTCTCCACATCTTCAATACAAAAACCACAGCTGCTAATTCTAAATCATGCGTCGGGTAATTCTTCTCATGAACTCTCAACTGTCTTGAAGCGTAAGCTACCACCTTACCTTCCTGCATAAGCACACCTCCTAAACCCAACTTGGACGCATCACAATACACTACAAATGGCGCATCAGACTTCGGCAAAATCAAAACTGGAGCAGTCGTCAAACGCTTCTTCAACTCGTTGAAACTGTTCTCACAATGAACATCCCAAACAAAAGCTCTACCTTTACAAGTCAACTGGGTCAACGGGAGAGCTAACTTGGAGAATCCTTCAATAAACCTTCTATAATACCCGGCTAAACCCAAAAAGCTCCTGATCTCAGTAACTGACTTCGGAGTCTCCCATTGCGATACGGCTTCAATCTTAGACGGATCTACTGCAATACCATCACCGGAGATAACATGACCAAGGAAACTCACTTCTTTCAACCAGAACTCACACTTAGACAATTTGGCATAAAGTTTCTTCTCTTTCAACACTTGCAAGACAATCTTCAGATGTTCAGCATGCTCTTCCTCAGTCTTGGAGTAAATCAGAATATCATCAATAAATACAACTACGAACTGATCCAAAAATGCATGGAAGATGCGATTCATATACTCCATAAATACTCCCGGTGCATTAGTAACTCCAAAAGGCATAACCTTGTACTCATAATGGCCATAACGTGTTCTGAAAGCTGTCTTCTGCATATCTTCATCCTTTACTTTAATCTGGTGATAACCCGACCTCAAATCAATCTTGCTGAAAACACGTGCACCCACTAACTGATCCATCAAATCATCAATTCTCGGAAGTGGATACCTATTCTTGATAGTCACCTTATTCAACTGCCGATAATCAATACATAGCCTCATACTACCATCCTTCTTCTTTACTAGTAACACTGGCGCTCCCCAAGGTGAAACACTTGGCCTAACAAACTTCTTCTCAAGTAAATCTTCCAATTGCTTCTTCAACTCCGCTAATTCGGAAGCAGACATACGATAAGGTGCCATCGACACCGGCTTAGTTCCAGGAACAAGATCAATAGAAAACTCGACTTCCCTCTCTGGAGGCACATCAGGAATTTCATCTGGGAAAACTTCAGGAAAGTCGCATACCACTTGCAATTTATCGATCACCGCTTGATTCTCTAAAGATAAGGAAGCCATCAACGAAAACATCAACATGCCGTCACGTTCTAGTTGCTTCATCTGCTTAGTAGATAAAAACTCAGCACCACTTTCCTCTTCAGCGGACGAGAAATGCACCGTCTTGCGAAAGCAATTGATAAGAACGTGGTTGTACTCTAACCAATTCATACCCAGAATCACGTCCATACCGCTCAAAGGTAGACAAACTAAATCCATTTCAAAATCGCGACCAAACATAGACAGAGGACAACTCAAACATACGAGAGAAGTAGTCACCGAACCCTTAGCTGGAGTTTCGACAACCATCTCTCCATTCATATCAGACATAGAAAGACTCAAAGAAGAAACACAATCTAAAGCAATAAAGCAATGTGTAGCACCAGTATCAATAATAGCAACAAGAGGAGTATTATTAATATAGCAAGTACCTCTGATCAACCGATCATCACTGTCTGTCTGAGTACCAGTCAGGGCAAAAACTCTACCCGTAGTAGGCGCCCTCTTTGGCTGCTTGCACTGGGAACCAATATGACCCTCTTCGTTACAGTTGAAGCATACAATATCATTACGCTTGCAATCAGCTACAACGTGACCCTTCTTGCCACACCGGACACACTTCCTAACCTCTTCAGGACAAACATTACTCTTGTGGCCTTTCACACCACAGTTGAAACACACAATCTCTGTAGGAGTACCCTTCCTTGCAGGCTGCCTATCAACAACCATCCTATGTTTCCCTTTATCAGCAGGGGCACTGTAAGGCTTAGGACGACTCTGCTGGCCCTTAGCTTTCCGATCATTCACTACCTTGTAGTGAGCCTTGGTATCTTCCTCGTATATCCTGCAGTTGTTTACCAAATCCGGAAACACTCTAATCTGTTGGTACCCAATAGCCCTCTTAATATCAGCCCTCAAACCGTTCTCGAACTTTATACACTTCGAAAACTCAGCAGTCTCGGCAGCATAGTGCGGGTAGAACTTTGCCAACTCCACGAACTTGGCAGCATACTCAGTCACTGACATATTTCCTTGCTTCAGCTCAAGGAATTCGATCTCTTTCCTCCCGCGAACATCTTCCGGAAAGTACCTCCTCAGGAACTCCCTCCTGAAAACGGCCCAAGTCACAACAGCTCCATCTTGCTCGAGGCTAGGTAACAAGCTAACCCACCAATCATCAGCTTCCTCTGACAGCTGATGTGTACCAAAGCGCACTTGTTGAACTTCAGTACACTGCATCACTCTGAAGATCCTCTCTATCTCCTTAAGCCACGTCTGGGCTCCATCGGGGTCATACCTTCCCTTGAATGTTGGAGGGTGATTCCTCATGAAAGTCTCCAACATCCTCGTCTCAGCATTCTCGCCAGCATTCGCGTTAGGTTGTTGTCCCACAACTTGGGCAACAACTTGAAGAGCAGCAGCTAACGCGGTATCGTTCCTCCCAGCCATTATGATATTCTTCAACAAGTAGTAGCAGCAACATAAGATTAGTAATACAAATATTACTAAGACTCAACAAGACTCTCTAATTGGCCGGACAGACCGACTTGCTCTGATACCAATTGTAACACCCCGTTTTCCCAACTTAAAAATTCTTAAAACATTTATCAGAGTACGCAAACATAACAACGGGATATCACATGCAACGTAATCCAAAACAGTTAAATTATAATTTAACTAAATAACTTCAAATATAGCAGCGGAAAAATACTTATAATTCATAAAACAATTGGCACGCAGGCCCCATAAAACATCTCAAAGAGTTAGTTCCATCATTTGCAAAATATCATAAGGATTCACGTAAAAGAATGAAGCATGCTTATAAAACAACCCCCTCCCGTTACGTATCAGAGCGACCTAGACGACACAGTGAGGTAAGGCCACTCACGAGCACTGCACACTAAGCCCGATCACCTGCACTTGCCCACAAGGCGGCAATTCCAGCAGAAGGGGTGAGATTTCATAACAAGTAATATTAATCAATATAATTCAAATCATAATTAACATCATATCATCTTTAAGCAAGTAGCATAGACAAATAACACTTATCACGTAATCATATATTCAATCTTTATCAACAACATGACATCATAACTATGACCATGCAACAATGCTCTTAGATCCCTTATATGCATGTGGTACCAAACTTTATCATAAGTATTAATATACTTTTAAAACGTGCGGAGGACAAAGCTCCTAATAAACGTGCGGAGGACAAAGCTCCTATCATGGTGAGGACTAAGCTCAATGTATGCTATGCATTGACTCAATTCAAAACAACAATATCCTTAATCATCTTATCAATATGCATCCAAAAAGTTGGAGCTCAACAATAACTTGCCATTATATATATTTACATAAACATCAATGCAATCACAGCTAAATAACAGCAGCAGCACAGTCAACTATCAAGTAAGCAAATATTACCAATTGCAAACAATGGCACAACATTCACTCATATTATCTTAAAGCATAACAATTTACTTCATACCGCATATGACATAATCACGACCTAACTAGCTCACAGACTGCATTAATCAGCACCAGTAGGTCTTACTAATCCGTAGGGGTTCACTCCTTGATCAAGCTCACGACATAGGTCCTAAAAACCCTCCAACTCTCCAAACTGGTAGTGCTCGCGAGGCGAGAGAATCAGCTCGCCATGGCGAGTAGGTGGAATTCTCTTCCCTACTGTTCTGGGTTCAGTCAAGTCCTAACTCCAAATTCTACACTTCAATAAGTGGGTTCAGGCATACAAAGCATCAGGAAACAACTAAGGGTCAAAACTGCACAGCTTACGTGCCAACAGGCCTAACTCGCTATGGCGAGTAATGTTAGCTCGCTGTGGCGAGCTGCTAGGAGCAACTCGCGAGGCGGGGATAAGTGCTCGCCGAGGCGAGCGATGAAGCTCATCACTCGCGAGGCGAGGATCACAGCTCGCCGTGGCGAGCGATGAATCTCACCGCGGCCAGACTTGCTAATTCTACAAAAATCCTAAGATTCTCATGGTTCTAAGTCTCCTACTGATTCCAGAATTCATTCTAAGCATGATACAAGGTCTAGAAACGTTTTCTACATCAACTAGACCTAATCTAACCGTTAAATCACCAATTCTATGGATTTTGACCTAGTTCTCACTTTCTCCAAACAACCCTAATTCATGCTAATTAATCATCAGAATTATACTAACCAATAATACAGAGTTATTAGTCCCACCCTTACCTGGTTAGAAGCAGAAATCGCAGGTCTCCCTTCTCTTCTCTTCTCACGCGCGTGCGTTTCTTTCTTTCTCAAAGTCTGATACGTTACTGACTGCCTAACCCTAGTTTTCCTTATTTATACTGCCAACAAATCTTATCTTATTTACTCTTTCTCCCACATAACTCTCTAAAATCCAAAACTAACCCATAACTAAATATTTTATTTTCTTATAAAATCTTATTTTATTTAACAATAAAATAAGTCTCTTAACCTTATCCTTAGCATTATAACTTATCACCAAATCATCCAAAATATATCAGAACATATCAAAACATATCAAAACATATCAAAACACTTATATATTATATAAATTTAATATAATCACCTAAACTTGATTTACATAAATAATAAAACGAACGTGGGCGTTACAGTTGGTGCTTGAAGGTTTGAAGTTTGGTGAATCTGGAAATTTTGGTTGTTGAATGTTCATGAATTTTTTGGAGAGAAAAGGGAATTTGATCTATTCATCCTTGCAGCCATTTTGAAAAGTGTTTGTATCAGTATCAGTGCCTCCAATCATTGGATCTGACAACATTATTTATAGTGGACCAGTTAGGGTTAGAGCTGATAAAAGGACTGGACAAAAATACCCTTAAGAGGGACATCAAGGACCTTGTGACTTTTGGACTAAAAAAGACTAAAACAAAATAATGGACCATGAATGCATAAATGTGTGAATGAATGAATGCATGACTTGTACGACTTATATGACTCAATATAACAAGTGAAACTGACAAGACTGGACAAATAAGATAAGAGGTGGACCGACATCGCAGTACAAACACTCAGCAATCTTCATTGAGAATATTATCACTGGAGATAGATCAAATAACTGTCGGGGTAAGGCCCTTTAATCAAACCACTGATGGGGTAAAAACCCGTAATCGTACCACTGAAGAGGTAAAAACCCATTAATCAAACCACTTGATGGGAGAAAAACGCAATAATCATACCACTAAAAAGTTAAAAACTCCTTAATCAAGCCATTGAAGAGGTAAAAACCCATTAATTAAACCACTGAAGGGGTAACAACCCATGTTTTTGCAGAAGTTGCCATCAATCAGACCATTGGCAGAAGTCGCCATTTCTCGGGATAAAACTCATCAATCAAATCACATGCAGAAGTCGACATTAAGCATACCACAGACAGAAGTCGCCATTAACCTAAACCACAGGCAGAAGTCGCCATTAATCCAACCACAGGTAGAAGTCGCCATCAATCAAACCACAGGCATAAGTCGCCATTTGTAAACCAGCATAAGCTGCATTCTTCAATTTGGCCCACTTGAACTATGATGCCTCTGTCTTTTTTTTTCATCACTTTTTTAATCTCTAACTTTTGCCTGGACCGCCCCTTTCGAGTTTTCAGTCCACCGGGAATATTATTTTTTTGTATGCCCCTAATTTTTGCTTGGACCGCCCTTTCAGGTTTTCAATCCACTAGGACGCTCATTTTTTGCTTAAGCCGCCCTTTTCGGGTTTTCGACTTAGCGAACTTTTTTTTCTTTTTTTCTTTTTTCTTTCTTTTTTTTTTCTTCTGTTTTTTTCTTTTTCTTTCTTTCTTCTTTATTCCTTTTTTTTTTTGTTGACAGAGGTCATCTCACAACATTTGGTCATACTTGTCCTGTATAGTTTAATTGCCCTTGAGGCGGATGTTGTTGTATGCTTCTTCCACTCATGAGTTCAAAGAAAATGTACCTGTTGTTTATGCATTTCAAAAGACATTAAAAAGTTTTAAAAGAATTTTTTTGCTTTATATATTAACATCAAAAATAGAAGAGAACAATGCAAATAGAATAAATGAGAGTTTCAAATAAATGGGCACAAGCTCAAATTAAATGTAATAGGGTGGTGGCCTACCAAAGGCATGGCTCCACGGATTTTAAAAGTTTGGAAAATGGTAATTATATGGGAAAGGTACATTGAACACAGCTACCGCTATTCTCCCTAACAACTTTGGATTCCAATGTTCCGAGTCTTTGATTTGCAGATGCTTCATATCGGAGGTCATTTAACGACTAAGATGCCCCAGATGACTCATATTTGATTTGATGCAGTTACCTTGCCATAAGTTGGAGGTCTTTTGACGGCTGAAATGCCCCAAGTGAGTCATGTCCGACCAGATGCAGTTACTTTGTCATAAACCTTAACTTTTGCATAGATCGCCCTTGCGAGTTTCAACCTATCAGGACAAACATTTTTCATCATTTTGTTTATACATGTCTTTCACTTTTGCATGGACCGCCCTTTCGGGTTTTCAATCAATTGAGACGCTCTTTTTTGCCTAAGCCGTTTTTCCAGGTTTGCGACTTATCGAGCTGTTTTTTTATAATGTCTCTAATTTTTGCATGGACTGCCCTTTCGGGTTTTCAGTCCATCGAGACGCTTTTTTTTTTTTTTGCCTAAGCCGCCTTTTCAGGTTTGCGACTTATCGAGCTTTTTCATTTTAACAAAGTATTTCTTGACTGCATTGGTATTTAGAGGACATACAAGCTCGTCACCATCCTTTGTAACTAGGCATTCATTGCCCCTGGAGTTTGGTTAAATCAGATAATATAACTTTGAGCACAAGGTCACTTTCCTTGGAATTCACGGGGACGAGCATTCTTTTGTTGAAAACTTGCTTCATCCTTTTGACACAATTGTCCATGACATACGACAATAATGCTTTTAAGTTCAATCAAACTTGGCCTTCATCGGCATTCTCATTGACGGGACTTCGACCTCCATGTGACGCACTGCCTACATATTGTATACTGAGGGATGGTGGGGGTGTTGCCCCAGTCGAAGTGTGTACTGGAGTACAATATTCATGCAAAGCAAATGGTTGCATCCCGTGCCAGTCTTTGTAAGTGAACGCCGCCCTTTGGACAATCTTTTGATACTTTGTTTGCAGTTTTGACAGCTGAAATGACCCAGTAGGCGAGAAACCTTATCGGGAAACTTCTCCATCTCCTCTTCTTCAGTTTCGGACAAAGGAACTAAAAGTTGGGAGATAATACAGGATTAAAGTGTTCAACGGGTTCATTAATGCATGATTTGATTATTGATTTTGACAAGTAAATGAAAGGTATGATTATGCAGATATGATTAAAGAAAAAAAAAGATTTTTTTTGGTTTTTTGTATTACCATTTTTCCAGAAAAAGCACAAGATAAAACAAAGCCGGGATCGAAATGACTTCTTCATTAATGACGAAAATACATAAAGCAAAAAGCCCTAAATAAATTCACTTTCTCCTCGGGTGGGACGAATGGATTTTTTTGAAAAAACATAAAGCAACAAACAAACATATTAATCAAACAAATGAGTAGTAGAAAGAAACATCAACAACGACCCAATTGCAGCTAAACCTTCCATGTGACAACAATAGGTACCAAGATCCGGTAACGGATTAACCTGCATATTCAAATTCAAACTCTTCAAGAGGTATGAGGTTTTTTCGAACCAACTTCTAAAATACCTTCCGAAATGGAAAACAGTGCTCAATATCATGACCTGATGCCCCTTGATGGAAAGCACAAAAGAGGTCTGGCCTGTACCGGGATGTCAATTTTGTTAGCATTGGAGGCGGTGCCTTGGTGTAGACCAAATTTCTTTTAAATAACTTTGGAAACAAATTTGCATACTTCATGGAAATAGGATCAATCTGTGTTCTTGGAGCCTGTTGTCGAGGCGGTTGTTGGCATTGCTGAAATTGGGGTTGATAAAGTAGATTGGCATCTGGAATAACAGCGGCCACAGGGTGATAAACTAGATATTGTTGTTGAGGCCAACCTTTCACCATACTCACCTCCTGACCATCGTCCTTAGAATCGTCAATGTGAACACTTTCTTTGACCAAATGTCCTTTTTGGACCCATTCTTCAATACGCATACCCACAGTCAACATATCTTCGAAGTTGCTGGATGCACTTTCAATCATATGCTCTTGATAAAACTGATCCAGAGTATTCAGGAAAATCTCGGTCAACTCTTTCTCTTCCAGAGGTGGACGGACTTGTGCGGTGAAATCTCTCCAACGTTGGGCATAAGCTTTGAAAGATTCAATATCATCCTGGGTCATGGCCTGCAGTTCCCTTCTATTTGGGGCCAAGTGCAAGTTGAAGTTGTATCGCTGAACGAAAGCCTCGCACAAATCCTTGAAAATTTTGATATCAACCTTGTTTAGACCAACGTACCATATCAGTGCGGCACCCGTCAAACTATCTTGTAAACAATGGATGAGAAGCTCATCATTACCTACCTGAGCAGACATATTTCTCATGTACATCGCCAGATGAGTCTCAGGGCAAGTGTTCCCTTTGTATTTTTCAAAGTCGAGGACCTTGAACTTGGGTGGTATCACAACACGGGGAACCAAGCAAAGATCATAAGCACTTTTCCCAAACAAGTCCTTCCCATGGAGAGCTTTATATTCCAGCTGTATTTTATCAAGTTTTTCTTCCAGTTCATATATCTGGTCGTATGCAACCACATTTTCCGAGTGATAGAGTCTTAGTGCAACGTGTAACACCCCAATTCCCGTCTTAAAAATTTCATTAAATAAATCACATAAATCAGAGTACTTCTCAAAAGGAGTGTCACATTTCATCTTAAAACAACTTCGATAATAATTTATCAAATTACAAAAATATTCAATTAAGCAGCGGAATTAAAAGGTCTCATCTCATAATAGTCTTGGCTTAAAAGCCAGCAAAAAAACGTCTCAAATATTAATGTTTCAACATCTCTGAAAGTCAAATTTATTCTAACAAGATACATAATGGAATAGACTCTACAAAAGACCCCATCCCGTTACGTATCAGAGCAACCCTACTTCACACAGACTCCTCGCATCATCGCACCTAAGACTGGGTACCTGCACTTGCCCACGAGGCGGCGATTCCAGCAGAAGGGGGTGAGATTCACAACAATAATATTAATATATAAATCAAACGTCAAGATTATCAATCATAAATCCAACTCATAAGATATACATTGTAGCACATCATAACATCGTCATAAACATCATCATAAACAACATCACATCATACATCAACGTCTCAAACATCATCTCATAAATGTCACAATTGACTCGACTAAATGCAACACCTAACGTCTCAACATCATGTATGTGGTACCATATGACTATAGCATTAATATGCTTCACCGTCGCTTTGAGCAAATGCTCCACCGTCGCTTTGAGCATAAGCTCCACCGTCTCATAAATATGCAAATGCATGGACTCGTCATTTAACAACTTAATACACCGTCTCAGACATCATTAGATTTTCAAGACTGACACATGCAGCTATCATATTTACATGGCTGAACATCAGCTTGTTATTCATACACATTGCAACATTTAGCATCATTCACATATCATCATACTCATACATCACTTATACACAACAATATATCATTTATCAACAGCTCAAGAGAAACATCAGCAATCATCTTTACAGAATACATTCAAGGGTATAAAACCTCACTAACACTACCCAAAGGGTTCCTCTCAAAGTCCCATGCGAAACAGATCGCAGAAGCAAAACAACAGCTCAGGTAGGCACTAACTCGCCACGGCGAGTGATCTGCTCGCCACAGGCGAGTGCTCACAAAAGGTTAC
The DNA here is from genome assembly GCA_958299785.1 of Medicago lupulina. Taxonomy (NCBI): domain Eukaryota; kingdom Viridiplantae; phylum Streptophyta; class Magnoliopsida; order Fabales; family Fabaceae; genus Medicago; species Medicago lupulina. Next base: position 34,349,634 of record OY283143.1, read on the forward strand.
TCGCCAAAGGCGAGTTGGGGGCGAACTAGAGGCGAGAAATCCTGGGTGCTCTCGGCCTTTTTGACATTTTTCACCAAAAATCTTCATTTTTAAGTTCCCTAAATCCAACTTGGCTAAACCAACTTCACAGGTCATCTCTATAAATATTAAGGCACTCAAAACCATCTTCAATTGGGCCAAACTCCTAAAAATTAAGGGACAAGCTCGCCACGGCGAGCTACACTGCTCGCCTCGCGAGCAACAAGGGGGTACTCGCCACGGCGAGTGATCACTCGCCCCAGGCGAGCGATCTCAGAACCCACACGGGTTCAGACCAAAACTCACCAAAACCTGCCAATCCTCTCCAATCAAACCTCTAATTCATCTGCAATGTCGTCCTAGGGGATAATCTAGGTTCTGTATCCAGTCCTATAGCCTTATAACTCAATCTATCTTCAATCCATCACAATTTCGTCATAAACCCTAATTCACCAACCCATCCCAATCCTCACCAAACTCTATGCCAATCAAGAACAGATGATTTACAATTAAATTACTGAAGTTAGGCTCACCCTTACCTGGAAAAATTATGCAGAAATGTAGCCTAGCCTCTTCTCCCCTCTTGAACCGTTTCCTCTTCTTTTCACCAAAAGTCTGTACGCGTTTTCAGAAAAATGTTTTCTCTTAACCTACTTCTCTTATATACTCCCTCCCAACTTATCTTATCCTATATCAGCCCTCAAAACTCTTCTTATTTATAAATATAACCCCATCTCTTAAAATTCTATTTTTCTAACAAATCTCTTTATTTACCAAATAAATATTCATATAAACATCACTTATATTATTTTATTAAACAATAAAATAATAACACGTCACACGTCACAAATACGTCACATAATCATCAAAACCCATATAATATATAAACATATACCATATCATCTAATAAAATAATTAAATAATTAGAGAGGGCGTTACACAACGGATAGAGAGTAAGAATGCAGAAAATGAAAGAAGAACACAAGCAATTTATACAGGTTCCTTCCACAATCCGGAAGTAGTCATGTCCCCCTTGCACTTCCAAGGAGAGTTTCACTAAAATGTAATATCAAATTACAAGTTGCTCAAACACACAAGTAAGAGACTTCCTTTGCTCAATCACACAAGAAAGAGACTTCTATGCTCAAGGACAACTCCAAGATACTCCTTTGCTCAATCACACAAGAAAGAGACTTTTCTAAACAATTACAAAGAATTAAAAAGAGTTTTGAATACTTGATATACAATCAGAGGTATTCACAAAACAATACGAACAGAACAGACTCTGTTTTTCTAGACACTTAGAAATTCTAAGATATGAACTTTTGTAAGAATTATCTAAGTTGTTGATGAGCAGTGTTTTCGACTTTGAGAGAGTGTGAATATCACAGTCTTAGCAAAAGCCTTGTTCGTGTTATGTACATTTTTTCTTCAAGTCTTTATCCCTATTTATAAAGGATTTGAGAGACGTTGGAAACTAGCCAGCTCATCAACTTGTCTTGACTGAAGCTTTGATTCTTCACCATTGATCTTTTACCTGATTTGAAGATTGTCCTATGAAAAACAATTTCAAATCCATATCAATAAGAAAGGAACAATGTCTGCGAATATTGTTGTTATCCTTGTCTTGTATAGGAGACACAATGCAGAGATGGTGGTTGCAGAGACATGCGCAGACTTAGTGGTTGTACACTTCGTACACAATACTTTGTCAACGCTCTTCAGCCTCTAGTGAAATGGCTTCTGATGAACTTGCTTCTGGAGATCTAGCTTCTGATGACGTCATCTTCAGGAGCGCTTTCTTCAGACGCACTACGCTTCTGATGATATCATCTTCAGGAGCGCTTTCAATCAGATGCTCTTCAAGCTTCAAATTAAATTCCTTTTGCTCTTTAATTCATTCAATCAGAACCTCTATGAATAAATCTTTGATAATGGTCCTGTACACTTGAATAAACTTTTAGCATATCCAATTGATAATTTTAATACCTTGTTATCATCAAAACTTAAGTGGTAAAATTGTGAAACACCCTTTGTTCCAACAATAAATGGGTCCATGGTCTTGTTGAGTAGTGTGAATCAAAGGTGATGAGTAAGTCATGGCAGCTTAAGGGAACAAAGGGCCCGATTGAGAGATAGGTGTTGTCTGTTCCACAAAAGGAGCTTGAACCTTAGAGACAACAGGGTGGAATACTTCACCATAACTTAAAGGTGTGCTCTAGAGATAACCTTCCAGCATAGCATGTTGAGGAGTACCAGCAAACACTATTGAAATCGGGATAGTGGAGGCAACCGTCTCAGCTTGAGTGCTGATAATAGGCAGAGATAATGGCTGACCCTGTGCAACTGTCATCAAAGATACTAAGTTCCTCAAAATTTCATTTTCGGCCCGAAGGGTTGTCACCTCTTCACGAAGCTTGTGGTTCTCTTGTTCAAGATGATCCATTCTAGTTTGCTCGAGTATTGTAGATGCGAGTAGACTGATGGATTGACCTTTTGTAGACAGAAACAAAGTATGAGACACAGACTAGAAACTATGAATGCAAAATGATGCATGATATGCTTATGCAAAAAGTTTTTTTCTTTTGAGGGACTTATCAAAGTTTATTGTAAACATTGTAGAGGAACATGGTTTCATTTGAAAATTGTAAAGATATTGCAATCAGTTCTTTTTTCAAAAGGTAAGAACAAAACCAAACAAGAAGTTCTTAACAAAATCAAAAGCTCAGTCAAGGTTTTTTTAAAGTTGTATTTCTTGGTGTTCATTCTCACAAGATCCATACCTTTGATGTTTACAAGATGACTTATCTAAGTCCTTCGACATTGGTTGGAAAAAGTTTTATGAATGAATGCATGTATGCATGATTATGCTAAAGAACAAAGAAAATATGGTGTGAGGTTAAGTTCCACAATGTTGGAGTCAAGGGTAATAACACCATTTGGTAAGGACTATGGTTTCAATTTGCACTTGTAACAAGGGTTCTACCAAGTTCCCAAAGTCCAACCCGCTCCGAATTTTATTGGAGGACGGGACAACACCCGGTCCAACAACATTCGTAGGAAAGTCTCGTTTGAGTGTAGCATCACGTGTCGACTAATACCAAGACAACACTTGGTTAGCCACCGCACTACGTCCTAAAAGACCAAGATGGGTTAAAGATAACTAAAGGTCCTTAGCTTCGACGGAACTTAAAAGTAATAAAGTCAAAACGTGACAAAACACACCGACAAATATCACTTCAAGAACCTCTGCTAAGTGTGGTTATATCACGTGTGCCAAAACACGAGAATACTCTCGGAATGTCACTATGATTCTACCACTCCAATCTTATATTTCCCTCAAGTCCGGGTGTAGGACTTATCTCACCACTCATGTTTAGAAGTAAAGAAGTAGGCACGTATTCACAAGGTGTATAAGCAATAACAAAGCACAAGTAAATAAGGGTAAGATAGGCTTAACCCGCTTAGGAAATTTTGGTCCCCAGTGAAGTCGCCATTTCTGTTGTTCATGATTTTCGGGTATCAATCCATTAATTGGTTTTGAACCTTCAATCATTGAACTCTCAAGTTTTATTCGTGGGAAGGGGAAAAGTGAGTAAAAACCCTTATGAGATCAAGGTTCGAGGGTTGGTTTCGAATAGGGAAGGTGTTAGGCACCCTAAACGACTTCGGTACTCCAAAGGAGCCTCTTGCCTAAATTATCTTGTGCTAATTACTTGCTTATTTATTTGTAAAATATTGCCTAAAGTCTAAGTGAAAGAATGGAGGGAGAAGAAGTATATTATTTTATTGTTTTTATTGATTTGGAAAGACATAAGTCTTTTGCCTACTTACCCAAAAAATGGGATCAAAATCAAGTAGTTCACTCTTAAAAAAATTATTTGGTGGGTTGGATTGATTTTAAGGTTTAAGAAAAAAGTCTTTTAAAAGGGATGAGAGACCTCAAAATATAGAAGAATAAAATGGAGTGAAGTTGGTTGATTTTATTTACAAAGAGACAAGTCTAAATATAGATTAAGATTGATTAAGAAAATAAAGGAAAAAGATCACTTGGGTTAAAATCCAAGGGTTCTTGAGAAAATATTTTTGGTGTTTTGATTATTTGATTTTTTTTGGAAAATTGATTTTTCTAAGTTAAACGTAAACTAAAAAAAAACTATATGTAACGGCGAAACGTAATAAAAAAAAACAAGAAATCTACAAAGGACGTTGAATCCTAAGCAAATTCTCAAGTTTGAAATGAACCTAAAATTACTGATGGTTTGATTTTAAGAAAAAATTAGAGTCCAACCATTAACCTAATTTGTCACTTATTCATTTAGTCCTCGATCGCGATTATGACGTAATGCAGTGAAAATAAAGTGTGGTGTTGGTGCATATTCTCATTATTGGATATTTACATGGGACCTAGATACATGTTAAAGTCTCAAGCAAAATGTAAATGACAAGAAAAATAAAATGCGGAAATTTAAATTACATCAAAAGAACAAGACCGGAGCTGCCATGAGAAGTCATCTTCTTCGGCGAGACTGTACTTTCTGGCGCGGTGGCCGGTGGTGGCACCACCGCGCCGAAGTTTCAAACTCCTCCTTTTTCAAAGATTTTTTCAAATTCGAATATCCTTTTTTGCGTAGGTTACAAATCCAAACTTAGATTTTTCAAAAACTTAAAGACTTGGCCTAGATCTAGAGTTTGAGCTTCGAAATTTTTGACAAAAAGAAAGAAAGAACAGACACAGTTTACTACCTCTTTACCTTCACGGATCCGGTTCGGTTTGTTCGATTTGCTCTTGGATCTTGCTTGTTCCGGTCTGATTCGGCTTTGTAGCTTGAATGTGCCGGTTTACGTGAACGGTTTGTTCGATAGGTTCGGCTAGTTTTGTGCTTCGATCTGGCCGGTTCAGTTGGGTTAAGTTCCAGCGGTATCTGCTGTTGCTGGCTTACGATTTAATGATTTATAGATTTTGAGTGTTGGGAAATTCGGTTTTTGTGATGATGTTATTGCTGTTCGAAATTTCTGTACAAATTATGGTTTGGATGATTTGTTAGTGATATGTGTTGGTGCTTGAAGGTTTGAAGTTTGGTGAATCTAGAAATTTTGGTTGTTGAATGTTCTTCAGTTTTTTGGAGAGAAAAGGGAATTTGATTTATTTTTCCTTGCAGCCGTTTTGAAAAGTGTTTGTATCAGTATCAGTGCTTCCAATCATTGGATCTGACAACATTATTTATACTGGACCATTTAGGGTTAGAGCTGATAAAAGGACTGGACAAAAATACCCTTAAGAGGGACAGCAAGGACCTTGTGACTTTTGAACTAAATAAGACTAAAACAAAATAATAAAATATATAAAAAAAGAATTAAAATGAAATAAAAATAAAATAAAATAAACAAATGAATAAAATCAAATGAAAAAGAATAAAAGTAATTAAGAAAATTATAATAAAAATAAAAGACTTAAAATTGTCTCTTCGGAACCAAAATCAAACAATGAGGTATTTTAAAATACCTCTCTGTCAAAATTTCGTCTGAAACGACGAAACTTCTCAGCTTTTAAGAAACGAGTAAAACTTTAAAAGGCAAGTAAAAATGAGGAATAAAATGCACATGAAAATGAGTTTTTTTTTTTTAATAATGCGAATAAAACCAAAAATATAACGTGGGAAATAAAATGCGCGTAAAATGAGTTTTAAAATGTCAATGACGTGAGAATTAAAATGTGAATAAAGCGAGGATTAAAATGTAAATAAAACGAGAATTAAAATGCGAAATAAAAATGAGAATAAAAATGCGAATAAAATGAGTTTCAAAATATGAACAAAATGAGAGATAAAATGCGGATAAAATATGTAACTAAAAATGTGAATAAAAAGAGCAAAAAGCGGGGACCTTAGTCAAAATTTGAGGTATGACACTAGTCAAGGAAAGAACGTGTAGTTTCAATATGACAATGTCAAAATTGAAAACTAATTTATATAATTATTTATATAATACCGAAATTGACTTTAAAATAAGTTACAAATAAAAATGCAGCAGTAAAGGATTAAATAAAGATAAATTATTTACGAAATAGATATCCTATTTTTGTTCCACCAAATTGATTGATAAAATGGAATATATGCAATAATAATTGGAATGAAATTCTAATTAATTTACAATAATAGGAAATGTTAATATTTTTCTTAAATTCTTCACAGATAAAATAAATTGGTGAATAAATCATAAATCTAGAAAATTACCACGAATGACCTATATAATGTATATAAAATATCAGGATGTTACAGCCCCCAACGCTTCTGTAAAACTTACGGAAACGGTTGGCGTAACTTGTGGGTTTTGTTGTGAAGTAACTTCCAATATGTTGCATCTGTCACCAATAGATTTAATGGACTAGATTACGAATCATTGTAACGTGTATTACGTACCATTTTTGGGATTTTTTTTATTACTTCTTAAGAAAATACACAACAGGAATCACAAGATTTTAATTAGAACAGACAAACTACTTAGAAAAAAACGCTTTTTTCTGTTTGTTTCTGAAACAAAAAACACAAACGTCCCACCGGGCGTGCCAATTTGTTTACCTTCGTTTTTGGTAAACAAATGCTGGTTTCCAAAAATGGTTAACTTGAGAGATCAACCAATAAATTTTGGGGCATTTTGTGCTTATGTTTTGCAGAAAGTATGAATGTTCTTGATGTAAAAGATGAATGTAACCATCAGAATCAAACACACGTCGAATCCGGTGAACTAGATTGCTAGAAAAAGGAAGTAAAATTGCAAGGAATTTAAAGGAAAAAGTTAAATTGCATAAATGAATGTAAAGTGGCACACAGAGTCATACATTTGCAACTTGCTCGTTTCTCCTAATGTGCGGATAGTTTGAATGTGTAAGTCTTGTGTGTATGTGAATTGTGACCTGTTTTTCTTATGAAAATTAAAACTCTTATTTATACTAAGTAACTGCCTATACAGAAATTGTCGAGCATAACCGCTAATAACTACCCTAGATATCTTTTGAATTTCAAATAACGTCTCTTTGACAGTAACTGTTGTTCGGCTTGTCGATCTGGCACCAACTTCTCTTCGATATCCTACTTGCTTGTCGAAGCTTCTCCCTTGAATGATGAAATCCCTCTAAGTCCACAAACTCGATCTAGCTTGAGCGTCGAACTCATTCAGATTCTTTCAAAACTTAAGTCAAACTTAATTGACTGCATTTATTGTAGCCTATCGAAAATACAAGCTAACACTAGGTCACACTTGTAACGCCCTCTTTATTTATTTAATTATTTTATTAGAGAATATAGTATATTATTATATATTATATGATTTTTGGTGATTATGTGACGTGTTAATGATGTGTGACGTGATGATTATTTTATTGTTTAATAAAATAATATATGTGGTGTTTATATATATATTTATATGAAAAATAAAGAGATTTGTTGGAAAAATATATTATTTTGAGGAGTGGGGCTAATTTTACAAATAGGAAGAGTTGTGAGGGTTGAGATAGAATTAATTAAGTTGGGAGGAGGTATTTAAGAGAAGTAGGTTAAGAGAATTAGGTAGAACGCGTTGCAGACTTTTGGAATAGAAAGAAAGAACGGTTGAAGGGAGAAGAGAAGCTAGGCTGCAATTCTGCACTATTTTCTAGGTAAGGGTGAGCCTAACTTCAGTAATGTTAATTGTATTTCATCTGTTTATGATTAGCTAAGAGATTAGGAAGAAATTGGGAAGAGTTCATAAACTAGGGTTTGGATGATTTTGATGAATTTGATGTGAGATGGCTGTGAATTGGTGTAGGAACATGTTACAGAACCTAGATTAATCCCTATAACAACATTGCTGATGAATTAGAAGCCCAACTTGAGAGATTTGAGATGTTTTGGTGAGAATTGGAGGGAACCCGTAGTGGTTCTGAGATCGCTCGCCTGTGGCGAGTGACTACTCGCCGTGGCGAGTACAGCCCTATCGCTCGCGAGGCGAGCAGCATAGCTCGCCGTGGCGAGCATAATTCTGGAAGTTGAGATTTTTGCCAAACTTTAGGTAGTTTTGAGTGCCTTATTTTTTATGAGAAAGACTTGTGAAGTTGTTTGGACCAAATTGGATTTAGAGAACCTTAAAACGAAGATTTTAGGCGAATATGTCAAAAAGGCCGAGAGCACCCAGGATTTCTCGCCTCCAGTTCGCCCCCAACTCGCCTTTGGCGAGTAACCTTTTGTGAGTACTCGCCTGTGGCGAGCAGATCACTCGCCGTGGCGAGTTAGTTGGTTCAGGGCTGATTTGTTCTCTTGCGATCTGTTTCGCATAGGACTTTGAGGGAACCCCTTTGGGTAGTGTTAGAGATGTTTCATAGCCTGAGATGGAGTCTGTGATAAGGATTAAAGATGCACCTTTGTGTTGATGCCAAAGTGATGAATTATTTATATTTTAAATGACTTGTAACATGGAGTTATGTGACTATGATGGTGTCTATGTATTGTGATGTGTATGTTTAATGAGATGAGCTTCTGTCATGTAAATGTTATAGCTACATGTGTCAGTCTTGAATTATTAATGATGTTTGAAATGATGTGCTAACTTGATTAAGTTATTGAGAGTTTAGTCCATGCATTTGCATAACTATGAGACGGTGGAGCTTTATGCTCAAAGCGACGGTGGAGCATTTGCTCAAAGCGACGGTGAAGCATATTAATGCTTATATAGTTGGTACCACATGCATGATGTCAAGATGTTAAGAGTTGCATTTAGTTAAGTCAAATTGTTGACATAATATGAGACGATGTTTTGAGATGTTGATGTGTTTGTTTAAAGATGTTTATGATGATGACACCCTGTGTTTTAATAAGTTGTTTTATGTGATGGATTTTATGTTGTTAATCATAACTGCTTGATTTATATATTAATATTCTGTTGTGAATCTCACCCTTTCTACTGGAATTGCCGCCTTGTGGGCAAGTGCAGGTAACTAGTCTTAGATGCGCAGATGCGAGGAGTCTTGTGTGACGTAAGATTGCTCTGATATGTAACGGGATGGGGTCCTCTATGAGTCTATTCTTTATGTATCATGTTAAACTTATTTGATGACTTGAGACTTAATTATTTATGAGGATTTAAGTTATGATTTTCCGCTGCTATAAACAAATATTTTTGTGAAGGATAAATTATTATCTAACTTGTTTTTAAGATGAAATGTGACACTCCTTTTGAGAAGTACTCTGATTATGTTTTATTTAACGAAATTTTTAAGTCGGGAAATTGGGGTGTTACAACACTCAGCCTCAAAAGGATCGTTTAGGCATACTCAGCCTCAGAAGGAAGAGCAAGGTCATACTCGACCTCAATGATCATTTAGGTCAACTCAGTCGCAAAAGGACTGTTCAGGTCAACTTGCCTTGAGAAGGACCAACCAGTCATACTTGAGCTCGAATGACAACCTAAATCACTATTAACCCCATCATTCGACAAACAATGTTTGTGAAAGCCGAGCTTCTTCTAAGAAGCTCCATAGGATATATACCTTTGTATATATCTTAAAAGGGAACAAAAATGATTCTAAACCTAAACAGTCTATCTTCACCAATTAGTTTTTTTTTAGAGTATTATTATAGCTATTTGTAAGAAACATCATAGGATACATATAGTTGGTATCTTGTTTGGTACATATTTGAATACTTTATATTGGATTAAACAATGAAAGAAAACATTTTTTTTTTATCTTTCGGTTCACTTTCTTTCCATCTACTTTCTTTTCGAAACCAAACAATGTGTAAGACGCAAGATATTCAAATGAATCTTACCCACATTGCTGTCCAGACACATTTTCTATTAAATAAGTAAACTTTCCATTTCTTTTTTCAAACCAAACAATGTGTATATTAAAACAAATCTGTGTGTTTTGCAAGTACAGTATATTTATATTTATATTAAAAAAATTGAAAACGCAATATTAAAGATTATGAATTCTGTTTTTGACAAACTATTGATTAGACTAAAAAATCCGAGGGAGAGTGACAGTAATAAAAAAAAAATATATTTGTACCTAAAAAACAAATGCTGACGTGGAGGAATCGTGGCTGCAGCACTGTAGAAGCAAAGAACAAGTTGCATAACTAACTGCAAAGAAAAAAGTGGTTTGTTTGAGAAATGTGATTTTCTTTGAGTGTCCCAATCCCAATCCTTGACAGTGTTTCGTTGAATAAACATGCGTATACCGTTTCGGTGAAATTGAAACTGATCCCTCAACACAACAGTTTTCGTCTCTCTTCAACGAGAATAAACTAACATTCTTGGCCACGTGATGGAGGGTGAAAAATACGCCAGAGAATTAGAGATAGCTGTGAGGATTGTCCACGTGGCATGTGCTCTGTGTGGGAGGGTACAGGAGAAGCTCCTTACGACTGAGGTTGTTTCCAAGGATGATGATTCTCCTGTTACTGTTGCAGGTTTTTTATTTTCAATTTTAATCTTTACTTTATTAATGGTTCTTGTGAATTCATAATTTGTTTTTGTTTATTAGTTGTGGGAATGTCTGCATTCTAATAATCATACTAAAATGTGCTATAGGTAATGCAGCACCTTATGGATCAGATTCATATGGGATGGGATTGAAAAGATTATAAAACTTGTTTTTATAAGTGATCCCAAACAGTGTCACAAGTGTTTTTGCTCAAATAAACCCATATTAGAGAATCATTCACGTCTTCCAAATCTCTTGTGCTTTTGGAATAATTTATAAAAGTTAAATTTCATTTCAACAAAAGATAGGTAAACAACCTGAGGGCTATCTACATTTCAAGTTTTAAGGACTATATAGCATGAGAGGACTTGTTAGAGATCTGATACGGAATATTACAAGTATCGAAGCTAGTGAGGATCCTTCCTTTTAATTCTTTCTAACTATCCATGGTGACCATCCCATACTACCAGCGTTAATTAATGGCAGCCATGATGAAATGGCGTGGTGGATTTTTTGACACCCGTCATAAGCATTTTGTAAAGTGATGACGCAGGCCACAATGGCATGTCTGTTTGGTGGGTTTGGCCTTCATCTACAAGACGGGGCTTCTTGTGTTTTCACCTAAAATCTCAATTTTGAAGAAGTTAGATTCTGAAAATATATATTATGATGATTCATTTTTTAAATCAATCTAGTTAAGTATTATGGTTCTTAGTGAAATTAAAATTATTAGTGAATAAATCAGCTCAAGTCTAAAATTGGGTTTGCTGGAGCTCTGATTTGACAGCATTGTTGGTCTAAATATCTTATAGTGTGATACATTCATTTTGGGGCCATAATATTCGACATTGGTTTGGTATTTGCATCATAGTGAAACTTCTCCATCTATTTTTTATCTTTGTTAATGCTGTAATTTTAATTGCATTGTTTTGCCAAAAATAGTAAGTCCATAAGAATACACATGCAATGCAAATATTTTGTCAAAGATTCCTTTTGAACTGAAGATTGAACAATGCACCATAACTACTTCATTTGTAGATGTTATGATACTGTTGCAATAACTATCTTAAAAGCTTAAGCTATTAGGAGAATGTATATGTATGGGTTTCATAAGTTGAATTTTAAGCTCTGATATCATTTACTTGAGTTACAGATGTTATGTAACTGCAGGTGATATCACTAGTTATACAATCTGTAATTGTGAAGTGGTGGTTGAAATTTGAAATTATGTTAGTTTACCACATATAGTATAATCGTACACTGTCTATATGATACATTTCTTGCATCAAAGGATTAGATTTCCTTGACCTTATTTTAAAACCGGAACTGGTGAGAGATGCATATGATTTTCTTATACCGACATAAGGATTTAGCTTGGCTGAAAGCTTTCTGGATTGGTTATGCATTTACTCTGTTGTATCCAACATTTTAATGGACAGGAAAGCAATATCTTCGTTTGCCCATATTTATCCAGCTGGACTGGAATAGGAAATTTATATTTTCATCATATATGACAGAATTATTACCGTAAAAGTTACACATAAATCATATCTCCCAAAAGAATTCTCCTGTCTTGGATGATTTCTGTGTTGGAACCAAGCATTGAATTTGATGGAACCCGTAAAATCAAGATAACGAACTGTATATTATTGAATGATAAAATGGGGAGCTTTAGAGCTCTACAATGATGGAATAACTAAAGAAATGATAAACCAGAGTGTGAACACTCCTACCAGAGCACAATGCTCCTAACCAGAGAGAAACTCTCTTAATTAACTCTAACAATATTTCTCAATGACTTATTACTACCCTTCACTCCCTTTTATAACATAATATTCCCTAAAATCAAGGAAAGTGCTAACTAACTCTCATTCCCTATGCTTCTACAATCTTCTAGAAAGAGTGCTCGTGTAAATACTGATCTTAGTGTTCTATCAGAATTCATGATGCAATTAATTGTAGGAGCTGTGCAAACCAGTAGCTGAATGTATCTAGATGCTTGGCCCATTGACATAATTTGAATTTTTACATAACAGTACAAAAACTGTCATATGGTTAAATGTATTGGGTTCATCATGCAAAATAACAGGTAGATAGAGAGAGAGAGGTTAATCATAAAATTCATTCAAAAAGGATGAAATAGAAGTGGAAGAATACTTTCTTGTGTTATTTTAGATAGAAAGGTATCAGTTAGATTTAAATAAATTTATACAACACAACTTTAAGATCTACATTATTGTATAGGATTAACTGTTGGATTGTAAAGAGTCATGCAAAATGTAGACTCAATATTGCGCAGATGAAACAGTTGTAATAGATGAGTTATACACTAGGTAGGATAAGGAATGAAAGCACTAGAGAGAAAGTCAGGGTAACACCTATGATAGAAAATATGGACGGTCCCGTCTTGGTTTGTTTGGGCATGTGTGGAGACAACTCGTATCCCAGTATAGATGATAGACCAAATAGAGGATAGTCTAATGATTAGAGGTAGAGAGATAGACTAATGGATAACTATAAACCAAACCGTTGAGAAGTATTTTGATTTAAATGGTTTATTATTAGTCATGATTCATGATAAGACATTAGAGCAGTTTCATTTGATTAGCAGGCCTTATTTAGTGAGAAAAGACTTGGGTTGTTGCAGTTCAAAAACCATCACAGACAGTTGTACTGGTGCAATCAATGTACCAATTACATATAAAAGGGTAGCTGATTCATTTTGCTGTTAGAATTTGGTATGATAACTATGCAAAGGAAAATTTATTAAGATGACAATGGTTTGTAATTTCCTCTCTTGGATGTTGTTGTCTTGCTGTGTCTTTTCTTACTTTTCATGGTCTCCCATTCATGGTAACAATGTCTCTTTTTGATAATCCATTATTAATTACTGAACATCATGTTTACAATGTACCTCGATACTCTCAAATATTGGTTTTATCTTTAAGGTCAATAAGAAATTGGCTTGATCATCCTGTAGTGTTTTAAGTATTTCACTTTTATCGAGTATATATGGCTTAAAATCTTTGAATGTCAAGTTGTCATTTTGAAGTTGCTACTATCCTTCGATTTCTTAACCTTTTTTCTCGCTTATAAATGTGAATGGAAACTAGAGATATTAAAAATGGAGATAGATATATTACACTTCTATTTGTAGTATTAGTTTTCTTCCTTAGCAATGTCTCTATGGCACTAGATATTTTTGTTTTTCGGTGCAATTATTGTTTGAAGTTATTTGACTGCTTATTTTGTTTCATATCTCTGCAGACTTGAGTGTTCAAGCAATCACTAGTTGGTTACTATCGAAAACATTTGGGGTTCAGAATGTGTCAATTGTTGCGGAAGAAGATGTAGAAACTTTCACCAAGGATGATTCAACAGGCTTACTGGAAGCTGTTGTGGATACAGTCAATGAGTCTTTAGCTTTTGCATCCATGTATGGTCTCCAAAGTCCAGACATAACTCTTGGAACATCAGAAGTTCTCGCGGCCATTGGCCGCTGCAGCTCAACGGGAGGTGCTAGTGGAAGGCATTGGGTACTTGACCCTGTTGACGGTACATTGGGATTTGTACGGGGTGATCAGTATGCGGTTGCTCTAGCTTTGATTGAGGATGGAAAAGTTGTTCTTGGAGTTCTTGGGTGTCCCAATTACCCAGTGAAGACAGAATGGCTAAATTATCAGTACCAGTATCATCAAACAACGATATCACAAACATCAACAACTCTTGATGCATGCGGGAAAGGATGTGTGTTGTATGCAAAGAGAGGCAGTGGTGAGGCGTGGTTGCAGTCGTTGATTCCTGAAGATAGGACGTTAGAATGGCCGAATTGTGCTAGGCCTATTCGAGTTTCTTCCGTTGATAATCCGGCATTGGCAACTCTATGCGAACCAGTAGAAAGGGCAAACTCAAACCATTCCTTCACAGCTGGCCTTGCTCACAGTGTAGGACTAAGGTATAATATTTCTCTTTTTTTTTCTTCCCGTCAAATGTTCTGCAACTGTACCTATTTCAGACATCTGATTTGCTAAAAGTGCATCAAGATAATTAGAAATGCAGACTGCAATGCATTTAAACAGTGTCTTGTTTGAAGATTAAGGATAAACAGCTTAATTAACCACTTATTGATATAAGTGCTTATGCATAAGCTGAAAACAACGTACGGACATTTTCTTAGCTCTTTCTATAAGCTATTTCAAAGAGTCTCACAAGTGTTCATGTTAGCAGATAAGCTCAAAGAAGCCTATCAAAACAAGACCCGAGGTAACAAATAGGGTCCGTACAACTAAAATTATACATATATAATATAATTCCAGGCATTTAATTTTTGTACTTTCGATAGGAACTATACGGACCCTAAAAAAAAAAAAAAACTGGGACAACTTTCATATCTACTGGACATAGGAAGCTATGAAAGATAGGAATCATAGACCAGGCACCTTCCTTTGCTAGGAAATTGTAATCTGTTTTGAGTTCCTAATCTGTATTCTCTGAAATTCCTTGTTTACAATATCTTCCAAAACATAATCTAAGTTTATTACACATATTTTTTATATACATATTTCTCTCTTCCTTTAACACCATCGTTGGAATTGAGATGATCTACACTCTCAAAATCTGGTACAGAAAACAGCCCTTACTTCCAAAACATAATCTAAGTTTATTACACATATTTTTTATATACATATTTCTCTCTTCCTTTAACACCATCGTTGGAATTGAAATGCTCTACACTCTCAAAATCTGGTACAGAAAACAGCCCTTACGTGTCCACAGTATGGTAAAGTATGCAGCAATAGCAAGGGGAGATGCTGAGATATTCATGAAATTTGCAAAGTCAGGTTACAAAGAGAAGATATGGGATCATGCTGCCGGTGTTGTGATTGTTGAAGAGGCCGGTGGTGTGGTAACCGATGCCGGAGGCCGACCTCTAGACTTTTCAAAGGGAACATACTTAGAGGGTCTTGACCGAGGCATAATTGCATGCTCTGGTGTCACATTGCATGAAAAATTGATTGATGCTGTTTATGCTAGCTGGGACTCCTCAAATTTATGAGGCTTTTTTACATATTGCAAAAAAAATTGTATTCAATTTAGCAGCTAATTTTTCAGTATAATCATTGGAAATTGTATAAACTGAATAGTTATCTTATAGCCTAATTCGTCCATGTGCCAATATGGAATGAAGAAGATTAAGGATATTGAAAGTAGGGTGATGAATTATAAAAGGAAGAGCGATTCTGTTTATCCAAATCAATCAATTAATACATTAGTTGAGTAAATCACCAAATAAATAAGTCTATGAGATTGTGAATATTTCGACTACATACTTAACTTTGTTAAAAGTTATTCAACTTTCATTGTTTTGTTAGTGTATGTTTATTGCCGTCATTTTATTGGGTGACATGTCTATTAAATGCCACATTGTTTGACGTACACTATCAATTTGATCCTAAGAGATATACTGTACAACTTACTTCCAATATCATTACTAAAATTACCATTAATTTTCGTAGCTTTTTTAACTTGCCTAAAAAGTACTACATCCGTTTCAAAATGAGTGTTGTTTAAGGTTGTTACACACATATTAAGAAATGCAATAATGTTGTCTATACTATAGACATGACGCTTTTACTAAAATAACCTTGTTAACTATTGGTGTTTTTCTCGTCATTATAAATTAAAGTAAAATGTGGTACTTTGGAAGTCGTGAGTATAGTAATAATCAAGGGATACTATTGGAAAAAAGTAATTAATAATGCATTGGAAACTGAAAGTGACATGCATTTTGAAACAATTTTTTTTGGCTAAAACAACACCCATTTTGAAACAGAGGGAATAAAAACTAATAAATTTTTATTTTTATAAGTATATTTGTAAGTGAGTAATTAATGGGATGATTTAAGAGTTAAGTGAGTGGTAACTTTTTGATTAAGTGGTAAGAGTTTTGAGGTCTATTATGAATTGAGATAACCTAGCCCAATAGATTGTTGTATTGTTAGCCTGCATTTCAAAAGGCTAAAATTAAATTCACTCAAAAGAGTTGACTTTATGTTTTGAAGAACGGATAATATGTTTGACTTTAGAGAATATGAAGGATTGTTTTTCGTTGTGTCGAAGGAACAAACTTTGCAAAATTTGGTGTTAAAAAGGTCATCATTCGACAGAGATTGAAGGTGTCGAGAAGATTGGTTTGAGATAAGGTCAAGAAATTGTCACCATCGAGGAATGCTTTTGAAATTCAATTTGAAGAGGTGTTTTTAGGCTGTTAGTGGCAATTATAGTTTTGAACGTCTATGTATAGGTAGTTTTGTAGTATAAATAACAATTTCTCATAGGAAAAAAGGGTCACAATTTAACCATACAGAAAATTTACACTCAAATTATCCGCATTTAAAGAGAAACAAGTTACAAGTCAAAATGTATGAATATGCGTACCAATTTACTTTCAATCAATGCAATTTAAGTTTTTTTCCTTAAATTCCTTTTCAATTTACTTGTTTCTTTAAGTATATTTCACCCTTTTTACTGAAAATAACTTCGACTGATTTAATCTTGTTAAATTTGGAGGTTATCTTCATTGTTTTCAATAAGAACATCAAGAACATTCATCAAATTCTAGAAAATAACAAACACAATATGTCCCAAGATTTACTGGTTGATCTTGCTAGTAATTAATTTTAAACCAGTGGTTGTTTATCAAAAATCATGGTAAACAAATTGGCCTCCCCGGTGGGACCGTTTGTGCTTTTGTTTATTTTATTTTATTTAAATTTGTTCTTTCAAAACTTGTGATTTGTATTGTGTATGCGCTTGAGAAGTAAGAGACAACTTCCAGAAATTACACGCTCAAATCTTAATGTAAAGAATTCACAAAAAACTTCGCAAGAAATGCCAACTAATGGTGCAAATGCGTCGGAGACAATAGGAGCAACGACTCATATACATTCTTCATCCTCTATACCTGTTGTGGCTTCGACTGCCGTTGTGGCTAAGTAGTTTAATGTGAATCCTATGGGTCAACTAAGGCAGAGGTTTTCGATCCTTAATAACCCAGTAAACCATAGGTATTATCCACATGGTATGCCAGCATCTTATATGGCAGGCCTCAAGACAAATGCGTCTACATTTTTCTGAAAATTTGAATCCTATGATTCCCCCTCCTTTTGGTTCAGCAGTGAGCATTCCTATTCGAAATACTCAACCATCCTTGACCACATCTTCCCTGTTAGCATTAAGGAAACAAATGGAAGAAAGTAACCATGAGATGCTTAATTTGCTAACTCAACACATTAGTACAATGTTTAACCCTTTAATCGAAGATACCAATAATAGTTACCAAGCATTATCTACCCAAATGAAGAGAATTGCTAATTTCTTTGGCGCTCCGCCCGTGTGAAACACGCCGGTGCCTTAGAATCAAAATGCTAGGCCTGTCGAAATCCATGTAGAAAGGCCTAATAATGGAGTTCCTGGAAATCTAGTGCAACAACCTGTTGTCGAACCATAAGCCCCAAGGGAACCCGAAAGGGTCCCAATATTGGTTAACAGGAACCAAGTGTTAGCTGGTATTTTCACCAACCTCATTTAATGTGGTCAACATTAGTTGACTTTTACTCTTGCAGGAATCGAAGTCTTTTCTTCAATCAAAGGAGTTCGACGAGATGTTGGATTTAGTATAAGAAGTATCAAAGCTTTGAATTTTGACAAGATATGGAGAAAGAGGCGAAGCCATCGAAGTCAAGCAACTGCCTTTGATGCGGGAAGATTCGAATTTCAAAAGAGAAACGGATTCCTCAAGGGAGAACATGGGAGACAAGCAGTTGTCTACATGGAGGGAGTGATGATCGTAGGATTAATTTCTTTCCATTTATTTCCTATGTATAAATAGTAGTTTTGCATAGGGAAAACGGGTCGTAAATCACCTATACAGAATTCTAAAACACTTGAAGTACCGGCGTGGGAGAAAAGAGTCATAAACAATGTATGTAAAGGATTTGTGGAACCACCTTTATTTTTAATGCACTTGCATTTGCATTTTTTCTTCTGTTTAAGTTTCTGCACTTTAAACTTAATGCACCTTTATAGCTTTTAAAACCTGTCGAAAGACGCCAACCGGTCTCGTCCCGTTCGTTAACCAACCTACGAACTCGATGAACGCAAAACAACAGAATGCACAACATGTCCTAGGATCTCTGGTTTGGTCCTTCTTGGTATAGTCAAAACCAGTCGGTATTTGGGTACCAAAAACATCGGTAAACATGAATTAGTCGAACATGGCCGCTGGTGGCTGATGGTCGGATATGGCAAGTGCACCAAATCGTTTACCAAGTAATAAAGTGATAAGTAGAGTATCGTATCCATAGGGATTGTCTTTTCGTCCAAACAATTCGCGTTACTTATTTTTATAAGTTGATGGTATAAAAGTTAGGTTGCAATATTTATCTATTTGCAACAGAGCAAGTTTACATGTTTTGGTTGTAGAAAAGTAAGCAGCGGTTAGGATTCTTCGAATCCCCTCTGTATATGCGTTGTTGGATAATAAGTAATAAACATGTCGCATTTATTTATCTTAGGTAGACTATACAAGTGATGAGGTCGTTGGGACGTTCCTACTTAGGTAAGGCACCACCTAACTCAATGGGTTTTAGCCACGGAATACCTACTTAAGTCTATCCCTCTGATGGCTAACTGCACCGGCTGATCGTGTTGGTCAATATGGCTAATAAGGTAGCGCGCTAGAGGGGGTGAATATAGATTGTGAAAAACTTTTCGGAGTTTTAATAAAAACGATTTCAAACAAATTGACTATTTGGAAATACACTTGATCAATCACAATAATTAGCAAAAAGATAAAGCTATGTGATAATAAGATTCAATGTAGAATTGAGAGATTCATAATATAAATCTTGTTACAATCAAAAGTTAATAGTTCTTGAACAATTTGCAAAGCTTAAACAATTTCAAGACAAACCTAGATGAAAATATAACAAGCTATCAAACAAATTCACAATGCATATGTAATCGATGAATTTGAATAGAACTGAAACCTATTGATCCAAGCTAAGTACTAAAAACAACTTAGATCAACACAAGTTTATATCCTAACAATTAATCAATTAGCATATGCAATAATCAAAAGTAAAGAGGATGAGGAAGATAGATAACACCGATATTTTATAGTATTTCGCTCTTTTCGTCCTCGCTAGAGCTACGTCTACTCTTCTTGATGAAGTACACCTTCACCAAGGTCATCCACTAATTGTAACAAAGTTGAATACAAATGTGATTGAAAGAGTTCCTTGAAATTAATCCTAGTTCTTCAACCCCTACGTAAACACTCCCCCAAACTTCAAATACCCTTTGAATTTGGTGCTCCTTGAATCTTCAAACTCTTGATTACTTGTGCACCCCTTCAATCTTTTCACTAAAGTCTTCAATGCTACGTCCAGAAACGAATACCCTTCGACTGCAAGAACAATTAAAAAGAACCCCCCAAACCCTTTGAAGGTGGAATGATATTATTCAATTCACTTTGGAACCTTGATTAAGCCCAACTAATTTCCTTGAGAGAACAAACTTACAATCCCTATAAGCACCCTAGCAAATCAATGTGACTTAATGTATAACATGATTCTATGAAAAAGTGTTTAATCTTGAAGAATTTATGAACAAAGTGTTTTTGAGACCTAGAGAGAATAGTTGCAAATGATTCAATAATTTGGGTGATGGGAGAAGGTGAGTTTATATAGTAAGGGAAGGGAAGTGCAAAATTTCGTACAAGAACAACTACATGAATTGATTCACTAAATGTGTGAATTGATTCAGACTAATAAATGACAAAGCTGGGAAGAAGAAAAATGGTATGAAGATTGATACGCATCAAGAGAGATTTGAGTCGATTCAAAATCCCCAAGATGGAGATTGATACCATTCAGATCAAAATTAATCGATTCAATGAAAGTTAGAGAGTTTTCATGATACGTTTCAATTTTAAATGACACGATTCAAGAATGAATCGATTCATAGTTTATTTGAGTCGATTCACAAAAGTTAAAGAGTTTGTGTGATAAGATTCAGATAGTAGTGAATCGATTTATTAGTGCTGAAGTTGACTTTGACAACAAAATTGACAAACAAGAAAAGAGACATTGGCCCACAGATCACTAAGGTGCTTTAAACAAGTTCTAAGCCTAAACTACAAACAAGGAGAAACACTATGCTAGGAAAATAGACATGCAATAGGAACATCATCAAAATAACAGTTGGCACAACTGTTAGCCTATAATTTTCAAGGCTGCATTATGGTCAATTTCAGGGTTGACTTTATTATTGAAGATGCTTCTTTATTTATCGAAGTTGGGCTTGCTGGAGATTGGCATTTCAGTTCGACTGGTTAGAAGTATCGAAAAGTGGTTAGATTTGGATAAGGCCAAAAGCAATTCGAAATTCAAATCGAATAGGTGCCTTTATCTGTTTTCTAGGCAGTTATAGTTTTTATTAGATAGGTAGTTATTTCCTATTTTAGTATAAATAGAAAAGGGTCACAATTCAATCATACACAAAACTTACACTCAAACTATCCAAATGCAAGCGAGAAACGAGTCACAAGTTGCAATGTATGAACATGTGTACCAATTTACATTCAAGCAATGCAATTTAAGTTTATTTTCTTAAATGTCTTTATCATTTACTTGTTTCTTTTAAACTTTTATCTGTTATCTTTACTTCAAAGTAATCTCGACACATTTGATTGAATCGAATCTGTTGATATTATTCATATTTATATTCGATTCATCAAGAACAATAACAAATTTCTGGATAATAACAAGCACAATATGTCCTTAAGATTTACTGGTTGATCTTGCAAGCAATTAATTTTAAACCAGCGATTGTTTACCAAAATTCAGTGTAAACAAATTGGCACTCCCAGTGGGACCTTTTGTGCTTTGTTTATTACTTTTTTTTTCTTCGAAATTTGTCTATGTAAAATTGTTGGATTGTGCTGTGTATGCGCCTGAGAAATAAAAAACAACTTCCTGAAATGACTCGTCCAAATCAGGGCACTAGGGAAGCAAACACCACCAGTACATCAGGCACGAGGACTAACCCACCGAATTTGCAAAATGATACACAAACGATCCAAACAAGTTCAGCGCCCTCGTCAGGCGCACTAGCCTCGACGGTTGCATCGTCAACAACGGTTGCACCAACCTCGACGGTTGCTCCTACATCCCAGGCTATTCCTACTTCGGGAACAACAGCCTCAATGGTTGCTGCAACCACACAGGCTATGACTACAGAAGGACAAACTTCGAATCAAGGGTTTTGGAATTTTGGCACGGTAAGCCATAGATCTGCGCCACCTGGAAGGCCCACTACTTTGATGTTAGGTCTACACACAAGTCAAGCAAGTTCTTCCCAGAATTTGCATTCGCAGTTACCACCAACGTTCACTCCCGGGGTCGCCACCACTTTCCCAACTCCCCAGCAAACATTGACCAATAACTCTTTGGCCGCTTTAAGGCAACAAATGGAAGAAAGTAACCATGAAATGGTCAATATGGTAACTGTAACGCCCTCTTTAATTATTTAATTATTTTATTAGATGATATGGTATATGTTTATATATTATATGGATTTGATGGTTTTGTGACGTAATTGTGACGTGTGACGTGTTATTATTTTATTGTTTAATAAAATAATATAAGTGATGTTTATATGAATATTTATTTGGTAAATAAATAGATTTGGTGGAAAAAGATAGAATTTTAAGAGATGGGGTTATATTTATAATTAAGAAGAGTTGTGTGGGTTAAGAGAGAATTAATTAAGTTGTGAGGGAGTATATAAGAGAAGTAGGTTAAGAGAGGAAAGTTTTGAGAACGCGTACAGGCAATTGAGAAAAGAGAAGAAGAACGGTCAAGAGAGAAGAGAAAGCTAGGTTCCAATTCTGCACAATTTTCCAGGTAAGGGTGAGCCTAACTTCAGTAATCTTAATGTTAAATCATCTGTTCTTGATTAGCTTAGAGATTGGGAAGAATTGAGGGAAGTTTTGAGAATTAGGGTTTGATGAATTTGATGGATTTGATGTGAGAATGTGTTGCATTGCTGTAGGAACTTGTTACAGAACCTAGATTATCCCCTAGGATGATATTGCTGATGAATTAGAGGCTTAACATGAGAGTTTTGGGATGAATTGGTGTGATTTAGGCTGAACCCGTAGTGATTCTGAGATCGCTCGCCTGTGGCGAGTGATCACTCGCCGTGGCGAGTACCCCTTTGTTGCTCGCGAGGCGAGCAGTATAGCTCGCCGTGGCGAGCTTAACCCTTAAACTTAGGATTTTTGCCAAACTTTAGATGGTTTTGAGTGCCCTTATATTTATAGAGATGACCTGTGAAGTTGGTTTGGTCAAATTGGATTTAGAGAGCTTAAAAATGAGGATTTTTGGTGAAAATGTCAAAAAGGCCGAAGCACCCAGGATTTCTCGCCTCCAGCTCGCCCCCAACTCGCCTTTGGCGAGTGAGCTGATGTGAGTACTCGCCGGTGGCGAGCAGATGTACTCGCCGTGGCGAGTTAGATGGTTCAGGACTGTTTGTTGTTTTGCGATCTGTTTCGCATGGGACATTGAGAGGAGCCCTTTGGGTAGTGTTAGTGAGGTTTTATACCCTTAAATGTATTCTGTAAAGATGATTGCTGATGATTTACTTGAGCTGTTGATAAATGATAAATGGTTGAATATAAGTGATGATTAAATATGATGATATGTGATTATGATGAAGATACGTGTTGCGATGTATATGATTAATGAGATGATTTTCTGCCATGTAACTATTATACCTGCATGTGTCAGTTTTGTATTATGAATGATGGTCTTGAGACGGTGTATTAAGTTGTTAAATGACGAGTCCATGCATTTGCATATATATATGAGACGGTGGAGCTTTATGCTCAAAGCGACGGTGGAGCATTTGCTCAAAGCGACGGTGAAGCATATTAATGCTATAATCATATGGTACCACATGCATGATGTTGAGACGTTAGGTGTTGCATTTAGTCGAGTCAATTGTGACATGTATGAGATGATGTTTGAGACGTTGATGTGTGATGTAATGCTGTTTATGATGATGCTTATGATGACGTTATGATGTGCTAGAATGTATATGTTTATGAGTTGGATGTATGACTGTTAATCTTGACATATGATTTATATATTAATATTATTGTTGTGAATCTCACCCCTTCTGCTGGAATTGCCGCCTTGTGGGCAAGTGCAGGTACCCAGTCTTAGATGCGTTGATGCGAGGATGTGTGAAGTAGGGTTGCTCTGATATGTAACGGGATGGGGTCTTATGTAGAGTCTATTCCTTTATGTATCATGTTTGATTAAATGTTGACTTTCAGTAATGTTGAAATAATAATGTTTTGAGACGTTTGCTGGCTTTTAAGCCAAGACATTTATGAGATGAGACTATTTGAATTCCGCTGCTTAACTGAATGTTTTTGTAATTTGATAAATTATTATCTAAGTTGTTTTTAAAGAAGAAATGTGACACTCCTTTGTGATGATTACTCTGATATATGATTTATTTAATGAAATTTTTAAGATGGGAAATTGGGGTGTTACAGTAACCCAACAGATTAGTACAGTAATCAATCCTTTGATTTGAGATACCAATACTAGTTATGAAAGGTTGTCTGCTCAGATGGAGCGCATAGCCAATTACTTCGGCGCTCCCCTGACAAGAAATGTGTCTGGACCCTAAGAGAAAAACACACCGATCGAAGTTCCTATTGAAAGGAACGCAAATCAATTAACTGAAAATAGGGCATTACGGCAAGCGCCTCGCCTAAACCAAGAGGAACCAGAGAGAGTTCCAGTATTGGTTAATAGGCGCCAAACTGCAGACCAAGTGGTCATGCAGGCCCATCAAGATAACTATGAGGGTCATAATAACATAGCGAATTTGGTCGAAAATTTGCTGGCCCAAATTGGGTTCAATATGGGTTTTCGCAGACCCAATTTCACATCAGCATTGTCTGAATATGTGTTGATGACTGAATTACCAAGAAATTGGAAAGTTCCAAAATTCACCAAATTTGCTGGTGAAACTAATGAGTCCACCGTCGAACACATTGCTAGATATTTGATAGAGGCAGGAGACATAGCCAACAATGAGAATCTTAAACTGAAATATTTTCCGAGTTCGTTAACGAAAAATGCTTTCACTTGGTTTACTACCTTGCCTCCAAATTTGATTCACTGTTGGACTCAATTAGAGAAGGCTTTTCATGGTCAATTTTACATGGGTCAATTAAGATAAGCCTAAAAGAACTAGCCAGTGTACGTCGAAGGACTCCTTAAGTCTAGATGTTTCACGGTTGTGCCCGAACATGAGTTAGTCAAAATGGTTGCTGGTGGCCTGGATTACTCCGTTCGAAAGAAATTAGATACACAATATCTTAGGGACATGGCACAATTAGAAGACAGGGTCCGTCAAGTCGAAAGACTAAAGGCTGAAAAAGCCAAGACCACTAGGCACATTAAAAAGGAAAGATAGCCTATATTGATACATATGATAGCGACCCAGAATTCGATTGGGGATCAGATGTTGTCGACGACAATGAAATTAATCTTGCGGAAGTAAAAGATGGGCCTCCTTATGTATGTAAATTATTGAGGCCATCAAATGGTAAAAATCCTGAAGAACCTAAAAATGACATATATCCTCCTAAAACATACACCTTCGATGTTACTAAATGCGAAGAAATTTTCGATCTTTTAGTGGCTGATGGCATAATCTTAGTGCCGAAGAATTTAAAGGTGACTCCTTTCGAGCAACGAAAGAAAGGGGATTTTGTAAATTTCATGGTTTTTTAGGTCATAATTTGTCTCGTTGTACACGTTTCAGGGATTCTGTGCAAAAGGCTCTTGATGAAGGTAGGCTGAAATTTGGTGACAAAGCCAAGCAAACAACGCAAGTTGAGGCAGATTGTAACACCCCGTTTTCCCAAAACAATGTAAACATGTATTATTATCAGAGTTTTCAACAACAACGGAGTATTACATCTACTTTTCAAAATTCAGTTTAAATAGAATATAAAAACTATTTAATTCAACACATCATTTTATAAAAAATCTGCAGCGGAATATTTATTTGATAATCAAACAACAACTAAAATCAACATCCTTGGCACAAGGCCTCAACATAATAAAAATATTATTCAACGATGATTTAAATCTTCAACATCAATAAAAGTCTAAGCAACATGTTCTCAAAAACCGATACATAAAGGAAGGAAATCATAAACATCAAATCCCATCCCGTTACATATCATAGCCTACGACACAAGAGCCAACTCCTATCTATCCTTCGCTACCTGCACTTGCCCACGAGGCGGCAATTCCAGCAGAAGGGGTGAGTTCACAACACAAAGGTAATATATAAATATATGAATCATCAAATTGCATTGAAAAACAACAACAAATAATAACAACCATCATCAGCATAGGCAGCAACATCATCAATATAAGCAACAACATCATCAATATTAGCAACAACATCATCAATATTATTTAGATTCATCTTCGGTTAACAACATCAACGACAACATCACTTGTGGCGACACCTCACCAACAACATCTCTACAAAACAACTCACACCTACAACAACTAATGCAAGACTCCATCAACTACTAATGCATTATGCAAATGTGGTACCAACTACGCGCGTTGAATGCTAAGCATTCCAGGGCATAAGCCCCCACCAATTTTTGGATGGTTAAAGCATCCCAGGGCATAAGCCCTCACCAGATGAATGACTAGCATTCCAGGGCATGAGCCCTCACCAATTGAATGTATAAACATTCCAGGGCATAAGCCCCCAACGATGCAAATGAGTTATAAAGACTCAATGGTGTATATCTGCATACAACCCTACGATAACTAATGGTGCATATCAGCATGCAACCAACAACAACAACAACTAGGACATCAACAACTGTGTCTAACATCTAAGACACACTCCCCAACTGGATAACATGACTCAGCAACATCAACAACGGGAACAACGATACACCGTATATAATTGTACATATATACACTTGTATATTCCAACATATCAACAACAATAGCAACATATACATTAATCAATTACGTTCATATCAAAGTCTAAAACATCCTTCAAAAGCAAATCAAGTTTGATCAATAAGACATAAGCCAAATACTCATAAAACACCTCAACTAAATCTCTATTACTTAAGTTTGAAGTTGGGAAACCAACCATAAGTTTTTGGACTAACTTGGGACTAGTTATGTTAAGTTTTCTTAAAGTTTTCTCAATACCCACCTGGACTATTTCCATCATAACTCAAATTCTAAAAATCATTTTCAAGTCAAACCAAAGCCATTAGAAATCTAACTCAATTATCTACAACTTTACTGTTTATACCAAAAGCCAGTTCAAAACAGAAATGGGTGAAAGAGATGCAAGAACGCGAAACAGGGGTGCTGTCAAATCGGAGTACGATTTGAAAAATCGGAGTACGATTTTCTAGGTCAAAAATTGCGTTTTCATTCTGGAATAATCGGAGCACGATTTGAAAAAATCGGAGCACGATCTGGCACAGGCTGTTACGATTTTTTCACCATTTTTCACCTCAAAACCCAATTTTGATCCCCTGGTTACCCAAAATGAGTTACAAACATGTTTATGGGTTCAATACACAACAAAGCATCAGAAACAACTCATAGCAACATCATCAATCATACATAATTCATCAACAATGGCATTTTCATGTTATTAACCCTAAATCAACATTCATCATTTTCAATCCAATTTCATGAAATCATACATATATATATTAACAATTGAAATGCTAGCCCACCCTTACCTGATTAGATGAACAATTGCTACAAAAATCTCTCCTCTTGGCTAATCCCCCTTTGCTCTTGGTTCTTCTCTCTTTCTCCCAAAAAGTCTGTTTCTTGTTTTCTCTGATACGTACAATGCTTACTGACTTCTTCCTATTCTTTCCTTAACAAAACATAACTCCTTTATTTCTCTTAACTCCCCAATAACTTTCATTTTAATTTCTCATTAACCCTTCTTAATTCTATTAACTCCAAATAAATCCCTTTTTCTAAATAAACATTATTCTTCCTATTTTCATAATTCTCCAAAATAATAATATTCCTTCTATTTTCTTAAAACAAGGCAAATATTATATCCCACTACTAATTAATTAAATAACAAATAACATGCATTTAGATAATACATCAATAAATCATATAACTCAATTATTTCACATAAATTATTATAAACAAATAAACACACCACATATTCACATAATCATTTATAAATTCAAATAAAACATGCCCAACAACTAAAAATAACAAAATAGCGACTAGGGCGTTACAACTATCCCCAACTTAGAGAATTTCGTCCTCGAAATATGTACATAAGAAACAACAATTCAGAACAACAACAAAAGCAACATCATTCCTTCCAGCCATCTCAAAGTTCTTCATCGCAACCAACAATCAGAACAACAAAACAGAACAACAAATCAGAACAACAAAAGACAGTGTAAAACTGTCACACAACTCTACTAGGCTCGACACGACTCTACTAATGGTCTGACGGACCAACCTGCTCTGATACCAACTGTAACACCCCGTTTTCCCAAAACAACGCAAACATGTATTATTATCAGAGTTTTCAACAACAACGGAGTATTACATCTACTTTTCAAAATTCAGTTTAAATAGAATATAAAAACTATTTAATTCAACACATCATTTTATAAAAAATCTGCAGCGGAATATTTATTTGATAATCAAACAACAACTAAAATCAACATCCTTGGCACAAGGCCTCAACATAATAAAAATATTATTCAACGATGATTTAAATCTTCAACATCAATAAAAGTCTAAGCAACATGTTCTCAAAAACCGATACATAAAGGAATGAAATCATAAACATCAAATCCCATCCCGTTACATATCATAGCCTACGACACAAGAGCCAACTCCTATCTATCCTTCGCTACCTGCACTTGCCCACGAGGCGGCAATTCCAGCAGAAGGGGTGAGTTCACAACACAAAGGTAATATATAAATATATGAATCATCAAATTGCATTGAAAAACAACAACAAATAATAACAACCATCATCAGCATAGGCAGCAACATCATCAATATAAGCAACAACATCATCAATATTAGCAACAACATCATCAATATTATTTAGATTCATCTTCGGTTAACAATATCAACGACAACATCACTTGTGGCGACACCACACCAACAACATCTCTACAAAACAACTCACACCTACAACAACTAATGCAAGACTCCATCAACTACTAATGCATTATGCAAATGTGGTACCAACTACGCGCGTTGAATGCTAAGCATTCCAGGGCATAAGCCCCCACCAATTTTTGGATGGTTAAAGCATCCCAGGGCATAAGCCCTCACCAGATGAATGACTAGCATTCCAGGGCATGAGCCCTCACCAATTGAATGTATAAACATTCCAGGGCATAAGCCCCCAACGATGCAAATGAGTTATGAAGACTCAATGGTGTATATCTGCATACAACCCTACGACAACTAATGGTGCATATCAGCATGCAACCAACAACAACAACAACTAGGACATCAACAACTGTGTCTAACATCTAAGACACACACCCCAACTGGATAACATGACTCAGCAACATCAACAACGGGAACAACGATACACCGTATATAATTGTACATATATACACTTGTATATTCCAACATATCAACAACAATAGCAACATATACATTAATCAATTACGTTCATATCAAAGTCTAAAACATCCTTCAAAAGAAAATCAAGTTTGATCAATAAGACATAAGCCAAATACTCATAAAACACCTCAACTAAATCTCTATTACTTAAGTTTGAAGTTGGGAAACCAACCATAAGTTTTTGGACTAACTTGGGACTAGTTATGTTAAGTTTTCTTAAAGTTTTCTCAATACCCACCTGGACTATTTCCATCATAACTCAAATTCTAAAAATCATTTTCAAGTCAAACCAAAGCCATTAGAAATCTAACTCAATTATCTACAACTTTACTGTTTATACCAAAAGCCAGTTCAAAACAGAAATGGGTGAAAGAGATGCAAGAACGCGAAACAGGGGTGCTGTCAAATCGGAGTACGATTTGAAAAATCGGAGTACGATTTTCTAGGTCAAAAATTGCGTTTTCATTCTGGAATAATCGGAGCACGATTTGACAAAATCGGAGCACGATCTGGCACAGGCTGTTACGATTTTTTCACCATTTTTCACCTCAAAACCCAATTTTGATCCCCTGGTTACCCAAAATGAGTTACAAACATGTTTATGGGTTCAATACACAACAAAGCATCAGAAACAACTCATAGCAACATCATCAATCATACATAATTCATCAACAATGGCATTTTCATGTTATTAACCCTAAATCAACATTCACCATTTTCAATCCAATTTCATGAAATCATACATATATATATTAACAATTGAAATGCTAGCCCACCCTTACCTGATTAGATGAACAATTGCTACAAAAATCTCTCCTCTTGGCTAATCCCCCTTTGCTCTTGGTTCTTCTCTCTTTCTCCCAAAAAGTCTGTTTCTTGTTTTCTCTGATACGTACAATGCTTACTGACTTCTTCCTATTCTTTCCTTAACAAAACATAACTCCTTTCTTTCTCTTAACTCCCCCAATAACTTTCATTTTAATTTCTCATTAACCCTCCTTAATTCTATTAACTCCAAATAAATCCCTTTTTCTAAATAAACATTATTCTTCCTATTTTCATAATTCTCCAAAATAATAATATTCCTTCTATTTTCTTAAAACAAGGCAAATATTATATCCCACTACTAATTAATTAAATAACAAATAACATGCATTTAGATAATACATCAATAAATCATATAACTCAATTATTTCACATAAATTATTATAAACAAATAAACACACCACATATTCACATAATCATTTATAAATTCAAATAAAACATGCCCAACAACTAAAAATAACAAAATAGCGACTAGGGCGTTACACAGATCCTCTGAAAACTGCTGATTATATGTACGCTGAAGTGGTTGGAATCAACATGGTTGACATTTCAGAAGAATCTATGGCTTTCGAAACGTCAGAACATGAAGAAAACTTGTCAGCTAATGCTGAAAAGGTCACTAAAGACCATCATTTCGATGCTGAAATGGTTATTGAGGACCAGATTGCTGAGAAAATGAAGACAACATACCCAGAGGCTGAAGAGGATTTGATTGATTTCCTTAATAGATGTAAGATTTCTAATACGCATGCCATGTTGTGTCCTAGATGCAGTGCCGTGTTCGACAAAGAAGCTGCGAAGTCTGTGGAAGGATTTCGACCACAACCAAACAGGAAAGGTTGATGGATAGACAATCGACCAAAGTATGGTTTCAACAAAAGGGGCATTCCTTACAAGATGAAGTCTGAATAGAAAGTCCCACACAGGAATCATCAGAACACTTTAAACCCTCCATCGAAGTCGCCCACGGACACTTGGGTGTTCTCTGGTGGCAAGAAATACAGATATTCTGCCCCAACAACTAAGTGGGTGAAAAGGGTTGCCACAACTCTGAATCAAGAAGGGGTGTCAAACTCAAGGCAGTACGCCTATAACAATAATTACAAGGGAAAGCACCCTATGACTAAAACACAATGGCGCAAATATCAGCGCTAGAAAAAGGCAGATAGATGCCTTGAAAAACATCATAAATGTCGACAATGACAAAGGAAAACAACCAACAGTTTTCGAGATGGTGAAAAGACCAGCCACTGAAAGGATTTTCCCTCCTTTGTCAACCATCAAGAAAGACCTTCCAAGAGAGGATGAAGAAGTGACTTCCAACTTCACAGAGTCAGAGCCTAGCTTCGATATCATGTGCAATGTGGTATCAGTGCTCCCGGTAGAATACGACGTTCCATCGGAAATCGCTGAAGTTGAAAGCGATTTCACAGAGGAGATGGCCCATCACAAACCATTATGCTACTATGTGATGAACAATGGGTGCGTCGAAAATCAACATGCTGTATTCGAAAAACCTCAGTTTCCAATGGACCAACATCTTAAGCCTCTCTTCATTCAGGCCAAGATAAATGGTGTTGGGGTCAATAAGGTCCTTGTGGATGGTGGTGCTACGGTGAATCTGTTGCCCCAATCTATCTTAACTAAAATTTGTCTTTGTGATACAGATTTGAAGCCTCATAATGTGGTTTTGACCAATTGTGAAGGAACTTCAGGCCATTCCCTAGGTGTTGTCGAAGTTGGATTAGGAGTGGGAAGTGTCAAAAGAAACACCATGTTTATGGTTGTCCCTTCTAAAGCAAACTTTAATGCACTTTTGGGCAGAGAATGGATCCATGGTGTGGGGGCAGTGCCTTCAACGTTGCATCAAAGGCTATCTATATGGAGAGAGGATGGTTTAGTGGAGAACATTGAAGCTGACCAAAGTTATTTCCGGGCAGAAGTGAATACTATCACTAAGGAAAATTTCGATAAGCAACTGGCTAACATTCTTCCTTGCATTTCTTTGGGTCCTACCTATGAAGTTCAAGATGACGAGATGTTTTCCATGCAGCTCATCCTAAAGTATGGTTTTCAATGGCATAGGGAGATCGTTGATGTGGAATATGTTGTTATGAATCATAAAGAAGATCCCTCAGTGGAGGAAAATGTGCTTAGGACAAGGGCTTTTACTTACAAAAAAGTAACGACCCATGCTCCTAACAACGGTCTAGTATATGGAGTCTCACCAGTTGGGTGGGACGCGGTCGAATTATTTGTAATGGTTGAACCCAATTTCTTGGACAAAATTACGGCCTATGTGGCCAAAAACAACATGAATGCGGCCAAAGAGGCCGAATGTAACATCCCGCTAAATTTCCGATAGACTGCAGTATCAATTCAATGTATCAAAGAAGAAATGTTTATGAAGGGTTGATTATATAACGAGGAATATTTATCCGTGTAGATTTAACTAACGAAGAACGGACGAAGATTTTACAATTTCAAGTCAAGAAGGGCAAAATTGTAACTTTACCTAAACATTACATATAGACCAAATCCCTTATTTCTCTCATTTCTTCACCCACTTTCTCTCACTAGAAGTCAGAATCTTTCCTCTCCCTCTCTCTAGCTCACGCCCTCACTCTCTCTTCTCCCAAACTATCAAACTTAGCCCAAATTCAATGAAAATCAACATGCAAGCTCATATATAAAACCCCATGATGGATTAGTTATTGGATCAGTTTATATTCATCCTTTCCACCTGTTGGAACACTATGAGTGTTAATATGTGAATTAAAAAAATTCTCATGTCAACTATCCCATTGAGTGCTCATTTATGAAGGAGAAATCATGCCATTGATTTTGTAGAGGTCAACTAATCCTAGCCATTGGATTTGTAACTCATCTTTGGCTATTCACCTATAAATAGAGCTCTCCTCCCTCACTTCTACTCACCCCAAAAGTTCTCTTGAGTTGTCAAAGAACTTTTCTCTCTTCTCCCTCCTTTAGCTTGTGTTGACGAGCTATTCTTTTCTTCTTCCTCTTTTTCTGTCCCTCCGGATTTAAAGAGTGTTCTTAAGGCCATAGTCCCTTCTGTAACACCCCGTTTCCCAAAGCAACATAATAATGATAATATAATCAGAGTCAACATCAACGGAGTATTACATCTGCTTTTCAAAATTTATTAAATAGAATATAAAACTATTTAAATGCCAACAAAATCATTCTTATAAAATCTGCGGCGGAAATATTTCTTTCAAAATCATCATCATTCAACTTCAACAGAATTCTTGGCACAAAGGCCTCAACGTAATAAAATATTATTCCTCAACTTGAAATCCAACAACATGTTCAAAATTCGATACATAAAGGAATGAAAGAAAACAAAACAACATTTTCCCCATCCCGTTACGTATCAGAGCCCTAAGACACTTGAGCCAACATCCTACTAGCCTTGGAAATCTGCACTTGCCCACAAGGCGATAATTCCAACAGAAGGGGTGAGATTCACAATCAAAAATAATATATATATAATTCATCAACTTGAATTAAAACAACAACAATCATAGCAACAAACATTATTAAATCCATATATACATGGCATTAACATTCACCAACAGCAACTACATCAATTATAATTGATTTACAACAACAACACCAAAAGCATCAACATTATCATCAACAACTACTTCATTTCACATTAGATTTGCAACCTTTAATTTATATTAAGCAATCAACCACATCATCGACAACAACTCAACAACCACCTCAACCTCAACGACTCATCAACATCAACAACTACTCAACCAATGACAACATCAACTCGACCAACTCAACGACTACAACGATGCAACGACAACAACAACTAATGCAATATGCATGTGGTACCAAAATACAGGACAGAGCCCTCACCGCTTTGAACAACAAAGTGTTCCAGGACATGAGTCCTCCCGCTTTGAACGACAAGGCGTTCCAGAGCAAAAGCCCTCACCGCTTTGAACAACAAGGTGTTCCAGGACATAAGTCCTTCCGCTTTGAACGACAAGGCGTTCCAGGGCAAAAGCCCTCCCGCTTTTATGCATTATGCAATGAACTCCACTTGTGTATATCAACATACAACATCAACAACTCAATGGTGTATATCAGCATACAACCAAACAACAACAACAACACCTACTACGACATCAACATCTGTGCCTAATACTTATGACACACTCCCCAACTTGGACAACACGACTCAACAACATCAACAACGGGAACAACGATACACCGTATATAATTGTACATATATAAACATATATATTCCAACATATCAACAACAATAGCAACATATACATTAATCAATTACATTCATATCAAAGTCCAAAACATCCTTCAAAAGCAAATCAAGTTTGATCAATAAGACATAAGCCAAATACTCATAAAACACCTCAACTAAATCCCTAATACTTAAGTTTGAAGTTGGGAAACCAACCATAAGTTTTTGGACTAACTTGGAATAAGTTATGCTAAGTTTTCTTAAAGTTTTCTAGAGACCCACCTGGAGTATTTCCATCATAACTCAAAATCTAAACATCATTTTCTAGCCAAACCAACGCCATTAGAAAGCTAACTCAATTATCTACAACTTTCATGTTTACACAAAAAGCCAGTTCGGAACAGAAATGGGTGAAAAATTCGCAAGAACACGAAAAACAAGGGATGCTGTTTCACTGAAAATCGTACTACGATTTCAAGGCATCGTACTACGATGGAATGTGCTGAAAAAGTCATTTTTGCTACTGGAAAAATCGTACTACGATTTCCCAGCATCGTACTACGATGGAATGTGAACAAACCTACGGAAACAGACCAGTTTTCACTCCAAAAACCCAATTTTCAATCACCCAAACCCCAAATTGAATTACAAAAATGTTTACAAGTTCTATTTGCAATACAACAACCAAAACAACTCAGAAACATGCATCCAACAACATAATTCACAACAATTAGCATCACATCATCACTTTCTAACCCTAATTCAAGAACACCAATTTTCAATTCAATTTCAGAATTCATATATATATTACTAATTGAAAGCTAGCCTCACCCTTACCTTAATTCAGATGAACAATTACAGCAATCCAAGCTCTCCTCTAGCAATTTCCCCCTTGTTCTTGGTTTTCTCTCTCTTTCTCCCAAAAGCTCTGTTTTTCTTACTGATACGTGAAAAATGCTATATATACTGACTTTCTATTTCCCTTTCTCTTTCTATTCTTTCCTTAACTCCCTTTCATTTCATTTAACTCCCACTAATTACTATTAATTCTCAACAACCCTCATAATTCTAAATAAATATTATTCCTTCTCATTTTATTAAATAAATAAATGACCTCCCAATATCATATAAATAACATTAATCAAATAACCAAATATCCAACACCACATAAATCATCTAAAATTAAATAAACTATTTAAAAACAATCAAAAACGATAAAATAGAAATTAGAGTGTTACAACTCTCCCCAACTTAGAGAATTTCGTCCTCGAAATAATACCTCAAGCAACAAACAACAAATCAGGACAACAAAAGACAGTGTGAAGCTGTCACACAACACTACTAGACTCGACACAACTCTACTACTTGGTCGAACGGACCGACCTGCTCTGATACCAATTGTAACACCCCGTTTCCCAAAGCAACATAATAATGATAATATAATCAGAGTCAACATCAACGGAGTATTACATCTGCTTTTCAAAATTTATTAAATAGAATATAAAATTATTTAAATGCCAACAAAATCATTCTTATCAAATCTGCAGCGGAAATATTTCTTTCAAAATCATCATCATTCAACTTCAACAGAATTCTTGGCACAAAGGCCTCAACGTAATAAAATATTATTCCTCAACTTGAAATCCAACAACATGTTCAAAATTCGATACATAAAGGAATGAAAGAAAACAAAACAACATTTTCCCCATCCCATTACGTATCAGAGCCCTAAGACACTTGAGCCAACATCCTACTAGCCTTGGAAATCTGCACTTGCCCACAAGGCGATAATTCCAACAGAAGGGGTGAGATTCACAATCAAAAATAATATATATATAATTCATCAACTAGAATTAAAACAACAACAATCATAGCAACAAACATTATTAAATCCATATATACATGGCATTAACATTCATCAACAGCAACTACATCAATTATAATTGATTTACAACAACAACACCAAAAGCATCAACATTATCATCAACAACTACTTCATTTCACATTAGATTTGCAACCTTTAATTTATATTAAGCAATCAACCACATCATCGACAACAACTCAACAACCACCTCAACCTCAACGACTCATCAACATCAACAACTACTCAACCAATGACAACATCAACTTGACCAACTCAACGACTACAACTAGGCAACGACAAAAACAACTAATGCAATATGCATGTGGTACCAAAATACAGGGCAGAGCCCTCACTGGTTTGAACAACAAAGTGTTCCAGGACATGAGTCCTCCCGCTTTGAACGGCAAGGCGTTCCAGAGCAAAAACCCTCACCGCTTTGAACAACAAGGTGTTCCAGGACATATGTCCTCCCGCTTTGAACGACAAGGCGTTCCAGGGCAAAAGCCCTCCCGCTTTTATGCATTATGCAATGAACTCCACTTGTGTATATCAACATACAACATCAACAACTCAATGGTGTATATCAGCATACAACCAAACAACAACAACAACACCTACTACGACATCAACATCTGTGCCTAATACTTATGACACACTCCACAACTTGGACAACACGACTCAACAACATCAACAACGGGAACAACGATACACCGTATATAATTGTACATATATAAACATATATATTCCAACATATCAACAACAATAGCAACATATACATTAATCAATTACATTCATATCAAAGTCCAAAACATCCTTCAAAAGCAAATCAAGTTTGATCAATAAGACATAAGCCAAATACTCATAAAACACCTCAACTAAATCCCTAATACTTAAGTTTGAAGTTGGGAAACCAACCATAAGTTTTTGGACTAACTTGGAATAAGTTATGCTAAGTTTTCTAGAGACCCACCTGGAGTATTTCCATCATAACTCAAAATCTAAACATCATTTTCTAGCCAAACCAAAGCCATTAGAAAGCTAACTCAATTATCTACAACTTTCATGTTTACACAAAAAGCCAGTTCGGAACAAAAATGGGTGAAAAATACGCAAGAACACGAAAAACAGGGGATGTTGTTCACTGAAAATCGTACTACGATTTCAAGGCATCGTACTACGATGGAATGTGCTGAAAAAGTCATTTTTGCTACTGGAAAAATCGTACTACGATTTCCCAGCATCGTACTACGATGGAATGTGAAAAAACCTACGGAAACAGACCAGTTTTCACTCCAAAAACCCAATTTTCAATCACCCAAACCCCAAATTGAATTACAAAAATGTTTACAAGTTCTATTTGCAATACAACAACCAAAACAACTCAGAAACATGCATCCAACAACAGAATTCACAACAATTAGCTTCACATCCTCATTTTCTAACCCTAATTCAAGAACACCAATTTTCAATTCAATTTCAGAATTCATATATATATTACTAATTGAAAGCTAGCCTCACCCTTACCTTAATTCAGATGAACAATTACAGCAATCCAAGCTCTCCTCTAGCAATTTCCCCCTTGTTCTTGGTTTTCTCTCTCTTTCTCCCAAAAGCTCTGTTTTTCTTACTGATACGTGAAAAATGCTATACTAACTTTCTATTTCCCTTTCTCTTTCTATTCTTTCCTTAACTCCCTTTCATTTCATTTAACTCCCACTAATTACTATTAATTCTCAACAACCCCCATAATTATAAATAAATATTATTCCTTCTCATTTTATTAAATAAATAAATGACCTCCCAATATCATATAAATAACATTAATCAAATAACCAAATATCCAACACCACATAAATCATCTAAAATTAAATAAACTATTTAAAAACAATCAAAAATGATCAAATAGAAATTAGAGTGTTACAACTCTCCCCAACTTAGAGAATTTCGTCCTCGAAATATTACCTCAAACAACAAACAACAAATCAGGACAACAAAAGACAGTGTGAAGCTGTCATACAACACTACTAGGCTCGACACGACTCTACTACTTGGTCGGATGGACCGACCTGCTCTGATACCAATTGTAACACCCCGTTTCCCAAAGCAACATAATAATGATAATATAATCAGAGTCAACATCAACGGAGTATTTCATCTGCTTTTCAAAATTTATTAAATAGAATATAAAACTATTTAAATGCCAACAAAATCATTCTTATCAAATCTGCAGCGGAAATATTTCTTTCAAAATCATCATCATTCAACTTCAACAGAATTCTTGGCACAAAGGCCTCAACGTAATAAAATATTATTCCTCAACTTGAAATCCAGCAACATGTTCAAAATTCGATACATAAAGGAATGAAAGAAAACAAAACAACATTTTCCCCATCCCGTTACGTATCAGAGCCCTAAGACACTTGAGCCAACATCCTACTAGCCTTGGAAATCTGCACTTGCCCACAAGGCGACAATTCCAACAGAAGGGGTGAGATTCACAATCAAAAGTAATATATATATAATTCATCAACTTGAATTAAAACAACAACAATCATAGCAACAAACATTATTAAATCCATATATACATGACATTAACATTCATCAACAGCAACTACATTAATTATAATTGATTTACAACAACAACACCAAAAGCATCAACATTATCATCAACAACTACTTCATTTCACATTAGATTTGCAACCTTTAATTTATATTAAGCAATCAACCACATCATCGACAACAACTCAACAACCACCTCAACCTCAACGACTCATCAACATCAACAACTACTCAACCAATGACAACATCAACTCGACCAACTCAACGACTACAACGATGCAACGACAACAACAACTAATGCAATATGCATGTGGTACCAAAATACAGGGCAGAGCCCTCACCGCTTTGAACAACAAAGTGTTCCAGGACATGAGTCCTCCCACTTTGAACGACAAGGCGTTCCAGAGCAAAAGCCCTCACCGCTTTGAACAACAAGGTGTTCCAGGACATAAGTCCTCCCGCTTTGAACGACAAGGCGTTCCAGGGCAAAAGCCCTCCCGCTTTTATGCATTATGCAATGAACTCCACTTGTGTATATCAACATACAACATCAACAACTCAATGGTGTATATCAGCATACAACCAAACAACAACAACAACACCTAATACGACATCAACATCTGTGCCTAATACTTATGACACATTCCCCAACTTGGACAACACGACTCAACAACATCAACAACGGGAACAACGATACACCGTATATAATTGTACATATATAAACATATATATTCCAACATATCAACAACAATAGCAACATATACATTAATCAATTACATTCATATCAAAGTCCAAAACATCCTTCAAAAGCAAATCAAGTTTGATCAATAAGACATAAGCCAAATACTCATAAAACACCTCAACTAAATCCCTAATACTTAGGTTTGAAGTTGGGAAACCAACCATAAGTTTTTGGACTAACTTGGAATAAGTTATGCTAAGTTTTCTTAAAGTTTTCTAGAGACCCAACTGGAGTATTTCCATCATAACTGAAAATCTAAACATCATTTTCTAGCCAAATCAAAGCCATTAGAAAGCTAACTCAATTATCTACAACTTTCATATTTACACAAAAAGCCAGTTCGGAACAGAAATGGGTGAAAAATACGCAAGAACACGAAAAACAGGGGATGTTGTTCACTGAAAATCGTACTACGATTTCAAGGCATCGTACTACGATGGAATGTGCTGAAAAAGTCATTTTTGCTACTGGAAAAATCGTACTACGATTTCCCAGCATCGTACTACGATGGAATGTGAACAAACCTACGGAAACAGACCAGTTTTCACTCCAAAAACCCAATTTTCAATCACCTAAACCCCAAATTGAATTACAAAAATGTTTACAAGTTCTATTTGCAATACAACAACCAAAACAACTCAGAAACATGCATCCAACAACATAATTCACAACAATTAGCATCACATCATCACTTTCTAACCCTAATTCAAGAACACCAATTTTCAATTCAATTTCAGAATTCATATATATATTACTAATTGAAAGCTAGCCTCACCCTTACCTTAATTCAGATGAAAAATTACAGCAATCCAAGCTCTCCTCTAGCAATTTCCCCCTTGTTCTTGGTTTTCTCTCTCTTTCTCCCAAAAGCTCTGTTTTTCTTACTGATACGTGAAAAATGCTATACTGACTTTCTATTTCCCTTTCTCTTTCTATTCTTTCCTTAACTCCCTTTCATTTCATTTAACTCCCACTAATTACTATTAATTCTCAACAACCCCCATAATTCTAAATAAATATTATTCCTTCTCATTTTATTAAATAAATAAATGACCTCCCAATATCATATAAATAACATTAATCAAATAACCAAATATCCAACACCACATAAATCATCTAAAATTAAATAAACTATTTAAAAACAATCAAAAATGATAAAATAGAAATTAGAGTGTTACAACTCTCCCCAACTTAGAGAATTTCGTCCTCGAAATATTACCTCAAGCAACAAACAACAAATCAGGACAACAAAAGACAGTGTGAAGCTGTCATACAACACTACTAGGCTCGACACGACTCTACTACTTGGTCGGACGGACCGACCTGCTCTGATACCAATTGTAACACCCCGTTTCCCAAAGCAACATAATAATGATAATATAATCAGAGTCAACATCAACGGAGTATTACATCTGCTTTTCAAAATTTATTAAATAGAATATAAAACTATTTAAATGCCAACAAAATCATTCTTATAAAATCTACAGCGGAAATATTTCTTTCAAAATCATCATCATTCAACTTCAACAGAATTCTTGGCACAAAGGCCTCAACGTAATAAAATATTATTCCTCAACTTGAAATCCAACAACATGTTCAAAATTCAATACATAAAGGAATGAAAGAAAACAAAACAACATTTTCCCCATCCCGTTACGTATCAGAGCCCTAAGACACTTGAGCCAACATCCTACTAGCCTTGGAAATCTGCACTTGCCCACAAGGCGACAATTCCAACAGAAGGGGTGAGATTCACAATCAAAAGTAATATATATATATATATATATATATATATATATATATATAATTCATCAACTTGAATTAAAACAACAACAATCATAGCAACAAACATTATTAAATCCATATATACATGACATTAACATTCATCAACAGCAACTACATTAATTATGATTGATTTACAACAACAACACCAAAAGCATCAATATTATCATCAAAAACTACTTCATTTCACATTAGATTTGCAACCTTTAATTTATATTAAGCAATCAACCACATCATCGACAACAACTCAACAACCACCTCAACCTCAACGACTCATCAACATCAACAACTACTCAACCAATGACAACATCAACTCGACCAACTCAACGACTACAACGATGCAACGACAACAACAATTAATGCAATATGCATGTGGTACCAAAATACAGGGCAGAGCCCTCACCGCTTTGAACAACAAAGTGTTCCAGGACATGAGTCCTCCCGCTTTGAACGACAAGGCGTTCCAGAGCAAAAGCCCTCACCGCTTTGAACAACAAGGTGTTCCAGGACATAAGTCCTCCCGCTTTGAACGACAAGGCGTTCCAGGGAAAAATTAACCAAATATCCAACACCACATAAATCATCTAAAATTAAATAAACTATTTAAAAACAATCAAAAATGATAAAATAGAAATTAGAGTGTTACACCTTCTGTTTATAATGTCCCTTCGGAATTAAGAATGGTCTTAAGAACATAGTCCCTTCGGTAAAATTTGTCCCTTCAGAAATAAGAGTATTCTTAAGATCATAGTCCCTTTCGAGATAAACTGTCCCTTCGGAAAATAAGAATGATCTTAAGAATATAATTCATCCATATTGTTTTATGCCCATGGAGAAGTTAGAGGTTAGAGTCGTGGAAACACCATATTAGAGTGGTCCTAGTACCATATAAGAGTGGTCTTAGTACCATAATAGAGTGGTATCATTGCCATATTAGAGTGGTCTTAGCACCATATATGAAGGTGTATTTCTAGAACGGATCCTACAGTGCAGTAGGACTCTGAAATAGTTGTAGCTGGGCTGTTTTATCCTGGGGACGTCGTGGTTGATAGTCTGCTTGCACAATTTTGGGCAGTGCCACGAAACGTCTTAAAGAGAGCGACCTAGTCCGCGACTCAGCCTAGTAATCTCTTCGGTGACAAAAATATTTTGACTATTGTTCCAACAATTTTAAGACGTTTTCGTTCTGCCATATCGACCGAAGAAATTACTAGTTTGTTGTAAACTATAACAAGGATAAAAGAGCTATAGAAATACTCCGATTAAAAGAACACGATAAAGTGTAAGAACAGGTTTAGCGTTGCGTTACAGGCTTACCTGAATGGATAGTAATTCACTATTATTAATACTAAAGATCAACCTTTTGGTGGATCAAATGAGAGACTTTTTTATCTAAGAAATTTCTATGAAGGAAATTAATTTGTGCAAAAGATTTTGGTAGAAATTAAAATTTCTACTAAGAAGTTGATTTAAAAAGGTTATCTGGTGTATGGATTGAAATTTTCTATTAAGGAAACTTTACAAAGAAAATCTAATGACATTTACGGCATATATGTTTTATTGTACTTAATTCTTGTTTTATGGAATTTACTATTGGATTCATATTTGTTTAATGCAAAACCGTATTGACTTAATAACAAGACTTTTTTGTTTAATGCAAAACAATGTCTTGTATATTTGACATTTTGTTTTCATTAATTGAAATAATTTTGGTTGACATTTAAGATATGGAACAAATATCATGCATTGAGCCTTTTAATAAAAATTAAATAATCACATGATATTTGTCATATTCAAGATTATATCGTAGAATGAGATGTGTTATATTTTTTAAAAGAAAAAATATAAGACTTTTTATAGTCAAGTTAAAAATAACCAAGCGGTCGCATAAATCAATATTTGGATAAACTAAATATTTGGATTTAATTTATTATGATGAATGCGAACTTAATGATAACTTGACTGGATATGAAAAGATATTTTATCACTTTTATTGTTGACTATTTAGATTATACTTTGGTATATCTCATGAGAAATAAAAGTGGTGTGTGCTTGTTAAGATCAAGTTTTTGAAATTGAAAATTAATTCAATAAGAAAATCAAGCGATTTAATAGAGTGCTTTAATGTAAGAACAAAATTTCTAGCTATGAAATTTTGAAGAAAAGACAATATATCTTGTCTTATGTTTTTTGAACTTGGGATTGTTTGGCCCATCTTCGGATTCCAAATCCTAAGAGAGTAAAACTCACTAGTAGAGCCTATGAATGTGAATTCATTGGGTATGAAATTAACAGGAAAGAGTATAGGTTTTATGACCTAAATGTTAATGTGATCATAGAATCAAACGATGATGATTTTTATGAAATTAAATTCTCCTTTTTAAATTACGAAAATAGTGGGGGCACTAGTGGGGGCATTACAACTGATCACAACGATCAGAAGCAGTGATGAGAACATCGAATCAGATGTAACAGAACTTCGAAGAGGTAAGAAAGCACTAGTTGCTAAGAAGTATTGACTTGATTACATGGTATATACATTAAAAGAGTATCCAACTAGCCTTCAAGAAGAGTTGTCTTCCTTGAATGTTGATTTATGGCAAGAAGCCATAAAAGATGATATGGATTCTCTAGAGTCTAACAAGACCTAGTATTTGATAGACTTTCCTTTTGGTTGCAAAC
This sequence comes from Medicago lupulina, assembly GCA_958299785.1. Lineage (NCBI taxonomy): Eukaryota > Viridiplantae > Streptophyta > Magnoliopsida > Fabales > Fabaceae > Medicago > Medicago lupulina. Next base: position 34,393,593 of record OY283143.1, read on the forward strand.
CAATATGTTGTAAATGGATTTTGAAAAATAAAACTCGGTGAAACAGTTGATAAATACAAGGCTCGCCTTGTAGCCAAGGGTTTTAGGCAAAGAAAAAAAATGGATTTCTTCGACTCCTTTTATTCAGTCGCCAAGATAACATCCATAAGGGTACCAATCGATCTTGTTGCTAATCCTAATTTGATTGTACACCAAATGGATGTGACAACCTTTTTTTAAAATGGTGAACTGGAAGAAGAAATCTATATGGAACAACTTGAAGGTTTTGTAATCCATGAGCAAGAAATTAAGGTCTGCAAGTTAGATAAGTCTGTGTATGGTCTTAAAAAGTCCATGAGCTATGTCATGAAAAGTTTGACAACTTAATGATAAGAAATGAGTTCAAAGTGAATGAAAGTGACAAAGTTATTAATTATAAATATGATAATAACATTTGCACAATCATATGTCTCTATGTAGACGACTTACTCATATTTAGTTCAAACTTTCATGTTGTGAATGCTCTGTAATCATTGTTGTCTAACAACTTTGATTAATAAGACCTCGGAAAAGATAATGTAATTACGGGGTATTAAAATTACTAGGTCAGAAAAGGGAATTTCCTTGGATCAATCTCACTACGTTGAGAAGATCTTAAGAAAATATAATACTTTGACTACAAACCTGCTTGCACAACATATGATCCAGGTGAAAAACTATTTAAGAATACTGATAAAAGTATGAGAGCATCATTGGTAGCCTTAAATATGCCATTGATTTCTCTAGACCCGATATTGTCTATATTATGGGAATGTTGTGCAGGTTTGTCAGTAGACCTAGTAATGAGCTTTGACAAGCTATTGATAGGACCTTAAGATACCTAAGAAAAGGAACCATGAAACTTGTATTACATTATCAAAGGTTTTATGTTGTCTTGGAAAGATACACAGATGCAGATTGGAACACCTTATTAGATGATTCCAAAATGACCAGTAGATATATATTTATATACCACTAGAGGAGTTGTTTCTTGGAAATATAAGAAACATACTATATTAGCTCACTCTACTATGGAGTCCGAGAAGATAGCACTAGCAAAAACTAGTGAAGAAGCAAGATGGTAAATATGCTTGCTAGCAAAGATTCCCTTATGGGAAAACAATTGCTAGTTGTGTTGATCCATAGCGATAGTACCGCGACTATTGCAAAACTTGAGAACCGTTAATGTGACGGTAAGAGATGAGAAAAATGTCATAAGAAACAACATTGTTGGAGAGTCAGTCTACATATGGGCTGTAAGAGTGGATCACGTACACACTGATGAAATTTTAGCCGATCCTTTGACGAAAGGACTAGCTAGAGGGAAAGTCCATAACACATCGATGAAGATGGGACTTGTGCCTATGGAATCATTCATGATGGTAACCCGACCTAAATGACTGGAGATCCCAAGAAATAGGTTCAATGGGTAATAACAAGTTGTGAAGTGATATGAGATGAACATGCCATAATAAATCATAAGAGGCATGATTCCTGAAGCGATAAGAGGTTGAGATAATATAAACTCTTAATGAGATCTATACTCTATGTTGAGTAGAGTACCTAGCTACAGGAGTACTCTTGATAGACTCACCTTTGTGAATGTGGAAGTGGGGGCCGCTTCCTATGGAATTCTATAGGCAAAATTCTTAGAGCTTTCACTAAACTGGGATTGACGTGCATGGCCTTTAATGCACAGGATTATTGAGAATACACCTAAGAAAAGGTTGTGTGTGGTTTGATGTCAGAGATAGAGTTCAAGACTACGAGTCACTCTAGTAAAATCTGAATCTTATTCACTACGCAAAGGTTCAAGTCATAGACACCTTCGCTTATGCACAATCTTAGAAGGCAAAGGTTAAAGTCGTAAGACACCTTTTCCATGCAATATTATAGAAACCTCTGAGTAATTTTTTAAATTCAAGTGGGGGATTGTTGGAACACTATGAGTGTTAATATGTGAATTAAAAAAATTCTCATGTCAACTATCCCATTGAGTGCTCATTTATGAAGGAGAAATCATGTCATTGATTTTGTAGAGGTCAACTAATCCTAGCCATTGGATTGTCAAAGAACTTCTACTCACCCCAAAAGTTCTCTTGAGTTGTCAAAGAACTTTTCTCTCTTCTCCCTCCTTTAGCTTGTGTTGACGAGCTATTCTTTTCTTCTTCCTCTTTTTCTGTCCCTTCGGATTTAAAGAGTGTTCTTAAGGCCATAGTCCTTTCGATTTATAATGTCCCTTCGGAATTAAGAATGGTCTTAAGAACATAGTCCCTTTGGTAAAATTTGTCCCTTCAGAAATAAGAGTATTCTTAAGATCATAGTCCCTTTCGAGATAAAGTGTCCCTTCGGAAAATAAGAATGATCTTAAGAATATAATTCATACTTTTTGTTTTATGCCCATGGAGAAGTTAGAGGTTAGAGTGGTGGAAACACCATATTAGAGTGGTCCTAGTACCATATAAGAGTGGTCTTAGTACCATAATAGAGTGGTATCAATGCCATATTAGAGTGGTCTTAGCACCATATAGGAAGGTGTATTTCTAGAACGGATCCTACAGTGCAGTAGGACTCCGAAACAGTTGTAGCTGAGCTGTTTTATCCTGGGGACGTCGTGGTTGATAATCTGCTTGCACAATTTTGGGCAGTGCCACGAAACGTCTTAAAGAGAGCGGTCTAGTCCGCGACTCAGCCTAGTAATCTCTTCGGTGACAAAAATATTTTTAACTAATTTTAACTATTGTTCCAACACCACCTCAAAACTGAAGCTCATTTCACTTCAAAGATTGCGGCAGTTGGTGGTTAGCAAATGGGAAGGAGGAGTTATGACAAGTTTGGATGCTAGAAGCTAAATTGAACAAGAATCAAAGCTAGGATTCAAAGATTAAGCTTGGGTACTGATTTTGGTAGTTGTTGAACTTATCAAGAGAGCTAAATATGGTTGAAGGTAAGTGATTATTGCAGCCTTGGGATCAAATGAAAGTTGAGTATGCTAAGTGTTAAAAAGCAATTATGAAAATGGAATGTTGGTAAGCACAGTTTCTGTTTTTGATTCGTACCTCTTGTTGTGTATATTGGAATTGAATTATTGTTAAAGTTTTGGATTCCTCATTCAATTCCCTTCAGTTTAGGCACAAACTTTGCATGATTCAGGTTAGAAACGGATTCAGAAAACGCATTTGAAGTTTGGCGATTTCTGCTGGATTTTGGTTACGGGTTTGGGACAGGGCTTTGCTAAAACGGTAAGAACTTTCTCTCTGTAACTTGGAATCAAGTGATTTTTAATGCTATGGTTAGCTAACAAAATTCCGGATGTTTTGGTACCAGTTCCACTGATTATGGTCCAGTATTGAATTCTGTTGACGATTTATAAGTTGGGGACTGAAGTAGGATTTTGTGTTGAACCATGAATACGAGTTGTTTTGATGTGCCAAAGTTTGACTGCTCAGGAGTTCAAATGGAATTGTGTATAAGCTGTTCAGAGTGTTTGAGGTGAGTTCTTAGATAGCTTCCCTACCCTTTGGGTTTGTGTAGATCTTATATTAAGGTTGTTAATTGCTAGTTTTTCATGAATTCAAAAATTGGAAATCCTTATGCCATAAGTTGTCAAATGTGTTAAATGTTTGCCATGCGTTGTATTCCTATTGTTTTTGTGATGTTCTAGAAGTAATATGTGTACTTGGAAGTTTGGAATTGAGGATTTTGGCCCAAAAATATGATTCTGCAGGTTTGGACTGTTGAAGGTTCGCTTAAGCGAGTGGATCTCACTCAAGTGAGATTTAGGCAGAAGCTAGCTAGAGCATCTCGCTTGGAGCTCGCTTAAGCGAGATTCAACAACACAACACAATTTTGGAGTTTTCCTGTGGTTCGGTAGTGTCGTCTGAGGCCCGCTTCTTGCAGTCTTTTCTTAAACTATGAACCCCTCAATTCTAAATGCCTAATGTACAATCGAAGTTAAGCCTTTAAAACGGGAATGCATGATGAAACATTTACTTTGTATGACAACAAATGGAACATGAAAGTAAACAATACGAATTATGTACGGGTAGTAAGCTAGCCTTAAGCATTGGGAGAAAACTATATAACCTCGACGTAGATTGTTGAGAACTAGTATGTTAAGTTATGTAGTGCTAAAGTTAAGCAAGTGGAGGTTCACCGCTAAACGAGTAGATTACGGACTCGTGGTGACCATTAACAGAAGTATAAGTATAAGACTTCTATGTATGATGCTACACCTCTAAAGCGTAAAACGAATGTTATGTTTATGACTTTATGAATGACTATGATAATAAGTAAATGTGTAGGTGTCGTATCTCTCCGTTATCCACGCCAAGGGGGATACGAGAGGTTCACGCCAAGGGGGACGGGATAAGCTCGGCAAGGGGGGCCCGAACAGCACTGAGGGAGTCCGATGTACCTTAGCTAGGTTTTCATCGGTAATGTATGGGAATATATTCTGGGGTTACTCCACTCGGGATTATTCCGTAAAATGAACCAAGATAATTATGTTTGTTCAACGCTAACCTCTAACTTGATGAATGAATACGATTACGATTATGAATATGATTATGTTATATTACGATGATGACATGGTTTATGGCAGGTAAAGCTTATGTATCAAGTTAAGGTTATGATGTTACATCATAGACGAATTAGGAACTCCCCAATCTTCCGATGATGAAACATGTCATGAATAAGCTATGTTTAGGTCTCAATGCGTTTAACGTATCTTGACAGAGCGGTCTTAGGTTCCCTTGACCGCCATGACACGCATGATGTAAGACAAGACCTGTATGTTATAGTACGAAGAACCTTATGATGGCCTTAGCATGCACGACCGTCTAAGTATGCAAGTCCCCACACACGTATAATCAACCGTCAGGTTGTATTGTAGACACGTGGTGACCATAGGTTTCCCCCGAAGTTACCTATAGCCTAGGATTAGGTAGGACTCACTGAGACATTATGTCTCATCCCAATCCTTTTTGTTTCAGATAAGCAGGTTGGTTTAGCAAGCTTGAAGCCGGATGGATAATCAGCAAATGCTCGTTCGTACCCGCTGCAGAATGTTATGGACTTTAAGGATGTATTTTCTATGTTTTGGACGAGTAATGTTGTATTATTCATTGTACGAATGCGTAATGTTGTATAAAATATTCATTCGTTGAATCTAAGTTGTAAATTTTAATGCATCTAGTACTAAGTTAATGAACATGCTAAACTTTCAAGATACGTTTAGTGTGGGTGTTACATTTGGTATCAGAGCAGGTCGATTCAGATCGTGCCATGGGTCATTAAGTTTCAACTAATGTAGTGGGACCATTGGGTTCTAGGTAAACATTCTAATTGTTGTTGTTAGTTGAGCCTGATCAACTCAATTTAGCACACGACAGTTAGGACGGATGCCTGAGAGCTGAATAAGACCTAGGAGGAACGAAGTATGTGATGGAGACGAACTGGGAAGTGTGAACTCGGAACAAGTAACATAAAGTATCTAATTGTGTTAGAAGGTAGTCGGTGAGCCCAGTAAACGAAGTTAAACTCCTCCGGGAACACAAGGTGTTGATAAGAATAAGATGAAATATTTCTACAGCGTCGGATACGTCGTTGAACAAGTATTTTATAGGTAAGGAATGAGAGGATTCAGGAATGTCAAAGTTTGGTCGAAAGTCTCTTTAAGAGCCGTAGTCAAAACTAAAGCTCATTTCACTTCAAAGGTTGTGGCAGTTGGTGGTTTGCAAATGGGAAGGAGGAGTTATGACAAGTTTGGATGCTAGAAGCTAAATTGAACAAGAATCAAAGCTAGGATTCAAAGATTAAGCTTGGGTACTGATTTTGGTAGTTGTTGAACTTATTAAGAGAGCTAAATATGGTTGAAGGTAAGTGATTATTACAGCCTTGGGGTCAAATGAAAGTTGAGTATGCTAAGTGTTAAAAAGCAAGTATGAAAATGGAATGTTGGTAAGCACAGTTTCTGTTTTTGATTCGTACCTCTTGTTGTGTATCTTGGAATTGAATTATTGTTAAAGTTTTGGATTCCTCATTCAATTCCCTTCAGTTTAGGCACAAACTTTGCATGATTCGGGTTAGAAACGGATTCGGAAAACACATTTGAAGTTTGGTGATTTCTGCAGGATTTTGGTTACGGGTTTGGGACAGGGCTTCGCTAAAACGGTAAGAACTTTCTCTCTGTAACTTGGAATCAAGTGATTTTTAATGCTATGGTTAGCTAACAAAATTCCGGATGTTTTGGTACCAGTTCCATTGATTATGGTCAAGTATTGAATTCTGTTGACGATTTTGAAGTTGGGGACTGAAGTAGGATTTTGTGTTGAACCATGAATACGAGTTGTTTTGATGTGCCAAAGTTTGATTGCTCGGGAGTTCAAATGGAATTGTGTATAAGCTATTCAGAGTGTTTGAGGTGAGTTCTTAGATAGCTTCCCTACCCTTTGGGTTTGTGTAGATCTTATATTAAGGTTGTTAATTGCTAGTTTTTCATGAATTAGAAAATTGGTAATTCTTATGCCATAAGTTGTCAAATGTGTTAAATGTTTGCCATGCGTTGTATTCCTATTGTTTTTGTGATGTTCTGGAAGTAATATGTGTACTTGGAAGTTTGGAATTTAGGATTTTGGCCCAAAAATACGATTCTGCAGGTCTGGACTATTGAAGGTTCGCTTTAGCGAGTGGATCTCGCTCAAGCGAGATTTAGGCAGAAGCTAGCTAGAGCATCTCGCTTGGAGCTCGCTTAAGCGAGATTCAATAACACAACACAATTTTGGAATTTTCCTGTGGTTCGGTACTGTCGTCCGAGGCCCGCTTCTTGCAGTCTTTTCTTAAACTATGAACCCCCCAATTCTAAGTGCCTAATGTACAATCCAAGTTAAGCCTTTAAAAGGGGAATGCATGATGAAACATTTACTTTGTTCGACAACAAATGGCACTTGAAAGTAAACAATACGAATTATGTACGGGTAGTAAGCTAGCCTTAAGCATTGGGAGAAAACCATAGTACCTCAACGTAGATCGTTGAGAACTAGTATGTTAAGTTATGTAGTGCTAAAGTTAAGCAAGTGGAGGTTCACTACTAAACGAGTAGATTACGGACTCGTGGTGACCATTCACATAAGTATAAGTACAAGACTTCTATGTATGATGCTACGCCTCTAAAGCGTAAAATGGATGTTATGTTTATGACTTTATGAATGGCTATGATAATAAGTAAATATGTAGGTGTCGTGTCTCTCCGTTATCCACGCCAAGGGGGATACGAGAGGTTCACGCCAAGGGGGACGGGATAAGCTCCGCAAGGGGGGGCCCGCACGACACTGAGGGAGTCTGATGTACCTTAGCTAGGTTTTCATCGATAATGTATGAGAATATATTCCGGGGTTACTCCACTTAGGATTATTCCGTAAAATGAACCAAGATAATTATGTTTGTTCAACGCTAACCTCTAACTTGATGAATGAATACGATTACGATTATGAATATGATTATGTTATATTACGATGACGACATGGTTTATGGTAGGTAAAGCTTATGTATCAAGTTAAGGTTATGATGTTACATCGTAGACGAATTAGGAACTCCCCAATCGTCCGATAATGAAACGTGTAATGAATAAGCTATGTTTAGGTCTCAATGCGTTAGCGTATCTTGACAGAGCGGTCTTAGGTTCCCTTGACCGCCATGACACGCATGATGTAAGACAAGACCTGTATGTTATAGTACGAAGAACCTTATGATGGCCTTAGCATGCACGACCGTCTAAGTATGCAAGTCCCCACACACGTATAATCAACCGTCAGGTTGTATTGTAGACACGTGGTGACCATAGGTTCCCCCCGAAGTTACCTATAGCCTAGGATTAGGTAGGACTCACTGAGACGTTATGTCTCATCCCAATCCTTTTTGTTTCAGATAAGCAGGTTGGTTTAGCAAGCTTGAAGCCGGATGGATAATTAGAAAATGCTCGTTTGTACCCGCTACAGAATTTTATGGACTTTAAGGATGTATTTTCTATGTTTTGGACGAGTTAGTGTTGTATTATTCATTGTACGAACGCGTAATGTTGTATAAAATATTCATTCGATGAATGAATCTACGTTGTAAATTTTAATGCATCCATTACTAAGTTTATGCACATCCTAAACTTTCTAGATACGTTTAGTGTGGGCGTTACACCGAAGTTGTGAAGAACGAGGTCACCAAGACTGTGGTGGAAGATACTAGTGACCTCGTGGGTGATCAGAAGTTAGATTGTATATATGATGACGAACCTTTGGGTTTCGAAGAAGATCCATTGGGATCTACTACAAAAATGAGAGCACAGGATCCGCTCGAAGAAGTGGATTATGGGGATGGTTCTGTTAAAAGACGAACCTATGTTAGTGCCAAAATTACCACAGGGTTTCGAGATGGAATCATGGAGCTCCTCAAGGATTACAAAGATTGCTTTGCCTGGGATTACAACGAAATGCCTAATTTAAAGCGAGAAGTGGTGGAACTGAAACTTCCTATCCGTACAGATAAAAAGCCAGTAAAGCAGATTTCAAGAAGGTTTGTTCTACATATCCTTCTGAAAATCAAAGAAGAGATCGAAAGACTCTTGAAATGAGGTTTTATTAGACCTGCCAGGTATGTATATTGGTTAGCAAATGTAGCTCCTGTTAAAAAGAAAAATGGAACTATTAGAGTCTGCATTGATTTTAGGGATTTAAATTTGGTTACGCCGAAAGATGATTACCCTATGCCTGTGGGAAAAATGCTAGTTGCTTCTATAGCAGGATTTGAATATTTAAGCATGCTTGATGGATATTCAGGCTATAATCAAATCTTTATTGTTGAGGAAGATGTGTCAAAGACTGCATTTCGATGCCCAGGGGCTTTAGGCTATTTTGAATGGTTGGTAATGCCATTTGGCTTAAAAACGCTAGTTCTACGTACCAAAGGGCAATGAATTCCACGTTTCATGATTTCATCGAAAATTTTATGCAAGTCTACATAGATGATATTGTTGTGAAATCTTCTTCAAAAGATAATCATCTTAATCACCTTCGCCAATCATTCGAAAGGATAAGACAATATGGATTAAAAATGAATCCTTTAAAATGCGCATTTGGTGTATGTGCAGGTGATTTCTTAGGTTTTGTCGTTCATAAGAAAGGAATCGAGATCAACCAAAACAAGACCAAGGCTATTAAGGAGACCAAAGCCCCTACAACAAAGAAAGAATTGCAATCTTTGTTAGGCAAGGTCAACTTTCTCAGACGATTCATTTCGAATTTAAGTGGCAAGGCGCAAGCTTTCTCGCCATTGCTTCGTTTGAAGAAAGATGATGTGTTCAAATGGGAACCGGAACATCAAAAGGCTTTCAAAGAGATCAAATCATATTTAACCAATCCTCTTATCCTTTCGCCTCTCATAAAGGATAAAAGCATGAAATTGTATGTAGCAGCTTCTGAATGTACTATAGGGAGTATGTTAACACAAGAGGACGAAAATGGCGTGGAAAGAGCCATTTATTATCTTAGTAGGGTATTAAATGATGTGGAAACAAGGTATCACCCAAGTGAAAAGTTATGCCTTTGTTTGTATTTCTCTTGTACAAAACTTAAGCATTATATAAATCATTTTGATGTCTATGTTTATTCTCATTTCGATATAATCAAACATATGCTATCGAAACCTATTTTGCATAGTAGAGTTGGTAAGTGGGCTTTAGCACTTACATAGTATTCACTAACTTATAAGTCATTGAAGGCTGTTAAAGGCCAAATTGTGGCTGATTTCATTGTAGATCATTCAATAGTAGAAGTAATGTCAAGTTTCGCTGACTTTAGACCATTGAAGTTATGTTTCGATGGGTCCAGCCATAAGAATGGTACAGGAATTGGGATCTTGATCCTTTCTCCTCAAAATGACCCTATAAAGTTTAGATTTCGACTTAATCAGTTTTGTTCGAATAACAAGGCTGAATATGAAGCCTTAATAACTGGTTTATAAGCTTTGCTAGAAATGGGGGCAAAATATGTTGAGATAAAAGGTGACTCTGAGTTAGTTCTAAAACAATTAACCAAGGAGTATAGGTGTGCCAAAGAGAACTTCATTATGTATTACGCTATCGCAAATACGGTACTCAAGCGTTTTACCCACGTTGAGATCCAACATATCCCTCGAATAGAGAACCAAAACGCGAATGATTTAGCCCAGATAGCTTCAGGGTACAAAGCTTCGAAGGATGAGTCTCAAGAATTGATCGAAGTAAGGAATAAGCGCAGTTCGAAAGACGCATCTCCTCAGAAATTGTTAATACCAAAACTCGGGGGGCAGGAACGTCTAACGAACGCACTCAAGGTATGAATCTGGTCAAAAAATTTGTTATTAACAATTTAACAGATGATGATTGGTGAAATCAATGGCTAGTTATCTGGAAAATCCCGTTGGCATAACTTGTCGAAAAATAAAGTATAAAGCATTAAGTTATGTAATCATGAGAGATGAGTTATTCAAAAAGACTCTAGAGGGGGTTTTACTCAAATTCCCACGGGAAACTGATGCATACATGGTTGTCTCTAATCCTCATATTGGGGCATGTGGAACGCATCAAGCAGGGCATAAAATGAAATGGCTCTTGTTTCGACAATGTTTATATTGGCCAACTATGCTAAAAGACTGCATAGAATTTGCCAAAGGCTGCCAGGAATGTCAAAAGCACGCTGGGATCCAACGTGTGCCAGCAAGCAAGCTGCATTCGATAGTTAAGCCTTGTCCATTCAGAGGATGGGCCTTAGACGTAATTGGGGAAATGAAACCCAAGTCTTCAAGAGGCCATAAATATATTTTGGTTGGAATAGATTACTTTACCAAGTGGATAGAGGCCATACCATTGCCAGAAGTTACACAGAATGTGGTAATAGATTTTGCCCAAAAACATATCATCCATATATTTGGTATCCCACAGACCATCACTACAGATCAAGGGTCTGTGCTCACCGGTCAAAAGATGGTGAAATTTGCTGCAGACATGGGCTTTAAACTGCTAACTTCTACACCGTATTATGCTCAAGTCAATGGTAAAGTCGAATCGGAAAACAAAAATATTATTTCCATTATTAAAAGGAAATCGAAAAGAAAACCCAAAAACTGGCATGAGTTTCTTGGTGAGGCATTATGGGCTTGTCGAACTTCGCCCAAAGAATCGACAAATACTACACCTTTTAGGTTAGTGTATGGCCATGACGTTGTGTTGTCAGTCGAGATTTGTCTACAATCAACTAGAATTCAAAGACAATGTGAAATTTCATCGAATCATTATTGGAATATGATGTTAGATGAGTTAGTTGATTTAGACGAAGAAAGATTAACAGCTCTAGAAGTCCTTATAAAGAAAAAAGAAAGAGTTGCAAAAGCTTACAACAAGTAAAATCGAAACTTTTTGCTCAAGGGGATTTGGTGTCGAAAGTTATCTTGCCAATGGACAAAAAGAATCGAACTTTGGGAAAATGGTCACCTAGTTGGGAAGGACCATGGGAAATTCTAAGATTTTTTTTTGAATAACGCGTATGAAATCGAGGAATTGAATGACGATCAGAGAACTCTACGCATAAATGGGAAATATTTGAAAAGATATAAACCATTGTTACAAGAAATAAAAATCATACAAGAATAGTTCGAAAGCAAAGCATAACATGGCATTAATAGAAAATGCCAACTAATGGCCAGGTTACATCAAAATATTAAGAGTCCCAAAATGGTTAAAAGCAAAATAGCCATGACAAACTAAGAACCACAATAAAATAAAACTTCACCACCAGTGGTGATCAATGCCAAATACTTCGATGAGCCAGCGAACTTCTGAATTGAGTCGGCAGCGAAGACAGAAGCGGGTGTAGTCATACTCTTCATCATCAGCAGGGAGAAATTCACGATAGTTTCCCCTCCTCCCATCTCATGCGCAGTTAAGCTAGTTGTTACAAAAGCGGTGTAGAACCATGCATGCAGGCATATGCCTCTTGTACCAAGTGCAGCGAAACCTGAAAGAGGTAGCACCCCCTAGAATGTCCAACCGGTAATTGTGCACATTCCTAGTCATTATGAGAAACCAAAAATCATTCAGCAGCATTGTTTCATTCTCAAGGGGATATCCAGTGGCTTTCACTAACACTTGAAAATACTTGGCACTCAAAGAATGAGCAGCCACAACATTGGCTAGCAGAACGTTGATCACACCAAAGTTTGGCTTGGCATGCAAAAGTTGTTGTGAACACCTAAGGATGCAGAACATGTGGTTGCCATGATCCCATAGCCGGTTCATGAAATCAAGTTTTTCATGAGTCATACTCAGATCAGTGAGGAGCGCAATGACATCAATGCCAAAGGCCCTAGAAATTTCAACATCTCTACAAATCGCATCGTGCCTCTTGTTAGTTCTTTGAAAGTAAAAAAGGTCATGCATACTATGATTTGCATCCCTTGCAGCGATGTTGATAAGCAAATCATCGCTCAAAGAATCCATTCTTTTTTTTTTTTGGAGAAGAGGTAAATTGGTAAGAAAAGTTTTGTACGTTTCTTTTACGAAGAAAAGAAAGAAAAATGAGAAGGTGATCAAAACTTACAAGAGAAGTGGTAACTATTTATAATGGTAAGAGAAGTTATGTAACGCCACTTTCGTTTAATTATTTATTTAAATCGAGTTTAGGTGATTATATTATATTTATATAATATATGTGTGATTTTGGTATGTTTTGATGATTTAGTTGATTTTTGTGATAAGTTATGATTATGTGGATTTGATAAGATTAAGAGACTTATTTTATTGTTAAATAAAATAAGATTTGAAAATAAAATAAAATATTTAGTTGTGGGTTAGTTTTGGATTTTAGAGAGTTATGTGGGAGAAAGAGTAAATAAGATAAGATTTGTTGGGAGTATAAATAGAGAAGTTAGGTTTAGAAATTCAGTAACGCGTATCAGACTTTGGAAAAGAAAAGAGAAACGCACGTGAAGGAGAAGAGAAGGTGAGAGTGCTGCGATTTTCTTCAAACCAGGTAAGGGTGAGACTAATAATTCTGTAATATTGATTAACATGATTTTGAGGATTAATTAGCAAGAATTAGGATTGAATTGGAAAAGTAGAAAACTAGGTCTAATTCCTAGAGTTGATGATTGAAAAGGTTAGGATGGGTGTAATTCGTGTAGAAAGTGTTCCTAGACCTTAGAATATGTTTAGGATGAATTCTGGAATCAATGAGAGGCTTTGAACCATGTGAATCGTTGAATTTTGGAGAAAATAGCAGGTCTGCCCGCGGCGACATTCATCGCTCGCCACGGCGAGCAATGATCCTTACCTCGCGAGTGATGAACTTCATCGCTCGCCATAGCGAGCCTTTTCCCCGCCTGGCGAGTTGTGCTAGGCAGCTCGCCATAGCGAGCATGCTTGCTCGCCGTAGCGAGCTAGGGCTGAGAGCACGTAGGTTCTGCAACGTTCAACCTTAGTTGATCCCTGAGAGCCTGCGAGTACCTGAACATATCTGATGATAAATGGGAATGATTGTAGGATAAGATTGAGCCTAGAATGACTGTATTTGGAAGCTGGCTCTACTCGCCATGGCGAGCAGAAACACTCGCCTCACGAGCACTACCAGATTGGGATGTATTTAGTGTTGTGCGATCTGCGTCGCACGTCTGATCAAGAGTGGACCCCTAGGTGATAATGGGACTTATTAGTAATATTGAGAGTATCTTGTAAGGTTGTTTAAGATGTGTTAATGTTATTTGAGTATGAATTAAAGTATTTTTACATTATGAAGAACAGGAATGAATGTTTATGTGCCATAGATTGCAATTGATGTCATTCTGTTTTCTTTTGATACTTGACTATGTTGCTGCTGTTATTAAACTGAGTTGCATGATGTCTTTATATGATAAATGAAATGTTGTTTAGCTCCAAATTACTGGATGCATGTTGATAAGGTGATTAAGGTGTTTTGTTGATTAGAGTCCATGCATTAGCATTCATTGAGCTTAGTCCTCACCATGATAGGAGCTTTGTCCTCCGCACGACTAATAGGAGCTTTGTCCTCCGCACGTTTTAAAGTATATTAATACTTATGATGAAGTTTGGTACCACATGCATATAAGGAGTCTAAGAGCATTGTCGCATTGTCATGTTTATGATTTATGCTATTGTTGATGATTGAATAAGTGATTACGTGATAACTGTTTATCAATTATGATAAGTTGATTAAGAATGTTGTGATGTTAATTATGAATTTGAATTATATTGATTAATATTATTTGATTATGAAATCTCACCCCTTCTGCTGGAATTGCCGCCTTGTGGGCAAGTGCAGGTGATCGTGCTTAGTGTGCAGTTGCTTCGTGAGTGGCCTTGCCTCAATGTGTCGTCTAGGTCGCTCTGATACGTAACGGGATGGGGTTATCTATTATGCATGCTTCATTCTTTTACGTGGATCCTTATGTTATTTCGCCTTAATGAAACTAACTCTTTTGAGACATTTTATGGGGCCTGCGTGCCAAACGTTTTGTGATTTATAAGTATTTTTCTGCTGCAATGTTTTGAAGTTATTTGGTTAAATTATTATTTAACTACTTTCGGATTATGTTATATGTGATATCCCGTTGTTTTGATGTGTACTCTGATAATTGTTTTAAGAAATTTTTATGTTGGGAAAACGGGGTGTTACAATTGGTATTAGAGCAAGTCGGTCTGTCCGGCCAATTAGAGAGTCATATCGAGTCTTAGTAATATTTGTATTACTAATCTTATGTTGCTGTTACTGCTTGTTGTAGAATATCAGAATGGCTGGGAGGAACGATAATGCGTTAGCTGCTGCTCTTCAAGCTGTTTCCCAAGCTGTGGGACAACAACCTAACGCGAATGCTGGCGTGAATGCTGAGACTAGGATGTTGGAGACTTTCATGAGGAATCACCCTCCAATTTTCAAAGGGAGGTATGACCTGTCATCGCGATTTTCGGGTGTCAAATCATTAACCGGATTTGAACCTTTCGATCATTGATGTCTCTATTTTTTTTTGGGGAAGGTAAAATTGAGAAAACCTTAGAAATCCTAAGTTCGGGGCTGATTCCATTACGGGAAGGTGTTAGGCACCCGCAATGGCTATAGTATCCTATAGGAACCGTTTTCTACGCTTTACGTTTATACTTTACTTTTATTGCTACTTTGTAAAAACAATTGATTTTAAGAATGAGAGGGAGAAAATGGGGTTTTATTTTATTGGACTTGGAGAGATTTTGAGTCTCTTGCCTACATACCCTTTTAAGGGATCAAAATTCCATGTAGTTCTCTTCCAAAATATTTTTGTGAGTTTGGTTCAATTTTTAGTTTTGAAAATGGTTTTGAAGAAAAAAGGTGAGAGGCCGTAAAGGCTTGAGATTAGGAAACGAATGAGGTTGGTCAATTATTTACAAAAAGGTTTAAAGTTGGAAATTAGCACTAGTTTTAGTTTTGATTAAGAAAAAGGAAAGGAAAAAAGTGAGGTTTTGACCTCATTTTATTGCAAAAATAGTTTGAGTTATATGCTGGTTTTTGATGAAGAAATTATAAGTTCTCCTAGGTGTTACGCTTCCTACGCATACATCTAGCGGAAAGTCATACAACGTGTGTGCATGTGTCGGTGCATGTGTCGGTGTACATCACCATAGTCCATAGTTTTTTTACATCGGGTCCTATTTTACATTCTAAAGTCTTGCATGAAATTAAAGAAAATAAACTAACCCTAAAATATTACATGAATTAATGGGAAATTGCATAAGGGTAACTAAAGGAAGAAAAACAAATGAGAATGGGACAATGCTTGCAATGTGCATGAGACATAAGACAAAATGGTTAGTAATAAAATGAGAGATGGTAGCATGAGTAGCAATGCATAGGATATGAAATTTACTAACAATGCACCAAACCAATTAGAAGGGTGAAGTAAACACAACTAAAACATTAAGCAAATTGCAAAAGAACACTACCAAAAACAATGCAAATGGCACCAAGCTAAAACCTAAAGTCCAAGCTAAGTCCCATGACCTATAATCTTTAACCAAAACAGCACCTCTTTTTTTGAAGAAAACATTCAAGAATCAAAGGGAAATTACGTGTCACATTTAAACCCTAAAATCAACACACTTCAACAACAAATTACATTTCAAAATTAACGACTAAACTAGACCAAAGGGAAACTTTCAACTAATCTTGCAAAGGAGAAATTAACAAACAAAATTACGACATTGTAGATAGTAAGCAACTTGTAGAGTTATTGAGCACTCGAACTAGCGGACTAGGAGTTAAATTGCGAAATAAGAAAGGATCCATTGAATTTGAAAACCAAGGGATTAACAATTAGACATGCAAGAATGTGGAAACAGCATGAATTCAGGGGTGAACACATCACAAAATCACATATCAAATATCAATGCCATGGAGCGAAAATTGGACCCGAAATAGCGCAAGAAAATTCGCAAAAAGCATCAGAAACACGTAAATCAAACAAAAATTAGCGCGCATGCTTTTTATCCACTTCAAAGTATGAAATTACCACAAAACAGTTGAAAATTCATCAAGAAACATACGGTAATTTTCCAGGATTTTTTTGCAAGAAAATTAACATGCGTATGGGTCCAAGTAGCAAGAATAAAGGTGTAAATAGCAAGGAAATTAAGAAAAAATGAAAGAAAGCCTAAGAAAGCCTAAGGCCCACGGATCTGATGACCCAAACCCACGGATCTGATGGATCCGGATCAGGCTAATGCTCCAGGAGCGTTGGATTGATCCAGATCCATCAGGATCTTGATCAAACGGCCAAGAATGGAAGAGAGGGGGTCGGGTTTTGGGTCAACCCGACCCAAGCACATATAAAAGGGGTTTTTCACCCATTTTCTTCATTTTTTCAGAACGTTTCTCTTTCTTCCCTTCTCCTTCTTCGCCGTTCTCTCTTCTCCTCACAACCCTAACCCTAGTTTCATCCATATGGCTCAGAACTTCAAGATTCATGGCTCAAATGCTTTGTATTGTCATTCTAAACATGAATCAGCCACTGGAAATCACATTCATCCGTTGAATCAACGTGGATCTTGAGTTTTGCTTGCGGATTCAAAAGGTTTTGGTTCTTTGCTTTCTGGCTTAAATCTTTCTGGATCACTTTGTGTGTGAATCCGTTGGGTTACAACGGTTGTTTCTTCGTTGTAACTCCTTGGATTATTACGTTTTTTCGAAAGTTTTCTTTTATTCTTAGGGTTTATTGAGTCGAACCAAAACTCTTTGAATCTGCCATGGATTTACGTTGATTTGGATTCACTGAAGTTTTTAAGCAAGAAAGAGGTGAGTTCCGATTTTTACCTGTGTTTATTTCGGAGATTTGAACTGAAATTCTTTGGGATTCTTGAATCTGATTCTGCTTTATTGATTTCTGGCTTGAATTCCGAAAATAAATCGGTGAATTTCTTCCTCCTCCTTCTCCGGTTCAGAAACTTCGAATCTTTCCCTCTTCTTCTTCAAATTCGTACCTCTGTGATCGCATATAGGGTTTATTGCTTTCTGTGATGAACCTTGTGCTTGGATTGCAGAGGATTAGGCTCAGTGATGAAGGTTTTTCACACCTCTGAGAGCTGATTGAAAGAAAACTCCATTGATTTTTGCCAATTTGCTTCTGAGAAAACGGTTAGGGTTTCTGAAATTTTCTTGATGAATTTCGTTTTTGATCTTAACTGCCAAGAGAGAGAAAGTTTGATTCTGTTTGTGACTTGGCATTGATGTGGCGCGTGATTCTGAAAGTTCTGACACTGTTCACTATTTATAAGCTGCCATGTGGCCTCTGAGCCAATAGAAATGCGCCACCTGGATTGAACTGCCCGTGTGGCACTTGAGGACTAATCTGCAATTGTGTAAAAAATTGGGCTGTTTTGCAATTATTGTAAAAATCAGGACCGTTTTGCAATTTAAAATTTGGACTATTTTAAAAGAAGTAAAAGAAAATAGACTGGGACTAAAATGCAATAAAATTTTGACATTTGGACTGGATAGCAATTTCTAAAAGATTTTGGACTAAAATGCAAAATTAATAAAATTGGTAAAAAAGTAATTTGAAGTGCAACGTAAAGTGAAACGTTTAAAAACGACAAAACGGACTAAAACGAACAAACTACCAAAATGAGGTATTTTAAAATATCTCTCTGTCCAAAATTCAAATAATGTGAAAAGACTAAAATGCCCCTGGGGCAAAAACGACTCAGACTGACTCAGATGCAAAACTAAGACGATTTTTGTGCCAAATTTGATTAGATTTAGGCAGACCAGTTGAAAAGACTCAGGGACAAATTGTAGGGACTGAAAATGGGTTCCTTTGTAGGAAATGACCAAAATACCCTTTTGTATGATTTTATGCAAAAATTTAAAAGACTGAAGCAGTAATGTATGCAGCTGAAGCACAATAGAAAATACGGTGAACTTGAAAGTTTTAGAAAATAGTAAAGGAAATTGACTGAGTATTTTTTTAGGTCCAAAATGAGGGTATAACAGCTGCCCCTATTTAAGTTTCTTCGTTTGGAGAGTCAAGAGACGGAGTCTTTGGCTTGACATGACGAAGATACTTAAATATCGACATTTGCACTGATTTTGGGCGTAAAAAATACATTTGCAAGTGTTATGTATGCCATGCAACATTTGTGTTATGCATGCAAGACAAACTGAGAATTGAATTTAACAAAATATGTCGTATCCATTGCGGGATTGGTAGACATTGACAGAATAGCAAACAGCAGAGTATGTCGTATCCATTGCGGGACTGGTTGACATTGACAGAATATCAAAAAGAATATGTCGTATCCATTGCGGGACTGGTTGACATTAACAGAATGACGAGATCACAAGACTCACTGGGGAGACTTGTAAGCAAATTGACAGGTACAAGCTGTTCTTGGATGCGAACTAGCCACTTGACCGAGAATATTGACAACAAAGGGCGCAAGCTGCTCTTGTATTTGAGCTGGTTACTTGGCTGAAAGAAAACATAGGAAGCACAAGCTGTTCTTGGACACGAACTGGTTACTTGGCTGGCAAAAACAAAATAGAAAGCACGAGCTGTTCTTGGGTCTGAACTGGTCACTCGGCGGATATCAAAAGGATAGGTACAAGCTGTTCTTGGATGTGAACTGGCCGCTTGACCGATAACAGAAACAAATTGACAGGCACAAGCTGTTCTTGGAGATGAACTAGCCACTTGGCCGTTAACAGAAGCAAATTGTTATTCGAAAAGGGATTGAATTTGATAGACATAACTGCAGGAGCTTGAATTTGACAAGGGTGTTGACAAGACTGTTTGAATTTTGAAATTGATATGATAGTAGACATTTGTTGTTAGCAGAAGAAATTTGAATTTGGCAAGATTGATTTTGATTGAAATTAACATAGGAATTGAGAATGCAGATGCGTATGAATAGCATGACATTTTATCGAATGCATGAACATGTAAGATGCATGACTATGCATGTATGAATGTTTTGGAATGCATGACGATTGACAATTTGTAGACACAATTTCGCAGAGACAGACAAAATATTGGAATATTGGGCACGTAATGGCTCGCACTCGGACATATACTTGCAAAAGTTCCTCTTCTGGGGATGCCGTCGCTTGAAGATGCGTCGAGACCATCGTTGAAGGCAGGAAGTTGTAAAACAGTTTGAATGGTATCGCTGCTTGTCGGAACAGTCACGTAAGTGCCTTTGACATCGCATCTGTGGTCAATGCTTTTGCATGTTTGTTTTTTTTTTCTTTATTTCATTTTTCATCATCCCATTTTTGCCTGGATCGCCCTTTCGGGTTTTCGATCCACCGGGGAATAGTTTTTTCATGCCCCTGTTTTTGCCTGAATTGCCTTTGAAGGTTGTCAACCCATCGGGGTGCTCATTTTTGCCTAAGCCGCCCTTTCGGGTTTTCGACTTATCGAGCATATTTTTTTATTTTTTATTCATGCTTTTCATTCTGTTTTTTCATTCTTGCCATTGACCACAGATCGTAACTGGGAGGAGGGCTTGCTAGTAACTTGAATTGGGATCGATATCAATGTAGATTTATTCATGCATGTTCATTTGAATGTACCTAGCTGTTCAGGCTTGTTTTCAAAATACTTAAAAATTTTCAGTTTTCAGAATGTTTATTCTAGACACATCATTATTAATATAGAAGAAATTTTTTTGTACAGAGCTTTGAAAATAGAATAGGAAATGAGTGCCAAACAAAAGCATAGGCTCAAATCAATGTATAAGGGTGGTAGTCGGCCAAGAGCGCGACCCTACGGATTTATAAAGCTTGGAAAATGGTAATTTTATTGGTTGGTGGTACATTGAACACAGTAACTGCTACGGCATCTGAAACTCTTGAATCCACAGGCGTCGGAACCTCGGATGAGAACAGTCAAACATCAATTGTAAAAATCCCAAGGGGAATAGTAACTTGCCAGATATAGTCAATTGTCTTTTTATTTCAATCTCATTTTTGCATGAACCGCCCTTTCGGGTTTTCGGCTCATCGAGACGCTCCTTTTTGCCTGAGTTACATGTAATCTCAGCGAGCTTTTTACATTTTTGTTTCTTTTCCCTTATTTTGCCTGGACCGCCCTTTCGGGTTTTCGATCCATCGGGAAGCGCATTTTTGCCTAGGCCGCCCTTTCGGGTTTTCGACCTACCACGCTGTTCTTTTCATATCTAGACAAAGTATTTTTTGACTACATCGGCATTCACAGGATTCGGGAGTTCTACACCATCCATGTGTGTGAGGATCAAAGCACCGCCAGAGAAAGCCTTCTTGACAACATAAGGTCCCTCATAGTTAGGCGTCCATTTGCCCCTTGGGTCGGGTAGCTGACTCATTCTTCTTTTCAACACAAGTTCACCTTCCTTGAACATCTGAGGACGGACTTTCTTGTCAAAAGCGGCTTTCATCCTTGTCTGATACATCCGACCATGAGCCAAAGCGTCCAGTCGTCTTTCCTCAATCAAATTCAACTGGTCGTACCGACTCTGGCACCATTCAGCCTCAGACAACTTGGCTTCCATAATCACACGGAGAGACGGAATCTCCACTTCCAAAGGGAGGACTGCCTCCACACCGTATACAAGAGAGAAAGGCGTTGCCCCGGTTGAACTACGGACTGTAGTGCGGTAGCCGTGTAGAGCGTAGGGCAACATCTCATGCCAGTCTTTGTACGTTGTTACCATCTTTTGCACAATCTTCTTAATGTTCTTATTAGCGGCCTCAACTGCACCATTCATCTGAGGTCTGTAAGGAGAGGAATTGTGGTGCTCAATCTTGAATTTCTCACATAAGGCCTGCACCATGTCATTGTTCAAGTTGGTACCGTTGTCAGTGATGATCTTGCTAGGGACGCCGTACCGACAGATGATATTGTTTTTGATGAATTTGACTACCACTTGCTTAGTCACGTTGGCATAGGATGCAGCTTCGACCCATTTGGTGAAATAATCGATTGCTACCAGGATAAAACGATGACCGTTTGAAACCTTCGGTTCGATTCTTCCAATCACATCAATGCCCCACATGGAGAAAGGCCACGGAGAAGACATAACATTGAGGGCGTGCGGAGGCACGTGAATCTTATCA
Source organism: Medicago lupulina (assembly GCA_958299785.1). Taxonomy (NCBI): domain Eukaryota; kingdom Viridiplantae; phylum Streptophyta; class Magnoliopsida; order Fabales; family Fabaceae; genus Medicago; species Medicago lupulina. The sequence continues at coordinate 34,415,270 of OY283143.1, forward strand.
GCGTATACTTGACATTTGTGGCACTTCCTGGCATATTGATAGCAGTCGCGCTCCATGGTAATCCAGTAGTAACCAGCTCTCAACAGCTTTCTAGTCATGACATGCCCCGACGCGTGGGTCCCGAAGGTGCCATCGTGCACATCGTGCATTAGCTGTTCTGCTTCACATTCATCCACACATCTTAACAACACCATATTGAAATTCCTCTTGTACAGGACATCACCATCCAGCAGGAACTTGCTAGCCAACCTGCGCAATGCTTTCTTATCTTTGTTGGAAGCACCTGGCGGATACCCACGGCTTTGCAAAAACTGTTTGATATCACAATACCAGGGCCTGTTGTCAACCTCGCCTGAATCCGTTCGTACGACCGCATCACTGACAGTAAACACATGAGCGGGCCGGTCTAGGCGTTGTACCTTGATCATCGGCACATGATTCCAATGGTTTACCTGAAGCATGGAAGATAAGGTAGCAAGAGCATCAGCCATTTGGTTCTCCTCTCGGGGGATATGGTGTAACTCGACCTTCGTGAAATACGTTAACAGACGCCTTGCATAATCCCGGTAAGGGATCAAATTAGCATGATGGGTTTCCCATTCTCCTTTTATCTGGTTGATGACTAATGCAGAGTCTCCATAGATGTCCAGACACTTAATTCTCATATCAATGGCTTCTTCAATTCCCAGGATGCATGCTTCATACTCGGCCACATTGTTAGTGCATTCAAACACAATCCGGGCTGTGAAAGGGATGTGGTGCCCCTGCGGAGCTACAATTACTGCGCCAATTCCTCGGCCATAGGCATTAACAGCACCATCAAAGACCAATCCCCACTTGCTATCGGGGTCCGGACCTTCACCGATCAGTGGTTCTTCACAATCTCTTGACTTTAAAAACATGACCTCTTCGTCGGGGAAATCGAACTTCAATGGTTGATAATCATCAAGTGGTTGGCAAGCCAGATGGTCAGCCAGAATACTCCCTCTAATGGCTTTCTGAGCTTTAAACACAATATCATACTCTGACAGTAACATTTGCCAACGTGCGATTTTTCCAGTAACAGCCGGTTTCTCAAAGATGTACTTGATTGGATCCATGCGAGATATCAACCAAGTCGTATGATTCATTAAGTAATGACGCAGGCGTTTGGCGGCCCAGGCCAAGGCACAACAGGTCTTCTCAAGCATTGTATACCGAGTCTCGCAATCGGTGAATTTCTTGCTCAAATAGTAGATTGCATGCTCTTTCTTTCCAGTCTCATCTTGCTGACCGAGCACACATCCCATAGACTCATCCAATACCGACAAATACATGATCAACGGCCTTCCTTCCATCGGCGGAACGAGGATAGGAGGTTTTAGCAAATAACTCTTGATGTTGTCGAAGGCTTCTTGGCACTCATCATTCCATACCACCGGTTGATCCTTCCTGAGCAACTTGAAAATTGGCCTGCAGGTTGCAGTCATGTGGGATATAAATCTGGAAATGTAGTTCAAACGCCCAAGGAACCCTCTGACCTGCTTCTCCGTTTGCGGGGCCGGCATCTCGCGGATGGCTCGGACTTTGTCTGGATCTACTTCAATGCCTTTCTGGCTGACAATGAAGCCTAACAACTTCCCGGACCTAACACCGAATGTACACTTGTTTGGGTTCAGCCGGAGCTTGTACTTCCTCAACCTTTCAAACATCTTAGCCAAGTATTCGACGTGTTGTTCTTCATCGCTCGACTTGACAATCATGTCATCTACATACACTTCAACCTCCTTGTGAATCATGTCATGGAACAAAGTGGTCATCCCCCTTTGGTAAGTAGCACCAGCATTTATTAGACCGAACGGCATCGCTTTACAACAGAAAGTCCCCCACGGAGTAATGAATGACGTCTTCTCCCTGTCCTTGGGTGACATTTTGATTTGGTTATAGCCCGAAAAACCGTCCATGAAAGAGAACACCTTGCACTGGGCAGTATTGTCAACAAGCACATCAATGTGAGGCAGTGGGAAATTGTCCTTCAAGCTTGCTCTGTTCAAATCTCTGTAGTCAACACACATTCGAACCTTACCATCTTTCTTCGGCACTGGCACGATGTTAGCAACCCACTCAGGATACTCAACTGTCATGAGAAAGCCCGCATCAATCTGTTTCTGCACTTCCGCTTTGATCTTCAGAGCCATGTCCGGCCGCGTCCGTCTCAACTTTTGCCTGACAGGAGGACAGTCTGGTTTTGTCGGTATCCGATGTTCCACAATCTGAGGGTCCAAACCTGGCATGTCTTCATACGACCATGCAAAAATGTCTGAATACTCGCGGAGAAGCTGAAAGATCCTTTTCTTGACCCCTTCCTCCAATGCGGCACCGACTTTGATCTCTCTTTTATTATCCTCAGTACCTAAGTTGATTAGCTCAAACTCTTCCTGGTGAGGCCGAATGGTTTTCTCTTCTTGCTCAAGCAATCGGGCAATCTCATCCGGTATGTCATCATTGTCCTCATCTTCGGTCTCGAATACCGGGGATTCAACAGTTTGGAGAAGCATAGAATTACTGTGTTCAACGGGCTCATTGTGGTTCGATCTGCGTGACATGATTTGGATGATTTTTTTAGAAAATGGTTTTCATGCAGATCTTTAAAATTAATAAAAAATGCAGACGTTTTGGTTTTTTCTGGCATTACCATTATTTCCAAGGGAAAAACACTAAAGAAAAAAGAGTCGTGAAAGAAACGACGTTTTTTACTGATAATGGTGATGTCGGAACAAACATGCCCTTTACAAAAGTGTCACTTCCGCCTTGGGCAGGGCGGAAGGATTGTTATTTTGAAAACAAAGCCTAAACAGCAAGACATATTACTTAGAATCATGCACAAGTACAGGGAGATTGATAACGTTCCAGTTCTTTGCAATGCCTCCCGGTATCACAAATGCGGGTCTGACCCCTCTTTCAGCAGCACCATCAAGAATTGCATTGGTAAATCCAGCACTACGGAATGTTCCAGTTGATACGCCTGACGTCGGAGAGAAACCGAGACCCTCTTTGTGCTTGTTGTCCTACAGCTGTATCAATTGGCCCCAACCAGCGGCTTGACCCTTCTGAACGGCTCCCTGCGCATCCTTAAATGAAGCCATGGCAGCACTAGCTCTCTTGGGCTCCTCGCCTTCGATGGTCAAACCCTGGAATGCAGTTCCTTCGGCGGACTTAGCTTCGATACAAGAGAAGGATGATAACTGACTGACCAGATAAGCTTCTTCTCCGTGCACTGTCACAAGTTTACCATTCTTTACGAACTTCAGCTTCTGATGGAGGGTAGAAGTGACTGCCCCAGCCTCGTGTATCCACGGTCTCCCGAGCAGGCAACTGTAAGAGGCATCTATGTCCATAACCTGGAAGGTAATCATGAATGTTTCAGGACCAATAGTCATGGGGAGATCTACTTCTCCGAGCACAGTTTTACGGGAACCATCGAAAGCCTTGACTAAAAAAGTACTCCTTCTCAAGGGAACTCCTCGGCAACTCAACTGATCCAAAGTCGACTTAGGCATCACATTCAGCGATGATCCAGTGTCTACCAGCACGTTGGACAACATATCCGTTTTGCAGTTCATGGAAATATGCAGTGCCAAGTTATGGCGCTTTCCTGCCTCTGGAAGCTCATCTTCACCAAACCAAAGGTTACTGCAAGCAGTGATGTTAGCTACTATTCCGCCAAATTGGTCTTCTGTAACTTCGTGGTCAACATACGCTTGTTCCAACACTTTCAATAACACGTTCCTGTGAGCCTCTGAACTGAGGAGTAGGGCCAAGATGGATATCTTCGAAGGAGTCTGTAGCAGTTGATCAACGATCTTATAATCGCTCTTCTTGATTATCCTCAAAATCTCATCCAGATTGGAATCATGAATGGGTTGGCCTGGACGGCTGGTACTTTCGACAACAGCAGGGATTGTCAACGGAGTAGTCTCATTAGCAGGAGTTGTAACTTGCACATCATCTTTTTTCTGAAACAAGAGTGGTCGGACCTTGCCGCTCCTCAAAGCTGTCACTTCAGCGATACTGCCTACTGTGCTTGAGGACACCAAAGGTACTTCTTTCCCGTTTTCCAACATAGTTGCACTGTACTTGTACGGGACGGCTTTTGTAGAAGTATATGGTACTGGACCTGGTAACCGTATGACCAACGGCTCAACATCCCTCTGGACGGGTGCGCTCCTGACTGGGGTATCATGAAAGATCGGCACTATCATACAAACATCACTGGTAGTCAAGTAGTTGTCATTCATCAATCTTTGGACATCAGTCTGAACTATGCTGCAACCCATAGGGTTCTGAAGACATTCACAGCAGGCAGCGTGGTCGTGGTTGAACAATGAAGCTTGGCATAGCTTGATATGTAGTGGCACCAGGGGTGTAGCAATATTACGGACATTGAGACGAGGGATTCCTTCACAGACTTCAATCATATTTACAGCGGCATGATTGGGGGGTGGATTGTCGAGTACGTGCGGGACATTGTTTTCAAAGGACAGCTTTCCCTGGTTAATCAACTTCTTTACAATGTATTTCAGAGCGTAGCATCCTTCCACGTCATGACCTAAGGCGCCTTGGTGGAAATCACATCTGAGATCGGAGCGGAACCTGGGAGGCAATGGGTTTGGCGGAGGCTTGCCGGGCCTAGTGGTGCAATACCCCTTGTGTAACAGAGTCGGGAGTAGTTCAGCATACGCCATTGGGATCGGCGGGAAAGATGGTCTAGATTGCGGACCTTGTTGTTGCTGTTGCTGGGCTAATGGTTGTTGTTGCATCTGTTGGGCGATGGCATTAACAGGGACCTGAGGCTGGCCCGGTAGTGGAGGGTATTGATGGTAGAACGGCGGATAGAACGGGTGCTGGGCATACTGTAGGTACTGATACGGCTGAGGCAATTGTGTAGCATTGACGGGAGCGGCAGTGGCAGATTGATTGGTTCCGGCGGACACCATCCCAACCTCTGATTCCTTTTTCTTATGGTGACCGTTGCCGTACTTCTTCGGTGCATTCGAAGATTCGCCCTTCTCAAACACGATAATCCCTTCTCGGACGGCTTCCTCCAAGCGAGTACCCATAGTGACCATCTCAGAGAAGTTACTTGGGGCAGCAATGATCATTCTCTCAACGTAATCTTTCTTCAAGGTCTTCAAGAATGTTTGAGTCATCTCTTCCTCGTCCAAAGCGGGTGTGATACGGGCGGCTGCCCCTCTCCACCTCTGTGCGTATTCGCGAAAGCTTTCGTCCTTCTTCTGAGAAAGAGATCGGAGGAACTCTCTATTCGGCTTGAGCCTGGTGTTAAACCCATAGTGGTTCTTGAAAGCAGTAGCCAGATCATCAAAAGTGCGGATATCATCTTTGCTCAAACCGGTATACCACTCCGCGGCATCTTCCATTAGACTGTCCTGGAAGCAGTGGATCATAAGTGAATCATTGTCTGCATGGTTAGCCATCTTCCGGACGTATTTGATAATATGGTTCTGGGGGCAAGTCAGCCCGTTGTAGCGGTCAAAATCCGGGACCTTGAATTTCTTGGGAACATCTACCCTTGGCACCAAACAAAGATCGTGGGTTCGGACGAGGTCACTGCTCCCACGGTTGGCCTTGATCTCGCGACGGAGTTCCCTGGCAAGTTCTTCCATTTTTTCTTCCATAGTTCCCAACACAGGGGTTTTTTCACGGTGATCATCAGCATTGGCGCCCTGAGGCGCAGGGTGCACAATCGGCGCTGTGAAGACTGTTGACTGAGGCAAGGTAGTGTGAAGAGATGTGAAATCTGGTGGTGGTGTCTGACCAACATTAGCGGCACCTGAAGTCGCGGTTCCTGAAACACCGGCTGCAGTATTGGGGGCAAAGTAAGGCGGGAGTCCATACGGGAATCCTCTTGGCATGGTGAAACGGCTATCGAGAGTTGATATCGGAATTGCCTCGGCGGCCTCTGGAGCAGACGAGGCTGGCTGTTCTTGAGCGGCTAACAGAGCGGTCATGGCATCGAGAGTTTTGGCTAACTCTTCTCTCACGGAGGCTAGTTCAGCACGAAGCAGTGCATTCTCTTCTTCCATAGCTACTTGATTTCTCCTTCTGTACTGTCTGGTCTGATGTACTCTGGTAGGCTGATCAGTCCTTCGAGCACGAGCCACTTTTCACTCTGCGGCAGAAGAACCAGGAGGCAATGAGCACTTGGAAGTTTTTTTTTTTTTTTGTGACCAATGAATGATGCATATGATGCATGATATGCAAATGCGGATGCAAAAATGACTTTTTTTTTTTGTTATCAAAGGGTTTTTTAAACAAATTAGAATTCTTTGCAAACATTTTTGGACTAACAAATTGTTTTGATACACTGAGCCAAGGGAGTAGGCTTCTGAAACATAAGCTGAACAAACAAAAAAAATAACAATCATATCATCCCGAACTAAGGAGTAACTGGGTAGTATTCGGAATCTGAGTCTGAAGCTGAACCACAATAACTGGCGAAGAAATTTCGACGACCTCTGACTCTCCTGGAGTCTCTCTTCAATAGATCATCCTTCTCCTCAAGCTCCTTCCTAACTCTGGCTAGTTCCTTCTTCAGCATCCGGTTCTCATGATCCTTCTGCTCGTCTCTGCCATCCAAAGTCATGATCAAGTTCTCAGCCTCACTGTAACGGGCTTTCCATGCTCGCTTCTCCTCACTTTCCATAGCTAGATGCTCCTGATACATCTCCTGAGTCGCGGGAAGCAACGGTAATGGTCTAGATGGAATAGACGCAGACACATGTCTCATAGCAGGGTAAGGCATGCCAATCTCCTCAGCTCGGTCTATCACCCACTGTATATAGGCTTCATGAGCAATACCGGATCTCACACCCAAATGCTTCACATCTTTCCTTCGAACCTTGGACCAAGCATCTGTAAAAGCTTTCCTTTGCCCGGTGGGGGCATTGGAATAGTAAAAGAACTCCTGGGATGTAGCAAGGTTGATGGGCTTCGCTCTCATAGGAAAACCAAACTGCCTCATGGCTAACTCGGGATTGTAGTTGATTCCTCCCCGGGTACCGAGAAGAGGTACATTGAGGAAATCCCCACAACCAGTGATAATCTCCTTGACGCGAGTTGCTGGAGTGATCCAAACCACTTCATCGGGAGTAAGAGCCATAATCCGCTGTGAATAGGACCAATTCTCTGTGTTGGCATGGAAAGAACTCGGGAGGTGAGAAATAAACCACCTATAAAGAAGAGGTATGCAGCAGAGAATAAATCCACGACCTTTGAGAGTCCGATCATGGATAGCATGGTATGTGTCAGCTAACAAAGTAGGTACCGGATTCCTGGAATGGAAGATCTCAATAGCATTCATGTCCACAAAGTTGTCAAGATTCGGAAAAAGAACGAGCCCATAGATGAGTAATGCAAGAATAGCCTCCAGAGTGTCCTGACAAGTAGACTCGAGATTAGCCCGTTCAAGTAAATACTTCGAAGTGAACCCCTGAATATGAGACTTCGTGATAAGATTCTTAGACACCTCGGAAGTCTTGAGATAAAGATCTTTAGCAATAACCAGAGGAGTAAGAGAAGGCCCCGGGCCTGTGAATGGTACCCTCTCAGCTATAGGTAGACCCAATAAACAAGAATAAGCCTCAAGTGTAGGAACCAACTGAAAATCCGGGAAAGTGAAGCAACGGAAAACTGGGTCATAGAATTGGACCAGAGTGTGCACCAGCTTCTCTTCTACATTAGTCCGGAGAATACCAAGCAAACCACCATATCGGAGACGAAACCCAGTCGGATTCTTAACCTTGAGTGCCAACTCCCTTAGGCTAGCCAAATCAACTTCTTTGAACTTGTAAGACTTAGTCCTCTTCATGCCTGATTACATTTGCAAAGAATTTTAGTTTGTCTATACCCTTTGATGAATGCATGTAGAAAATTTATGCATGAATGCATGTATGCATGATTTAAATAAGGAAAGCACGGTGGGCTAAAGTAACAAGTGGACACGGCGTCCGGTGAAACTAAGGCTTTGGATAATAGTGACCAAGGTTCTACAAAGTTCCCAAACCACAACCTCTCTTGCGTATATCATGGTAGTACGAAGCAACGCTCGTCCATGATTATCCGTAAGAAGGTTTAGTTTGGGTGTAGTATCGCGTGACGACTAAATTTCGAGGCAACGCTCGGTTTAGCCACCGCACTACGTCCTAAGAAAGGCCAAGGATGGGTTTGGTAACTACGGTCCATAGCCTTCATCGGTCAATTGGAAGAAAAGTGCCTAAGCATGACAACACATGCCGACAACATCACCTCCAAAATGCCTCGGCTATGTGAGATTGATCGCGTAATCCAATGCACGAGGCAACCCCCGGAATGGATTGTCGATTATATCTCTTCCTAATCTTAAGTTCACTCAGCCCGGGTATAGGGCTTTTGATATTCTCACCCCACACGTACACAAGAAAGCTTTACATGTAACAATAAAGCAAAGTGTAAATATAAAGCACGAAAAACTAGGCGTAGCCCTAAAAGTCCCCAGTGAAGTCGCCATTTCTGTCATCGCGATTTTCGGGTGTCAAATCATTAACCGGATTTGAACCTTTCGATCATTGATGTCTCTATTTTTTTTTGGGGAAGGTAAAATTGAGAAAACCTTAGAAATCCTAAGTTCGGGGCTGATTCCATTACGGGAAGGTGTTAGGCACCCGCAATGGCTATAGTATCCTATAGGAACCGTTTTCTACGCTTTACGTTTATACTTTACTTTTATTGCTACTTTGTAAAAACAATTGATTTTAAGAATGAGAGGGAGAAAATGGGGTTTTATTTTATTGGACTTGGAGAGATTTTGAGTCTCTTGCCTACATACCCTTTTAAGGGATCAAAATTCCATGTAGTTCTCTTCCAAAATATTTTTGTGAGTTTGGTTCAATTTTTAGTTTTGAAAATGGTTTTGAAGAAAAAAGGTGAGAGGCCGTAAAGGCTTGAGATTAGGAAACGAATGAGGTTGGTCAATTATTTACAAAAAGGTTTAAAGTTGGAAATTAGCACTAGTTTTAGTTTTGATTAAGAAAAAGGAAAGGAAAAAAGTGAGGTTTTGACCTCATTTTATTGCAAAAATAGTTTGAGTTATATGCTGGTTTTTGATGAAGAAATTATAAGTTCTCCTAGGTGTTACGCTTCCTACGCATACATCTAGCGGAAAGTCATACAACGTGTGTGCATGTGTCGGTGCATGTGTCGGTGTACATCACCATAGTCCATAGTTTTTTTACATCGGGTCCTATTTTACATTCTAAAGTCTTGCATGAAATTAAAGAAAATAAACTAACCCTAAAATATTACATGAATTAATGGGAAATTGCATAAGGGTAACTAAAGGAAGAAAAACAAATGAGAATGGGACAATGCTTGCAATGTGCATGAGACATAAGACAAAATGGTTAGTAATAAAATGAGAGATGGTAGCATGAGTAGCAATGCATAGGATATGAAATTTACTAACAATGCACCAAACCAATTAGAAGGGTGAAGTAAACACAACTAAAACATTAAGCAAATTGCAAAAGAACACTACCAAAAACAATGCAAATGGCACCAAGCTAAAACCTAAAGTCCAAGCTAAGTCCCATGACCTATAATCTTTAACCAAAACAGCACCTCTTTTTTTGAAGAAAACATTCAAGAATCAAAGGGAAATTACGTGTCACATTTAAACCCTAAAATCAACACACTTCAACAACAAATTACATTTCAAAATTAACGACTAAACTAGACCAAAGGGAAACTTTCAACTAATCTTGCAAAGGAGAAATTAACAAACAAAATTACGACATTGTAGATAGTAAGCAACTTGTAGAGTTATTGAGCACTCGAACTAGCGGACTAGGAGTTAAATTGCGAAATAAGAAAGGATCCATTGAATTTGAAAACCAAGGGATTAACAATTAGACATGCAAGAATGTGGAAACAGCATGAATTCAGGGGTGAACACATCACAAAATCACATATCAAATATCAATGCCATGGAGCGAAAATTGGACCCGAAATAGCGCAAGAAAATTCGCAAAAAGCATCAGAAACACGTAAATCAAACAAAAATTAGCGCGCATGCTTTTTATCCACTTCAAAGTATGAAATTACCACAAAACAGTTGAAAATTCATCAAGAAACATACGGTAATTTTCCAGGATTTTTTTGCAAGAAAATTAACATGCGTATGGGTCCAAGTAGCAAGAATAAAGGTGTAAATAGCAAGGAAATTAAGAAAAAATGAAAGAAAGCCTAAGAAAGCCTAAGGCCCACGGATCTGATGACCCAAACCCACGGATCTGATGGATCCGGATCAGGCTAATGCTCCAGGAGCGTTGGATTGATCCAGATCCATCAGGATCTTGATCAAACGGCCAAGAATGGAAGAGAGGGGGTCGGGTTTTGGGTCAACCCGACCCAAGCACATATAAAAGGGGTTTTTCACCCATTTTCTTCATTTTTTCAGAACGTTTCTCTTTCTTCCCTTCTCCTTCTTCGCCGTTCTCTCTTCTCCTCACAACCCTAACCCTAGTTTCATCCATATGGCTCAGAACTTCAAGATTCATGGCTCAAATGCTTTGTATTGTCATTCTAAACATGAATCAGCCACTGGAAATCACATTCATCCGTTGAATCAACGTGGATCTTGAGTTTTGCTTGCGGATTCAAAAGGTTTTGGTTCTTTGCTTTCTGGCTTAAATCTTTCTGGATCACTTTGTGTGTGAATCCGTTGGGTTACAACGGTTGTTTCTTCGTTGTAACTCCTTGGATTATTACGTTTTTTCGAAAGTTTTCTTTTATTCTTAGGGTTTATTGAGTCGAACCAAAACTCTTTGAATCTGCCATGGATTTACGTTGATTTGGATTCACTGAAGTTTTTAAGCAAGAAAGAGGTGAGTTCCGATTTTTACCTGTGTTTATTTCGGAGATTTGAACTGAAATTCTTTGGGATTCTTGAATCTGATTCTGCTTTATTGATTTCTGGCTTGAATTCCGAAAATAAATCGGTGAATTTCTTCCTCCTCCTTCTCCGGTTCAGAAACTTCGAATCTTTCCCTCTTCTTCTTCAAATTCGTACCTCTGTGATCGCATATAGGGTTTATTGCTTTCTGTGATGAACCTTGTGCTTGGATTGCAGAGGATTAGGCTCAGTGATGAAGGTTTTTCACACCTCTGAGAGCTGATTGAAAGAAAACTCCATTGATTTTTGCCAATTTGCTTCTGAGAAAACGGTTAGGGTTTCTGAAATTTTCTTGATGAATTTCGTTTTTGATCTTAACTGCCAAGAGAGAGAAAGTTTGATTCTGTTTGTGACTTGGCATTGATGTGGCGCGTGATTCTGAAAGTTCTGACACTGTTCACTATTTATAAGCTGCCATGTGGCCTCTGAGCCAATAGAAATGCGCCACCTGGATTGAACTGCCCGTGTGGCACTTGAGGACTAATCTGCAATTGTGTAAAAAATTGGGCTGTTTTGCAATTATTGTAAAAATCAGGACCGTTTTGCAATTTAAAATTTGGACTATTTTAAAAGAAGTAAAAGAAAATAGACTGGGACTAAAATGCAATAAAATTTTGACATTTGGACTGGATAGCAATTTCTAAAAGATTTTGGACTAAAATGCAAAATTAATAAAATTGGTAAAAAAGTAATTTGAAGTGCAACGTAAAGTGAAACGTTTAAAAACGACAAAACGGACTAAAACGAACAAACTACCAAAATGAGGTATTTTAAAATATCTCTCTGTCCAAAATTCAAATAATGTGAAAAGACTAAAATGCCCCTGGGGCAAAAACGACTCAGACTGACTCAGATGCAAAACTAAGACGATTTTTGTGCCAAATTTGATTAGATTTAGGCAGACCAGTTGAAAAGACTCAGGGACAAATTGTAGGGACTGAAAATGGGTTCCTTTGTAGGAAATGACCAAAATACCCTTTTGTATGATTTTATGCAAAAATTTAAAAGACTGAAGCAGTAATGTATGCAGCTGAAGCACAATAGAAAATACGGTGAACTTGAAAGTTTTAGAAAATAGTAAAGGAAATTGACTGAGTATTTTTTTAGGTCCAAAATGAGGGTATAACATGACCCCGATGGAGCCCAGACGTGGCTTAAGGAGATCGAGAGGATTTTCCGGGTGATGCAGTGCACCGAAGTTCAGCAAGTGCGCTTTGGTACACACCAGCTGTCAGAGGAAGCCGATGATTGGTGGGTTAGCGTGTTACGTAGCCTTGAGCAAGATGGATCTGTTGTGACTTGGGCTGTGTTCAGGAGAGAGTTCCTGAGGAGATACTTTCCGGAGGATGTTCGCGGGAAGAAAGATATCGAGTTCCTTGAGCTGAAGCAAGGAAATATGTCAGTAACTGAGTATGCTGCCAAGTTTGTGGAGTTGGCAAAGTTCTACCCGCACTATGCTGCCGAGACTGCTGAGTTTTCGAAGTGTATCAAGTTCGAGAACGGTTTGAGGCCCGACATTAAGAGGGCGATTGAGTATCAACAGATTCGAGTTTTTCCGGATTTGGTTAATAGCTGCAGGATATATGAGGAGGATACCAAGGCTCACTACAAGGTAGTGAATGATAGGAAAGCTAAGGGCCAGCAGAGTCGTCCTAAGCCGTACAGTGCTCCTGCTGATAAAGGGAAACAGAGGATGGTTGTTGATAGGCAGCCTGCAAGGAAGGGTACTCCTACAGAGATTGTGTGTTTCAACTGTGGTGTGAAAGGCCACAAGAGCAATGTTTGTCCTGAAGAGGTTAAGAAATGTGTCTGGTGTGGCAAGAAGGGTCATATTGTAGCTGATTGCAAGCGTAATGATATTGTGTGCTTCAATTGCAATGAAGAGGGTCATATTGGTTCCCAGTGCAAGCAGCCGAAGAGGGCGTCTACTACGGGTCGAGTTTTTGCCCTGACTGGTACTCAGACAGATAGTAAGGATCGCTTGATCAGAGGTACTTGCTATATTAATAATACTCCTTTAGTTGCTATTATTGATATTGGTGCTACGCATTGTTTTATTGCTTTGGACTGTGTTTCTGCTTTGATTCTTGATGTGTCTGATATGAATGGAGAGATGGTTGTCGAAACTCCAGCTAAGGGTTCGGTGACTACTTCTCTAGTATGTTTGAATTGTCCTTTGTCTATGTTTGGTCGCGATATTGAGATGGATTTAGTTTGTCTACCTTTAAGCGGTATGGATGTAATTCTGGGTATGAATTGGTTAGAGTACAACCACGTCCTCATAAATTGTTTTAGCAAGACGGTACGTTTCTCTTCCGCTGAAGAGGAAAGTGGAGCAGAGTTCTTATCTACTAAGCAGCTGAAGCAACTGGAACGTGATGGTATGTTGATGTTTTCGTTGATGGCTTCTTTATCTTTAGAGAATCAAGCGGTGATCGATAAACTACAAGTGGTATGCGACTTTCCTGAAGTTTTCCCAGACGAAATTCCTGATGTGCCTCCAGAGAGGGAAGTTGAGTTTTCTATTGATCTTATTCCTGGAACGAAGCCGGTGTTGATGGCACCTTATCGTATGTCTGCTTCTGAGTTAGCTGAGTTGAAGAAACAGTTGGAAGATTTGCTCGAGAAGAAATTTGTTAGACCAAGTGTTTCACCTTGGGGAGCGCCAGTGTTGCTAGTGAAGAAGAAAGATGGTAGTATGAGGCTATGTATTGATTATCGGCAGTTGAACAAGGTAACTATCAAGAATAGGTATCCACTTCCGAGAATTGATGAATTGATGGATCAGTTAGTGGGTGCACGTGTTTTCAGCAAGATTGATTTGAGGTCAGGTTATCACCAGATTAAAGTAAAAGATGAGGATATGCAGAAGACAGCTTTCAGAACGCGTTATGGTCACTATGAGTACAAGGTTATGCCTTTTGGAGTTACTAATGCACCTTGAGTGTTTATGGAGTATATGAATCGCATCTTCCATGCATTTTTAGATCGGTTTGTAGTTGTGTTTATTGATGATATTCTGATCTACTCCAAGACTGAGGAAGAACATGCTGATCATTTGAAGATTGTCCTGCAAGTGTTGAAAGAGAAGAAACTTTATGCTAAATTGTCTAAGTGTGAGTTCTGGTTGAAGGAAGTAAGTTTTCTGGGCCATGTTATTTCTGGTGATGGTATTGCAGTGGATCCGTCTAAAATTGAAGCCGTATCGCAATGGGAGATCCCGAAGTCAGTTACTGAGATTAGAAGCTTTTTGGGTTTAGCTGGTTACTATAGAAGGTTTATTGAAGGATTTTCCAAGTTAGCTCTCCCGTTAACCCAGTTGACTTGTAAAGGTAAAGCTTTTGTTTGGGATGTTCATTGTGAGAAAAGTTTCAACGAGTTGAAGAAGCGTTTGACGACTGCTCCGGTTTTGATTCTGCCGAAGTCTGATGAGCCTTTTGTAGTGTATTGTGATGCGTCCAAGTTGGGTTTAGGAGGTGTACTTATGCAAGAAGGCAAAGTGGTAGCTTATGCTTCAAGACAGTTGAGAATTCATGAGAAGAATTACCCGACGCATGATTTAGAATTAGCGGCTGTGGTCTTTGTGTTGAAAATGTGGAGACATTACTTGTATGGTGCGAGGTTTGAAGTGTTCAGTGATCACAAGAGCTTGAGGTATCTGTTCGACCAGAAGGAATTGAATATGAGGCAGAGAAGATGGCTTGAATTGTTGAAGGATTTTGACTTTGGGTTGAATTATCATCCGGGTAAAGCTAATGTGGTAGCAGATGCCTTGAGTAGGAAGACTTTGCATATGTCCGCTTTGATGGTTAGAGAGTTCGAATTGCTTGAACAGTTTAGAGACTTGAGTTTAGTTTGTGAAAGAACACCTCAGAGTGTAAAGCTGGGGATGCTGAAGATTGATAGTGACTTCTTGATGAGTATAAAAGAGGCGCAGAAAGAATATGTTAAGTTTGTGGACTTATTAGTTGCTAGTAATCAGACTGAGGATAGTGATTTCCAAGTCGATGATCAAGGAGTGTTGAGATTCCGAGGTAGGATTTGCATTCCCGACAATGAGGAAATTAAGAAGATGATTCTTGAGGAGAGTCATAGAAGTAGCTTGAGTATTCATCCGGGAGCTACGAAGATGTATCATGATTTGAAGAAGTTGTTTTGGTGGTCTGGATTGAAGCGAGATGTGGCACAGTTTGTGTATTCCTGTTTAGTTTGTCAGAAGTCGAAGGTTGAGCATCAGAAACCGGCGGGCATGATGGTATCTTTAGATGTGCCAGAGTGGAAATAGGATAGTATATCCATGGATTTTGTGACGAGTTTACCGAATACTCCTATAGGGAACGACGCAATTTGGATTATTGTTGATAGATTGACAAAGTCGGCTCATTTTCTACCGATTAATATTAGTTTTCCTGTTGCCCAGTTGGCAGAGATTTATATCAAGGAGATTGTGAGGTTGCATGGTGTTCCTTCGAGCATTGTATCAGATAGAGATCCAAGATTTACTTCTAGATTTTGGAAAAGTTTGCAAGAGGCCTTGGGTTCTAAGTTGAGGTTAAGTTCGGCGTATCATCCGCAGACAGATGGTCAGTCGGAGAGGACAATTCAGTCGCTAGAGGACTTGTTGAGAGTTTGTGTTCTTGAGCAAGGAGGAACTTGGGATAGTCATCTTCCGTTAATCGAGTTCACATACAATAATAGTTATCATTCTAGTATTGGGATGGCACCTTTTGAGGCTTTGTATGGTCGAAGGTGCAGAACTCCGTTGTGTTGGTTTGAGTCAGGTGAAAGAGTGGTCTTAGGACCGGAGATTGTTCAGCAAACTACTGAGAAGGTTAAGATGATTCAAGAGAAGATGAAAGCGTCGCAGAGTCGACAAAAGAGTTACCATGATAAGCGAAGGAAAGATCTTGAGTTTTAGGAAGGAGACCACGTGTTTCTGAGAGTCACCCTTGTGACCGGTGTTGGACGTGCTCTGAAATCGAAGAAGTTGACTCCGAGATTTATTGGTCCGTATCAGATATCAGAAAGAGTTGGAACGATGGCGTACCGAGTTGGACTACCACCACATCTTTCGAATTTGCATGATGTTTTCCACGTGTCACAACTTCGGAAGTATGTTCCGGATCCCTCTCATGTGATCCAGAGTGATGATGTGCAAGTTAGAGACTACCTTACGGTGGGGACTTTACCGGTAAGGATTGATGATCGGAAAGTGAAAACGTTGAGAGGCAAGGATATACCTCTCGTTAGAGTCGTTTGGTCGGGAGCGACTGGTGAAAGCTTGACGTGGGAGCTTGAGAGTAAGATGCTGGAGTCTTATCCAGATTTGTTCGCTTGAGGTAAATTTTCGAGGACGAAAATCTTTTAAGTGGGGGAGAGTTGTAACGCCACTTTCGTTTAATTATTTATTTAAATCGAGTTTAGGTGATTATATTATATTTATATAATATATGTGTGATTTTGGTATGTTTTGATGATTTAGTTGATTTTTGTGATAAGTTATGATTATGTCGATTTGATAAGATTAAGAGACTTATTTTATTGCTAAATAAAATAAGATTTGAAAATAAAATAAAATATTTAGTTGTGGGTTAGTTTTGGATTTTAGAGAGTTATGTGGGAGAAAGTGTAAATAAGATAAGATTTGATAGGAGTATAAATAGGGAAGTTAGGTTTAGAAAGTCAGTAACGCGTATCAGACTTTGGAAAAGAAAAGAGAAACGCACGTGAAGGAGAAGAGAAGGTTAGAGTGCTGCGATTTTCTTCAAACCAGGTAAGGGTGAGACTAATAATTCAGTAATATTGATTAACATGATTCTGAGGATTAATTAGCAAGAATTAGGATTGAATTGGAAAAGTAGAAAACTAGGTCTAATTCCTAGAGTTGATGATTGAAACGGTTAGGATGGGTGTAATTCGTGTAGAAAGTGTTCCTAAACCTTGGAATATGTTTAGGATGAATTCTGGAATCAATGAGAGGCTTTGAACCATGTGAATCGTTGAATTTTGGAGAAAATAGCAGGTCTGCCCGCAGCGACATTCATCGCTCGCCACGGCGAGCAATGATCCTTGCCTCGCAAGTGATGAACTTCATCGCTCGCCATAGCGAGCCTTTTCCCCGCCTGGCGAGTTGTGCTAGGCAGCTCGCCATAGCGAGCATGCTTGCTCGCCGTAGCGAGCTAGGGCTGAGAGCACGTAGGTTCTGCAACGTTCGACCTTAGTTGATCCCTGAGAGCCTGCGAGTACCTGAACATATCTGATGATAAATGGGAATGATTGTAGGATAAGATTGAGCCTAGAATGACTGTAGTTGGAAGCTGGCTCTACTCGCCATGGCGAGCAGAAACACTCGCCTCGCGAGCACTACCAGATTGGGATGTATTTAGTGTTGTGCGATCTGCGTCGCACGTCTGATCAAGAGTGGACCCCTAGGTGATAATGGGACTTATTAGTAATATTGAGAGTATCCTGTAAGGCTGTTTAAGATGTGTTAATGTTATTTGAGTATGAATTAAAGTATTTTTACATTATGAAGAACAGGAATGAATGTTTATGTGCCATAGATTGCAATTGATGTCATTCTGTTTTCTTTTGATACTTGACTATGTTGTTGCTGTTATTAAACTGAGTTGCATGATGTCTTTATATGATAAATGAAATGTTGTTTAGCTCCAAATTACTGGATGCATGTTGATAAGGTGATTAAGGTGTTTTGTTGATTAGAGTCCATGCATTAGCATTCATTGAGCTTAGTCCTCACCATGATAGGAGCTTTGTCCTCCGCACGACTAATAGGAGCTTTGTCCTCCGCACGTTTTAAAGTATATTAATACTTATGATGAAGTTTGGTACCACATGCATATAAGGAGTCTAAGAGCATTGTCGCATTGTCATGTTTATGATTTATGCTATTGTTGATGATTGAATAAGTGATTACGTGATAACTGTTTATCAATTATGATAAGTTGATTAAGAATGCTGTGACGTTAATTATGAATTTGAATTATATTGATTAATATTATTTGATTATGAAATCTCACCCCTTCTGTTGGAATTGCCGCCTTGTGGGCAAGTGCAGGTGATCGTGCTTAATGTGCAGTTGCTTCGTGAGTGGCCTTGCCTCACTGTGTCGTCTAGGTCGCTCTGATACGTAACGGGATGGGGTTATCTATTATGCATGCTTCATTCTTTTACGTGGATCCTTATGTTATTTCGCCTTAATGAAACTAACTCTTTTGAGACATTTTATGGGGCCTGCGTGCCAAACGTTTTGTGATTTATAAGTATTTTTCCGCTGCAATGTTTTGAAGTTATTTGGTTAAATTATTTTTTAACTGCTTTCGGATTATGTTATATGTGATATCCCGTTGTTTTGATGTGTACTCTGATAATTGTTTTAAGAAATTTTTATGTTGGGAAAACGGGGTGTTACAAGTTAAGGGAGTTCCAACGTTTCAGTTCCCACCTTCAAAGATGTGTACACGTGGAGGATTAATGTCGGTTAGATCCTTTTTGTGGAAAGAAGGAAGTTGCACCGTTTTCTAGGTTGGTTTTTCTTTTATTTTATTTTTACGGATTCATCATTACCTGCAAATAAAAGATACGGTTCCCAAGAGAAGTTTAACTTGTGTAGTTAAACAAAAGAAACTTTTTAGTTTCTCATCATTACTACATATGGAAATTTGTTCCAAAATTAAATTACGTCATAAAAAGGATTATGGATTTGACAAGATGGAAATTTTTAATTAACGTTCCAGCAAACGGTTTTTACACCGTTGGATGTCCAGAAGTTACAAAATATAAAGGAACAAAATATTCTAAAAATGTATACAAAGTAGTGAATCCCAAATCTAAATTTTAAACTCAGTTTGGAGTTTGTTAAGTTTGTCTTTGAAGTCATTCAATTCACCATCGAGAGTCTTGCCATGTTCAACAAGTGTTGCCATTTCTTGGTGAAAGACCTTGGAATCTTTTACTTTTTTTATGGCAAGGGAGGTCTCTTTCTTCATAAGATTCTCTCTCTCTTGGATGCTAGAATTCTGAAGCTCCAGGTTGTGGATTTTGGCTTTGTACACAACAATGGTAGAATCAATTTCCTCCATCTTCTGTTGAGCATTTGGGATCTCTTCTCGAAAGGCAGCCAATTTTTGCGTGAAAGGCAATGATCTCAGCCATAAGGCAATCATAGGCGAGAGTCTTTTCCTCAAGCTTGGATTGATCAGCCTTCTTTTGATGGAGACTTTGCTTTACATTCTCCATGAGAGGCTCTAACATTTGCCAAAGCTCTCGAAATTTGGGGTCGAAAGAAGATTGATCCAATTTAAGGAATAGGTCTTTAACCTCATAGATGATGTTCTCGTCCTGTTCTATAGCTTGGAAGAGATCAATATCCAGTACTTTGTTTCGAAACTCTGCCAAGAGGCTCTACTTATAGTTTTGTGACAGACCGACAATGGAGGTATCCGAAGATTTCCCAATGCTTTTCGATAGGAGAGTATCACTCCGCAATAAGAGTTTGAAAGCATCGAAGGGGTTATCCTTTTCAAATTGTTCAAGTTCCTCCTGACTCATGGCAGCACTTGATGCCAGAATGTTGGATGATGGGGGCACGTCTTTCGACGAAGGCAAAACCAGATTAGATTGGTGGCCTGATTCGAAGTGTTGCTCATTTGGGGCCATGATGTATTGGTCCACTTGGTCATCAAGGCTTGAGTCTTCAATATTGTCTTGATCGTCGCCTTCCCTCGATCTATCTTCTTCCAATTCCTCGGCAGGTGTTCCTGGATGTTGATTTGGAGAGGTTACTTCAAGATTCTCTAGAGGAAGACTAGTCTCAACCCTAGGTTCTTCTTCCAGGATAGGAGATGGCACCTGTTGAGAGGTGTCTGCATGGCTGTGCTCAACACCCTAGTAATAGATTTGTTTGATGGTTATAAAATCTCCTATAACAAGAAATGAGTATGCCTCAATTTATCAAATTGAAGTAGATTCGATGATTACCTGATTACCTTAGAATTGTTGTCACCAACTGTAACACCCCGTTTTCCCAACATAAAATAAATATAAAGAATATCAGAGTTTTTCATCATAAATGGAGCATCACATTCAACTTACAAAATTCCACAATATAAATAGAATAAAAGTACTATTTATTAAAACAATCTGTCTTTATAAAAATCCAATAATCATGCAGCGGAATAGTTTTTAATATCTTATAACAACTTTTGGCTCTTAAAGGTCACAACATCAATATCTTAAATAGTTCTCATGAAAATAGTTCAACATCATTAAAAAGGAAATACGTAACAAGGAAACATGCAATAAAAAAATCTCCATCCCATTACGTATCAGAGCATCCTAGACGACACGACGGAGATTACTCACAACTGCACGATTCTTCGTTACCTGCAAGTTACTCATACGAAGAGCAACATTTCCAAGCAGAAGGGGTGAGATTTCACATTCATTAATAGCAGGTAACAATTCATAAAAGGTAATGAACAATACATACAACCATCATTAATTAAACATCACATAAATCATCATTTAATAAAAATAAAACAACAACATCATCAACAACAACAACAACATCAACAACAACAGCAACATCATCAGCAACAACTTCTCAATAATCATCATTTATATTATGCAATGACGACTCTACAATGCAACGACAACAACTCATCTTAACAACACATCGACTCGACAATGCAATATGCATGTGGTACCATCAAGGCATAAGCCCCCATCGTTAAAGGTCAAATAGGACCTGTCAGGCATTAAGCCCTCATCGCTAAGGTCAAAAAGGACCTGTCAGGCATTAAGCCCCCATCGCTAAGGTCATAAAAGGACCTGTCAGGCATTAAGCCCCCATCACTGACTATGCTATGCAACAACACGACTCAATGCAACGACACGACTCAAATGCAACGACACCATCTTAAAACAGCAACATCAACTTCATAATTCAATATTAAATCACGAACAACACCATATAGCATCATATTCATCAATCAAATATACTCACATAAAACCAAGTTAGATTCATTAAACATAGGTTAAATACTCATAAACACCTTAATTAAACTCCTAGTACACAAGCTTGAAGTTTAGAGACAATCCATAAGTTTTGAGTTAATTTCCATAAAATTTCACTAAGACCTCCCTGGAGTATTTTCATCATAACTCAAAAATTAAGAATCATTTTCAAGTAAAACCAAAGCCACTGGAAAGCTAACTCAATTATCTACAACTTCCATGTTTACCCCAGAAGCCAGGTCAAAACAGAAACGGGTGAAAAGGTCACAAGAATGCGAAACAGAGGATGGTTTTCCCAAAACACACTTGGAGTGTTTTTATCATAGCTCAAGATTCACAAAACATTTTCAAGTCACTCCAAAGCCATTAGAAAGCTAACGCAATTATATACAACCTTTATGTTTACACCAAAAGCTAGTTCAAAAGAGAAATGGGTGAAAAAGATGCAAGAACACGAAACATGCGATGTTGTAACTGTGCAGCTCGTGAGGCGAGTAAATTTACTCGCTGTGGCGAGTTGCGACAGACAACTCTACGGGAATAGACCAGTTATCACCCCAAAAACCCTAATTTCATCAACCCAAATCCCCAAATTGATAGAAAACTCTACCTATGATTATTCTACAGCTTAGACATCACTTCTCTACGTTAATTCATGAAATTCATACACTTTCTACCATCTTTATTGATTTTAACCTAATTTCCCAAATTCTTAAAAACTACAACAACGATTAATTTCTATGAATTACAACTTGATATTAATGAAGGTTAGTCTCACCCTTACCTTAGATTGGTTTCTGAAATCAACAACAGCGTTCTTCTTTCCTAGGGTTCTATTTGAGTTCTCCTCTTTCTCCTCTTTTCTCCAAAAATTGAACGTGTTATGTTTTCTAAACTCTTACTGACTCTTAACCTAATTTATAATTACTCTTCTCACCAAAATCTACTATCTTCCCTATTATCTTATTATTTCTAATAATATTATACTTCTCCCCCACTTAACAATAATCAAAATAATACACCAAATAACAAATATATCTCCACACAAAATAACAAATATATTTCTATACTAGATAACATATATATTTCCACACAAAATAACATATATATTTCTATACTAGATAACATATATATTTCCACACAAAATAACATATATATTTCTACACAAAATAAAAAATATATTTTTACACCAAATAACACATATTAGCATATTTCATCAAAATATATATTATAAATCAAATAATAATACACTAAAAATACAATAAATTAATAAAATATTAAATATTAAAAGTAAGGCGTTACAACTCTCCCCTACTTAGAATATTTTCGTCCTCGAAAATGTACCTTTAGTCAGACAATCTTAATTCAGTGTTCACTACAAAACAAACAACAATTAAGAAAATACAATGACGGTATTCTAACTGTTAGACGACACTACTTGACTCAACTACTTGGCCGGACAGACCGACCTGCTCTGATACCAATTGTAACACCCCGTTTTCCCAACATAAAATAAATATAAAGAATATCAGAGTTTTTCATCATAAACGGAGCATCACATTCAACTTACAAAATTCCACAATATAAATAGAATAAAAGTACTATTTATTAAAACAATCTGTCTTTATAAAAATCCAATAATCATGCAGCGGAATAGTTTTTAACATCTTATAACAACTTTTGGCTCATAAAGGTCACAACATCAATATCTTAAATAGTTCTCATGAAAATAGTTCAACATCATTAAAAAGGAAATACGTAACAAGGAAACATGCAATAAAACAATCTTCATCCCATTACGTATCAGAGCATCCTAGACAACACGACGGAGATTACTCACAACTGCACTATTCTTCGTTTCCTGCAAGTTACTCATACGAAGAGCAACATTTCCAAGCAGAAGGGGTGAGATTTCACATTCATTAATAGCAGGTAACAATTCATAAAAGGTAATCAACAATACATACAACCATCATTAATTAAACATCACATAAATCATCATTTAATAAAAAAAAACAACAACAACAACATCATCAACAACAACAACAACGACAACATCAGAAGGTTTGACCATTGTTCTAATTGCGTTTAAACTCAATCTAAAATGTTGTTTTAGTCAAGCTACTAGTTCTTTGGGTCTATAATCATTATACATAGTGTATTTCGCAAATAAATGTACTAATGTAACAATTTGGTAACTATAAAAGTGAACTAAACATTAGATAATAATTTGGTAAAGAAGGTTTGACCTTTTGTTCTAATTGTGTTTCAACTAAATTTAAAACTTTGTTTTAGTCAAGTTACTAGTTCTTAAGGTCTAAAATCATTATAAATAGTGTATTTCACTAATAAATGTACTAAAGTAAGAATTTCGTAACTATAAAAGTGAACTAAACGTTAGATAATTCTTTGGTCAACAAAGTTGGAGCTTTTGATCTAATTTCGTTTATACTCAATTTAAAACTTTGTTTTAGTCAAGTTACTAGTTCTTTAGGTCTAAAATCATTATACATAACATATTTCACTAAAGCAAGCATTTGGTAAATATAAAAATAAACAAAACGTTCGATAATCCTTTGGTAAAAAAGGCTTGATCTTTTGTTCTAATTGCATTTAAACTAAATTTAAAACTTTGTTTTATTAAAGTTATTAGTTCTTAAGGTCTAAAATCATTATACATATTGTATTTCACTAATAAATGTACTAATGTAACAATTTGGTAACTATAAAAGTGAACTAAACGTTAGATAATTCTTTGGTCAACAAAGTTGGAGCTTTAGATCTAATTGCGTTTATACTCAATTTAAAACTTTGTTTTAGTCAAGTTACTAGTTCTTTAGGTCTAAAATCATTATACATAGTCTATTTCAAAAATAAATTTACTAATGTAACAATTTGGTAACTATAAAAGTGAACTAAACGTTAGATAATAATTAGGTAAAGAAGGTCTGACCATTGTTCTAATTGCGTTTAAACTCAATCTAAAACGATGTTTTAGTCAAGCTACTAGTTCTTAAAGGTCTAAAATCATTATACATAGCTTATTTCATTAATAAATGTAATAAAGTAATAATTTGGTAACAATAAAAGTGAATTAAACGTTAGATAATCATTTGGTCAATAAAGGTGGAGCTTTTGATCTAATTGAGTTTATACTCAATTTAAAACTTTGTTTTAGTCAAGTTACTAGTTCTTTAGGTCTAAAATCATTATACATAACGTATTTCACTAATAAATGTACTAAACTAAGAATTTGGTAACTATAAAAGTGAACTAAACGTTCAATAATCCTTTGGTGTAAAAGGTTTGATCTTTTGTTCTAATTGCGTTTAAACTCAATTTAAAACTTTTTTTTTGTAAAGTTTCTAGTTCTTTAGGTCTAAAATCATTATACATAGTGTATTTCACTAATAAATGTACTAATGTAACAATTTGGTAACTATAAAAGTGAACCAAACGTTAGATAATAATTTGGTAAAGAAGGTTTGACCTTTTGTTCTAATTGTGTTTAAACTAAATTTAAAACTTTGTTTTAGTCAAGTTACTAGTTCTTTAGGTCTAAAATCATTATAAATAGTGTATTTCACTAATAAATGTACTAAAGTAAGAATTTGGTAACTATAAACGTGAACTAAACGTTAGATAATTATTTGGTCAACAAAGTTGGAACTTTTGATCTAATTGCGTTTATACTCAATTTAAAACTTTGTTTTAGTCAAGTTACTAGTTCTTTAGGTCTAAAATCATTATACATAACGTATTTCACTAATAAATGTACTAAACTAAGAATTTGGTAACTCTAAAAGTGAACTAAACGTTCAATAATAATTTGGTGTAAAAGGTTTGATCTTTTGTTCTAATTGCGTTTAAACTCAATTTAAAACTTTTTTTTTTGTAAAGTTACTAGTTCTTTAGGTCTAAAATCATTATACATAGTGTATTTCACTAATAAATGTACTAATGTAAGAATTTGGTAAGTATAAAAGTGATATAAATGTTAGATAATCTTTTGGTAAAAAAAGTTTGACCTTTTGTTCTAATTGTGTTTCAACTAAATTTAAAACTTTTTTTTAGTCAAGATACTAGGTCTTTAGGTCTAAAATCATTATACATAGTCTATTTCACAAATAAATGTACTAATGTAACAATTTGGTAACTATAAAAGTGAACTAAACGTTAGATAATAATTAGGTAAAGAAGGTTTGACCATTGTTGTAATTGCGTTTAAACTCAATCTAAAACGATGTTTTAGTCAAGCTACTAGTTCTTTACGTCTAAAATCATTATACATAGTGTATTTCACAAATAAATGTACTAATGTAACAATTTGGTAACTATAAAAGTGAACTAAACGTTAGATAATAATTTGGTAAAGAAGGTTTGACCTTTTGTTCTAATTGTGTTTAAACTAAATTTAAAACTTTGTTTTAGTCAAGTTACTAGTTCTTTAGGTCTAAAATCATTATAAATAGTGTATTATACTAATAAATGTACTAAAGTAAGAATTTGGTAACTACAAAAGTGAACTAAACGTTAGATAATTCTTTGGTCAACAAAGTTGGAGCTTTTGATCTAATTGCGTTTATACTCAATTTAAAACTTTGTTTTAGTCAAGTTACTAGTTCTTTAGGTCTAAAATCATTATACATAACGTATTTCACTAATAAATGTACTAAACTAAGAATTTGGTAACTATAAAAGTGAACTAAACATTCGATAATCCTTTGGTGTAAAAGGTTTGATCTTTTGTTCTAATTACGTTTAAACTCAATTTGAAACTTTTTTTTGGTAAAGTTACTAGTTCTTTAGGTCTAAAATCATTATACATAGTGTATTTCACTAATAAATGTACTAAAGTAAGAATTTGGTAACTATAAAAGTGATATAAATGTTAGATAATCTTTTGGTAAAAAAAGTTTGACCTTTGTTCTTATTGCGTTTAAACTCAATCTAAAACGTTGTTTTAGTCAAGCTACTAGTTCTTTAGGTCTAAAATCATTATACATAGTGTATTTCACAAATAAATGTACTAATGTAACAATTTGGTAACTATAAAAGTGAACTAAACGTTAGATAATAATTGGGTAAAGAAGGTTTGACCTTTTGTTCTAATTATATTTAAACTAAATTTAAAACTTTGTTTAAGTCAAGCTACTAGTTCTTTAGGTCTAAAATCATTATAAATAGTGTATTTCACTAATAAATGTACTAAAGTAAGAATTTGGTAACTATAAACGTGAACTAAACGTTAGATAATTATTTGGTCAACAAAGTTGGAACTTTTGATCTAATTGCGTTTATACTCAATTTAAAACTTTGTTTTAGTCAAGTTACTAGTTCTTTAGGTCTAAAATCATTATACATAACGTATTTCACTAATAAATGTACTAAACTAAGAATTTGGTAACTCTAAAAGTGAACTAAACGTTCAATAATCCTTTGGTGTAAAAGGTTTGATCTTTTGTTCTAATTGCGTTTAAACTCAATTTAAAACTTTTTTTTTTGTAAAGTTACTAGTTCTTTAGGTCTAAAATCATTATACATAGTGTATTTCACTAATAAATGTACTAATGTAAGAATTTGGTAAGTATAAAAGTGATATAAATGTTAGATAATCTTTTGGTAAAAAAAGTTTGACCTTTTGTTCTAATTGTGTTTCAACTAAATTTAAAACTTTTTTTTAGTCAAGATACTAGGTCTTTAGCTCTAAAATCATTATACATAGTCTATTTCACAAATAAATGTACTAATGTAACAATTTGGTAACTATAAAAGTGAACTAAACGTTAGATAATAATTAGGTAAAGAAGGTTTGACCATTGTTGTAATTGCGTTAAAACTCAATCTAAAACGATGTTTTAGTCAAGCTACTAGTTCTTTACGTCTAAAATCATTATACATAGTGTATTTCACAAATAAATGTACTAATGTAACAATTTGGTAACTATAAAAGTGAACTAAACGTTAGATAATAATTTGGTAAAGAAGGTTTGACCTTTTGTTCTAATTGTGTTTAAACTAAATTTAAAACTTTGTTTTAGTCAAGTTACTAGTTCTTTAGGTCTAAAATCATTATAAATAGTGTATTATACTAATAAATGTACTAAAGTAAGAATTTGGTAACTACAAAAGTGAACTAAACGTTAGATAATTCTTTGGTCAACAAAGTTGGAGCTTTTGATCTAATTGCGTTTATACTCAATTTAAAACTTTGTTTTAGTCAAGTTACTAGTTCTTTAGGTCTAAAATCATTATACATAACGTATTTCACTAATAAATGTACTAAACTAAGAATTTGGTAACTATAAAAGTGAACTAAACGTTCAATAATCCTTTGGTGTAAAAGGTTTGATCTTTTGTTCTAATTGCGTTTAAACTCAATTTAAAACTTTTTTTTTGTAAAGTTTCTAGTTCTTTAGGTCTAAAATCATTATACATAGTGTATTTCACTAATAAATGTACTAATGTAACAATTTGGTAACTATAAAAGTGAACCAAACGTTAGATAATAATTTGGTAAAGAAGGTTTGACCTTTTGTTCTAATTGTGTTTAAACTAAATTTAAAACTTTGTTTTAGTCAAGTTACTAGTTCTTTAGGTCTAAAATCATTATAAATAGTGTATTTCACTAATAAATGTACTAAAGTAAGAATTTGGTAACTATAAACGTGAACTAAACGTTAGATAATTATTTGGTCAACAAAGTTGGAACTTTTGATCTAATTGCGTTTATACTCAATTTAAAACTTTGTTTTAGTCAAGTTACTAGTTCTTTAGGTCTAAAATCATTATACATAACGTATTTCACTAATAAATGTACTAAACTAAGAATTTGGTAACTCTAAAAGTGAACTAAACGTTCAATAATAATTTGGTGTAAAAGGTTTGATCTTTTGTTCTAATTGCGTTTAAACTCAATTTAAAACTTTTTTTTTTGTAAAGTTACTAGTTCTTTAGGTCTAAAATCATTATACATAGTGTATTTCACTAATAAATGTACTAATGTAAGAATTTGGTAAGTATAAAAGTGATATAAATGTTAGATAATCTTTTGGTAAAAAAAGTTTGACCTTTTGTTCTAATTGTGTTTCAACTAAATTTAAAACTTTTTTTTAGTCAAGATACTAGGTCTTTAGGTCTAAAATCATTATACATAGTCTATTTCACAAATAAATGTACTAATGTAACAATTTGGTAACTATAAAAGTGAACTAAACGTTAGATAATAATTAGGTAAAGAAGGTTTGACCATTGTTGTAATTGCGTTTAAACTCAATCTAAAACGATGTTTTAGTCAAGCTACTAGTTCTTTACGTCTAAAATCATTATACATAGTGTATTTCACAAATAAATGTACTAATGTAACAATTTGGTAACTATAAAAGTGAACTAAACGTTAGATAATAATTTGGTAAAGAAGGTTTGACCTTTTGTTCTAATTGTGTTTAAACTAAATTTAAAACTTTGTTTTAGTCAAGTTACTAGTTCTTTAGGTCTAAAATCATTATAAATAGTGTATTATACTAATAAATGTACTAAAGTAAGAATTTGGTAACTACAAAAGTGAACTAAACGTTAGATAATTCTTTGGTCAACAAAGTTGGAGCTTTTGATCTAATTGCGTTTATACTCAATTTAAAACTTTGTTTTAGTCAAGTTACTAGTTCTTTAGGTCTAAAATCATTATACATAACGTATTTCACTAATAAATGTACTAAACTAAGAATTTGGTAACTATAAAAGTGAACTAAACATTCGATAATCCTTTGGTGTAAAAGGTTTGATCTTTTGTTCTAATTACGTTTAAACTCAATTTGAAACTTTTTTTTGGTAAAGTTACTAGTTCTTTAGGTCTAAAATCATTATACATAGTGTATTTCACTAATAAATGTACTAAAGTAAGAATTTGGTAACTATAAAAGTGATATAAATGTTAGATAATCTTTTGGTAAAAAAAGTTTGACCTTTGTTCTTATTGCGTTTAAACTCAATCTAAAACGTTGTTTTAGTCAAGCTACTAGTTCTTTAGGTCTAAAATCATTATACATAGTGTATTTCACAAATAAATGTACTAATGTAACAATTTGGTAACTATAAAAGTGAACTAAACGTTAGATAATAATTGGGTAAAGAAGGTTTGACCTTTTGTTCTAATTATATTTAAACTAAATTTAAAACTTTGTTTAAGTCAAGCTACTAGTTCTTTAGGTCTAAAATCATTATAAATAGTGTATTTCACTAATAAATGTACTAAAGTAAGAATTTGGTAACTATAAACGTGAACTAAACGTTAGATAATTATTTGGTCAACAAAGTTGGAACTTTTGATCTAATTGCGTTTATACTCAATTTAAAACTTTGTTTTAGTCAAGTTACTAGTTCTTTAGGTCTAAAATCATTATACATAACGTATTTCACTAATAAATGTACTAAACTAAGAATTTGGTAACTCTAAAAGTGAACTAAACGTTCAATAATCCTTTGGTGTAAAAGGTTTGATCTTTTGTTCTAATTGCGTTTAAACTCAATTTAAAACTTTTTTTTTTGTAAAGTTACTAGTTCTTTAGGTCTAAAATCATTATACATAGTGTATTTCACTAATAAATGTACTAATGTAAGAATTTGGTAAGTATAAAAGTGATATAAATGTTAGATAATCTTTTGGTAAAAAAAGTTTGACCTTTTGTTCTAATTGTGTTTCAACTAAATTTAAAACTTTTTTTTAGTCAAGATACTAGGTCTTTAGCTCTAAAATCATTATACATAGTCTATTTCACAAATAAATGTACTAATGTAACAATTTGGTAACTATAAAAGTGAACTAAACGTTAGATAATAATTAGGTAAAGAAGGTTTGACCATTGTTGTAATTGCGTTAAAACTCAATCTAAAACGATGTTTTAGTCAAGCTACTAGTTCTTTACGTCTAAAATCATTATACATAGTGTATTTCACAAATAAATGTACTAATGTAACAATTTGGTAACTATAAAAGTGAACTAAACGTTAGATAATAATTTGGTAAAGAAGGTTTGACCTTTTGTTCTAATTGTGTTTAAACTAAATTTAAAACTTTGTTTTAGTCAAGTTACTAGTTCTTTAGGTCTAAAATCATTATAAATAGTGTATTATACTAATAAATGTACTAAAGTAAGAATTTGGTAACTACAAAAGTGAACTAAACGTTAGATAATTCTTTGGTCAACAAAGTTGGAGCTTTTGATCTAATTGCGTTTATACTCAATTTAAAACTTTGTTTTAGTCAAGTTACTAGTTCTTTAGGTCGAAAATCATTATACATAACGTATTTCACCAATAAATGTACTAAACTAAGAATTTGGTAACTATAAAAGTGAACTAAACATTCGATAATCCTTTGGTGTAAAAGGTTTGATCTTTTGTTCTAATTACGTTTAAACTCAATTTGAAACTTTTTTTTGGTAAAGTTACTAGTTCTTTAGGTCTAAAATCATTATACATAGTGTATTTCAC
This sequence comes from Medicago lupulina, assembly GCA_958299785.1. Classification (NCBI taxonomy): domain Eukaryota; kingdom Viridiplantae; phylum Streptophyta; class Magnoliopsida; order Fabales; family Fabaceae; genus Medicago; species Medicago lupulina. Next base: position 34,445,787 of record OY283143.1, read on the forward strand.
TAATAAATGTACTAAAGTAAGAATTTGGTAACTATAAAAGTGATATAAATGTTAGATAATCTTTTGGTAAAAAAAGTTTGACCTTTTTTCTTATTGCGTTTAAACTCAATCTAAAACGTTGTTTTAGTCAAGCTACTAGTTCTTTAGGTCTAAAATCATTATACATAGTGTATTTCACAAATAAATGTACTAATTTAACAATTTGGTAACTATAAAAGTGAACTAAACGTTAGATAATAATTGGGTAAAGAAGGTTTGACCTTTTGTTCTAATTATATTTAAACTAAATTTAAAACTTTGTTTAAGTCAAGCTACTAGTTCTTAGAGGTCTAAAATCATTATATATAGCGTATTTTAATAATAAATGTACTAAAGTAATAATTTGGTAACAATAAAAGTGAACTAAACGTTAGATAATCATTTGGTCAATAAAGGTAGAGCTTTTGATCTAATTGCGTTTATACTCAATTTAAAACTTTGTTTTAGTCAAGTTACTAGTTCTTTAGGTCTAAAATCATTATACATAACGTATTTCACTAATAAATGTACTAAACTAAGAATTTGGTAACTATAAAAGTGATATAAATGTTAGATAATCTTTTGGTAAAAAAAGTTTGACCTTTTGTTCTAATTGCGTTTCAACTAAATTTAAAACTTTGTTTTATTAAAGTTACTAGTTCTTAAGGTCTAAAATCATTATACATACTGTATTTCACTAATAAATGTACTAATGTAACAATTTGGTAACTATAAAAGTGAACCAAACGTTAGATAATAATTTGGTAAAGAAGGTTTGACCTTTTGTTCTAATTGCGTTTATACTCAATTTAAAACTTTGTTTTAGTCAAGTTACTAGTACTTTAGGTCTAATATCATTATACATAGTCTATTTCAAAAATAAATGTACTAATGTAACAATTTGGTAACTATAAAAGTGAACTAAACGTTAGATAATAATTAGGTAAAGAAGGTCTGACCATTGTTCTAATTGCGTTTAAACTCAATCTAAAACGATGTTTTAGTCAAGCTACTAGTTCTTTACGTCTAAAATCATTATACATAGTGTATTTCACAAATAAATGTACTAATGTAACAATTTGGTAACTATAAAAGTGAACTAAACGTTAGATAATAATTTGGTAAAGAAGGTTTGACCTTTTGTTCTAATTGTGTTTAAACTAAATTTAAAACTTTGTTTTAGTCAAGTTACTAGTTCTTTAGGTCTAAAATCATTATAAATAGTGTATTATACTAATAAATGTACTAAAGTAAGAATTTGGTAACTACAAAAGTGAACTAAACGTTAGATAATTCTTTGGTCAACAAAGTTGGAGCTTTTGATCTAATTGCGTTTATACTCAATTTAAAACTTTGTTTTAGTCAAGTTACTAGTTCTTTAGGTCGAAAATCATTATACATAACGTATTTCACTAATAAATGTACTAAACTAAGAATTTGGTAACTATAAAAGTGAACTAAACATTCGATAATCCTTTGGTGTAAAAGGTTTGATCTTTTGTTCTAATTACGTTTAAACTCAATTTGAAACTTTTTTTTGGTAAAGTTACTAGTTCTTTAGGTCTAAAATCATTATACATAGTGTATTTCACTAATAAATGTACTAAAGTAAGAATTTGGTAACTATAAAAGTGATATAAATGTTAGATAATCTTTTGGTAAAAAAAGTTTGACCTTTTGTTCTAATTGCGTTTCAACTAAATTTAAAACTTTGTTTTATTAAAGTTACTAGTTCTTAAGGTCTAAAATCATTATACATACTGTATTTCACTAATAAATGTACTAATGTAACAATTTGGTAACTATAAAAGTGAACCAAACGTTAGATAATAATTTGGTAAAGAAGGTTTGACCTTTTGTTCTAATTGCGTTTATACTCAATTTAAAACTTTGTTTTAGTCAAGTTACTAGTACTTTAGGTCTAAAATCATTATACATAGTCTATTTCAAAAATAAATGTACTAATGTAACAATTTGGTAACTATAAAAGTGAACTAAACGTTAGATAATAATTAGGTAAAGAAGGTCTGACCATTGTTCTAATTGCGTTTAAACTCAATCTAAAACGATGTTTTAGTCAAGCTACTAGTTCTTAAAGGTCTAAAATCATTATACATAGCTTATTTCATTAATAAATATACTAAAGTAATAATTTCGTAACAATAAAAGTGAATTAAACGTTAGATAATCATTTGGTCAATAAAGGTGGAGCTTTTGATCTAATTGAGTTTATACTCAATTTAAAACTTTGTTTTAGTCAAGTTACTAGTTCTTTAGGTCTAAAATCATTATACATAACGTATTTCACTAATAAATGTACTAAACTAAGAATTTGGTAACTATAAACGTGAACTAAACGTTCAATAATCCTTTGGTGTAAAAGGTTTGATCTTTTGTTCTAATTGCGTTTAAACTCAATTTAAAACTTTTTTTTTGAAAAGTTTCTAGTTCTTTAGGTCTAAAATCATTATACATAGTGTATTTCACTAATAAATGTACTAATGTAACAATTTGGTAACTATAAAAGTGAACCAAACGTTAGATAATAATTTGGTAAAGAAGGTTTGACCTTTTGTTCTAATTGTGTTTAAACTAAATTTAAAACTTTGTTTTAGTCAAGTTACTACTTCTTTAGGTCTAAAATCATTATAAATAGTGTATTATACTAATAAATGTACTAAAGTAAGAATTTGGTAACTACAAAAGTGAACTAAACGTTAGATAATTCTTTGGTCAACAAAGTTGGAGCTTTTGATCTAATTGCGTTTATACTCAATTTAAAACTTTGTTTTAGTCAAGTTACTAGTTCTTTAGGTCGAAAATCATTATACATAACGTATTTCACTAATAAATGTACTAAACTAAGAATTTGGTAACTATAAAAGTGAACTAAACATTCGATAATCCTTTGGTGTAAAAGGTTTGATCTTTTGTTCTAATTACGTTTAAACTCAATTTGAAACTTTTTTTTGGTAAAGTTACTAGTTCTTTAGGTCTAAAATCATTATACATAGTGTATTTCACTAATAAATGTACTAAAGTAAGAATTTGGTAACTATAAAAGTGATATAAATGTTAGATAATCTTTTGGTAAAAAAAGTTTGACCTTTTTTCTTATTGCGTTTAAACTCAATCTAAAACGTTGTTTTAGTCAAGCTACTAGTTCTTTAGGTCTAAAATCATTATACATAGTGTATTTCACAAATAAATGTACTAATGTAACAATTTGGTAACTATAAAAGTGAACTAAACGTTAGATAATAATTGGGTAAAGAAGGTTTGACCTTTTGTTCTAATTATATTTAAACTAAATTTAAAACTTTGTTTAAGTCAAGCTACTAGTTCTTAGAGGTCTAAAATCATTATATATAGCGTATTTCAATAATAAATGTACTAAAGTAATAATTTGGTAACAATAAAAGTGAACTAAACGTTAGATAATCATTTGGTCAATAAAGGTAGAGCTTTTGATCTAATTGCGTTTATACTCAATTTAAAACTTTGTTTTAGTCAAGTTACTAGTTCTTTAGGTCTAAAATCATTATACATAACGTATTTCACTAATAAATGTACTAAACTAAGAATTTGGTAACTATAAAAGTGATATAAATGTTAGATAATCTTTTGGTAAAAAAAGTTTGACCTTTTGTTCTAATTGCGTTTCAACTAAATTTAAAACTTTGTTTTATTAAAGTTACTAGTTCTTAAGGTCTATAATCATTATACATAGTGTATTTCGCAAATAAATGTACTAATGTAACAATTTGGTAACTATAAAAGTGAACTAAACATTAGATAATAATTTGGTAAAGAAGGTTTGACCTTTTGTTCTAATTGTGTTTCAACTAAATTTAAAACTTTGTTTTAGTCAAGTTACTAGTTCTTAAGGTCTAAAATCATTATAAATAGTGTATTTCACTAATAAATGTACTAAAGTAAGAATTTCGTAACTATAAAAGTGAACTAAACGTTAGATAATTCTTTGGTCAACAAAGTTGGAGCTTTTGATCTAATTTCGTTTATACTCAATTTAAAACTTTGTTTTAGTCAAGTTACTAGTTCTTTAGGTCTAAAATCATTATACATAACATATTTCACTAAAGCAAGCATTTGGTAAATATAAAAATAAACAAAACGTTCGATAATCCTTTGGTAAAAAAGGCTTGATCTTTTGTTCTAATTGTGTTTAAACTAAATTTAAAACTTTGTTTTAGTCAAGTTACTAGTTCTTTAGGTCTAAAATCATTATAAATAGTGTATTATACTAATAAATGTACTAAAGTAAGAATTTGGTAACTACAAAAGTGAACTAAACGTTAGATAATTCTTTGGTCAACAAAGTTGGAGCTTTTGATCTAATTGCGTTTATACTCAATTTAAAACTTTGTTTTAGTCAAGTTACTAGTTCTTTAGGTCGAAAATCATTATACATAACGTATTTCACTAATAAATGTACTAAACTAAGAATTTGGTAACTATAAAAGTGAACTAAACATTCGATAATCCTTTGGTGTAAAAGGTTTGATCTTTTGTTCTAATTACGTTTAAACTCAATTTGAAACTTTTTTTTGGTAAAGTTACTAGTTCTTTAGGTCTAAAATCATTATACATAGTGTATTTCACTAATAAATGTACTAAAGTAAGAATTTGGTAACTATAAAAGTGATATAAATGTTAGATAATCTTTTGGTAAAAAAAGTTTGACCTTTTTTCTTATTGCGTTTAAACTCAATCTAAAACGTTGTTTTAGTCAAGCTACTAGTTCTTTAGGTCTAAAATCATTATACATAGTGTATTTCACAAATAAATGTACTAATGTAACAATTTGGTAACTATAAAAGTGAACTAAACGTTAGATAATAATTGGGTAAAGAAGGTTTGACCTTTTGTTCTAATTATATTTAAACTAAATTTAAAACTTTGTTTAAGTCAAGCTACTAGTTCTTAGAGGTCTAAAATCATTATATATAGCGTATTTCAATAATAAATGTACTAAAGTAATAATTTGGTAACAATAAAAGTGAACTAAACGTTAGATAATCATTTGGTCAATAAAGGTAGAGCTTTTGATCTAATTGCGTTTATACTCAATTTAAAACTTTGTTTTAGTCAAGTTACTAGTTCTTTAGGTCTAAAATCATTATACATAACGTATTTCACTAATAAATGTACTAAACTAAGAATTTGGTAACTATAAAAGTGATATAAATGTTAGATAATCTTTTGGTAAAAAAAGTTTGACCTTTTGTTCTAATTGCGTTTCAACTAAATTTAAAACTTTGTTTTATTAAAGTTACTAGTTCTTAAGGTCTATAATCATTATACATAGTGTATTTCGCAAATAAATGTACTAATGTAACAATTTGGTAACTATAAAAGTGAACTAAACATTAGATAATAATTTGGTAAAGAAGGTTTGACCTTTTGTTCTAATTGTGTTTCAACTAAATTTAAAACTTTGTTTTAGTCAAGTTACTAGTTCTTAAGGTCTAAAATCATTATAAATAGTGTATTTCACTAATAAATGTACTAAAGTAAGAATTTCGTAACTATAAAAGTGAACTAAACGTTAGATAATTCTTTGGTCAACAAAGTTGGAGCTTTTGATCTAATTTCGTTTATACTCAATTTAAAACTTTGTTTTAGTCAAGTTACTAGTTCTTTAGGTCTAAAATCATTATACATAACATATTTCACTAAAGCAAGCATTTGGTAAATATAAAAATAAACAAAACGTTCGATAATCCTTTGGTAAAAAAGGCTTGATCTTTTGTTCTAATTGCGTTTCAACTAAATTTAAAACTTTGTTTTATTAAAGTTACTAGTTCTTAAGGTCTAAAATCATTATACATACTGTATTTCACTAATAAATGTACTAATGTAACAATTTGGTAACTATAAAAGTGAACCAAACGTTAGATAATAATTTGGTAAAGAAGGTTTGACCTTTTGTTCTAATTGTGTTTATACTCAATTTAAAACTTTGTTTTAGTCAAGTTACTAGTACTTTAGGTCTAAAATCATTATACATAGTCTATTTCAAAAATAAATGTACTAATGTAACAATTTGGTAACTATAAAAGTGAACTAAACGTTAGATAATAATTAGGTAAAGAAGGTATGACCATTGTTCTAATTGCGTTTAAACTCAATCTAAAACGATGTTTTAGTCAAGCTACTAGTTCTTAAAGGTCTAAAATCATTATACATAGCTTATTTCATTAATAAATGTACTAAAGTAATAATTTCGTAACAATAAAAGTGAATTAAACGTTAGATAATCATTTGGTCAATAAAGGTGGAGCTTTTGATCTAATTGAGTTTATACTCAATTTAAAACTTTGTTTTAGTCAAGTTACTAGTTCTTTAGGTCTAAAATCATTATACATAACGTATTTCACTAATAAATGTACTAAACTAAGAATTTGGTAACTATAAACGTGAACTAAACGTTCAATAATCCTTTGGTGTAAAAGGTTTGATCTTTTGTTCTAATTGCGTTTAAACTCAATTTAAAACTTTTTTTTTGTAAAGTTTCTAGTTCTTTAGGTCTAAAATCATTATACATAGTGTATTTCACTAATAAATGTACTAATGTAACAATTTGGTAACTATAAAAGTGAACCAAACGTTAGATAATAATTTGGTAAAGAAGGTTTGACCTTTTGTTCTAATTGTGTTTAAACTAAATTTAAAACTTTGTTTTAGTCAAGTTACTAATTCTTTAGGTCTAAAATCATTATAAATAGTGTATTTCACTAATAAATGTACTAAAGTAAGAATTTGGTAACTATAAACGTGAACTAAACGTTAGATAATTATTTGGTCAACAAAGTTGGAACTTTTGATCTAATTGCGTTTATACTCAATTTAAAACTTTGTTTTAGTCAAGTTACTAGTTCTTTAGGTCTAAAATCATTATACATAACGTATTTCACTAATAAATGTACTAAACTAAGAATTTGGTAACTATAAAAGTGAACTAAACGTTCAATAATCCTTTGGTGTAAAAGGTTTGATCTTTTGTTCTAATTGCGTTTAAACTCAATTTAAAACTTTTTTTTTTGTAAAGTTACTAGTTCTTTAAGTCTAAAATCATTATACATAGTGTATTTCACTAATAAATGTACTAATGTAAGAATTTGGTAAGTATAAAAGTGATATAAATGTTAGATAATCTTTTGGTAAAAAAAGTTTGACCTTTTGTTCTAATTGTGTTTCAACTAAATTTAAAACTTTGTTTTAGTCAAGATACTAGTTCTTTAGGTCTAAAATCATTATACATAGTCTATTTCACAAATAAATGTACTAATGTAACAATTTGGTAACTATAAAAGTGAACTAAACGTTAGATAATAATTAGGTAAAGAAGGTTTGACCATTGTTGTAATTGCGTTTAAACTCAATCTAAAACGATGTTTTAGTCAAGCTACTAGTTCTTTACGTCTAAAATCATTATACATAGTGTATTTCACAAATAAATGTACTAAGGTAACAATTTGGTAACTATAAAAGTGAAATAAACGTTAGATGATAATTTGGTAAAGAAGGTTTGACCTTTTGTTCTAATTGTGTTTAAACTAAATTTAAAACTTTGTTTTAGTCAAGTTACTAGTTCTTTAGGTCTAAAATCATTATAAATAGTGTATTATACTAATAAATGTACTAAAGTAAGAATTTGGTAACTACAAAAGTGAACTAAACGTTAGATAATTCTTTGGTCAACAAAGTTGGAGCTTTTGATCTAATTGCGTTTATACTCAATTTAAAACTTTGTTTTAGTCAAGTTACTAGTTCTTTAGGTCGAAAATCATTATACATAACGTATTTCACTAATAAATGTACTAAACTAAGAATTTGGTAACTATAAAAGTGAACTAAACATTCGATAATCCTTTGGTGTAAAAGGTTTGATCTTTTGTTCTAATTACGTTTAAACTCAATTTGAAACTTTTTTTTGGTAAAGTTACTAGTTCTTTAGGTCTAAAATCATTATACATAGTGTATTTCACTAATAAATGTACTAAAGTAAGAATTTGGTAACTATAAAAGTGATATAAATGTTAGATAATCTTTTGGTAAAAAAAGTTTGACCTTTTTTCTTATTGCGTTTAAACTCAATCTAAAACGTTGTTTTAGTCAAGCTACTAGTTCTTTAGGTCTAAAATCATTATACATAGTGTATTTCACAAATAAATGTACTAATGTAACAATTTGGTAACTATAAAAGTGAACTAAACGTTAGATAATAATTGGGTAAAGAAGGTTTGACCTTTTGTTCTAATTATATTTAAACTAAATTTAAAACTTTGTTTAAGTCAAGCTACTAGTTCTTAGAGGTCTAAAATCATTATATATAGCGTATTTCAATAATAAATGTACTAAAGTAATAATTTGATAACAATAAAAGTGAACTAAACGTTAGATAATCATTTGGTCAATAAAGGTAGAGCTTTTGATCTAATTGCGTTTATACTCAATTTAAAACTTTGTTTTAGTCAAGTTACTAGTTCTTTAGGTCTAAAATCATTATACATAACGTATTTCACTAATAAATGTACTAAACTAAGAATTTGGTAACTATAAAAGTGATATAAATGTTAGATAATCTTTTGGTAAAAAAAGTTTGACCTTTTGTTCTAATTGCGTTTCAACTAAATTTAAAACTTTGTTTTATTAAAGTTACTAGTTCTTAAGGTCTAAAATCATTATACATACTGTATTTCACTAATAAATGTACTAATGTAACAATTTGGTAACTATAAAAGTTAACCAAACGTTAGATAATAATTTGGTAAAGAAGGTTTGACCTTTTGTTCTAATTGCGTTTATACTCAATTTAAAACTTTGTTTTAGTCAAGTTACTAGTACTTTAGGTCTAAAATCATTATACATAGTCTATTTCAAAAATAAATGTACTAATGTAACAATTTGGTAACTATAAAAGTGAACTAAACGTTAGATAATAATTAGGTAAAGAAGGTCTGACCATTGTTCTAATTGCGTTTAAACTCAATCTAAAACGATGTTTTAGTCAAGCTACTAGTTCTTAAAGGTCTAAAATCATTATACATAGCTTATTTCATTAATAAATGTACTAAAGTAATAATTTCGTAACAATAAAAGTGAATTAAACGTTAGATAATCATTTGGTCAATAAAGGTAGAGCTTTTGATCTAATTGAGTTTATACTCAATTTAAAACTTTGTTTTAGTCAAGTTACTAGTTCTTTAGGTCTAAAATCATTATACATAACGTATTTCACTAATAAATGTACTAAACTAAGAATTTGGTAACTATAAACGTGAACTAAACGTTCAATAATCCTTTGGTGTAAAAGGTTTGATCTTTTGTTCTAATTGCGTTTAAACTCAATTTAAAACTTTTTTTTTGTAAAGTTTCTAGTTCTTTAGGTCTAAAATCATTATACATAGTGTATTTCACTAATAAATGTACTAATGTAACAATTTGGTAACTATAAAAGTGAACCAAACGTTAGATAATAATTTGGTAAAGAAGGTTTGACCTTTTGTTCTAATTGTGTTTAAACTAAATTTAAAACTTTGTTTTAGTCAAGTTACTAATTCTTTAGGTCTAAAATCATTATAAATAGTGTATTTCACTAATAAATGTACTAAAGTAAGAATTTGGTAACTATAAACGTGAACTAAACGTTAGATAATTATTTGGTCAACAAAGTTGGAACTTTTGATCTAATTGCGTTTATACTCAATTTAAAACTTTGTTTTAGTCAAGTTACTAGTTCTTTAGGTCTAAAATCATTATACATAACGTATTTCACTAATAAATGTACTAAACTAAGAATTTGGTAACTATAAAAGTGAACTAAACGTTCAATAATCCTTTGGTGTAAAAGGTTTGATCTTTTGTTCTAATTGCGTTTAAACTCAATTTAAAACTTTTTTTTTTGTAAAGTTACTAGTTCTTTAAGTCTAAAATCATTATACATAGTGTATTTCACTAATAAATGTACTAATGTAAGAATTTGGTAAGTATAAAAGTGATATAAATGTTAGATAATCTTTTGGTAAAAAAAGTTTGACCTTTTGTTCTAATTGTGTTTCAACTAAATTTAAAACTTTGTTTTAGTCAAGATACTAGTTCTTTAGGTCTAAAATCATTATACATAGTCTATTTCACAAATAAATGTACTAATGTAACAATTTGGTAACTATAAAAGTGAACTAAACGTTAGATAATAATTAGGTAAAGAAGGTTTGACCATTGTTGTAATTGCGTTTAAACTCAATCTAAAACGATGTTTTAGTCAAGCTACTAGTTCTTTACGTCTAAAATCATTATACATAGTGTATTTCACAAATAAATGTACTAATGTAACAATTTGGTAACTATAAAAGTGAAATAAACGTTAGATGATAATTTGGTAAAGAAGGTTTGACCTTTTGTTCTAATTGTGTTTAAACTAAATTTAAAACTTTGTTTTAGTCAAGTTACTAGTTCTTTAGGTCTAAAATCATTATAAATAGTGTATTATACTAATAAATGTACTAAAGTAAGAATTTGGTAACTACAAAAGTGAACTAAACGTTAGATAATTCTTTGGTCAACAAAGTTGGAGCTTTTGATCTAATTGCGTTTATACTCAATTTAAAACTTTGTTTTAGTCAAGTTACTAGTTCTTTAGGTCTAAAATCATTATACATAACGTATTTCACTAATAAATGTACTAAACTAAGAATTTGGTAACTATAAAAGTGAACTAAACATTCGATAATCCTTTGGTGTAAAAGGTTTGATCTTTTGTTCTAATTACGTTTAAACTCAATTTGAAACTTTTTTTTTGGTAAAGTTACTAGTTCTTTAGGTCTAAAATCATTATACATAGTGTATTTCACTAATAAATGTACTAAAGTAAGAATTTGGTAACTATAAAAGTGATATAAATGTTAGATAATCTTTTGGTAAAAAAAGTTTGACCTTTTTTCTTATTGCGTTTAAACTCAATCTAAAACGTTGTTTTAGTCAAGCTACTAGTTCTTTAGGTCTAAAATCATTATACATAGTGTATTTCACAAATAAATGTACTAATGTAACAATTTGGTAACTATAAAAGTGAACTAAACGTTAGATAATAATTGGGTAAAGAAGGTTTGACCTTTTGTTCTAATTATATTTAAACTAAATTTAAAACTTTGTTTAAGTCAAGCTACTAGTTCTTAGAGGTCTAAAATCATTATATATAGCGTATTTCAATAATAAATGTACTAAAGTAATAATTTGGTAACAATAAAAGTGAACTAAACGTTAGATAATCATTTGGTCAATAAAGGTAGAGCTTTTGATCTAATTGCGTTTATACTCAATTTAAAACTTTGTTTTAGTCAAGTTACTAGTTCTTTAGGTCTAAAATCATTATACATAACGTATTTCACTAATAAATGTACTAAACTAAGAATTTGGTAACTATAAAAGTGATATAAATGTTAGATAATCTTTTGGTAAAAAAAGTTTGACCTTTTGTTCTAATTGCGTTTCAACTAAATTTAAAACTTTGTTTTATTAAAGTTACTAGTTCTTAAGGTCTAAAATCATTATACATACTGTATTTCACTAATAAATGTACTAATGTAACAATTTGGTAACTATAAAAGTTAACCAAACGTTAGATAATAATTTGGTAAAGAAGGTTTGACCTTTTGTTCTAATTGCGTTTATACTCAATTTAAAACTTTGTTTTAGTCAAGTTACTAGTACTTTAGGTCTAAAATCATTATACATAGTCTATTTCAAAAATAAATGTACTAATGTAACAATTTGGTAACTATAAAAGTGAACTAAACGTTAGATAATAATTAGGTAAAGAAGGTCTGACCATTGTTCTAATTGCGTTTAAACTCAATCTAAAACGATGTTTTAGTCAAGCTACTAGTTCTTAAAGGTCTAAAATCATTATACATAGCTTATTTCATTAATAAATGTACTAAAGTAATAATTTCGTAACAATAAAAGTGAATTAAACGTTAGATAATCATTTGGTCAATAAAGGTAGAGCTTTTGATCTAATTGAGTTTATACTCAATTTAAAACTTTGTTTTAGTCAAGTTACTAGTTCTTTAGGTCTAAAATCATTATACATAACGTATTTCACTAATAAATGTACTAAACTAAGAATTTGGTAACTATAAACGTGAACTAAACGTTCAATAATCCTTTGGTGTAAAAGGTTTGATCTTTTGTTCTAATTGCGTTTAAACTCAATTTAAAACTTTTTTTTTGTAAAGTTTCTAGTTCTTTAGGTCTAAAATCATTATACATAGTGTATTTCACTAATAAATGTACTAATGTAACAATTTGGTAACTATAAAAGTGAACCAAACGTTAGATAATAATTTGGTAAAGAAGGTTTGACCTTTTGTTCTAATTGTGTTTAAACTAAATTTAAAACTTTGTTTTAGTCAAGTTACTAATTCTTTAGGTCTAAAATCATTATAAATAGTGTATTTCACTAATAAATGTACTAAAGTAAGAATTTGGTAACTATAAACGTGAACTAAACGTTAGATAATTATTTGGTCAACAAAGTTGGAACTTTTGATCTAATTGCGTTTATACTCAATTTAAAACTTTGTTTTAGTCAAGTTACTAGTTCTTTAGGTCTAAAATCATTATACATAACGTATTTCACTAATAAATGTACTAAACTAAGAATTTGGTAACTATAAAAGTGAACTAAACGTTCAATAATCCTTTGGTGTAAAAGGTTTGATCTTTTGTTCTAATTGCGTTTAAACTCAATTTAAAACTTTTTTTTTTGTAAAGTTACTAGTTCTTTAAGTCTAAAATCATTATACATAGTGTATTTCACTAATAAATGTACTAATGTAAGAATTTGGTAAGTATAAAAGTGATATAAATGTTAGATAATCTTTTGGTAAAAAAAGTTTGACCTTTTGTTCTAATTGTGTTTCAACTAAATTTAAAACTTTGTTTTAGTCAAGATACTAGTTCTTTAGGTCTAAAATCATTATACATAGTCTATTTCACAAATAAATGTACTAATGTAACAATTTGGTAACTATAAAAGTGAACTAAACGTTAGATAATAATTAGGTAAAGAAGGTTTGACCATTGTTGTAATTGCGTTTAAACTCAATCTAAAACGATGTTTTAGTCAAGCTACTAGTTCTTTACGTCTAAAATCATTATACATAGTGTATTTCACAAATAAATGTACTAATGTAACAATTTGGTAACTATAAAAGTGAAATAAACGTTAGATGATAATTTGGTAAAGAAGGTTTGACCTTTTGTTCTAATTGTGTTTAAACTAAATTTAAAACTTTGTTTTAGTCAAGTTACTAGTTCTTTAGGTCTAAAATCATTATAAATAGTGTATTATACTAATAAATGTACTAAAGTAAGAATTTGGTAACTACAAAAGTGAACTAAACGTTAGATAATTCTTTGGTCAACAAAGTTGGAGCTTTTGATCTAATTGCGTTTATACTCAATTTAAAACTTTGTTTTAGTCAAGTTACTAGTTCTTTAGGTCTAAAATCATTATACATAACGTATTTCACTAATAAATGTACTAAACTAAGAATTTGGTAACTATAAAAGTGAACTAAACATTCGATAATCCTTTGGTGTAAAAGGTTTGATCTTTTGTTCTAATTACGTTTAAACTCAATTTGAAACTTTTTTTTTGGTAAAGTTACTAGTTCTTTAGGTCTAAAATCATTATACATAGTGTATTTCACTAATAAATGTACTAAAGTAAGAATTTGGTAACTATAAAAGTGATATAAATGTTAGATAATCTTTTGGTAAAAAAAGTTTGACCTTTTTTCTTATTACGTTTAAACTCAATCTAAAACGTTGTTTTAGTCAAGCTACTAGTTCTTTAGGTCTAAAATCATTATACATAGTGTATTTCACAAATAAATGTACTAATGTAACAATTTGGTAACTATAAAAGTGAACTAAACGTTAGATAATAATTGGGTAAAGAAGGTTTGACCTTTTGTTCTAATTATATTTAAACTAAATTTAAAACTTTGTTTAAGTCAAGCTACTAGTTCTTAGAGGTCTAAAATCATTATATATAGCGTATTTCAATAATAAATGTACTAAAGTAATAATTTGGTAACAATAAAAGTGAACTAAACGTTAGATAATCATTTGGTCAATAAAGGTAGAGCTTTTGATCTAATTGCGTTTATACTCAATTTAAAACTTTGTTTTAGTCAAGTTACTAGTTCTTTAGGTCTAAAATCATTATACATAACGTATTTCACTAATAAATGTACTAAACTAAGAATTTGGTAACTATAAAAGTGATATAAATGTTAGATAATCTTTTGGTAAAAAAAGTTTGACCTTTTGTTCTAATTGCGTTTCAACTAAATTTAAAACTTTGTTTTATTAAAGTTACTAGTTCTTAAGGTCTAAAATCATTATACATACTGTATTTCACTAATAAATGTACTAATGTAACAATTTGGTAACTATAAAAGTTAACCAAACGTTAGATAATAATTTGGTAAAGAAGGTTTGACCTTTTGTTCTAATTGCGTTTATACTCAATTTAAAACTTTGTTTTAGTCAAGTTACTAGTACTTTAGGTCTAAAATCATTATACATAGTCTATTTCAAAAATAAATGTACTAATGTAACAATTTGGTAACTATAAAAGTGAACTAAACGTTAGATAATAATTAGGTAAAGAAGGTCTGACCATTGTTCTAATTGCGTTTAAACTCAATCTAAAACGATGTTTTAGTCAAGCTACTAGTTCTTAAAGGTCTAAAATCATTATACATAGCTTATTTCATTAATAAATGTACTAAAGTAATAATTTCGTAACAATAAAAGTGAATTAAACGTTAGATAATCATTTGGTCAATAAAGGTAGAGCTTTTGATCTAATTGAGTTTATACTCAATTTAAAACTTTGTTTTAGTCAAGTTACTAGTTCTTTAGGTCTAAAATCATTATACATAACGTATTTCACTAATAAATGTACTAAACTAAGAATTTGGTAACTATAAACGTGAACTAAACGTTCAATAATCCTTTGGTGTAAAAGGTTTGATCTTTTGTTCTAATTGCGTTTAAACTCAATTTAAAACTTTTTTTTTGTAAAGTTTCTAGTTCTTTAGGTCTAAAATCATTATACATAGTGTATTTCACTAATAAATGTACTAATGTAACAATTTGGTAACTATAAAAGTGAACCAAACGTTAGATAATAATTTGGTAAAGAAGGTTTGACCTTTTGTTCTAATTGTGTTTAAACTAAATTTAAAACTTTGTTTTAGTCAAGTTACTAATTCTTTAGGTCTAAAATCATTATAAATAGTGTATTTCACTAATAAATGTACTAAAGTAAGAATTTGGTAACTATAAACGTGAACTAAACGTTAGATAATTATTTGGTCAACAAAGTTGGAACTTTTGATCTAATTGCGTTTATACTCAATTTAAAACTTTGTTTTAGTCAAGTTACTAGTTCTTTAGGTCTAAAATCATTATACATAACGTATTTCACTAATAAATGTACTAAACTAAGAATTTGGTAACTATAAAAGTGAACTAAACGTTCAATAATCCTTTGGTGTAAAAGGTTTGATCTTTTGTTCTAATTGCGTTTAAACTCAATTTAAAACTTTTTTTTTTGTAAAGTTACTAGTTCTTTAAGTCTAAAATCATTATACATAGTGTATTTCACTAATAAATGTACTAATGTAAGAATTTGGTAAGTATAAAAGTGATATAAATGTTAGATAATCTTTTGGTAAAAAAAGTTTGACCTTTTGTTCTAATTGTGTTTCAACTAAATTTAAAACTTTGTTTTAGTCAAGATACTAGTTCTTTAGGTCTAAAATCATTATACATAGTCTATTTCACAAATAAATGTACTAATGTAACAATTTGGTAACTATAAAAGTGAACTAAACGTTAGATAATAATTAGGTAAAGAAGGTTTGACCATTGTTGTAATTGCGTTTAAACTCAATCTAAAACGATGTTTTAGTCAAGCTACTAGTTCTTTACGTCTAAAATCATTATACATAGTGTATTTCACAAATAAATGTACTAATGTAACAATTTGGTAACTATAAAAGTGAAATAAACGTTAGATGATAATTTGGTAAAGAAGGTTTGACCTTTTGTTCTAATTGTGTTTAAACTAAATTTAAAACTTTGTTTTAGTCAAGTTACTAGTTCTTTAGGTCTAAAATCATTATAAATAGTGTATTATACTAATAAATGTACTAAAGTAAGAATTTGGTAACTACAAAAGTGAACTAAACGTTAGATAATTCTTTGGTCAACAAAGTTGGAGCTTTTGATCTAATTGCGTTTATACTCAATTTAAAACTTTGTTTTAGTCAAGTTACTAGTTCTTTAGGTCTAAAATCATTATACATAACGTATTTCACTAATAAATGTACTAAACTAAGAATTTGGTAACTATAAAAGTGAACTAAACATTCGATAATCCTTTGGTGTAAAAGGTTTGATCTTTTGTTCTAATTACGTTTAAACTCAATTTGAAACTTTTTTTTTGGTAAAGTTACTAGTTCTTTAGGTCTAAAATCATTATACATAGTGTATTTCACTAATAAATGTACTAAAGTAAGAATTTGGTAACTATAAAAGTGATATAAATGTTAGATAATCTTTTGGTAAAAAAAGTTTGACCTTTTTTCTTATTACGTTTAAACTCAATCTAAAACGTTGTTTTAGTCAAGCTACTAGTTCTTTAGGTCTAAAATCATTATACATAGTGTATTTCACAAATAAATGTACTAATGTAACAATTTGGTAACTATAAAAGTGAACTAAACGTTAGATAATAATTGGGTAAAGAAGGTTTGACCTTTTGTTCTAATTATATTTAAACTAAATTTAAAACTTTTTTTAAGTCAAGCTACTAGTTCTTAGAGGTCTAAAATCATTATATATAGCGTATTTCAATAATAAATGTACTAAAGTAATAATTTGGTAACAATAAAAGTGAACTAAACGTTAGATAATCATTTGGTCAATAAAGGTAGAGCTTTTGATCTAATTGCGTTTATACTCAATTTAAAACTTTGTTTTAGTCAAGTTACTAGTTCTTTAGGTCTAAAATCATTATACATAACGTATTTCACTAATAAATGTACTAAACTAAGAATTTGGTAACTATAAAAGTGATATAAATGTTAGATAATCTTTTGGTAAAAAAAGTTTGACCTTTTGTTCTAATTGCGTTTCAACTAAATTTAAAACTTTGTTTTATTAAAGTTACTAGTTCTTAAGGTCTAAAATCATTATACATACTGTATTTCACTAATAAATGTACTAATGTAACAATTTGGTAACTATAAAAGTGAACCAAACGTTAGATAATAATTTGGTAAAGAAGGTTTGACCTTTTGTTCTAATTGCGTTTATACTCAATTTAAAACTTTGTTTTAGTCAAGTTACTAGTTCATTAGGTCTAAAATCATTATACATAACGTATTTCACTAATAAATGTCCCAAACTAAAAATTTGGTAACTATGAAAGTGAACTAAACATCGATAATCCTTTGGTGTAAAAGGTTTGATTTTTTGTTCTAATTGCGTTTAAACTCAATTTAAAACTTTTTACATGTAAAGTTACTAGTTCTTTAGGTTTAAAATCGTTATACATAGTGTATTTCACTAATAAATGTACTAAAGTAAGAATTCGGTAACTATAAAAGTGATATAAATGTTAGAGAATCCTTTGGTAAAAAAAGTTTTGACCTTTTGTTCTAATTGCGTTTAAACTAAATTTAAAACTTTGTTTTAGTCAAGTTACTAGTTCTTTAGGTCTAAAATCATTATACATAGTGTATTTCACAAATAAATGTATTAACGTAACAATTTGGTAACTATAAAAGTGAAATAAACTTTAGATAATAATTTGGTAAAGAAGGTTTGACCATTGTTCTAATTGCGTTTAAACTCAATTTAAAACTTTGTTTAAGTCAAACTACTAGTTATTTAGGTCTAAAATCATTATACATAGCGTATTTCACTAATAAATGTACTAAAGTAAGAATTTGGTAACTATAAAAGTGAACTAAACGTTCGATAATCCTTTGGTAAAAAAGGCTTGATCTTTTGTTCTAATTGCATTTAAACTCAAATGAAAACTTTGTTTTATTAAAGTTACTAGTTCTTTAGGTTTAAAATCATTATACATACTGTATTTCACCAATAAATATACTAAAGTAAGAATTTGGTAACTATAAAAGTGAACTAAACGTTAGATAATTCTTTGGTTAACAAAGTTGGAGCTTTTGTTCTAATTGTGTTAATAGTCAATTTAAAACATTGTTTTAGTCAAGGTATTAGTTCTTTAGGTCTAAAATCATTATACATAACATATTTCACTAATAAGTGTACTAAAGTAAGAATTTGGTAACTATAAAAGTGAACTAAACGTTTGATAAGCCTTTGGTAAAAAAGACTTCATCTTTTGTTCTAATTGCATTTAAACTCAATTTAAAACTTTGTTTTGTTAAAGTTACTAATTCTTTAGGTCTAAAATCATTATACATACTGTATTTCACAAATAAATGTACTAACGTAACAATTTGGTAACTATAAAAGTGAACTAAACTTTAGATAATAATTTGGTAAAGAAGGTTTGACCATTGTTCTAATTGCGTTTAAACTCAATTTAAAACTGTGCTTAAGTCAAGCTACGAGTTCTTTAGGTCTAAAATCATTATACATAGCGTATTTCACTAATAAATGTACTAAAGTAATAATTTCTTAGCAATAAAAGTGAACTAAACGTTAGATAATCATTTTGTCAACAAAGGTGGAGTTTTTGATCTAATTGCGTTTAAACTCAAATTAAAACTTTTTTTCTTGTAAAGTTACTAGTTCTTTAGGTCTAAAATCGTTATACATAGTGTATTTCACTAAAAAATGTACTAAAGTAAGAATTTGGTAACTATAAAAGTAATATAAATGTTAGATAATCCTTTGGTAAAAAAAGTTTTGACCTTTTGTTCTAATTGCGTTTAAACTAAATTTAAAACTTTGTTTTAGTCAAGTTACTAGTTCTTTAGGTCTAAAATCATTATACACAGTGTATTTCACAAATAAAAGTATTAACGTAACAATTTGGTAACTATAAAAGTGAACTAAACTTTAGATAATAATTTGGTAAAGAAGGTTTGACCATTGTTCTAATTGCGTTTAAACTCAATTTAAAACTTTGTTTAAGTCAAGCTACTAGTTATTTAGGTCTAAAATCATTATACATAGCGTATTTCACTAATAAATGTACTAAAGTAAGAATTTGGTAACTATAAAAGTGAACTAAACGTTAGATAATCATTTTGTCAACAAAGGTGGAGCTTTTGATCTAATTGCGTTTAAACTCAATTTAAAACTTTTTTTCTTGTAAAGTTACTAGTTCTTTAGGTCTAAAATCGTTATACGTAGTGTATTTCACTAATAAATGTACTAATGTAAGAATTTGGTAAGTATAAAAGTGATATAAATGTTAGATAATCTTTTGGTAAAAAAAGTTTGACCTTTTGTTCTAATTGTGTTTCAACTAAATTTAAAACTTTGTTTTAGTCAAGATACTAGTTCTTTAGGTCTAAAATCATTATACATAGTCTATTTCACAAATAAATGTACTAATGTAACAATTTGGTAACTATAAAAGTGAACTAAACGTTAGATAATAATTAGGTAAAGAAGGTTTGACCATTGTTGTAATTGCGTTTAAACTCAATCTAAAACGATGTTTTAGTCAAGCTACTAGTTCTTTACGTCTAAAATCATTATACATAGTGTATTTCACAAATAAATGTACTAAGGTAACAATTTGGTAACTATAAAAGTGAAATAAACGTTAGATGATAATTTGGTAAAGAAGGTTTGACCTTTTGTTCTAATTGTGTTTAAACTAAATTTAAAACTTTGTTTTAGTCAAGTTACTAGTTCTTTAGGTCTAAAATCATTATAAATAGTGTATTATACTAATAAATGTACTAAAGTAAGAATTTGGTAACTACAAAAGTGAACTAAACGTTAGATAATTCTTTGGTCAACAAAGTTGGAGCTTTTGATCTAATTGCGTTTATACTCAATTTAAAACTTTGTTTTAGTCAAGTTACTAGTTCTTTAGGTCGAAAATCATTATACATAACGTATTTCACTAATAAATGTACTAAACTAAGAATTTGGTAACTATAAAAGTGAACTAAACATTCGATAATCCTTTGGTGTAAAAGGTTTGATCTTTTGTTCTAATTACGTTTAAACTTAATTTGAAACTTTTTTTTGGTAAAGTTACTAGTTCTTTAGGTCTAAAATCATTATACATAGTGTATTTCACTAATAAATGTACTAAAGTAAGAATTTGGTAACTATAAAAGTGATATAAATGTTAGATAATCTTTTGGTAAAAAAAGTTTGACCTTTTTTCTTATTGCGTTTAAACTCAATCTAAAACGTTGTTTTAGTCAAGCTACTAGTTCTTTAGGTCTAAAATCATTATACATAGTGTATTTCACAAATAAATGTACTAATGTAACAATTTGGTAACTATAAAAGTGAACTAAACGTTAGATAATAATTGGGTAAAGAAGGTTTGACCTTTTGTTCTAATTATATTTAAACTAAATTTAAAACTTTGTTTAAGTCAAGCTACTAGTTCTTAGAGGTCTAAAATCATTATATATAGCGTATTTCAATAATAA
The DNA here is from genome assembly GCA_958299785.1 of Medicago lupulina. Lineage (NCBI taxonomy): Eukaryota > Viridiplantae > Streptophyta > Magnoliopsida > Fabales > Fabaceae > Medicago > Medicago lupulina. The sequence continues at coordinate 34,466,534 of OY283143.1, forward strand.
ATGTACTAAAGTAATAATTTGATAACAATAAAAGTGAACTAAACGTTAGATAATCATTTGGTCAATAAAGGTAGAGCTTTTGATCTAATTGCGTTTATACTCAATTTAAAACTTTGTTTTAGTCAAGTTACTAGTTCTTTAGGTCTAAAATCATTATACATAACGTATTTCACTAATAAATGTACTAAACTAAGAATTTGGTAATTATAAAAGTGATATAAATGTTAGATAATCTTTTGGTAAAAAAAGTTTGACCTTTTGTTCTAATTGCGTTTCAACTAAATTTAAAACTTTGTTTTATTAAAGTTACTAGTTCTTAAGGTCTAAAATCATTATACATACTGTATTTCACTAATAAATGTACTAATGTAACAATTTGGTAACTATAAAAGTTAACCAAACGTTAGATAATAATTTGGTAAAGAAGGTTTGACCTTTTGTTCTAATTGCGTTTATACTCAATTTAAAACTTTGTTTTAGTCAAGTTACTAGTACTTTAGGTCTAAAATCATTATACATAGTCTATTTCAAAAATAAATGTACTAATGTAACAATTTGGTAACTATAAAAGTGAACTAAACGTTAGATAATAATTAGGTAAAGAAGGTCTGACCATTGTTCTAATTGCGTTTAAACTCAATCTAAAACGATGTTTTAGTCAAGCTACTAGTTCTTAAAGGTCTAAAATCATTATACATAGCTTATTTCATTAATAAATGTACTAAAGTAATAATTTCGTAACAATAAAAGTGAATTAAACGTTAGATAATCATTTGGTCAATAAAGGTAGAGCTTTTGATCTAATTGAGTTTATACTCAATTTAAAACTTTGTTTTAGTCAAGTTACTAGTTCTTTAGGTCTAAAATCATTATACATAACGTATTTCACTAATAAATGTACTAAACTAAGAATTTGGTAACTATAAACGTGAACTAAACGTTCAATAATCCTTTGGTGTAAAAGGTTTGATCTTTTGTTCTAATTGCGTTTAAACTCAATTTAAAACTTTTTTTTTGTAAAGTTTCTAGTTCTTTAGGTCTAAAATCATTATACATAGTGTATTTCACTAATAAATGTACTAATGTAACAATTTGGTAACTATAAAAGTGAACCAAACGTTAGATAATAATTTGGTAAAGAAGGTTTGACCTTTTGTTCTAATTGTGTTTAAACTAAATTTAAAACTTTGTTTTAGTCAAGTTACTAATTCTTTAGGTCTAAAATCATTATAAATAGTGTATTTCACTAATAAATGTACTAAAGTAAGAATTTGGTAACTATAAACGTGAACTAAACGTTAGATAATTATTTGGTCAACAAAGTTGGAACTTTTGATCTAATTGCGTTTATACTCAATTTAAAACTTTGTTTTAGTCAAGTTACTAGTTCTTTAGGTCTAAAATCATTATACATAACGTATTTCACTAATAAATGAACTAAACTAAGAATTTGGTAACTATAAAAGTGAACTAAACGTTCAATAATCCTTTGGTGTAAAAGGTTTGATCTTTTGTTCTAATTGCGTTTAAACTCAATTTAAAACTTTTTTTTTTGTAAAGTTACTAGTTCTTTAAGTCTAAAATCATTATACATAGTGTATTTCACTAATAAATGTACTAATGTAAGAATTTGGTAAGTATAAAAGTGATATAAATGTTAGATAATTTTTTGGTAAAAAAAGTTTGACCTTTTGTTCTAATTGTGTTTCAACTAAATTTAAAACTTTGTTTTAGTCAAGATACTAGTTCTTTAGGTCTAAAATCATTATACATAGTCTATTTCACAAATAAATGTACTAATGTAACAATTTGGTAACTATAAAAGTGAACTAAACGTTAGATAATAATTAGGTAAAGAAGGTTTGACCATTGTTGTAATTGCGTTTAAACTCAATCTAAAACGATGTTTTAGTCAAGCTACTAGTTCTTTACGTCTAAAATCATTATACATAGTGTATTTCACAAATAAATGTACTAATGTAACAATTTGGTAACTATAAAAGTGAAATAAACGTTAGATGATAATTTGGTAAAGAAGGTTTGACCTTTTGTTCTAATTGTGTTTAAACTAAATTTAAAACTTTGTTTTAGTCAAGTTACTAGTTCTTTAGGTCTAAAATCATTATAAATAGTGTATTATACTAATAAATGTACTAAAGTAAGAATTTGGTAACTACAAAAGTGAACTAAACGTTAGATAATTCTTTGGTCAACAAAGTTGGAGCTTTTGATCTAATTGCGTTTATACTCAATTTAAAACTTTGTTTTAGTCAAGTTACTAGTTCTTTAGGTCTAAAATCATTATACATAACGTATTTCACTAATAAATGTACTAAACTAAGAATTTGGTAACTATAAAAGTGAACTAAACATTCGATAATCCTTTGGTGTAAAAGGTTTGATCTTTTGTTCTAATTACGTTTAAACTCAATTTGAAACTTTTTTTTTGGTAAAGTTACTAGTTCTTTAGGTCTAAAATCATTATACATAGTGTATTTCACTAATAAATGTACTAAAGTAAGAATTTGGTAACTATAAAAGTGATATAAATGTTAGATAATCTTTTGGTAAAAAAAGTTTGACCTTTTTTCTTATTGCGTTTAAACTCAATCTAAAACGTTTTTTTAGTCAAGCTACTAGTTCTTTAGGTCTAAAATCATTATACATAGTGTATTTCACAAATAAATGTACTAATGTAACAATTTGGTAACTATAAAAGTGAACTAAACGTTAGATAATAATTGGGTAAAGAAGGTTTGACCTTTTGTTCTAATTATATTTAAACTAAATTTAAAACTTTGTTTAAGTCAAGCTACTAGTTCTTAGAGGTCTAAAATCATTATATATAGCGTATTTCAATAATAAATGTACTAAAGTAATAATTTGGTAACAATAAAAGTGAACTAAACGTTAGATAATCATTTGGTCAATAAAGGTAGAGCTTTTGATCTAATTGCGTTTATACTCAATTTAAAACTTTGTTTTAGTCAAGTTACTAGTTCTTTAGGTCTAAAATCATTATACATAACGTATTTCACTAATAAATGTACTAAACTAAGAATTTGGTAACTATAAAAGTGATATAAATGTTAGATAATCTTTTGGTAAAAAAAGTTTGACCTTTTGTTCTAATTGCGTTTCAACTAAATTTAAAACTTTGTTTTATTAAAGTTACTAGTTCTTAAGGTCTAAAATCATTATACATACTGTATTTCACTAATAAATGTACTAATGTAACAATTTGGTAACTATAAAAGTTAACCAAACGTTAGATAATAATTTGGTAAAGAAGGTTTGACCTTTTGTTCTAATTGCGTTTATACTCAATTTAAAACTTTGTTTTAGTCAAGTTACTAGTACTTTAGGTCTAAAATCATTATACATAGTCTATTTCAAAAATAAATGTACTAATGTAACAATTTGGTAACTATAAAAGTGAACTAAACGTTAGATAATAATTAGGTAAAGAAGGTCTGACCATTGTTCTAATTGCGTTTAAACTCAATCTAAAACGATGTTTTAGTCAAGCTACTAGTTCTTAAAGGTCTAAAATCATTATACATAGCTTATTTCATTAATAAATGTACTAAAGTAATAATTTCGTAACAATAAAAGTGAATTAAACGTTAGATAATCATTTGGTCAATAAAGGTAGAGCTTTTGATCTAATTGAGTTTATACTCAATTTAAAACTTTGTTTTAGTCAAGTTACTAGTTCTTTAGGTCTAAAATCATTATACATAACGTATTTCACTAATAAATGTACTAAACTAAGAATTTGGTAACTATAAACGTGAACTAAACGTTCAATAATCCTTTGGTGTAAAAGGTTTGATCCTTTGTTCTAATTGCGTTTAAACTCAATTTAAAACTTTTTTTTTGTAAAGTTTCTAGTTCTTTAGGTCTAAAATCATTATACATAGTGTATTTCACTAATAAATGTACTAATGTAACAATTTGGTAACTATAAAAGTGAACCAAACGTTAGATAATAATTTGGTAAAGAAGGTTTGACCTTTTGTTCTAATTGTGTTTAAACTAAATTTAAAACTTTGTTTTAGTCAAGTTACTAATTCTTTAGGTCTAAAATCATTATAAATAGTGTATTTCACTAATAAATGTACTAAAGTAAGAATTTGGTAACTATAAACGTGAACTAAACGTTAGATAATTATTTGGTCAACAAAGTTGGAACTTTTGATCTAATTGCGTTTATACTCAATTTAAAACTTTGTTTTAGTCAAGTTACTAGTTCTTTAGGTCTAAAATCATTATACATAACGTATTTCACTAATAAATGTACTAAACTAAGAATTTGGTAACTATAAAAGTGAACTAAACGTTCAATAATCCTTTGGTGTAAAAGGTTTGATCTTTTGTTCTAATTGCGTTTAAACTCAATTTAAAACTTTTTTTTTTGTAAAGTTACTAGTTCTTTAAGTCTAAAATCATTATACATAGTGTATTTCACTAATAAATGTACTAATGTAAGAATTTGGTAAGTATAAAAGTGATATAAATGTTAGATAATCTTTTGGTAAAAAAAGTTTGACCTTTTGTTCTAATTGTGTTTCAACTAAATTTAAAACTTTGTTTTAGTCAAGATACTAGTTCTTTAGGTCTAAAATCATTATACATAGTCTATTTCACAAATAAATGTACTAATGTAACAATTTGGTAACTATAAAAGTGAACTAAACGTTAGATAATAATTAGGTAAAGAAGGTTTGACCATTGTTGTAATTGCGTTTAAACTCAATCTAAAACGATGTTTTAGTCAAGCTACTAGTTCTTTACGTCTAAAATCATTATACATAGTGTATTTCACAAATAAATGTACTAATGTAACAATTTGGTAACTATAAAAGTGAAATAAACGTTAGATGATAATTTGGTAAAGAAGGTTTGACCTTTTGTTCTAATTGTGTTTAAACTAAATTTAAAACTTTGTTTTAGTCAAGTTACTAGTTCTTTAGGTCTAAAATCATTATAAATAGTGTATTATACTAATAAATGTACTAAAGTAAGAATTTGGTAACTACAAAAGTGAACTAAACGTTAGATAATTCTTTGGTCAACAAAGTTGGAGCTTTTGATCTAATTGCGTTTATACTCAATTTAAAACTTTGTTTTAGTCAAGTTACTAGTTCTTTAGGTCTAAAATCATTATACATAACGTATTTCACTAATAAATGTACTAAACTAAGAATTTGGTAACTATAAAAGTGAACTAAACATTCGATAATCCTTTGGTGTAAAAGGTTTGATCTTTTGTTCTAATTACGTTTAAACTCAATTTGAAACTTTTTTTTTGGTAAAGTTACTAGTTCTTTAGGTCTAAAATCATTATACATAGTGTATTTCACTAATAAATGTACTAAAGTAAGAATTTGGTAACTATAAAAGTGATATAAATGTTAGATAATCTTTTGGTAAAAAAAGTTTGACCTTTTTTCTTATTGCGTTTAAACTCAATCTAAAACGTTGTTTTAGTCAAGCTACTAGTTCTTTCGGTCTAAAATCATTATACATAGTGTATTTCACAAATAAATGTACTAATGTAACAATTTGGTAACTATAAAAGTGAACTAAACGTTAGATAATAATTGGGTAAAGAAGGTTTGACCTTTTGTTCTAATTATATTTAAACTAAATTTAAAACTTTGTTTAAGTCAAGCTACTAGTTCTTAGAGGTCTAAAATCATTATATATAGCGTATTTCAATAATAAATGTACTAAAGTAATAATTTGGTAACAATAAAAGTGAACTAAACGTTAGATAATCATTTGGTCAATAAAGGTAGAGCTTTTGATCTAATTGCGTTTATACTCAATTTAAAACTTTGTTTTAGTCAAGTTACTAGTTCTTTAGGTCTAAAATCATTATACATAACGTATTTCACTAATAAATGTACTAAACTAAGAATTTGGTAACTATAAAAGTGATATAAATGTTAGATAATCTTTTGGTAAAAAAAGTTTGACCTTTTGTTCTAATTGCGTTTCAACTAAATTTAAAACTTTGTTTTATTAAAGTTACTAGTTCTTAAGGTCTAAAATCATTATACATACTGTATTTCACTAATAAATGTACTAATGTAACAATTTGGTAACTATAAAAGTGAACCAAACGTTAGATAATAATTTGGTAAAGAAGGTTTGACCTTTTGTTCTAATTGCGTTTATACTCAATTTAAAACTTTGTTTTAGTCAAGTTACTAGTTCATTAGGTCTAAAATCATTATACATAACGTATTTCACTAATAAATGTCCCAAACTAAAAATTTGGTAACTATGAAAGTGAACTAAACATCGATAATCCTTTGGTGTAAAAGGTTTGATTTCTTGTTCTAATTGCGTTTAAACTCAATTTAAAACTTTTTACATGTAAAGTTACTAGTTCTTTAGGTTTAAAATCGTTATACATAGTGTATTTCACTAATAAATGTACTAAAGTAAGAATTCGGTAACTATAAAAGTGATATAAATGTTAGAGAATCCTTTGGTAAAAAAAGTTTTGACCTTTTGTTCTAATTGCGTTTAAACTAAATTTAAAACTTTGTTTTAGTCAAGTTACTAGTTCTTTAGGTCTAAAATCATTATACATAGTGTATTTCACAAATAAATGTATTAACGTAACAATTTGGTAACTATAAAAGTGAAATAAACTTTAGATAATAATTTGGTAAAGAAGGTTTGACCATTGTTCTAATTGCGTTTAAACTCAATTTAAAACTTTGTTTAAGTCAAACTACTAGTTATTTAGGTCTAAAATCATTATACATAGCGTATTTCACTAATAAATGTACTAAAGTAAGAATTTGGTAACTATAAAAGTGAACTAAACGTTCGATAATCCTTTGGTAAAAAAGGCTTGATCTTTTGTTCTAATTGCATTTAAACTCAAATGAAAACTTTGTTTTATTAAAGTTACTAGTTCTTTAGGTTTAAAATCATTATACATACTGTATTTCACCAATAAATATACTAAAGTAAGAATTTGGTAACTATAAAAGTGAACTAAACGTTAGATAATTCTTTGGTTAACAAAGTTGGAGCTTTTGTTCTAATTGTGTTAATAGTCAATTTAAAACATTGTTTTAGTCAAGGTATTAGTTCTTTAGGTCTAAAATCATTATACATAACATATTTCACTAATAAGTGTACTAAAGTAAGAATTTGGTAACTATAAAAGTGAACTAAACGTTTGATAAGCCTTTGGTAAAAAAGACTTCATCTTTTGTTCTAATTGCATTTAAACTCAATTTAAAACTTTGTTTTGTTAAAGTTACTAATTCTTTAGGTCTAAAATCATTATACATACTGTATTTCACAAATAAATGTACTAACGTAACAATTTGGTAACTATAAAAGTGAACTAAACTTTAGATAATAATTTGGTAAAGAAGGTTTGACCATTGTTCTAATTGCGTTTAAACTCAATTTAAAACTGTGCTTAAGTCAAGCTACGAGTTCTTTAGGTCTAAAATCATTATACATAGCGTATTTCACTAATAAATGTACTAAAGTAATAATTTCTTAGCAATAAAAGTGAACTAAACGTTAGATAATCATTTTGTCAACAAAGGTGGAGTTTTTGATCTAATTGCGTTTAAACTCAATTTAAAACTTTTTTTCTTGTAAAGTTACTAGTTCTTTAGGTCTAAAATCGTTATACATAGTGTATTTCACTAAAAAATGTACTAAAGTAAGAATTTGGTAACTATAAAAGTAATATAAATGTTAGATAATCCTTTGGTAAAAAAAGTTTTGACCTTTTGTTCTAATTGCGTTTAAACTAAATTTAAAACTTTGTTTTAGTCAAGTTACTAGTTCTTTAGGTCTAAAATCATTATACACAGTGTATTTCACAAATAAAAGTATTAACGTAACAATTTGGTAACTATAAAAGTGAACTAAACTTTAGATAATAATTTGGTAAAGAAGGTTTGACCATTGTTCTAATTGCGTTTAAACTCAATTTAAAACTTTGTTTAAGTCAAGCTACTAGTTATTTAGGTCTAAAATCATTATACATAGCGTATTTCACTAATAAATGTACTAAAGTAAGAATTTGGTAACTATAAAAGTGAACTAAACGTTAGATAATCATTTTGTCAACAAAGGTGGAGCTTTTGATCTAATTGCGTTTAAACTCAATTTAAAACTTTTTTTCTTGTAAAGTTACTAGTTCTTTAGGTCTAAAATCGTTATACGTAGTGTATTTCACTAATAAATGTACTAAAGTAAGAATTTGGTAACTATAAAAGTAATATAAATGTTAGATAATCCTTTGGTAAAAAAAGTTTTGACCTTTTGTTCTAATTGCGTTTAAACTAAATTTAAAACTTTGTTTTAGTCAAGTTACTAGTTCTTTAGGGTTTAAAATCATTATACATAGTGTATTTCACAAATAAATGTACTAACGTAACAATTTGGTAACTATAAAAGTGAACTATACTTTAGATAATAATTTGGTAAAGAAGGTTTGACCATTGTTCTAATTGCGTTTAAACTCAATTTAAAACTTTCTTTAAGTCAAGCTACTAGTTATTTAGGTCTAAAATCATTATGCATAGCGTATTTCACTAATAAATGTACTAAAGTAAGAATTTGGTAACTATAAAAGTGAACTAAACGTTCGATAATCCTTTGGTAAAAAAAGCTTGATCTTTTGTTCTAATTGCATTTAAACTCAATTTAAAACTTTGTTTTATTAAAGTTACTTGTTCTTTAGGTCTAAATTCATTATACATAATGTATTTCACTAATAAATGTACTAACGTAACAATTTGGTAACTATAAAAATAAACTAAACTTTAAATAATAATTTGGTAAAGAAGGTTTGACCATTGTTCTAATTGCGTTTAAACTCAATTTAAAACTTTGTTTAAGTCAAGATACTAGTTCTTTAGGTCTAAAATCATTATACATAGCGTATTTCACTAATAAATGTACTAAAGTAATAATTTTGTAACAATAAAAGTGAACTAAACGTTAGATAATCATTTGATCAACAAACGTGAGGATTTTGATCTAATTGCGTTTATACTAAATTTAAAACTTTGTTTTAGTCAAGTTACTAGTTCTTTAGGTCTAAAATCATTATACATAACCTATTTCACTAATAAATGTACTAATTTAAGAATTTGGTAACTATAAAAGTGAACTAAACGTTCGATAATCCTTTGGTGTAAAAGGTTTGATCTTTTGTTCTAATTGCGTTTAAACTCAATTTGAAACTTTTTTTTTTGTAAAGTTACTAGTTCTTTATGTCTAAAATCATTATACATAGTGTATTTCACTAATAAATGTACTAAAGTAAGAATTTGGTAACTATAAAAGTGATATAAATGTTAGATAATCCTTTGGTAAAAAGAGTTTGATCTTTTGTTCTAATTGCGTTTAAACTAAATTTAAAACTTTGTTTTAGTCAAGTTATTAGTTTGTTAGGGCTAAAATCATTATACATTGTGTATTGCACAAATAAATGTACTAATGTAACAATTTGGTAACTATAAAAGTGAATTAAACGTTAGATAAATTATAAGCTTGGATACTTGAAGTCATATTATCATCTTCTTGGCCTCCTAGATAGTCACATTTATCTCTTTCCCAAAAATAGAACAAACATTATCAATTTAGTAATTAGAATGATAGAAATCTCAACATAAATGGAGAAGAGAAGGACGTATATTGTGTGTACTTGGGAGAATGATAGACAAGACCAAGAAAATATCGACTTTGATATAGAATTGAAATGGAAAACTGAATGTCACTGAACTCCAAAGAGCAAAATATGCTACGACCTTTCCTATATAATCGAGGGATCCATATGTTCCACAGTCATGCATTCACGCATTCAAGATATCATGATTGTTCGAACAAAATTCGACGGTTCAGATTCAAGCCCGAAATTATAAATATAAAATAAAATTTGAAATCAATATTTTTTTGGACTGTACAATCTTCATCAAACGATAAAGAATATTTCAAACACATAAATGCAGAAAATTTCCACCACTTTCTAAATGTCAAAATGTGCGGCTCTAAACTAACTAAAAGATCATCAAGTTGAAAGTAACGTTGATTTTTCGGTCTTCTGACCTAGTTAATATTAATTTAAAATTTACACCACTTTCTTTTGAATAGAAATCCATACCACCTAAAACTCTTTTTAGTAATTAGAAATACAATTCATTAATCCAGAAGTCCTAATTCAACTGGTAAAATGTCGAAATTTTTAGATTGAATGTCCAAAGTTTGAACTCCGATACTTCCACTTGTGCGTATGAGTTTATAATGACTTTGTCATTTCGTCTATCTACTAAAAATATACAATTTATTGTAACTTTTTATTTGTAAAATTTGATCAAAATTATTTGAGAAATGATAAACTTGAGTACTCTCGATTGATTAGACTTTAAATCGTGTTTAAAAATTACATAAGTCTAATCACATGATTATTAGGACATCAATTTAAGACTCAATGCAGAAGGTATTTGACTTTTGGATCGTGGCGCTTAACTCCTACCAACATTAGATTGGTCATAGTGAAAATAGATTTGAATTTCTTAAGCAAAAATCTTAAATTTAAGCTTTGTGGATGAAGAAATATGGTTGAAAGAAGAACCCCACCAATAATGGCTTCACAAATTTGTTGAAGAAGATTTATGGTTGACGAAGTCGTGAATCATTTGTATCAATAACATCATAAAAAAAAGTGGGGCCTAACTCCTTTTGTTCACAGAAAAATTGTGTTTAACTAATTATATAGTTTTTTTCTATGATAATATATAAATTTATGCTACATCGGTATGAAAAAATGTTTTGGCTTAAATACTTGGGATCGGTATTTATACGGAAAATTTTTAGAACAACTTTTGAAACAATCATAAATTTATAAAAAAAACAGGTATTTATACCGAAAACAAAACAAGAGAAAAAGTAAAAAATATTAATTCTGTTTCTTCTATTTATAAATATTAATTCTGTTTATCATTAAAGATTATGTTAACACACTTGGCCCCTTTCTTTATAGAGTAATGATATATGAACAACCATTTGTAATAAGTTCCATGACAATTTTTTTTTCTTCTATTTCTATTAGTAAAATATAATAGAGAAAGAGAAAAGAAGAGATAAAATAAAAACATAATATAATTATGAAAGAAAAAGTTGTTAAAAAATTGTTGCAAAATGGTTCTACAAATATCATTTCTCTTCGTAAAAAAATGTACATAGACCAATGCTTTTAGGCTTGAAAAAAAAAACTAATCCATTTTATTGTTATTATACAAAAGACATAACAATGATACACAAATATCATCATAACATCAATATACAACAAATCATACGAATTCAGAACATGAATAACAATAGCAAAAGAGACAATAAACTAACAATCATAGCAAAATCAGGCTACAAATCCCGAATAATTTATTACATACAACATATTAGTGATATCACTAATTTTATGCGAGTCTGTTTCATCTATCAAACCAAAATGTTTCAGTAACCGAAAAACAGAGCACTAACGGCAACGGTTACGGAATACACCAGAAAGCTCGAAGGAGCTACAAATGAACCAGTGTTCCCCGACGGTGCTGTTGCATTTGATGACCCCGGTGGAGTCGCTGCTCCCCCGGGTCCTGGTGCCCCTGTTGGAGTTGCTGCTCCCCCGGGTCCTGGTGCCGGAGGACCACCTGCTAGGGTAGATGGACCACCTGCTGGTGAAGGAGCTGGTGGTCCACCTGCCGGAGAAGGAGATGAAGCTGTAGGTCCACCGGCCGGAGGTGTGCTCACTACTGGAGATGGAGATGATGCCGTAGGTCCACCAGCAGGAGGTGTGCTTACTACTGGAGATGGAGAAGATGCGTTAGGTCCACTGGCCGGAACAGGGGAGTTTGCTGGAGGAATAGCCACCGGAGATGGTGGTGAAACAGAGGGTGATGGAGTGGTTGTTGTTGGTGATGGTGAAGGTGGTGACAAGCCACCAGCACTTGGTGAAGGAGAAGATTTTGGTGGTGTTCGTGGAGATATAACAACAAGGGTTAATTTCTGACCCTTTTCACAGTTTTGATCATTTCCGCTGATGAAATAGAATGGTCCTGCTCTGTCCAAAGTGAACTCTGTGTCACCATCTTCGAATTTCTTGATTGGGTTTGTTTTGTTGCACTTTTCATAATCTTCTTTCTTCACTTCCAACACCGAGTCTGAACCCTTCTTGTACTTGAAAACTAGATCATAATTAAATGAGTATTTATAAGACAGAAATTAATATATTTTTTCAACTTCAATACAGAACAACCATAAGAAATTAAAGGATCATACAATAGAATAGAGTTGTGCATGTTTGAAGTCATTTTAACAAAGGTATACTTTAAACTACAACGAAATTATTGTGATTTCGTCAATTTCACTATAATTCCAAACAACAAAATCCACACAAAACACATATTCAACTATTTTCTACCAGAGAACCCCTAGGCAACAAATTAATTTGATATATATATATATATATATATATATATATATATATATATATATATACTATTAACAAAATGAACAAGATGACAAATCTAACTTCATCTCTTTCAAAAAAAAAAAAAACTTCATCTATTAATTGAGTAATTGAAACGGATCAAAACCATGGAGTTGTATGTTACATAGAATTAAATTAAATTAATAATAACATGGGGTATGTATGTTACCTATAATGTCACTGATTTGGAACCTGTTCCTTCCAGCCCACTGGTTGTAATTCTCAGAAGGGTTTAGAGTCCATCCATCCTTTCCACCAACGAAATACTTGAAGGCTTGAGAAGTTGAGACAACAAGAGTGAAGAGAACAAAGAAGAGAGGTATCTTAAACTCCATAGCAATTTAGTTGTGTGTAGGATATTGAATTGAATGGATATAGGTGTAATATATAAATAATGATAATTAGAAAGGAAAGAGGGAAAAGTACAATGTGATGTGTTATGATAAAGGAAATTGAATGGAAGAAACAAAGGGATTGACTTGAGTTGAGTCTTGTCGACAAGAAGACTATTCATTCAAACAAAAGGGTGTCAAATGCGAGAGTGTAACGTGTGATCATTATTCGCTTTCAATGTCTAAATTCATACATTTAAAACCACACACTTGGCCAAATCACGGGGCTTTGTTAGTCTTTTATTTATGTATTCACCAGAAAAGGTCTTTGTTTGTATTTATGTTTCACAAAAACAGATATTTGTAATTATGAAAATTTGTTTTTTTAACAAGTGTCCTAAAAGTAATAAGTGTTCTAAATGCACTTGTTAAAGAAACTATAAATAGTAATTTTGCATTTGAGAATTACTCTCTGTCCTATAATACTTGACACAGTTGACTTTATTACGCATACCAATGTATAATTTTGAACTTAAATATATTGAATAATATATAAAAAGTTATGAAAATTTGATATTTTAAAAATACTCATTGAGACGAATCTAACGACATCTTATATGATACTATTTATCTTTGTATATTAGTAGAAAAATATGGTCAAAGTAAGATAGATCAAAACTCTAAATTTTCAAATGTGTCAACTATTACGGGGTATGAAGTACAACCTTTGGACTTTTAGAAATTTAAATTCAACACTTTTCATCGCTTTTCAAAAAATTATTTTTATTTATGTTCTCTTAACCAATACTCGAATCACACTTTTTAACATTTTCCTTTTTAGAAAGGGAATTATTGAAACTTTTTATTCATTAGAAAATAAAATATTCATGGTCGGTGTAAACTAGTTTTACACACAATTGAATGCATTGTATAATAATATATGTGAGAGTTGAAGTTGGAACATCAAACACCTCATTTACTTATTTTAAAAGACAAATTCTATGGTACACCCAATAAATTTGGGTGTATTGGTACACCAAGTAGTTAAATCAATAATAAATGAGTTATTTTTTTTGAAGAAAAATTATTATTTTATATCATTGACAACTATAATAATTAAATTTAATTTACCAAAACCTTCGATGAAATAAAATTGAATTTTTAAGAATTTTTATTACTCATAACAATCAATATTGATTATTTTTTATGACAAAATGTAAACTTTTTAATATAATCCTTATAAACAATGAAATTATGTTTTTTTTTCTTATGAAATGATGTTTTCTAAAATATAAATATTGACAAATAACTTTTTATTTCATAAAAATTATTGTTAATTTATAAATTTTGTGAAATAAGAGTACCGGTACACTCAAATTTGTGAGTGTATCGTAGAAGTCCCCATTTCAAAATGGTTTTATTTTTTTTGGAGTACAGAATGGTTAATTTTTAGCTATTAAATAGATTATCAGATAAAAAATTGAGATATTTTCAAAACCGGTTATGATATAGTGTATAATTATGTGACAATGTCATGGTTTTTACTGGAACGTGGCGTACAACTACTTTTAGGCCAGTGTGTTTTCATTAAACACTTTGTTTATTAAATTTAATTTTGACAGACACCATATTAATTTTTTTTTTAAGCTAAAAAAATCATAACTTTAGTTTTAGAAATAATTATAAATCTAGTCAAATTTTTATTTTTAAAGACTAGTCAAATTTATTAACTTATAGAAATTATAATTGATTCATATAGAAATTAAATCTTTATTTATTTTGCATATTTTCATGTGGACATGACGGAATGGTCGACATCGTGCATTGTACTAAACCACATCGTTAAATTGAAAGGAAGGTATCTCTCTTTAATTTTTTACTTTTTTTTTTTGGTAAAATACCTCTCTTTATATTTTTCTTTAATAATGTAAATAAATTTCTATAACTCTTTATGTTTATAGAAATTTGTTTAATAACAATATTACAGTTAATATTAAAAAAAGCACCATAATTTTTTTTTTTGAAAGAATAAAACACTATTATATTAAAAGAAAATAACGATTATGCATTTTTTTTAAAAAATAAATTTATTTATTATCCATTGTGACTGTAAGAAAAATTACAATATTCACCACACTACAACCATTGATTTTAAAAGTAGTCCTAATATAAAGTACAAACATTTTTAAAATTCTAACTTGTATGATTTATTGCGGTATAAAAACTATTTACAATGACGTTTTTTAAGGCCAATGTATATGAATAAAATCCAAAAAAAGGAGTGTGCACTATATAATATTTTCAATTCATATTTCATTATATCCACCCGGAAAAAAAATCATATTTCACTATTTAGATATTTAATAAATATTTTTAATAATGATATAACAAAATAGAACGGATGAATATGTAAGAAAAATTAAACTACAAGTGTCTCGCTTTTTTGGTTTTTGAAGGAAATAGATCAATGCATTTCATTAGTTAAATGTGTCGAATACATGATGGTACATCATCATAAATGTGAGGTCTAGGTTCGGATGGGGCTACCCTCGCTAACTCATGAGCGACTCCATTAACTTGCCTCCTATTAAACTCGAAAAAAGAGATAGAATAGTTCAAAAAAAATTGGTTGATCAATGGTTTTAGTCCGACAGTGATAGACTCTAGGTTATGTGATGTCTCATTCGAAGGATACTCGTTCATGTTGTTGAAGAAAGACTTAATAGGGCTATGGCGAATGCTGATTCGTTCAATGCCTTTCCAAGTGCCAAATTAGAGAATCTTGTGGCTCTGGAATTGGATCATTATTCGATCTTCTTGGATCGTAGGCCTATTGTGCGCCCCCAACAATATTGGCATAACTTCCGCTTTGAAAATGATCAAAAGTTATAGCCAGGATTTGATGATATGGTGGATGATTGTTGGCAGATGTACACTGAACATTCGATACTTTACAGCCATTGTGCAGATGACATATCTTTGTGAAACAAGGATTTTTGTAATAAGTCGAAGGTTGCTTTGGAAGATTGTTGTTGACAGTTGAATAGCTTTAGATACAATACGTCATAATATTATCAACATTATATGATGTCTATGAGAAAGCGTATCACTCAATTGCTTATTTAAGATAATGCATACTTCCGTTAGAAGGAAAAGACACACTATTAGAAAGATGGTGATCGGAATGCTAAATTTTTCCATGTCTCGATTACAACCAAAAAGAAAGTAAATTGAATTACCTCTCTTGAAGATGATCATAGTAATAAGGTAGCTGAGAACTCAGGTATCATTATGGTTACTAAGTATTATTTCCTGGATTTATTCCAAAACAAAAACAGTGTTATGGAGCCTATGATTAGTGTTATATGACATTTTTTTTACTAATGATGATAATAATTTACTAACAACTCCTTTTACGAAGGAAGAGTTTCGTGTAGCAATGTTTTCAATACATCCTGGTAAATGTCCAAGTTCTGATGGGTATAATCTGGGGTTTTTCCAACATTTTTGTTAATTTATGTAGTGAGGATATTTTCAAGGAATGTTGTTCATGGCTTGACAGAGGTCAATTTTTGACTACTATCAATATGCTAAACATTGCTCTCATTCCTAAGGGTAGTACCCAAACTACGATGAAGGATTAACGACAATTCCTCTGTGCAATGTCTTCTGCAAATTGATATTTAAAGTGCTGGCTAACAGAATACAAATTGTCTTTTCAAAGTGTATCTCTGACGACCAATCTTCTTTTGTTCCAGGATGACCGATTCTTGATAACGCCATGGTGGCAATCAAGGTTATTCATTTCATGAAGACTAAGACCAAAGGTAATGATGGCTATGTGGCCCTCAGGCTGGATACTGACAATGCTTATGGCCAAATGGATTGGGATTATCTTAAGGAAGTCATGACCAAGATGAGGGTTTTAGTAAGCAGTGAACCTATTGGATGTCTATGTGTGTGGAATCAGTTGATTATTGAAGCCTCTAGCTGGTTTTTGATGATGTTGAGTTGCTTATCAATTTTGTGTTTTAAGTTTGGCCTTGTTTTTCTCTTTACATTGTTAGTCTAGCATGTTTAGTGTTTGTCAGTCATGTCTTAGAACTTTGTTAAAAGCACCCAAGCATCTTAACTGTCCTTAAGCATAGTGATTACCTGAGTTTGTTTGTGTCTCAGGAAATCTGTATCATTCAGTAAAAACTGGTTTTTCTCTATCTAAATCGATTCATTTTACATTGAAAAGATCCACATTTTGTCTCTGAATTGTGTGAACTGTAACACCTTAAACTCTAAAAGCGATAAATTACGCTAATGATACGACCTTATCAAGAATCTAGATGGTACATCTTCAATAAATCACCAAGCATGTATATATAATATGTTTTCTCAAAACATCGCAGCGGAATAAAATATCAATACATCGACATTTAATAAAACATCTCCAACAGTTAACCAAAATAAAATATTTAAATCCAAGTAGCCGTGTCATAAGTCATACTACATCATCAAAATAAAATCTCACCTCAACAACAGAGTCAAAAGCAATAAATAGTCATAAGACTCAAACATAAAGACATCCTAATCAGAGTCGACACACTAGACTCCGAAAAATGGTAAACGAGGAAGCTCCAACTTTCCTCAAGAAACTCACCAAACAACTACTATTGCACGCCGTCTACCCATCCATACGGATAAGGAAGGCGGTCAACCAAACGACCACTTGGGTTTAGTTCAACATTCACAATAAGCATAAACAAAAGGGTTAAAAGGCTTTTACCCCCTGCCATTTGGGGGTCTTTTGGTTTACCCCCCTTTAAAAAAAACTTGGAGATTCCCCCCTGTAAAATGAAGATTCCTTGGTTCTGTAACAGCCCGATTTTTTCGTTATTTTGTTTTTAATTATTTTATGTGTGTTTATTTATGCTTGTATGTGATTATTTATTTTTGGTTGTATTTTCTTGGGTTTAGTGATTAGAAGGGTATTTTGGTCTTTTGGTGAGCAAGGGTAAAATAGTAATTTTTGTTGAGGATTAATTGTAGCGTTTTAAGTGAGGACCAATTATTTAGTGATTTGTTAGTTGTTGTAGTAATTAGAATTAATGTCGGTAGTTACTAATTATTTTATCGTTAATAAGTTAGAAGCTAGTAAGTGGAATAATTAGAATTGAGCCCATTTAACAATTGGTGGGTTAGGCCCAATGGAGTGTGACTATATAACCCAACATTTTGAGAGAAACTAGGGTTAGAAACATTTTTCACTAAGAGGCTAGAGAAAGGGAGAGGCTAGAGAAATGGTTGGAGAGGACAAACTTGAAGAGGAGAAGATTTTGGAGCTAAAGTGAAGCTTAGGCTTGGATTGTTGAAGATTAGAGGTAACGGGGCTAGTCTTCAAACATAATCTCTTTTTCTACCCATTTCTCATAAGTGATTAAGTAAATAAGCGATTATGTGATTAAGTGATTATTTGAATTTAAGTGAATGAATTCATGTTTAGATGTTGATGCTATGATTGTACATGTGAATTGAATGATTAATTGTTGTTGATAATGAATTTATATGCCAAAAATCATATATGTGGGTGTGTTGTGTTTTTGTGAAAAGAGGATTGTCATCGCGATTTTCGGGTGTCAAGTCATTAATTAGGCTTGAACCTTTCAATCATTGATGTCTCTATTTTTTTTGGGGAAGGGTAAAATTGAGAAAACCCTTAGAAATTCTAAGTTCGGGGCAATTTTCGCTACGGGAAGGTGTTAGGCACCCGTAACGACTATAGTACTCTATAGGAGCCGTTTTTCCAGATTTATCTTTTACGCTTTATTTTAAAGGCTATTTTTGAAAAGGTTGTTTTTAAGAATGGGGGGAAAGAAGTGTTTGGGATTTATATTTATTGGACTTGGAGAGATTTTGGTCTCTTGCCTAAATACCCTTTTAAGGGATCAAACTCCATGTAGTTCTCTTCCAAAAAGATTTTTGTGGGTTAGTTTATTTTTAATTTTTTTTGAAAATGATTTTGAAGAAGAGAAAAGAGGCCTTAAAGGCATGAGTTTGAAAAAAAAAGTGAGGTTATTTCAATTATTAAAGAAAAAGGTTAAAGTTGGAATTTAAGATTCATTTGCATTTTGATTAAGAAAATAAAAGGAAAAAGGTTATGGAGTTTTGACTCCAAGATTATTATGAAAATGATTTTCAAGTGAGGAGTTATTTGTTTTTTTTTTTGGAAAATATGATATCTTTTCTAAGTATCGCGTTTCCTAAACATACATCTAAACGGTAATTCATGCAACGTGTGTGCGTGTCGGTGCTTGTGTCGGTGTACATCATTAGAGTCCATTGTCCTTTACATTTGGCCCTAGTTTACATGCTATGGTCTTGCAAGAAATTTAAAGGAAGTAAAACTACCCTAAAATATTACATGAGAATTAATGGAAATTGCATAAGACTAGCTAAAGAAAGAAATGAAAATGATGCACTGCTTGCACTATGGATGAGACATGAAATAAGATGGTTAGTAGACAAAATATAGAATGGTGGAGAGATAGGCAAGGAATGAGAAATAAAATTGCAAGAAACACTTAGTAAAAAGCATGCAACACATAGTGAAAATAATAGCAAAATATGATAAAAGAATGCACAAAACCTAGATGCAAAACTCATCTAATACATGACCTAAAATATCTATCCTAGCACAATTTTAGAGACTCATTTCAAATATAGGAATGTGAATTACAAGGCAATTTTAGGCACAAAGTTATCACATATGCATATTTCGACTTTTAAAACCATTCAAGTTACTTGCAACATAAGAAATCAAGATCTAAACACTCAAACAGTAGCAATGGCATAGAATCATGAGCAAAATCATCACAAAATCATATAACAAGCATTGAGATCATGTGGCGTTGAATTGGCACAAAAATCATGCAAGAAATTTCACAAAGGTGCTCAAGAACACAAATCAAACAAGAAACTCTAACACATATTTTTATCAATCAAAAAATGTATACCATAAAACAGTCAAAAATATATCATGAATCCTATAGAAAAAATTCTAGAAAATTGCAAGAAAATTATAGCATGCCAGAGGTTCAGATAGCAAGAAAATGAGTGCAATTAGCAAGAAATTCAAGAAAACTCTTAAAGAAACCTAAAAGCCCAATGGATACTGGTCCAACCCACACGCTGATGGATCCGGATTAATCCTAAAGCCTCAGAGGCGTTGGATCAATTCGGATCCTCCAACACCTAGATCTAGCGGCTGGAAATGCAAGAAAGTGGATCGGGTCTAATCCGACCCGGTCCGCGCGTCTATATAAAACAAATCTGGACCGGTTCGCTCACTTTCCCTTCTTCTTTCTCTTTCTTCTCTCCGTTCTCTCTTCTTCTCTTCTTCGAACCCTAACCCTAATTCTCCTAACTCTACCCAGAACTTGTTCAAACATGCATCAATCAGTTTAACTTGTTGTTCTGAACACAAATCCATCACTTGGAACCACTTGTGACTGGTAAATCGATGTAGATCGTGAAGTTTCTTCACGGTTTTCAAATGGATTTTTTCTGTGTTTCTTGTTCTAATCCTTTTCTAAATGAGTTTTTCTGTGGATTCTTAGGTTTACAACGGTTGATTCTCATTGTAAACCGTAGATTCCTTACGGTTTCAAAAGTTTTTTAGGGTTTTCATGATTTTGAACAAGTTCTTTGAATCTTCTACGGATCTACATCGATTTAGGGATTCGTTGACGTTCTTGAACACGTAAGAGGTAGGTTTTCACGTTTACCTGTGTTTTAATCGGAGATTCGAGCTAGAATCTTCAAGAACTCTGGATTTTGATTCTGCTTCGTTGATTCTTGGTTCGGATCCGGAAATAAACCGGTAATTCCTTCTTCTGCTTCTTAACCGGTTCAGAATCCTTGAATTCTTCGCCTTCTTCTTCTTCTTTTCAATCTTAGGGTTTCTGTGATCGTGTTGAATTCGTTGCTTCTGGCAATGGATTCGATGCTTGAATTGCAGAAACACCAGCTCAGTGATGAAGATTCAGTTGAATCTTTGATAGCTGCACGAAAGTTCCATTGATTTTGGCTCAATTGGCTTCTGAAACGGTTAGGGTTTCTGGGGAAAGTTCTTCAATCTTTTTTGAGTTTGTTAGGATTTGATCCAACTGAAAGGAGAGAGAATGTGAGAAAGTGTTTCTGATGTGGCGCGATTCTGTGTACCCCCTCTCTCTGACTCTGACACGCGTGGCCTTATATAGCCTGCCATGTGGCCTCTGATCCAATTGGGACGTGACATGTGGACTGAACTGCTTGCGTGACATTTTGGACCAATCTGCAAATTTGAAAGAAAATGGGACTGTTTTGCAATTAAAACAAGAATTGGACTGTTTTGAAAATTAAAAGAATTGGGACTGTTTTGAAAATTGGAATTGGGCACTTCTGCAATAAAAAAATAAAATTTGGACTAAATTGCAATTAAAATAAAATTTGGGCCAATTTGCAAAGAAGTTAAAAATAAAACTGGTAAAAAAGCAATTTTGGAAACAACGTAAAGTGTAACAGTTAAAACTGACAAAATGGACTAAAACGAACAAACTACCAAAATGAGGTATTTTAAAATACCTCTCTGCCCAAAATTTGTTTGATGTGAAAAGACCAAAATGCCCTTAGGGACTAAAAAACGACCCGGACTGACTCGGGCTGACTCAGACGCAAAACCAAGACGACTTTTAGATAGGAATTGATTGATGATTTATGCAGACCAATTGAAAAGACTCAGAGACAAATTGTAAGGACTAAAATGGGCTCCTCTGTAGGAAATGACCAAAATACCCTTTTGTATGATTTTATGCAAATGTGATGGAGTAAAATGTAGGAAAATATGCAATGGTCTTAGAGACCTTTTTAAATGGTTTGTAATGCAAGAAAACATTTTGGGTGGTTTTAAATGCAAGAAAATTGGAGATAGTAATAGCACAATATGCGTCTGGAGCACAGTAGAAAACACGGCGAATTTGAGAGTATCAGAAAATAACAAAGAAAATTAAACGAGTATTTTTAGGTCCAAAATGAGGGTATGACAACTGCCCCTATTTAAGTTTCTTCGTCTAGAGAGTCAAGAAACGGAGTCTTTGGCTTGACATGACGAAGACACTTAAATATCGACATTAGCATTGATTTTGGGCGTAAAAATACGTTCGTAAATGTTATGTATGCCATGCAACGTTTGGATTATGAATGCAAGACAAACTGGAAATTGAGTTTAACAAAATATGTCGTATCCATTGCGGGATTGGTAGACATTAACAAGATAGTAAATAACAAGACTCACTGGGGAGACTAAATAGCAAATTGACAGGTGCAAGTTGTTCTTTTGGCTCGAACTGGGAACTTGACCGGGAATACTGACAAGTAGATAGGTACAAGCTGTTCTTGGATTTGAACTAGTCACTTGGCTGATGAAAAAAGCAAAATGGGAAGCACAAGCTGTTCTTGTATTTGAACTAGCCGCTCGGCTGATGACAGACACAAAAGGCACAGGTACAAGCTGTTCTCGTATTTGAACTAGTCACTTGACCGATAACAAAAGTGAAAGCAAATTGACAGGTACAAGCCGTTCTTGCATTCGAACTGGTTACTTGGCCGATAACAAGGATAAATTGACAGGCACAAGCTGTTCTTGGATGCGAACTAGCCACTTGGCCGATAACAAGGGCAAATTGACAGGCACAAGCTGTTCTTGGATGCGAACTAGCCACTTGGCTGATAACAGAAACAAAACGTATTTGAAGATAAACTGAATTTGGCTGACATGACTGCAGGAGTTTGAAATTGACAAGGCTGTTGAAGTTTGAAATAGGCAAGACTGTAGAAGTTTGAAATTAGCATAATAGAAGCTTGAAAATACCAATAGAAGTTTTGAAGTTGTCATGATAGACTTTGACAGAGATTTAACATAGGAATGGAAAATGCAATGTGTATGAACAGTGTAACAACTTTATCAAATGCATGAGCATATAGGATGCATGATTATGCATGTATGGATGCTTCGAAATGCATGATGGTTGACAACTTGTAGACACGACTTCACAGATGTATACAAAACATTGGAATATTGGGCACGTAATGGCTCGTGCTCTAACATGTGTTTGTGAAAGTCCTCCTTTGGGGATGCCGTCATTGAAAGACGCATCGAGACCATGGCTGAGGGCAGGGAACTGTATCCCATTCAAAAACTTGCAGGGAGTAAAACCTTTTGTTGGGACTGCCATTTGTTGGGTGCTTCGATGCTGAGCATGCTTTGAATATCGCATCTGTGGTCAATGCTTTTGCATGTTTGCCTTTGTCTTTTTTTTTTTTTTTTACATCATCCCATTTTTGCCCGGATCGCCCTTTCGGGTTTTCGATCCACCGGGGAATAGATTCTTTTCAAGTGCCCCTGTTTTTGCCTGAATTGCCTTCGAAGGTTGTCAATCCATCGGGGTGCTCAATTTTGCCTAAGCCGCCCTTTCGGGTTTTCAGCTTAGCGAGCTTATTCATTTTTGTGTTTTTCATTCTGTTTTTTTTTTGCCATTGACCACAGACCGCACTGGGGAGAGAGCCTGCTGGTAACCTAATGCTTCGAAATGGATATCGACACCCGTTTGTTCATGCATGTTTCGTTTGAATGCACCTAGTTGCTTAGGTTGGTTTTCAAAATACACACAAAAATTTTCAATTTCAAAGATGTTTGTTTCAGACATTGTCATTATCAAAATAGCAAGAAGATTTTTTGTATAAGGCCTTGAAAATAGAATGAAGAAATAGAGTTTCAAACAAAAGCATAGGCTCAAATCGACGTATAAGAGTAGTAGTCAGCCAAGGGCGTGACTCCACAGATTTACAAAGCTTGGAAAATGGTAATTCTATTGGTTGGTGGTACATTGAACACAATAGTCACTACAGTTCCCAGAAATTTTGAATTCATAGGTACAGCAACTTCAAATGAGAGCGGCCATTCATCAGTTGCTCGTGCCCCAAGGGGATGGTAGTTTGCCAGATATAGTCAATTGCCTTCCGTTTCAATCTCATTTTTGCATGAACCGCCCTTTCGGGTTTTCGGCTCATCGAGACGCTCATTTTTGCCTGAGTTACGTGTAGTCTCAGCGAGCTTTTTAATATTTACATTTTTTGTCCCTTATTTTGCCTGGACCGCCCTTTCGGGTTTTCGGTCCACCGGGAAGCGCATTTTTGCCTAGGCCGCCCTTTCGGGTTTTCGACCTACCACGCTGTTCTTTTCATATATCTAGACAAAGTATTTCTTGACTATATCGGCATTCACAGGGTTCGGGAGTTCCATGCCATCCATGTGTGTAAGAATCAAAGCTCCGCCAGAGAAAGCCTTCTTGACAACATATGGTCCTTCGTAGTTTGGAGTCCACTTGCCCCTTGGGTCAGGTTGTTGGCTTACTCTTCTTTTCAAAACAAGTTCACCTTCCTTGAATTCCCGAGGACGGACTTTCTTGTCAAAAGCAGTTTTCATTCTTGTCTGATACAGCCGCCCACGAGCCAAAGCATCCAGACGTCTTTCTTCAATCAGATTTAACTGATCATACCGGCTCTGGCACCATTCAGCCTCAGACAATTTTTCTTCCATGATCACGCGGAGAGACGGGATTTCTACTTCCAAGGGGATAACTGCTTCCATGCCATATACAAGGGAGAAAGGCGTTGCCCCGGTCGAACTGCGTACTGTAGTGCGATAGCCGTGCAGGGCATAAGGCAACATCTCATGCTAGTCTTTGTATGTAGTGACCATCTTCTGTACGATCTTCTTGATATTCTTATTGGCGGCCTCAACTGCACCATTCATCTGGGGCCTGTAAGGAGAGGAATTGTGGTGTTCAATCTTAAATTTCTCACACAGGGCCTGCACCATGTCATTGTTCAGATTGGTACCATTGTCAGTGATAATCTTGTTGGGAACACCATATCGACAGATGATATTGTTCTTGATGAACTTAACCACTACTTGCTTGGTTACATTGGCATAAGACGCAGCTTCGACCCACTTGGTGAAGTAATCGATCGCTACCAAAATAAAACGATGACCATTCGAAGCCTTTGGTTCAATTCTTCCAATCATGTCGATGCCCCACATAGAGAAAGGCCACGGAGAGGAAATGACATTGAGGGCATGCGGAGGCACATGAATCTTATCAGCATAGATTTGACATTTGTGACATTTCCTGGCATGTTGGTAGCAATCGCGTTCCATAGACATCCAATAGTAGCCTGCTCTTAACAATTTTCTAGACATGGTATGCCCCGAAGCATGGGTTCCGAAAGTGCCGTCGTGCACGTCGTGCATCAGTTGCTCTGCTTCACGCTCATCAACACATCTCAATAATATCATATCAAAATTCTTCTTGTATAGAACATCCCCATCTAACACGAACTTGCTAGCCAACCTGCGCAAGGTCTTCTTGTCTTTGTTGGAAGCATTCGGCGGGTACTCGCGGCTTTGCAAAAACTGCTTGATATCACAATACCAGGGTCTGTTGTCAACTATATCCGCATTTGTCTGAACGGTCACACCGCTGATGACGAACACATGAGAAGGCCGGTCCAGGCGCTGCACTTTGATTACTGGCACGTGGTTCCAATGGTTCACCTGAAACATGGAGGATAAAGTAGCAAGAGCATCGGCCATTTGATTTTCCTCACGGGGAATGTGGTGCTATTCAACTTTTGTAAAGTACGTCAGCAGACGCCTCGCGTAGTCACTGTAAGGGATCAGATTGGCATGATGGGTCTCCCATTCTCCCTTTATCTGGTTAATAACAAGTGCAGAATCTCCATAGATGTCAAGGTGTTTGATTCTCATGTCAATTGCTTCCTCAATCCCTAAGATGCATGCTTCGTATTCAGCCATGTTGTTCGTGCATTCAAATACAATCCGGGCGGTAAAAGGAATGTGATGCCCCTGCGGAGATACAATCACTGCCCCAATTCCTTTGCCGTAAGCATTAACAGCACCGTCGAAGACCAATCCCCACTTGCTATTAGGGTCTGGGCCTTCACCAATCAACGGTTCTTCACAGTCTCTTGACTTCAAATACATGACTTCTTCATCGGGGAAATCGAACTTAATGGGCTGATAGTCATCCAGTGGCTGGTAAGCGAGGTGATCAGCTATAACACTTCCTCTGACGGCCTTTTGGGCTTTGAACACAATATCATATTCAGACAGCAGCATTTGCCAACGCGCAATCTTTCCAGTGATTGCAGGCTTCTCAAAGATGTATTTAATCGGGTCCATCCTGGATATTAACCAAGTTGTATGGTTCATCAAGTAGTGACGCAGACGTTTGGCAGCCCAGGCTAAAGCACAACAAGTCTTTTCGAGCATCGTATACCGAGTCTCACAGTCAGTAAATTTCTTGCTCAGATAGTAGATAACATGTTCTTTCTTTCCAGTCTCGTCCTGTTGATCGAGCACACATCCCATTGATTCATCTAGCACTGACAGATACATAATCAACGACCTTCCTTCCACCGGCGGGACAAGAATTGGTGGCTCTAACAAGTAATCTTTGATGCTATCAAAAGCTTCCTGGCATTCATCGTTCCACACAATGGGCTGATTCTTCCTGAGCAGCTTGAAAATTGGCCCGCAAGTCGCAGTCATGTGAGATATGAATCGGGAGATATAGTTCAGACGCCCGAGGAACCCTCTGACTTGCTTCTCGGTCTGCGGGGCCGGCATCTCACGAATGGCTCGGACTTTGTCAGGATCTACTTCAATGCCTCTTTGACTGACAATGAACACTAGCAGTTTCCCGGATCTAACACCGAATGTACACTTGTTGGGATTTAGCCGAAGCTTGTATTTTCTCAATCTTTCAAACATTTTTGCCAAATATTCAACATGTTTCTCTTCATCGCTTGACTTCACGATCATGTCATCCACATATACTTCGACTTCCTTGTGAATCATATCGTGAAACAACGTAGTCATCCCCCTCTGATAGGTGGCACCAGCATTTATCAGACCGAACGGCATCGCTTTGCAACAGAAAGTTCCCCACGGAGTGATGAACGATGTCTTTTCCCTGTCTTTGGGTGACATCTTGATTTGATTGTATCTAGAGAAACCGTCCATGAAGGAGAACACTTTGCACTAAGCGGTATTATCAAAAAGCACGTCAATATGAGGTAGCAGGAAATTGTCCTTCAGACTGGCTTTATTCAAATCCCTGTAATCAACACACATCCGGACTTTCCCATCCTTCTTCGGTACAGGTACAATATTAACAACCCATTTGGGATACTCAACTCTTATGAGGAAACCTGCATCAATCTGCTTCTGTACTTCACCATCAATCTTGAGAGCCATGTCAGGACGAGTTCTTCTTAGCTTTTGTCTAACAGGCGGACATTCTGGCTTTGTTGGTATCCGGTGCTCTACGATCTGGGGATCCAAACCCGGCATATCTTCATACGACCATGCGAAAATATCTGAATACCCTCGGAGAAGTTGGAAGATCCTCTTCTTAACTCCCTCTTCCAGTGCAGCACCAACCTTGATCTCTCGCTTATTGTCTTCGGTACCCAAGTTGATCAACTCAATCTCCTCCTGGTGAGGCTGAATGGCCCTCTCCTCTTGTTCAAGTAGTCGGGTGATCTCATCTGGTACGTCATCCTCACTCTCATCTTCGGCTTCGAACACCGGGAACTCAAAAGTCGGAGGAACCGTAGGGTCATGGTGTTCAACGGGTTTATTATGGTTCAATCTGCGTGATATGGTTGGATGATTTTTAGAAAAGATTTTCATGCAGATTTTTGAAATTAATAAGAAAAATACAGATGTTTTGGTTTTTTCTAGCATTACCATCATTTCCAAGAGAAAAAGCATTAAGAAAAAACAACAGTCCTGAAAGAAACGACAATTTTCTTATTAATAATGGCAATACCGAAACAAACATGCACTTACAAAAATATCACTTTCGCTTTGGGCGGAGCGAAAAGATGGTTATTTTGAAAAACAAAGACCTAAGCAACAAGACACATTACTCGGAATCATGCATGATCAACGGAAGGTCAACGACATTCCAATTCTTCGCAGTGCCTTCTGATATAACAAACATGGGCCTAGACCCACTTCCAGTAGCGTCCTCAGTAATTGCATTGGCGAACCCAGCACTGTAGAACGTCCCAGTAGATACTCCTGATGTTGGGGAGAACCCAAGACCTTCTTTGCGCTTATTATCAAGTAGTTGTATTAATTGGCCCCCACCGGCAGCCTGTCCTTCCTGGACAGCCCTTTGCGCGTCCTTCAAAGAAGCCATAGCAGCACCGACCTTCTTGGGCTCCGTACCTTCAACAGTCAAACCTTGAAATGCAGTCCCTTCAGCAGACCCTGCTTCAATACAAGAGAATGATGACAGTTGACTGACCAAGTATGCTTCTTCTCCATGTACAGTAACAAGCTTACCATTCCTCACAAATTTCAGCTTTTGATGAAGAGTGGAGGTAACCGCGCCGGCCTCATGTATCCACGGCCTTCCGAGGAGGCAACTATAGGAAGCATCGATGTCCATGACTTGGAAAGTGATCAGAAATGTTTCAGGGCCAATGGTCATAGGAAGATCCACTTCACCGAGAACGTTCTTACGGGATCCGTCGAAGGCCTTGACCAGGAAAGTGCTTCTCCTCAAAGGGGCTCCTTGATAGCTTAGCTGGTCTAGAGTGGATTTGGGCATTACATTCAGGGATGAGCCGGTATCTACCAATACGTTTGACAGCATGTCAGTTTTGCAATTCATAGAGATGTGTAGGGCCAAATTATGATGCTTCCCTGCTTCGGGGAGCTCATCTTCGCTAAACCAGAGATTACTGCAAGCGGTGATATTTCCCACTATACCACCAAACTGGTCCACCGTGACCTCGTGGTCGACGTATGCCT
Source organism: Medicago lupulina (assembly GCA_958299785.1). NCBI lineage: Eukaryota > Viridiplantae > Streptophyta > Magnoliopsida > Fabales > Fabaceae > Medicago > Medicago lupulina. The sequence goes on from OY283143.1 coordinate 34,495,347, forward strand.
GCTCCAACACTTTTAGCAAGATGTTCCTGTGGGCTTCAGAGCTTAGGAGCAAAGATAGGATAGATATCTTCGACGGGGTTTGCAATAGCTGATCCACGATCTTGTAGTCACTTCTCTTGATTATCTTCAGGATTTCGTCCAAATTAGAATCTTCAATAGACTGACCTGGTCGGCTAACATCTTTAGCAACAGGAGGAACCGGAAGTGGAGTTGTTTGGTCAACCGGAGCCGTGGTGGGCGCGGCTGTCTTCTTTTGAAACAAAGGCGGACGGACCCTACCGCTCCTCAGAGTCGTCGTCTCTTCGGCGATGTTGCTTACTACAGCTGGGGATACCAGAGGCACTTCTACCCCATTCTCAATCATGGTTGCATTGTACTTGTAGGGAACAGCTTTTGTGGAAACAAAGGGCACTGGCCCAGGTAGCCTTATCACCAGAGGTTCAACATTCTCTTTCGAAGACGTGCTCCTAATGGGGGTATCATGGAATACTGGCATAATCACACAAACGTCGCTGGCCATCAGATAGTTATCATTCATCAGGCTTTGGATGTCGTTCTGAACCACGTCACAACCCATAGGATTTTGAAGACACCCATTGCAAGCGGCATGGTCATGGTTAAACAAAGAGGCTTGGCACAACTTGACATGCAGCGGTACCAGAGGGGTTGCAACATTACGAACATCAAGGCGGGGAGTTTCTTCGTATGCTTCAATCATGTTCACGGCAGCATGATTTGGGAGCGGATTATCGAGCACATGCGGGACATTGTTCTCGAAAGACAACTTTCCTTGGTCTATCAGTTTCTTCACAATATACTTCAAAGCGTAACATCCTTCCACATCTGGGCCTAGAGCGCCTTGATGAAAATCGCACCTGAGGTCAGAACGAAACCGAGGAGGTAATGGGTTGGGCGGAGGCTTGCCGGGCCTGGTCGTGCAATACCCTTTGTGCAGCAGAGTTGGAAGCAATTCAGCATATAACATTGGTATTGGAGGGAAAGATGGTCGGGCCTGAGGGCCTTGCTGCTGTTGTGGTTGTTGTTGAACCAGTGGTTGTTGTTGCACTTGCTGAGCGATGGCATTGACAGGGACCTGAGGCTGGCCCGATGGCAGAGGATACTGATGGTAGAATGGTGGAAAGAACGAATGTTGGGCGTATTGCATGTATTGGTACGGCAGAGGCAGTTGAGTAGCATTGATGGGAGCAACGACGGCCATAGATTGATTGGTCTCGGTAGATACCATCCCGACTTCTGTCTCTTTCTTCTTGTGATGGCCATTGCCATACTTCTTTGGTGCATTTGTCGAGGATTCACCCTTTTCGAACACAATGATACCCTCTCTGACAGCTTCTTCTAGGCGGGTTCCCATGGTGACCATCTCGGAGAAGTTTCTCGGAGCAGCAATGATCATCCTTTCAACATAGTCTTTCTTCAGCGTCTTCAGAAACGTCTGTGTCATTTCCTCTTCATCTAGAGCAGGGGTAAGACGGGCGGCTGCCCCCCTCCACCTTTGCGCATACTCACGAAAACTTTCATCTTTCTTCTGGAAGAGGGATCTGAGAAATTCCCTGTTTGGCTTCAATCTGGTATTAAACCCATAGTGACTCTTGAAAGCGGCAGCCAAATCATCGAAGGTATGAATGTCATCTTTACTCAGACCAGTATACCATTCTGCAGCGTCTTCCATCAAACTGTCTTGGAAGCAGTGAATCATGAGCGAATCATTGTCTGAGTAGTTAGCCATCTTCCGGACGTACTTGATGATATGATTCTGAGGACAAGTCAGTCCATTGTATCGGTCGAATTCTGGGACTTTGAACTTTTTAGGGACATCTACCCTTGGTACTAGGCAGAGATCGTGAGTCTTGAAAAGATCACCACTTCCACGGTTAACTTTGATTTCACGACGGAGTTCTCTAGCAAGTTCCTCCATCCTCTCTTCCATAGTTCCGGTCATGGGAGACTTCCCACGGCGAGTATCGGTGTTGGTGTTTTGAGGCATAGAATGTACGATTGGGTCAGTGAAGACCGTTGACTGAGGCAGAGTAGTATGGAGAGAGGCATGCTCTGGGATGGGGATTTGGTTACCATTGGCAGCACCAGAAGTACCTGCTGCGGTATCAGGAGCAAAGAAAGGTGGGAGTCCGTATGGGTATCCCCTCGGCATAGCAAAGCGGTCATCAAGAGATGCTGTTGGAATTGGCTCAGTGGTCTCTGGAGCAGACGAGGCTGGTTGTTCCTGGGCAGCCAACAGAGCAGTCATAACATCGTGAGCTTTAGCTAGCTCTTCCCTTAAAGAAGCCAAATCGGTACGGAGCTGTGCGTTTTCTTCTTCCATGGCTACCTGATTCCTTCTTCTGTATTGTCTAGTCTGATGAACTCTGGCAGGTTGATCAATCTTTCGAGCACGAGCCACTTTTCACACTGCGACAGAAGAACCAGGAGGCAATGAGCACTTGGAAGTTTTTCATGACTGATGAATGATGCATATGATGTATGATATGTACAAATGCAGATGCAAAAATGACTCTTTTTGGTTATCGAAAGGATCTCTTAGACAAATTAGAAATCTTGTAAACATTATTAGGAAAGAATGAAGAGTCTAGAAAGCTGTAGAGATAAATCGTTTTGGAAAGTTAAGCCAAGGTAAGTGGGCCTCAAAACATAACATAATCATTTAAGCCTATGGAGTGACAAGGTAATCCTCAGAATCAGACTCTGGAGCCGAACTGCAGTATCTGGCATAGAATTCCCGACGACCTCTGGCTCTCTTGGAGTCTCTCATAAGCAGATCATCTTTCTCCTCAAGCTCTTTTCTAGGACCCGTGAAAGGCGCCCCCTCGGCTATAGGTAAACCCAACAAACTAGAATAAGCCTCGAGTGTAGGAACTAACTGAAAATCCGGGAAAGTGAAGCAACGGAAAACCGGATCATAGAATTGCACCAGAGCGTGCACCAACTTCTCTCCCACATTAGTTCGGAGAATAGTAAGCAAACAACCGTATCAGAGACGGAACCCAGTCGGATTCTTGACCTTGAGTGCCAACTCCCTTAAGCTAACCAAATCAACTTCCTTGAACTTGTAGGACTTAGTCTTCTTCATACCTGGAATGTTTACAAAGTTTTCAATTTGTCTAGACCTTTTGATAAATGCATGAAAAAGTTTATGCATGAATGCATGTATGCATGATTTTGGTTAAAGAAAACACGGTGGGCTAAGGTTCACAGTTGCGGAGCTGCGGATGGACACGGTGTCCGGTGAGACTAGGGCTTTGATAGTAGTAACCATGGTTCTAATAAGGTTCCCAAACTACAACCTCTCTTACGCATATCATAGTAGCACAAGGCGACGCCCGTTCCATGATTATTTGTAAGAAGGTCTAGTTTGAGTGTAGTATCGCGTGACGACTAAGTTTCGAGACAACGCTCGGTTTAGCCACTGCACTACGTCTTAAAAAAAAGGCCAAAGATGGGTTTGGTAACTACAATCCATAGCATCATCGGTCAATTGGAAGTAAAGTGCCTAAGCATGACAACACATGCCGACAACATCACCCCCAAAATGCCTCAGCTACGTGAGATTGATCGCGTAACCCAATACACGAGGCAACCCCCGGATTGGATTGTCGATTATATCTCTTCCTAATCTTAAGTTCACTCAGCCCGGGTATAGGACTTTTGATATTCTCACCCCACACGTTGCATGAAAATAATAACAATAAAGTAAAGCGTAAAACATAAAACATGAAAAACTAGGCGTAGCCCTAAATTCCCCAGTGAAGTCGCCATTTCTGTCATCGCGATTTTCGGTTGTCAAGTCATTAATTAGGCTTGAACCTTTCAATCATTGATGTCTCTATTTTTTTTGGGGAAGGGTAAAATTGAGAAAACCCTTAGAAATTCTAAGTTCGGGGCAATTTTTGCTACGGGAAGGTGTTAGGCACCCGTAACGACTATAGTACTCTATAGGAGCCGTTTTTCCAGATTTATCTTTTACGCTTTATTTTAAAGGCTATTTTTGAAAAGGTTGTTTTTAAGAATGGGGGGAAAGAAGTGTTTGGGATTTATTTTTATTGGAATTGGAGAGATTTTGGTCTCTTGACTACATACCCTTTTAAGGGATCAAACTCCATGTAGTTCTCTTCCAAAAAGATTTTTGTGGGTTAGTTTGTTTTTAATTTTTTTTGAAAATGATTTTGAAGAAGAGAAAAGAGGCCTTAAACGCATGAGTTTGAAAAAAAAAGTGAGGTTATTTCAATTATTAAAGAAAAAGGTTAAAGTTGGAATTTAAGATTCATTTGCATTTTGATTAAGAAAATAAAAGGAAAAAGGTTATGGAGTTTTGACTCCAAGATTATTATGAAAATGATTTTCAAGTGAGGAGTTATTTGTTTTTTTTTTTGTTGGAAAATATGATATCTTTTCTAAGTATCGTGTTTCCTAAACATACATCTAAACGGTAATTCATGCAACGTGTGTGCGTGTCGGTGCTTGTGTCGGTGTACATCATTAGAGTCCATTGTCCTTTACATTTGGCCCTAGTTTACATGCTATGGTCTTGCAAGAAATTTAAAGGAAGTAAAACTACCCTAAAATATTACATGAGAATTAATGGAAATTGCATAAAACTAGCTAAAGAAAGAAATGAAAATGATGCAGTGCTTGCACTATGGATGAGACATGAAATAAGATGGTTAGTAGACAAAATATAGAATGGTGGAGAGATAGGCAAGGAATGAGAAATAAAATGGCAAGAAACACTTAGTAAAAAGCATGCAACACATAGTGAAAATAATAGCAAAATATGATAAAAGAATGCACAAAACCTAGATGCAAAACTCATCTAATACATGACCTAAAATATCTATCCTAGCACAATTTTAGAGACTCATTTCAAATATAGGAATGTGAATTACAAGGCAATTTTAGGCACAAAGTTATCACATATGCATATTTCGACTTTTAAAACCATTCAAGTTACTTGCAACATAAGAAATCAAGATCTAAACACTCAAACAGTAGCAATGGCATAGAATCATGAGCAAAATCATCACAAAATCATATAACAAGCATTGAGATCATGTGGCGTTGAATTGGCACAAAAATCATGCAAGAAATTTCACAAAGGTGCTCAAGAACACAAATCAAACAAGAAACTCTAACACATATTTTTATCAATCAAAAAATGTATACCATAAAACAGTCAAAAATATATCATGAATCCTATAGAAAAAATTCTAGAAAATTGCAAGAAAATTATAGCATGCCAGAGGTTCAGATAGCAAGAAAATGAGTGCAATTAGCAAGAAATTCAAGAAAACTCTTAAAGAAACCTAAAAGCCCAATGGATACTGGTCCAACCCACACGCTGATGGATCCGGATTAATCCTAAAGCCTCAGAGGCGTTGGATCAATTCGGATCCTCCAACACCTAGATCTAGCGGCTGGAAATGCAAGAAAGTGGATCGGGTCTAATCCGACCCGGTCCGCGCGTCTATATAAAACAAATCTGGACCGGTTCGCTCACTTTCCCTTCTTCTTTCTCTTTCTTCTCTCCGTTCTCTCTTCTTCTCTTCTTCGAACCCTAACCCTAATTCTCCTAACTCTACCCAGAACTTGTTCAAACATGCATCAATCAGTTTAACTTGTTGTTCTGAACACAAATCCATCACTTGGAACCACTTGTGACTGGTAAATCGATGTAGATCGTGAAGTTTCTTCACGGTTTTCAAATGGATTTTTTCTGTGTTTCTTGTTCTAATCCTTTTCTAAATGAGTTTTTCTGTGGATTCTTAGGTTTACAACGGTTGATTCTCATTGTAAACCGTAGATTCCTTACGGTTTCAAAAGTTTTTTAGGGTTTTCATGATTTTGAACAAGTTCTTTGAATCTTCTACGGATCTACATCGATTTAGGGATTCGTTGACGTTCTTGAACACGTAAGAGGTAGGTTTTCACGTTTACCTGTGTTTTAATCGGAGATTCGAGCTAGAATCTTCAAGAACTCTGGATTTTGATTCTGCTTCGTTGATTCTTGGTTCGGATCCGGAAATAAACCGGTAATTCCTTCTTCTGCTTCTTAACCGGTTCAGAATCCTTGAATTCTTCGCCTTCTTCTTCTTCTTTTCAATCTTAGGGTTTCTGTGATCGTGTTGAATTCGTTGCTTCTGGCAATGGATTCGACGCTTGAATTGCAGAAACACCAGCTCAGTGATGAAGATTCAGTTGAATCTTTGATAGCTGCACGAAAGTTCCATTGATTTTGGCTCAATTGGCTTCTGAAACGGTTAGGGTTTCTGGGGAAAGTTCTTCAATCTTTTTTGAGTTTGTTAGGATTTGATCCAACTGAAAGGAGAGAGAATGTGAGAAAGTGTTTCTGATGTGGCGCGATTCTGTGTACCCCTCTCTCTGACTCTGACACGCGTGGCCTTATATAGCCTGCCATGTGGCCTCTGATCCAATTGGGACGTGACATGTGGACTGAACTGCTTGCGTGACATTTTGGACCAATCTGCAAATTTGAAAGAAAATGGGACTGTTTTGCAATTAAAACAAGAATTGGACTGTTTTGAAAATTAAAAGAATTGGGACTGTTTTGAAAATTGGAATTGGGCACTTCTGCAATAAAAAAATAAAATTTGGACTAAATTGCAATTAAAATAAAATTTGGGCCAATTTGCAAAGAAGTTAAAAATAAAACTGGTAAAAAAGCAATTTTGGAAACAACGTAAAGTGTAACAGTTAAAACTGACAAAATGGACTAAAACGAACAAACTACCAAAATGAGGTATTTTAAAATACCTCTCTGCCCAAAATTTGTTTGATGTGAAAAGACCAAAATGCCCTTAGGGACTAAAAAACGACCCGGACTGACTCGGGCTGACTCAGACGCAAAACCAAGACGACTTTTAGACAGGAATTGATTGATGATTTATGCAGACCAATTGAAAAGACTCAGAGACAAATTGTAAGGACTAAAATGGGCTCCTCTGTAGGAAATGACCAAAATACCCTTTTGTATGATTTTATGCAAATGTGATGGAGTAAAATGCAGGAAAATATGCAATGGTCTTAGAGACCTTTTTAAATGGTTTGTAATGCAAGAAAACATTTTGGGTGGTTTTAAATGCAAGAAAATTGGAGATAGTAATAGCACAATATGCGTCTGGAGCACAGTAGAAAACACGGTGAATTTGAGAGTATCAGAAAATAGCAAAGAAAATTGAACGAGTATTTTTAGGTCCAAAATGAGGGTATGACAAGGATGAATAATGAAGTTGTGGTTTGTTGAATTTTGAATGAATTCGTGACTAATTGTTGTTGATGATGTTTTGAAACATGTTGTTGGTGAATTGGTATAATGATTATGCATATTGGTGAATTGATGATGAAAGTTGTTGTTGTTGTTGAATATTTGAGAAAGTTTGGTCAATTATTGAATTTTGACAAAATGATGTTTTAATCTTGAGTTTTGAGCATCATTGAGTATGTTTTCATGTATATGACCTGCAAACATAATTTGGGACGTGTTTTGAGTGTGGAAAGATCAAAATTGGAGTGTTTGGGAAAAATGGTTTTGAAATTTGAAGTTTTTTTTTCTGGACTGAAGAGTGTTCTCTTAAGCGAGCTCCCAACGAACCTCAAGCGAGCGTGCTCATGTCGCTTCTGGACACAGTTCGCTTGAGCGAGCTGTAAGCGAAGCTCTAAGCGAACGAGAATGTTGCTTCTGGACAGAGTTCGCTTGAGCGAGCTGTAAGCAAACCCCAAGCGAACGAGGCCAGAATGCTACTGAGACCTGGTCGCTTAAGCGAACCAGACTTCGCTTAAGCGAACAACACCCTGTTCAGCCACACTTGATTTTTCGTTTCGTGTAGTTGGGGGCCAATCCGAACTTTCTAAATTCTTCCTTTTGACTTGTTTGATCATTACTTATGTATTTAATCCTATTGAAGCATCATTTGTATGAGATTGGACTTAGTTTTATAAATCGGTCCTAATGTTTGGAAAAATGTCCAAGAACATCAATTTTTCCGAAATCTTGTTTTCTCAAGTGAATGACGTAGGATTAAATATGTGTGCTGTTTATATGATTAATAATATGATCTTGCATTATTTCATTGAGAACTAGTTTTTTTTTTTACTTTGAAAATGGACTATATTTGGAAAAGTGACATTTTGAGACGAACGTTGTGATTTATGAGAATTCATTGTAATTGGCCGGTGAAACGCTCATGTACGTACATCTACATTCATATGTGACTAGTGTACTTACTTAATGGAGGAAATTGAGTCGTTTGGTTTGTTTTGGTTCATTGATTCCAATTATTAAAGTTGTGAATTATATCATACGAACTTAGTCGAAAATATTCATTGAGCTCGGTTACTTTCAAATTCTTTCTTGAATAGTTTGATATGATTATATATGTTTATGTGCATATGTGTTGTTGGTGGTTATATATGTTTATGTGCATATATGTTGTTGGTGGTTATATATGTTGCGTGCATATATGTTGTTGGTGATTATATATGTCTATGTGCATATGCGTTTTTGGTGAATTTCTATTACATGCTATTGGTGGCGAGTTGTTGATGTAAGAATGTATTGGAATATATTGGTGTGGATTTATGGAATTCGTATGAATTATGTTTTGTTGTTGTCGAGTCCTAAGTTCACACACAGTTGTTGTTGGATTTCATCTCCATGTTGGTGTTGAATACTTTACGTATTCAATTATGCAGGTTGTTTATGCGGGTTGTTATGATGTGTTTGTTGCATCAGGGGCGACGGCCTCGAAGATGAAATTGGTACCACACGAACCTAGAGTTGGTCTAGACACATTGCATGATCTAGGAAGAATCGTGTTTTTGCTTATGTGTTTTGAGGTGAATACGTGTGGTGTAATTGTGTGATTTGTGATTGATTGCAATTAATGAACCTTATGCTTGTGCATTTATTGATGAAAATAAATTATGTTCATGCTTATCTATGAATGATTAATTAGAATGCATGCTTATTCCTGTTTATCCTTTGATTATGATTGATGTGAAACTAACCCCCAGTGGTCTGTGGTGGACAACCTACCTATTTGTATGAATGGGTAGACGGCGTGCATGATTAGTTGATTGCATTGCTTTGGTGAGTGCTTGACGATAGCGGGAGCTTCCTCCATTTATTTTCGCTCGTTGTGTCTTAGAGATGCTCTGATCTTAGACGACATTTACCTTTTATATCTTAGATTTTCTTTTATTTTGAGATGTATCTATGTTGAGATTTATTTGGGAGTTGGTTGCATTTTCATGATTATTGACATGGCTATTATTGAGATGTATTTTGAGTTTCCGCTGTGACCTTTTATGTTGAGATATGTTCATGCATGATTACTTGGTGATTTATTCGGAGACGTGACGACTATTTCTTATTTATTTATTGAAATTGCATGATTTATCGCTTAAATAGAAATAGGGCCTTATAGGTTCACCCCCCCTAAAGCCAACTATTAGCATCTGACTGTGTAAATTACATGACGTGGCGTGTTGAGTTGGCATTTTATAATTTTTTTCCATTGTTTTTACAAAAATTCTTTAGATTTTTGTTTATTCAATTTATATTTCTTTTACAAAAATCTTTTTCTTCTTCTTCAACAACACAACAATTTTTTTCATCCCAACTTCTTTTTCAACAACACAACTAGTTGTAGACATGGATTTGATGCTTTTCATCCCAATTTTTCTTTTCACCCATCAGCACTAACAACAACAACACAACAATCTCCTCAATCTTCTCCAAAAACACATAGCAGCACGCACAACAGCAACCCAACAACAACATCAACATCAACATCAAAACACCAGAATCCATTAAAAACATCAAATTCATCAATTTTCCAAAATTCATCTTTTTGAGTAAGAACAAAATTCCAGAATTCCTCTTTCTTCACCTCAAATCCATCGATTTTCCCTCTTTCTTCATCTCAAATCCATTTCACAAACATGGTTAGATTCAACAAGAGGGAACATTAGGGATTCAATGAGAAGGGAGATGTGACGGCTGGGAGAAGAGAAAGAAGAGAAGAGGCGCGATGGAGGAAAAGAAAAGAAAGGAAAATATTTGAATTTTTTAATTTATCATTAGGGGTATTTTAGGTATTTCATCTTTTTACATAATTTTAAAAATAAAAAATAAAAAAATAATGATGTGTCAGTGCCGCTTCATCCATCATTACACAGTCAGCATGCCAAATCATCATAATTACACAGTCATATGTCTCGAGGGTCCTAAACCAAAGAATCTTCATTTTACAAGGGGGAATCTCCAAGTTATTTTTTGATAGGGGTAAACCAAAAGACCCCAAAATGACAGGGGGGTAAAAGCTTTTTAACCCTAAACAAAACATAAACATTCAAGGATTCATGCATAACACATATACATACTCAACATTCCTAGAATACTAACTCCACATCACATCATATCAAGCATATTCATTTTTGAATCAATTCATCATCAAAAGCTCATCACTTAACAACATCAAACAATACAAGAATTTCTCATCTCATTTCCTATCTAGTTCAAACATTAACTACACCAAATTATCATTTAGGAATTATAGACATACATACAACTTTACTCATTCTACATAGAGCACATATTTCATCTTATGCATATAATTTTCCTAATTCACACCGATCATATAGATCACATAAAACTCTTGCCTAATCAACTCAAAAACTACACTTTATCATCTCAAAAGTTTTAGGCAATTAAGTCATCAACAATTAAAGCCAACAAGTGTACAAGCATCACAAAAAATAACAACGTCCATGTACACATTTTCATACAATTCACATAATCACATCGTTCATCAAATTTCACCAATGCAAAAATCCACAAAGTCACATAGTCAAGTATGACACAATACACCAACTATAGAGTGCATGCATTGTTCTATACTCTTTTCTAGATGCATGTGGTATCAATTGGATTCCGGAGATAATTTGACCGTATGAATCCACACCCATGTAAAAGTACACTTCCTTTTACGTATCTCACCTATGTAAGAGTACACCTCCTCTTACAATTCACCTATGTAAAAGTACACCTCCTTTTACATTTCTCATATGACTCAATATGACTATGATGCATGGGCGTACAAGCAAAGACTCGACAGTGCAAAATCACCGAAAATATGTATTCACCAACAACAATGTAAATGTACACCTCCATTTACATTGATTAATTCACCACCAATTGCATTATCAAGTATTTACGTCCACACAATCAACCAGTCATAATTCAAATAAGAGTCATCATCATATTATCATCAACATAATCATCATCATACTTATCATCAAACATCAACATAATTATCATCAAACAGCAACATAATCATCATCATAATTATCAACAACAACAACACCTTAAGGAATAACAAGTTCCAAAGTCACCTTTCACTTAAAAAACGGACAACTATCCACATTAAGATATTCATTATATCAAACACCCAAACATCATCAATTCATTCACATTATATCATATTAACATGAATTCAAAGTCTACTATAAGTTATTCAACCATAAAACACCAAATCGACAAAGCTCGTCTATTTTGTAATAAACTAACATTTTCCGAAATCAAAGTAAACAAGTTCAAACGCCTCAACTTAGTATATACATAAATCACATGAGTGCAGTAGCATATACGTATATGTTTCATAGGCCAATACTAATTATTTTCAAAGTTTCACAAAGTTTGTCTATTTTGCCGTTTTTCAAAGAAATCAAGTTTTCAAGGCAAAACCAAGTTAAAGTTGAAAATTCTCATACACGACATTTTTATAAATCTTAGGGTTAATAGTGTTTTACCCCCTGTAATATAAGTCATTTATGGTTTTCCCCCCTGTAAAATTTTCTTTTTGGATTTCGTCCTTGTAATTTGAAGTTTTTTGGTTTTAGACATTCATGGATTTTGACTGTACAAAATCGATGATATGACAGGGGGTAAACAAAAATTTGATCAAATTAACAGGGGGTAAACTGAAATTTGCTCAAATTATAGAGGGGTAAACCGAAATTTCGACAAATTACAGGGGTTGAATTTTTCATGAAGGTCCAAAACCAAATAAATTTTAAATTACAAGGACGAAATCCCAAAAAAATATTTTACAGGGGCAAAAACCGAAAATTACCTATATTACAGGGGGTAAAACACTATTAACCATAAATCTTAACTAGAGTAAACAACCCTAGCCCTATCCCTTTCACATTGAGAAAACAAGTTTTCGGAAAATCTCACGTTCTTGGCGTTTTTCAAAAGTTTGAGGTACGATTCACCAAACCACGTTCAAATTAATTCAGTTGTTGTTTGCAAAGGTTTAGAAAGCTTAATTACATCAAAAGAATCAGCATGAAATGGTTCAGATCGACTCAAAATACCCAAAACGACCAAAAACATGGTTGCTGAACTAGGCAACTCGCCACCAGCTCGCCATGAGCTCGCCTCGTGAACTGCACAAGGACATGCAACTCTGTTCTCGGGTTTCCTCTCGGGAACCCTCAATTTTCATCCGAAAATCCCATTTTTGCTTTCCTCCCAAATTTGACCCCAAAACTTATACACTTGATTACAAACATAAAAAGACATTCAAATTAACAACAAACATCAGATTATAACACCAATTCATCCCAAAATCATCATCTAGTTCATATTTCACCAACACCCACAATTTTCTCATTTTTCATTCAAATTTCATGAACAACTCCACTAATTCAAACCCCATCAACAAATAAACATAAACAAACATTCATAAGTTGAATTCAAACATGTTTCAACACTAATCACATACTAGTTCATGATTTTCACAATAAAAAATCATCAAAACTCATCAACAACAACCATGAAGTTTTGACTATAATCACAACAATTCTATTATATGAAGTTTATCATACCCATAATCTCACATAAAATAGAAGCACGAATTTTACCAATTAAAACCACAAAAAGTCACAATTATTTTAAAAGCACTTATACCCAAAGAAAAAATTGCCTATTCTTTTGGTCGAAATACACCCTCATTGGCAAAGGTTAAGTGTAATTGGACAAGAGGTTGATGCGCATTTTTCCGTTATGGAGGAATGGAACGCCATTCAAGAACGTATCAAGAGGTCCCCTTACAATATGAAACTCTTCATCAAACAAAAGTTGCGTGAACTAGGATTTTCGAAGGAAACAATGTTGAAGCCACCTCCGAGAAAAGTGTCCACCAAGGGAGCATCTAAAAGGGTGAAGTTTACATCGAAAACGAGGTCCATGGGTCGAATCCCCTCTAGGTGGGAGACTATTGATGCTCAAAATCTCGATAGTCAATGCTCACATGCCAAGAGTAATGCTCCAAAGAGTAAAGGTTCATGTCTTGCCACTTGCCCCCGCTCACAAGCTTCGACTCCTACTTCAAAACCAAAACCTTATTTGCAAATACCATACATTTCACAAATTCCACACCTCATGAGACCTTATGTTGAAGACATTGTGAATGTTAGAGGGGATGGTAATTGTGGTTTCCGGGTCGTAGCTAGGCACATGGGATTGAATGAGGAAGATCATGTTTTGGTTCGTCATGCACTTATTAATGAGTTGAAAAATCACAAGAGTGACTACTTGCCGATATATGCTACCGAGAGCCGTTACAATCTCATCTTGGATGGTTTACACTCTCCAACAAGTAAAAGTGGTATTGCGCCTCAAGAGAAGTTGTTGACCACTCCGGATATGGGTCACATTATTGCTAGTTGCTACAATAGAGCAGTTGTTCTATTGACTTTGCCCGAAATGGGTGGTTCATGTGAGACATATTATCCAATCCATAGTGCTCCACCACTTAAGCCACATTCCAACATAATGTGCCTTTGCTTAATTCCCAACCACTTTCTTCATGTGAAGTTGAAAGAAAATTTTCCGATACCACATCCTTCTGCGGAGTGGATGACTCACAAGATTGGTGAGGCGGTGAAATGGCTTTTTGAGTTTTTGGATAGACAAGCCGCCTTTGATGAGCTCATGTCTAAGGAGCTGAAGCCGCCAAAGAAACCAACAAATGAGCACAATCCTATTACTTTGGACACTTCGGAAAAGCCAAAGCAAGAGTTGGAAGACATGGATGAAGACGAAGTTATTGCACTATCACTACTCTAGTTAGATAGGTTATGACACTTTTGGGTCGGTCGGTGTTCGTCCTATTTTTTGGTGATATTACACCCCCGACATATTTTTTGGTGGCCGATTGTGTAATTTGGATATTTATGGCCAATATGTAACTAATATTATATATTATATAAATATATGAAATGAATTTTTTTTTGGTGGCCGATTATGTCACACCAATTATTGCTCGCTTTACGTAATTTAACGATGAATTTCCGTCATTTTGACCGTTTATGTGAGATTATATAATTTTATATATTTATGGACAAATTTGTGTAATTTGGATCATTTATGTGTCATTAAGTGTGTTTAAGTGATTGCAGGTCATTACCGGTAAATTTGTGAAATTTGAACCGTTTTGATCGTTATGTGTGATAACATGATTGTGAGAAAAACATTGTTTTTGTGTAATTTTGATCAATTATGTCGTATAATCCGATAATCTTGTTAAACTAGCGTAATTCCGTTAAGTTATGAATGTGGCGTGATTACGGGTCATTTTGAACATTTTAAAAACCTGTTCAGTACTGAACATCATTTAATGTTGTTTCTGGTTTCTGCTATGAACGTGAGTTAACTCACGCTAGTACAAATGTTAGGGTGAGTTAACTCACGCTTATTTTTTTTTAAATTAACACTAGCGTGACTTAAGTCACGCAGCTTGAGTTAACTCTGTTTAAGTTTACACTAGCGTGACTTAAGTCACGTAAGGGCATTTTTTTTTACAATTTTCAGCATGAGTTAACTCACGCTTATTTTATTTTTTAAAAATTAACACTAGCGTGACTTAAGTCATGTAAGGGCATTTTAGCCATTTCACTTGAGAATGAGCAAATCCGCTTGGGTAAAGAGCAGGATTCAAAAACTAATTTTATAGAGATAAATTTTATAAGGCCCAATTTGAACGTAATATAATATTTATATGTTATAAGTTATAAGTTATTTATTATAAACTCGAAAATTAACATTGTCAAAAGTGCCTTCGATATTTTTCTCTATTCCAATATCTTTCTTTTAAATAAAGGAAAATGTTAATCGGTGTTTCCGTGGCACATGTTAAGAAGTTACAAAAGGGATATTACCCATGATTCTTTCTCTAGCGTCAACAATTTAGTTGTTTTTGGATGAAGCAATTTTTGAGGAATTATAAATTGTGATTGAGAGAGAGAGGGGGAAGGATAAATGTTATAATTAATTGTTTTATTCCTGCATTGATCTATTCTAAAAAGAGATAAAGTCAATTTGAGAGGTTTGAGAATTGTTTAGAGGGAGGGAGGGGAGAGAGAGGTATAAATTTGTCATAGTTTTTTTTATTAAGTTGTCTAGTGGCTATAAATTCGTCTTTTAAAGTAAATTAGTACGGTGTTTGGAATTGAACGCTGACCATTGCATATATTATACAGTGTCTCTACCAACTAAGTTAAAGTTGTCATACCAATTCCATTTTTTGTTTTACGCAAGTATATTTATTTTATTAGACGTGGTAATGCATAAGAAGATTTACTTGCGTATATTTATTTTATTAGACGTGGTAATGCATAAGAAGATTTACTCGTGCTTGAAGTTCGAATCTACGAATACTTTAAAGCCTATTTTTGAACTAATAAATAAGGTTTTTGTAAAATTATTCAGAAAAAAAAAGAAGGATTTTGTAAGAGACCTAAGCAAAAACCAAAAAAAAAGTAAACAATAACTGTCCCTTTTTTTTTTTTTTACAACACTTTATCAGGGTTTTAGAGAGAATAAGATAATTAATTATTGATTAAAAATAAATAATAATAACTGTCTTAGCGAGTGCTGTTTTGTTTTTACACTAAAAAGGAAAAGTCATGCGTGACCCATGTTAGGGTTTATTAAAATAAAGAAGCAGTCCGTGCCTCTATTCATATAGACTTCGTCTTGAGTGTGCATCATCATACCACGCCATGCAGCCTAAATGAATAAAAATGTTATAGTTTCTAAATCTATTGAAATTGTAAATGTGTTTCTAGTACCTCTTTTGTTAGTAATATTGTGCAATAAATTGACCAGCAGATTCAAACAATAAATTGATCGTCTGAAAACATATTTGATATCTAAAATGTGTTTGTAATTTTGATACATTTAAATATCAACATGATTCTACATATTTAAAGATCAAAATATTGTTAACTCCATATATAATTGAAAAATGATCTATTGGTTATGTGTGGTTTAGATTTTATCATATTATTTATAGGTATTTTGCCGTTGTATGTTACTGTTAGCCAATATTTTTAAGGCTATTATTAAATGCAGTCAAATAAGTTGACCTTGTAATCGAAGGAATTGTTCTCTTATTCTTATCGAAGTTGGACCTGCAGGGGATACTTAAAAGCGCGTGTCTCGGTTCGACAGATGGAAATTCTCGAAGGGCACTTTTTTGGATAAGGTCAAAGCAACAAATATTTCCAAGGAACATTCGAAATTCAAATCGAATGGATAAGTTAGCTTACTGCAGTTATCATTTTAAATTCGAATCTAGGTAGTTATTTTTATTTGTATAAATAGTAGTTTTTCCCTAAGGAGAAAAGGTCACAATTCAATCATACAAAAAATTTACACTCAAATTATCCGCATGGAAGAGAGAAACGAGTCACAAGTTGCAATGTATGAACATGTGTACCAATTTACATTCAATCAATGCAATTTAAGTTTGTTTTCTTAAATGTCTTTGCAATTTACTTGTTTCTTTTTGAGCAATTCATTTACCTTTATTTACATCGATTTCGAATAGTTCAACTGGGTTGAATTCAATATAGTCCATGCATACTCATTCTGTTGAGGGCTTGATGCCCTGTGAGCTTTTTCTCTTTACGTTGAGGGCTTGATGCCCTGTGAACTTTTGCTCTTTACGTTGAGGGCTTGATGCCCTGTGAGTGTATTTATGCTCTTATGTTGAGGGCTTGATGCCCTGATTGGTACCACATGCATATAAGTTGTCAAGTTAATGAAGTTGTTGTTGCATATGTCGTTGATATTAAGTTGTCAAGTTGATTAAGTTGTTGTTGCATATGTCGTTGATATTAAGTTGTCAAGTTGATGAAGTTGTCGTTGCATAAGTTGTCGATGTTGAGTTGTCGATGTTGTTGTCGTGTTGTCAAGTTGCCATTATATTTAATGAGTTGATTAATGAGTAATTATGCGAAGCATCTATGTTGTATAATTGTTGTTTAACATTGTTAAATTTGTTGTTATTATCTGAATAGATTCCGCCTTCTTAAGTCTAGATGTTTCACATCAGTGCCAGAACATGAATTGGTTGAAATGGCCGCTGGCGGCCTAGACTATTCTGTTCGAAAGAAGTTATGTAACGCCCTAGTTTTTATTTGATTATTTTTGGTTGATTTTTAGTATGTTATATGATTTAAAATGATTTATGTGATTATTTGGTGTTTTGTTATTTTATTATATAATTATTTTTATTATTTAATAGAAATAAGTAAGAGAATAGAAATTATTGGTGTTTTGGGTGTTATTGAGAATTAATAGAATTTAAGGGAGTTAAAGAAAATAAAGTGGGGGTTATGTTTTGGTGAGAATAGGAAAAGGAAGAGTCAGAAACATTTTCACGTACAATAGAAAGAAAAAGAAGAGCTTTTGAGGGATAGAAGAGAAAACCTAGAAGAGGCAAAGAGAGGAGGAAGAGGGAGCTTGATTGCTGTAGATTTTTGTTCATCATAATTAAGGTAAGGGTGAGGCTAACCTTCAACTAATAATATATATGTAATTGCTGAAAATTGGATTAAAAAGTTGTGTTCTTGAGTTAGGGTTAGAAGGTTGCCATAATTTGCAAAATGTTGATGATTATGTTGTTGATTGCATGTTTATGTGTTATTTTGAGTATTATGTTGCATATAGAACCTGTAAACATTGTAGAAAATCGTTTTGGGTGATTGAGGGATCAAATTGGGATTTTTGAATGATAAAGGGTTTGAGATTTCGTGAGTTTTTGAACTGCCAGATGATGCTTCGCTTAAGCGAGCATCTCGTCGCTTAAACGAGCGACCTTGTATGCTGCCTAGAATTTGAAAATGCCAGTTTGCTCAAGCGAGCGCCAAGCGAACAAATCCCAGACTTACGACGTTGTGCTTCGCTCAAGCGAGCCTTAAGCGAACCTCAAGCGAACTTTTTCCCAACTTACGACATTTGAGTTCGCTCAAGCGAACAGAGCTTCGCTCAAGCGAACTGGGTCCTGTGCGACCATTTTTTGAATTTTGCTTCGTGCATTAGGACTTTAATCTGAGCTTCCTAAAATGTTTTATTGGTTTATTTAACCTTGTTTATGAAGATAAATGTGATGATTGAATGTAGAACCATGTGAATAAATGTATATACATATATAGATGTTATGTTGAACGTGGAGAATTGTTGTGTCACATTAGACAAAGTTGGGGAGTGTGTCATAAATAAATTAGGCACAGTTGTTGTTGTTGTTGTCGTTGCTGTTGTTGTTGGGTTGTATGTTGATATACACCGTGAGTCTTTTCACACTCATGCATTGTTGAGGGCTCATGCCCTAGAATGTTAATCATTCAACTGTTGAGGGCTCATGCCCTGGAATGCTAGTCATTCACTTGTTGAGGGCTTATGCCCTGGGATGCTTTAACCATCCAACTGTTGAGGGCTCATGCCCTGGAATGCCTTGTCATTCAAACACGTAAAATGGTACCACATGCATATTGCATTAGTAGTTGTCGTCGTGCATTGTCGTAGTAGTTGTTGTCAGGTGAGTCGTTGTTGTTGATGAGTCGTTGGTGTTGAAGTTGTTGTCGGTGTGTTGATGCCATTAATGATGTTGTTGCAAATCCAATATAATTGATGTAGTTGCTGTTGATTATGTAGCTGCCATGTAAATATGAGCTTAATGATGTTGTTGTTGTTTTAATTCAAATTGATGAGTTATATATATATATATATATATATATATATATATATATATATATATATATATATATATATATTATTGTTGTTTGTGAATCTCACCCCTTCTGCTTGAAAATGTTGCCCTTCATATGGGTAACTTGCAGGTAATGAAGGCTAGGTTGGTGTATGACTCAAGTGTCTTAGGGCTCTGATATGTAATGCGATGGGGGAAACGTTGTCTTGTTCTTTCATTCCTTTATGTATCAAATTTTGAAATAATGTTGTTGAAACTTATTTATGTTGGATAATATTTTACTGTTGAGGCCTTTGTGCTAAGATTTGTTGGAAGTTGATGATAATTTTAAAAGAAAATTTCCGCTGCAGTTTATGAGATTATATGTTGTTGAAGTTAAATAGTTTTACTTCCTATTTAAGAATTTTTGAAAAGCAGTGTAATACTCCGTTGTTGATTTACTCTGATTAAATTATATTAATATTACGTTGTTGGGTGAACGAGGTGTTACAAGTTAGATACTCAATATCTTAGCAATATGGCACAATTGGCAGACAGAGTTCGACAAGTCGAAAGGCTTGAGGCTGAAAAAGCCCGGACAAACAGGTTCCCTAAAAGGGAGAAAGTTGCCTATGTAGACGCAGGAGACAGTGACCCAGAATTCGATTGGGGATCAGATACTGTCGAAGATAATGAAATTAATCTTGCAGAATTAAAAGATGGACTGCCTTATACCTACAAACTACTAAGGCCATCAAATGGAAAAAATCCTGAAGAACCTAAAAACGACAATAATCCTCCGAAAACATATACTTTTGATGTTTCTAAGTGTGAAGAGATTTTCGATCTTTTAGTCATAGATGGCATAATTTTGGTGCCAAAAAACATGAAACTGTCGCCTTTAGAACAAAGGAAAAAGAGAGGATTTTGTAAATTCCATGGGTTTTTAGGCCATAACTTATTTCGCTGTGCTCGTTTCAGGGATTTTGTGCAGAAGGCTCTCGATGAGGGAAGGCTGAAGTTTGGGGAGAAAACCAAACAACCAATGCATGTTGATGTTGATCCTTAGAAGAAAGCTGACTCCATGTATGCCGAAGTGATTGGAATAAACATGGTGGATATCGCAGAAGAATTTGATAGCGAACTTCCTATCGAAGAGCAGGCACTCGAAGAAAATCCACAAGCTGATGATGAGATGGTTACTAAGGACCATCAATCCGCAAATGCGATGGTAACTGAGGACTAGCTTGTTGAAAAAATGGAAGTGGCGTATCCTAAGGCTGAAGAAGATGTAATTGATTTTCTAAACAGGTGCAAGATCTCCAACACCTATGCCATGCTTTGCCCCAGGTGCAACGCAGTGTTCGATAAGGAGGCTGCAAAATCTGTCGAAGGATTCCTACCACATACAAAACGCGAAGGAGGATGGGTTGAGAACCACCAAAAATTCGGTTTCAACAAGAGAGGTGTTCCATACAAAATCAAATCCTTAGAACAAAATCCAGGCAGAAATCACAGGAAGACTTTCAACTCTCCTTCAAAGACTCCAACAAACACTTGGGTCTTCTCTTGGGGAAAAAACTGGTTATTCCACCCAACCAACTTAGTGGGTGAAGAGAGTGGCCACGACACCCCATTAGAAAGAGGCATCGAATTCTAAACGATATGCCTACAACAACAATTAATGGTTAAACACCCTATGACAAAGACACAATGGCGTAGGTATCAAAGCTAGAAAAAGGTAGATGCCTTGAAAGACGTTACCAATGTTGACAAAGGAGAAGGAAAGCAGGAGACTGTTTTTGAAATGGTCAAAAGATCAGCCACTGAAAGGATATTTCCTCCTTTGCCCACTTTGAAGAAAGATTTTCCAGAAGAAGATGAAGAATTGACTTCAAATTTTCTAAATCTGACCCGAGCTTCGATTTAGTATGCGTCGTATCGATGCTACCAATCGAATATGATGTTCCATCAGAGGTCAATGAAGTGGAGAGCGATTTCACTGAAGAAATGGCCATTCATAGGCCATTGTGCTACTATGTCATGAATAATGGTTATGTTGAAGATCGGCATGTGGTGTTTGAGCGTCCTGATGTCTCGATGAGACTTCACCTTAAACCCCTGCTTATCCAAGCAAAAATCAATGGTATGGGAGTTAATAAGGTACTGGTGGATGGTAACGCTACTGTTAATTTGCTACCCCAATCTTTCTTAAAAAAGATTTGACTCTTTGATTCTGATTTGAAACCCCACAACATGATTCTCACTAATTATGAAGGAACGACTGGAAATTCCATTGGTGCCGTCGAGGTAGATCTGATAGCGGGAAGTGTAAGCAGAACAACCATGTTCATGGTAGTTCTATCCAAAGCAAACTTCAATGTGCTATTGGGTAGAGAATGGATCCATTGCATGGGGGTAGTGCCTTCCACTTTACATCAAAGAATTGCTATATGGAGAGAAGATGGTCTGGTAGAGAACATCGAGGCTGACCAAAGTTATTTCTTGGCTGAAGTGAATAACATTACCAAGAAGAATTTCGACAAACAGCTTGCATATATTCCTCCGGTTATGTCTCTTGGTCCCAAATATACAATCTCAGAGGATGAAATGTATTCTATGAAACTTCAACCAGGATCTGGTTTTGTTTGGGAAAGAGAATTTATTGATCATGATTACATAATTGTGGATCATGAAGAAACTCCTTTAAGAGAGGAAGATGTGCTCAGGACAAGAGCTTCAACATACAAGAAGGTGACTGAGAACCTCACTCCAAAATCTCCTAGGTATGCAATCTCACCAACCAGGTGGGATATCAAAAAGTGATCCATGACTGAGCCCAATATTTGGGATAAAATTACGGCCTATGTGGCCGAGAATAGATTTAATGCGGCCAAAGAGGCCGAAGTTCTGCAGAAAGAGGTGTAACACCCTATTTATTTATTTAATTATTTTATTGGGTTTAGAGTCTAATTATATGATTTACTTGATTATGTGGTATGTTGTTATTTGTTAAGTGGCTTTGTCTTATTATTTAGTAGAATATGATTAAAAATAGAATAATTAGACTTGAGGGGCTGAATTAGAATTTAAAGGAGTTTAGTGGACTTAAGTGGAATTAAGAGAGTTGGTTAAGTAAATAAAAATAGAAAAATTAAGAGTCAGATAGTTTTCACGTGAAACAAGTTTTTGGGAGAAAAGGGAGAAACCAAGAGAAGAGAAGAGTTAGAGAAGAGGAAGTCTGTAGAACCTTGCAATCAATCAATGTAAGGTAAGGGTGGGACTAACTTTCTCTAATTCTAAGTGTATAATTCTGAAATTGAGTTTAGCATGTTGTAGGTTGTGAATTTGGGAATTTGGGAATTAGGTTTTGAGAAGTGTAATTGGTTGTTAAGAGAATAGAAAATCCATTGAATTCGTATACATTTGGTGTTCAGATCATAGGTTATTCATAGTGCAATGGTTCCTATCAATTTTGGGGTTTGGAATGTCAAATTTTGGGTTTTGGAGTGAGAACTTAGGTCTGTTCGCAGACCTTTCTGTCATCGCTCGCCTCAACGAGTGATTATCCTCGCCTAGCGAGTTGTTGTGTCGTTCGCCTAGCGAGCAAGTCTAGTCGCCCAACGAGTAGCCCCAACTCGCCACAACGAGTGATTTTCCTCGCCTAGCGAGTTGTTCAGTAGAAAATAGTGATTTTTGTAGAAATGACGTTTTGAGTCAAGTTTTATATGATTTTGAGTGCCTTTTTATGTTTAGAAATTATTGGATAATTTACAGAATCAAATTTGGGCATTGGGAAGTCAAAATTGGGATTTTTGGGTGAAAAAGGTCTAAATGCCGTAGCTACCCATTTTTGCTCGCCTTAGGCGAGTAGTCTTCCTCGCCTCACGAGTTGTTATTGAAGTGCGCTCGCCTTCGCGAGTAGATGCTCTCGCCTCGCGAGCTGTGCAGTAGCAGACTGCCCATTTATGTTCTTGTGTCTTTTTCACATGTTTCCGTTTTGATTTGGACTTTGATATGAACATGAAATTTGTTGATAGCTGATATATCTTTTCAGTGGCTTTGAGTTCATGTGCACATTTGTTGTAGTTATTTTAATATGGATTTATGATGTTGTTGTTGTTAATGTCGTTAAGTTGTAAGTGGCGGTCTAAGTTGTTGAAGTTGTTGGTTGTTGTTGCATTGGTTGCTGAGTCCATGCATAATCATTTAAGTCGGGGGCTTGATGCTCCGTTGAATGTATAATCATTCATATGCAAGTTGGGGGCTTGATGCCCCGAGAGCCTATGCTCTATACGTTGGGGGCTTGATGCCCTGTGAGCCTATGCTCTATAAGTTGGGGGCTTGATGTAACGCCCACTTTAGATTATTTTAATTATTTAATTATTTGAATTATTTGAAGAGTCTAGATATATTTATATATAATATATGAGATGTGAAGAGATAAGATTTATGTGATTTTAGTGATTTTTATGTGATGTGGTGGCTTATTTTATTGTTTAATAAAATAAGATTTGAAAATAAAATAAATATAGAGATGTGGGGTAATTTTGAGATTTTAGAGAGTTATGTGGGAGAAAGAGTAAATAAGATAAGATTCGTTGGGAGTATAAATAGGGAATATTAGGTTAAGAATAACTCAGTACGTACGATCAATTTTGGGAGAAAAAGGGAGAAAAACCAGAGAAGGAGAGAAGAGGCAAGAGGGCTGCGATTTCTGCATAAACAAGGTAAGGGTGAGCCTAGCAATTCAATTCTATTAAACTGTAACTCATCTAATTATAATTAACAAGTGTAGGATTGATTTTAAAGAATTGGAGAATTAGGTTAACCATGATGATTTGGTGATTAGATGATGAAAATCTGTAGAACTAATGTAAGAATTGGTTACAGAACTTAGAATAACCTTAATGCTAACGTTTCATTCGAAATTGGGGTTAATCATGGTGAAAATTGGGTGTTTGGGTGATCAAGTTCGAAATCCCGTAACTGTTCTGTCACCGTTTCGCCAGGCGAGAGTCGTAGCTCGCCACGGCGAACATACCTTCATCGCTCGCCAGGCGAGCAATCTAGCTCGCCATAGCGAGGGAATTGTGACACTTCGCCAGGCGAGCAATCCCACCCGCCATAGCGAGGGAACCGTGACACTCCGCCAGGTGAGCAATCTCACCCGCCATGGCGAGGGACCTTTAGTCGCTTCGCTAGGCGAGCAATAGAGCTCGCCACAGCGAGCAGTGCTGTGACAGAATGTCACATTTTCTTTGTTGTTGCGATCTGTTTCGCACTTGACTTTGGGAGTTGAGCCTTGTGTAGTACATAAAGCTGTTTTTAATATAAATGGTGATCTGTGATGATGCTTAGTAATGATTTGATGTCGTTGGGAATGATTTATAAATCATATGTGTATTATGTGAACTATATGTGTAATATATGTGATGCTTAAGTGATGAATCCTTGATGTTGCTATATGCCATGATTGATGAGTTGCTGCCACGTAGTTGTTTATATGTGATTAATGTTGCATGTGTCGGTCCAAGATGTTTATGATGTGCGACGTTTTAAAATGTTTAACTTGTTTAAGTTATAAGATGTTGAGTCTCATGCATACTCATTCAGAGATGGGGGCTCATGCCCTGGAGTTTTTACTCACCAGCGACGAGGGCTTATGCCCTGGAGCTTTTGCTCACTAGCGACGAGGGCTTATGCCCTGGGAGTATATTTATGCTCAAAGAGACGAGGGCTCATGCCCTGGATTGGTACCACATGCATTTAAGATGATAGAGTTGCATAGTCAAGTGAAGTTGCATTGTCGAGTCAAGTTGTTTAAGATGCTTTATGATGATGCTTGTGGTACTGGATGATGTTTGTTACGACGTGTTTTTGTGATGATTTGTTGTTAACTATAATTATTGAATTATATGTTTAATATTATTGTTTTGTGAATCTCACCCCTTCTGCTTGAAAATGTTGCTCTTCGTATGGGTAACTTGCAGGTAATCAAGAATAGGTGTTGTCTTGTGAGGACCATTCCTCGGTTGAGTCTTAGGTGCTCTGATACGTAATGGGATGGGGAACTTTGCTTATGTTTTCTATTCCTTGCGTATTATCCTTATGATTTTCATGATTATGATTAATATTGGGAATTTTCTGAGACGTTGATGAGGCCTGCGTGCTAGAGACTATTTATGATATTAAATGAATTCCGCTGCAATGTTTTAAATATTTTAATGACTATTTTTACGAAGGAATAAATTGTTATTTATTCATATTTGAGATGTTTTTGAGAAATGTGACGCTCCGTTGTATGTGAAAACTCTGATTTATTTACGAAATTTTTACGTTGGGAAAACGGGGTGTTACACTTGATGCCCTGATTGGTACCACATGCATGTTGATGTCGTTGTTGTTGCTGCATGTTGATGTCGGTGTTGTTGCATTGTCAAGTTTGGTGTCGTTGTTGATTAATTTTCGTTGATGTCAAGTTGTCAAATAATTAATGAGTTGTTATTGAAATATTATGTGAAGTATTAACATTGTTAAATTGTGGTTATTTATGTTGTTAAATTCTGTTGATGAATTATATACTTATTATTATTGAATGTGAATCTAACCTCTTCTGTTTGAATGTTGCCTCTACGTGGGTAACGTGCAGATAACCAGGATTAACTGTTGATGTGAGTTGACTCTCTCACGCGTCGTCTTAGGGTCGCTTTGATACGTAACGGGATGGGGATATTGCATCGTTTTCCATGTGTTACGTATTATTATGAATTAAGTTGATAAACCATTTGAAATGGAATTTTAATAAGTTGTTTATGTTGAGGCCGTAGTGCCATTTGTTGAATAATGAAATTTTTTTCCACTGCGATGTAATTTGAATTATTGATAAAAGATGTTTAAATAAATAGTAATTTTACTATATTGATCTTTAAAGGTTGTGTGACATCCTGTTTAAGTTGAATACTCTAATTATTATGTACTATTTTACATGTTTGGGAAAACGAGGTGTTACAAGAGGTGATCGAAACTCTAGTAAAAGATACTATTGATGATCTCGTCGATGATCAAAAGTTAGATTGCATATACAATGATGAACCTTTGGGGTTCGAAGAAGATCCTATGGGGTCTACTACCAAAATGAGGGCACATGATCCCCTTGAAGAAGTGGATCTAGGAGATGGCACTGTTAAAAAGCCAACTTATATTAGTACCAAAATTCCCAAGGACTTCAAAGATCGAATTGTGGAGCTTTTGAAGGAATACAAAGATTGCTTCGCTTGGGATTACAACGAAATGCCTGGTTTAAGCCGAAAAATGGTGGAATTGAAATTGCCAATTCGACCAGATAAGAAGCCCGTAAAGCAGATCCCTATAAGGTTTGCGCCACAAATCTTGCCAAAGATTAAAGAAGAGATCGAAAGACTTCTGAAATGCGGTTTCATCAGAATTGCAAGGTATGTAGATTGGTTAGCAAATGTAGTTCCTGTTAAAAAGAAAAATGGAACTATAAGAGTTTGTATTGATTTTAGAGATTTAAATCTCGCCACCCCCAAAGATGAGTATCCTATGCCAATGGCAGAAATGCTAGTGGACTCAGCGGCATGATTCTAATATTTGAGTATGCTTGATGGTTATTCAGGCTATAATCAAATCTTTATTGATGGGGAGGATGTCTCCAAAACTGCATTTCGATGCTCGGGGGCATTAGGTTGCTATGAATGGCTGGTGATGCTGTTTGGACTAAAAAATGCTGGTGCTACATACCAAAGAGCAATGAATTCAATATTTCATGACTTCATAGAGGATTTCATGCAGGTTTACATCAATGATATTGTAGTAAAATCATCTTCACTTACGCCGATCATTCGAAAGGATGAGGCAATATGGATTGAAAATGAATCCATTAAAATGTGCGTTTGGTGTTTGTGCAGGTGATTTTTTAGGTTTTGTTGTCCACAAGAAGGGAATCAAAATTAACCAAAACAAAACCAAGGCAATAATGGAGACTAAAGCCCCTTGACAAAGAAAGAGTTGCAGTCTTTGTTAGGAAAAATCAACTTTCTCAGGAGGTTCATATTGAACCTAAGTGGCAAAACACAAGCTTTTTCGCCAATGCTTCGTCTGAAGAAAGAAGATGTGTTCAAATGGGAGCCTGTGCTCGCGATTTTCCGGTATCAATCCATTAATTGGTTTTGAACCTTTCAATCTTTGAACGGTCAATTTTTATTCGTGGGAAGGGAAAAAATGAGTAAAAACCCTTATGAGATCAAGGTCCGGGGGTTGGTTTCGATTAGGGAAGGTGTTAAGCACCCTAAACGACTTCGGTACTCCGAAGGAGCCTCTTGCCTAAATTATCTTGTGCTAATTACTTGCTTATTTATTTGTAAAACATTGCCTAAAGTCTAAGTGAAAGGATAGAGGGAGAAGAAGTATGTTTTTTTGTTGTTTTTATTGATTTGGAAAGACAAAGTCTTTTGCCTACATACCCAAAAGTGGGATCAAAATCATGTAGTTCACCTCAAAAATTAATTTGGTGAGTTGGATTGATTTTAAAGATTTTAGGAAAAAAAATTCTTTGAAGGGTTGCGAGACCTCAAGGTATAGAAGAATAAAATGGTGAGGTTGTTTGATTTTAATTAAGGAAAATAAAGTCTAAATGATTAAAATTGATTGGAAATTTGATTAAGAAAATAAAGGAAAAAGTTCACTTGGGTTAAGAACCAAGGTTTCTTAAGAAAATATTTTTTTGCGTTTTGATTATTTGATTTTTTTTGAGAAAATGATTTTTTGGCTAACGGTAGAAAAAAAGCTATACGTGAAATGTAACGGAAATGCATAAAAAATAAAACCGGGGATATTGGATCCCATAGTAAAATCTCAAGCCTAAATTACTAGTTGTTCAATTTTAACGTAATTATATTAGTCTAGTTTTTTAGTTCTAGTTTATCCCTAATTCATTTAGTCCTCGATCGCAATTATAGCGTAAATGCGGTAAAAAAAAAAGTGTAAGTGCATGTGTTACTATACTATTACATAATTTCCTAGATACATTCTATGGTCTCAATGGGAGTATACAGGCGAGAAATAAAAATGCGCGAAAATAAATTACATCAATTCCCTAATTATACACACTAAAATAAAAGCAATAAATAAATATGAACGACGAAAAAATAAATATGCATGCAAATATACCAAACAAAAATAAATATGCAAGTGAACATAAAAATAAAATGAGCAAAAAACAAGTCATGATTAACAAAAAAACATAAACACATATCAAGAGAAAATAAGGAAAATAACAAATGATAATAATTTTGAAGTTTATGGAAAAAAAACATAGGGATAGAAACAAAATTATAGAAATAAAGAAAACATTTAAAAGGCCAAAAATAGTGTAGAAAATGATGAAAATATTGCAAGAATACATAAAAATAGAATAACAAAGAAAGTAAAACAAAAGAAAAAAAAAGGACGGTTGGATCAAGATCTAATGGCTCCAAGAAGGTAAGCACATAGTAAAAATAAAAACCCAACACACTGAATCTCAAGACAGGAGCATCCTGGGGCGTTGGATCTTAGATCCAACGGCCTAGTCCTAGAGGTGCACGGTTATGCTATAGGCTAACACGTACAGGATAAAAAAAAGGAAAAAAAAAAGCCATTTGATCAAGATCAGAGGGTAGATAGGGAAAGAGAGAAGAAATCGGATGAACCGGTCTGGTTCAGGGGAACCAGACCGGTTCTCGTACACTTATAAAAGGGGTGGGGGTTCCGGTTTTTTCATTCTAACATCTTCTTTCCCTCTGTAAATTTTTTAGAAAATAAAGCTCTCTCCTCTCTCTAAAATAGCCGCCGTTTCCACCTTCTTCTCCGGCGAGATTGCTCGTTCCGGCGCGGTGGCCGATGGTGACCCCACCGCGCCGGAATTCAAAACTCCACCTTTCTCAAAACTTCTTACATTTTTAGAAATCCTTTTCCTCCTTCTACTCGAATCCGAGCTTATTTTTTTGCAAATACCCAACCAAAAACCCTAGATCTAAGCCTAAAGTTTCGAAAGTTTTCAAACAAAAAAAATGTAGAACAAAGAAAGAGATGATGGAAAAGGTTACTTTCGGTTGAGCCGGAGGAGAAACGAGAAGAAAAGACGGTAGAAAACTTCGTGTCCTTTAAATCCGGTTCGGCCGGTTTTTTCACCTTCTTCTTCTCTTGATTCTGGTTTGGATGTTTGGCTCTATTGTTGTTTGTTTTTGACAATGTTGGCTCGGTTCTATTATTTCTTCTTTCCGTTTGATTCGGTCACGTGTAGGATGTTGTCGTTGATGAGTTTGAACTCTGTATGTTCCTGTGATGAATTCGGTTTTGTGTGTTGTTGTTGGTTTAGTTGCTGGAAAACTTACTGCGATGTTCGGATCTGTTTGTGATGTTATGTGTTGTTCATGTTTCTGAAAATTTCATGTTCTTCATTTTCATGAATTTTGTTGGAATTTTTAGTCTGTTTGATGTAAAATTTTGAAAATGGAAAAAAGAATCTGTTTGCAAGAAAACGATGGCTGCTACAGTTGTATTGTGTTGGAAATTGTGAAATTTATGACAGTTTATGGGTTTCTCTGATGCATTGAAATGACCAAACTGTCTCTGATGGGTCTCTGATGCAGAACAAAGACAACAAAAAACCTGGACCAATCTCAGACTGACATGTGGACAATAGGACAAAATTTGGACAATAATGATAAATAAATAAATAAAAAGTTGAGAGAAAAAATAAAATAAAAATAAAAATAAATAAATAATAAGAATAATAAAAATAAAATATGAGACAAAAATAAATGAGACAAAAAGAAATAAGATAAAAAAAGAAATAAAAAGACTCAAAACTGTCCCTTCGGAACCAAATGAGGTACTTCAAAGTAACCTCTCTGCTGAAATTTCGTCTGAAACGAAGAGACTTCTCAGTCTTTAAAAGTGAGTAAAACGGGAAAATAAAAGTGAAATGTCATAAAACAAACAGATAAAAATGAGATTTAAATGGATAATAATTTTCAAAGGCAAATAAAAACAA
The DNA here is from genome assembly GCA_958299785.1 of Medicago lupulina. Lineage (NCBI taxonomy): Eukaryota > Viridiplantae > Streptophyta > Magnoliopsida > Fabales > Fabaceae > Medicago > Medicago lupulina. The sequence continues at coordinate 34,525,500 of OY283143.1, forward strand.
GAAATAAAAAAACAAGTGCGAAGAGTTTTTTTTTAAAAAAGAAAATTAAATTGATAATTAAAGTACGAACGCGACGTGCATTAAAGTGCAGTTAAAATGCAGAGAATCAAAAAATGCGAACAATAATAAAAAAAGATTGAAGGCGGATGAAAAAGCACGTAAAAATAAAGGTTAAACGGAAAACCTAGTCAAAATTTGGGGTATGACAGATGCCCCTATTTAAGTTTCTCCGTCCCGGGGATTTAAAAAGATGATTTTTTTGAATCAACGGGTCGAAGAGACTTAAATATCGAAATACACCAATTTTGACTAGTTAAAAAGACTGATTGGGAAACAAATTGACAAGTAACACTGGGGAGGAAATCTAGCCGATTACCTTTGAAAAAGTAATCGACGACTATGCTTGAAAATAAATCCTGCCAATTACTTTTGAAATAGTAATCAACGAACATGCTTGAAAATAAATCTTGCCGATTACTTTTGAAATAGTAATTGACGAATATGCTTGAAAGTAAATCTTGCCGATTACTTTTGAAATAGTAATTGACGAATATGCTTGAAAATAAATCTTGCCGATTACTTTTGAAATAGTAATTAACGAATATGCTTGAAAATAAATCTTGCCGATTACTTTTGAGATAGTAATTGACGAATATGCTTGAAAATAAATCATGCCAATTACTTTTGAAATAGTAATCGACGAATATGCTTGAAAATAAATCTTGCCAATTACTTTTGAAATAGTAATTGACGAATGTACTTGAAATTAATCATGCCAATTACTTTTGAAATAGTAATTGACGAATGTACTTGAAAGTAAATCTTGCCGATTACTTTTGAAATAGTAATTGACGAATATGCTTGAAAATAAATCATGCCAATTACTTTTGAAATAGTAATCGACGAATATGCTTGAAAACAAATCATGCCAATTACTTTTGAAATAGTAATTGATGAATGTACTTGAAAGTAAAGTCTTGCCGATTACTTTTAAAATAGTAACCGACGAATATGCAGAAAATAAATATGCAAGGAGGGACATGTTTATTACTTTTAAACGGGTAAAGACAAAAATACAAGAGTTTAACAAAAGGCATACAAGATAAGGTTTGGAAAGATAACGTGGAAATTGAAAAAAAAAACTTTGTAAAGTGATTAACGGATGGGACCTGCCACTTGAAGCAAAATGAATGGTCAACACTTTTGGTCAGGCGCAATGGGAAAAACTCTTGTATGTAGTGCAAATGAAATAAGACACAATAAAAAAATGCAACACATGTATGAATGATATGCGAGCTACAGATGCATGAATTAATGAATGAATGCATGAACATATGAGGTTTGTATGATAAAAGAGACAGTAAACTGTAGGGACAAGGTTGGGCAGGTCAAAGAAAAAAGTGGCCCGGCGTCGCATCATAAACACTCAGCAAGCTTCTAAAGAGATACCAACGTGGGAAGTGCGTCAAAAAAGCTGATCGAGATACCGTCCTTCAGAACCAAAACCTAAATCAAAATTAAAGCCCAAACCGACGAAATACTGATGGAGTGACGTTCAAACAAACGAACCAGTTGCGGGGTGAAGTATAATAATTTAACCACTGGCAGAGTGCAGCCCATAAGACGGAAGTCGCCATTTCTGGACTGAAACCAGGTACCTTCCGAAAAACCATGCTCTCATAGTCATTGTTTTTTTTTTTTTTATCCCTAACTTTTGTCTGGATCGCCCTTTCGGGTTTTCAATCCACCGGGAATATATTTTTCTTTTGTATGCCCCTACTTTTTGCCTGGACCGCCCTTTCGGGTTTTCAATCCATCGGGACGCTCATTTTTGGCTTAAGCTGTAACGCCCTCTTTAATTATTTAATTATTTTATAGAGTTTAGAGTCCACTTTGATGATTTATGTGATGTGTTGATATTTTATTTAAAGACTTATTTTATTATTTACTAGAATAAGATTTGAAAATAATATAAATATTGAGATGTGGGGCTGTTTTGGAATTTAGAAGAGTTTAGTGAAAATAGAGAAAATAAGATAAAGTGGATTGAGGAAAGATATAAGGAGGAAACTAGGTTTAGAAAAGTTTTTACGTGAAATTGCTTTTGGAGAAAAAGGGAGAAAACAAGAGAAGAGAGAACCAAGAGGGAGAGAGACCGCCGATCATCAATACTAAGGTAAGGGTGGGGTTTCACTTCTCTAATTAAGGGCTTAATTCTTCATGTTTGATTAGTGGTTCATGAGAAAATAGGTAGAAATGAGTTTAGGGTTTAATTTTTGAATTCCCATGAAAACTGATGAATTGTGTGTTGTTACTATTAATTTTAATGTATGGAATGTTGCTTGATTATTCTGTAATGATTGGTGTCAGAATTGTTGAGAATGATAGAGTTTAGAAAGAATAGGGTTGTTGGTAAAAAGAATAATTGATGATGAATAGAGCTAATGAATTGGGCATGAATTGGAGTTGGATTGCTGTGTTTTGTGTTGTATTAAGTTAGGTTATGTAAGAGTGAACTATAGGGTCAAGTTTGGTGAAAATCGGAGTTAAAACGAAGTTTATGGGTGGAAAATGTCACTTTTCCCGAGAGCTGCACAGTGACAGCATCTCCTGTTTCATGTTCTTGCACCTTTTTCACACGTTTCTGTTTTGAACTGGGTTTTTGTGTAAACATGAAAGTTGTAGATAATGGTGTTAGCTTTTTAATGGCTTTGGTTTGACTTCAAAATCATTCTTAGAACTTAAGTTATGGTCAAATTACTACACGCAGGTCACAGTGAAATTTCAGTTTTTGTACCTGAATTTGAAATAAAAACTGGTATTGATCGGTACAGAATTGGCCTTAGTTGTAAACGCGAAAGTTGTAGATAGTTGAATTGTATTTCCAATGGCGTTGGTTTGAAACAAAAACACCTTGCGAATAATTTTATATGAATTTATGAAGTTATGTGACGAATTAAGAATATTATATCATGAGCTTACCTTTAATTGTATTAGGACTATTAGGATTGAACTTGTTGTCAAGATGTCATAGGGTTATAGAAAAATCAATAAGTAGAAACTAGTATAGCTATAAACACGAGGGTTTAATGTGCATTGTTTAGTGAAGTTAATAGATGATTTAGAGTTGGAATTATGTGACAGATTTATATATTGTGAAAGATGTTCATATGAAGTTGTAATGGTTATACTGGGTGATTATTGTTGATGTTGACTTGCTGCATATTATTTAATGGTACTGCCTTGCTGTCGTGATTAGGATGTTAATGTTGGTCTAAGTTGTTTAAATTGTAAGATGTTGATCCAAATTATTGGAGTCATATGAGATGTCTAAGTTGTTTAAGTTGTAAGGCGTTGAGTCCATGCATACTCATTTAGGTTGAGGGCTTGATGCCCTGTAATGTATATTTATACATATTATGTTGAGGGCTTGATGCCCTGTAAGTTGAGGGCTTGATGCCCTGTGAGCCTATTTACGCTTATACGTTGAGGGCTTGATGCCCTGTAAGTTGAGGGCTTGATGCCCTGTGAGCCTATTTACGCTTATACATTGAGGGCTTGATGCCCTGGTTGGTACCACTTGCATGATTAAGAGGTCGTAGTTGCATTTTGTCGAGATGGTCTAATTTGAATAAGAAGTCTAAGTTGCATTGTTAAGTTGAAGTTGTGTCGTTGTTATTTAACCTTGAGTTGTTGATGAAACTTTATATGAAGGACTATTATTAGTTAATGACGATGTCTATGATGATAAATGAAGTAGTAAATGAATAATTATGTGAGATAACATTATTAAATGTGAGATAACATTATTAAATGAATAATTAAGTTGTTAAATGCATTTTGTTTGTATTATATGCTTATTATTATTGAATGTGAAATGTCACCCCTTCTGTTGGAATTGCCGCCTTGTGGGCAAGTGCAGGTAACCAAGATTAGGTGCAGTCGTGTGAGGCTTCCCTCGGTTGTGTCTAGGTGCTCTGATACGTAACGGGATGGGGAACCTTTGATTATGTTTTCTCTGTTCCTTGTGTATTCTTTTATTTTGACTTTCATGATTATGATTATGTTGAGAATTTTTTGAGACGTTGATGAGGCCTGCGTGCCAGAAACTTTTGTGATGATTTTAATGAATTCCGCTGCAATGTTTGAATATTTTTAAATGACTATTTTCCTAAAGGAATAAATTATTATTTATCCATTACTTGAGATGTTTTAAAGAATGTGACGCTCCGTTATGTGTTCACTCTGATTATTTATTTTAAAGAAATTTTTATGCTGGGAAAACGGGGTGTTACATAAGCCACCCTTTCGGGTTTTCGACTTAGCGAGGTTTTTTTTTTTTTTTTTTTTAGCAATGATTATGTTTCTCCTGTAGGACAAACTGCTCCCAAGACAGCTGGCAACACGCTCTTACGATACACAATTCTAAAAGTAATATGTTTGACATTTTGTTTTTTTTTTCTTCAAAAGGAAACAAAAAGGAATTTTTTTTTTTTTTTGAAAAAGATTTTTAGTTTTTGCTTCAAGTATCAACATTAAAAATGGAAGAAATTGTGCATATAGAGTAACTAAGAATTCCAAATAAAGGGGCACTGGCTCAAATTGATTTAAAAGAGTGGCAACCGGCCCAAAGGCATGGCGCCACAAATTACAAAATTTGGGAAATGACAATTATATGGGGAAGGTACATTGAACATGAATAACCTCTATATCCACTAATAACTTGAATTCCGCCGCTTAAACGCTTTGCTTCGGAGAATTTCTGACAGCTGAGGTGCCCCAATTGATTGATGCTTAATCTTGAACTGGTGCAGTTACTTTGTCATTTTTTTTTGCCTCTAATTTTTGCCTGGACCGCCCTTTCGGGTTTTTAGTCCACCGAGATGCTCATTTTTGGTTCAAGCCGCCCTTTCGGGTTTTCGACCTGCCGAGCTGTTCTTTTATATATTTTTAGACAAAGTATTTCTTGACTGCATCAAAATTTATCGGACGAGGGAGCTCATCACCATCCATAGTCGTAAGAATTAAAGCACCACCGGAGAAAGCCCTCTTGACTACATAGGGACCTTCATAGTTAGGCGTCCACTTGCCCCTGGGGTCTGGTTGGAAAGACTTAATACTCTTTACCACAAGGTTACCTTCCTTGAACTCACGGGGACGCACCCTCTTGTCAAATGCTTGTTTCATCCTTGACTGATATAGTTGTCCATGACACAAAGCAGCCATGCGTTTTTCCTCAATCATATTCAACTGATCATATCTATTCTGGCACCATTCAGCTTCTGTCAACTCAGCTTCCATCAAGACTCTTAATGACGGGATCACAACCTCTATCGGGAGTACAACCTCCATACCATATACCAAAGAGAAAGGGGTTGCCCCTGTTGAAGTGCGATATCCATAAAAAGGATAGGGCAGCATCTCATGCCAGTCTTTGTAAGTGACCACCATTTTCTGCACGATTTTCTTAATATTCTTGTTTGCTGCTTCAACTGCACCATTCATCTGAGGTTTGTAAGGAGAAGAGTTATGATGCTCAATCTTAAACTCGCTGCACAATTCCTTCATCATATTGTTATTCAAATTTGTACCATTATCTGTGGTAATCTTCATAGGAACCCCATAGCGACTGATGATATTATTCTTGATGAAGCGGACCACCACTTGCTTGGTTACATTAGCATAAGAAGCTCCTTCAACCCACTTGGTGAAGTAATCGATAGCCACTAGTATGAAACGATGTCCATTGGAAGCTTTTGACTCAATCCGGCCAATCATATCAATGCCCCACATAGAGAAAGGCCACGTAGAAGAGATGACATTGAGCACTGATGGTGGTATATGAATTTTATCGGCATATATCTAGAACTTGTGGCACTTCTTAGCATGATTATAGCAATCAACTTGCATTGTTATCCAGTAATAGCCTGCTCTCAATGCTTTCTTAGCCATTGCGTACCCACTGGAATGAGTTCCGAACGAGCCTTCATGTATCTCATGCATTAGTAAGTCTGCTTCACGTCGGTCCACACATCTGAGCAAAACCGCATCAAAGTTCCTTTTGTACAACACATCACCGTTCAAAAAGAAACTGCAAGACAATCTTCTTAAAGTCTTCTTGTCTTTGCGAGATGCCCCCGGCGGATACTCTTGAGTTTGAAGGAAAACCTTGATATCATGAAACCATGGCTTGTCATCAAAAACTACCTCGGCCGCAAATACATAAGCGGGCCTTTCAAGGAAACGGACACTGATCAATGGTACACGATTGGGATGACTAACTTTGATCATTGAGGATAAAGTAGCCAACGCATCCGCCATCCGATTCTCATCACGAGGAAGGTGGTGTAGTTCGACTTTGTTGAAGAAAGTCAGCAAACGTCTTGCATAATCTCTATATGGGATCAAACCACCATGGTGAGTTTCCCACTTCCCTTTGATCTGATTAATCACTAGAGTTGAATCTCCATATATATCAATTTTCTTGATCCTCATATCAATAGCTTCTTCAATTCCCATGATGCAAGCTTCGTACTCTGCGATGTTATTCGTGCAATCAAACTATAGTCTTGCAGTAAATGGGATGTGGGTGCCTTTAGGAGTGATGAGAATTGCCCCTATTCCGCTACCATAAACGTTAACTGTGCCATCGAAGATCATCCCCCACTCAGATTCGGGATCAGGACCTTCACCAAACAACGGTTCATGACAATCTTTCATTTTCAAATACATGATCTTTTTCAGGGAAATCGAACTTGTTTTGTTGGTAATCATCAACCGGTTGGTGAGCCAAATGATCAGCAATAATACTCCCTTGATTGCTTTCTAAGTGCGATAAACAATGTCATATTTAGACAATAACATCTACCACCGAGCAATTCTTCTCGTTAAAGCGGGTTTCTCGAAGATGTACTTGATCGGATCCATTTTAGATATCAACCAAGTAGTATGATTGACCATATAATGGCGAAGTCGTTTGCCAGCCCAGACCAAAGCACAACAAGTCTTCTCTAGCATCGAGTAGCGTGACTCACAATCAGTAAACTTCTTACTCAAGTAATAAATTTCATGCTCCTTCTTACCGGTTTCATCTTGTTGCCCAAGTACACAACCCATAGAGTCTTCTAACACAGTCAAATACATGATCAAAGGCCTTCCTTCCACTGGGGGGACAAGAATTGGAGGTTCTAACAAATACTCTTTGATCCTGTCAAAGGCCTTCTGACAATCTTCTGTCCAGATGATCCCTTGATCCTTGCGGAGTAGCTTCAATATTGGTCCACATGTAGCAGTCATGTGAGAAATGAATCTGGAGATGTAGTTCAACCTTCCCAGAAATCCTATGACTTGTTTCTCTGTTTTTGGAGCAGGCATTTCTCTGATGGCTCTGACTTTGTCGGGATCAACTTCAATACCCTTCTGACTAACAATAAAACCTAACAGCTTCCCAAATCTAACACCAAAATTTCACTTATTAGGATTCAAACAGAGCTTGTACTTCCTCAACCGTTGAAACATCTTTAACAAATATTCAACATGTTCTCTTCAATGCTTGACTTGACAATCATATCATCCACATAAACTTCAATCTCTTTGTGCATCATGTCATGGAATATCTTGGTCATACCTCTCTGGTAGGTGGCACCAACATTTATCAAACCAAACGACATTACTAGATAGCAGAAAGCGCCCCATGGCGTAATGAAAGATGTCTTCTCTCTATCTTCCGTAGCCATTTTGATCTGGTTATAACCGGAGAAACCGTCCATGAAGGAGAAAACCTTGCATTTAGCAGTACTCTCAACCAATACGTCAATGTGAGGTAAAGGGAAATCATCCTTCGAGAATAGCCTTGTTCAAATCACGGTAGTCGACGCACATTCTGACCTTACCATCTTTCTTCGAAAAAGGCACTATGTTGGCCAACCATTGAGGATATTCTGACGTGACCAGAAAACCTGCATCAATCTGCTTCCGTACTTATTCTTTGATCTTGAGGGCCATGTCAGGATGAGATCTTCTTAATTTTTGCTTGACCGGAGGACACTCGGGCTTCAAAGGCAAACAGTGCTCCACCACTTCAGGGTATAGACCCGGCATGTCTTTGTATGACCATGCAAATACATCTGCGAACTCCCTAAGAAGCTCAATTACTCTTTTCTTAACGGTTGCGTCTAGTAATGCCCCAATCTTGATCTCTTTCTTATCTTCATCGGTGCCTAGGTTGATAATCTCTATCTCTTCTTGATGGGGCTGAATAGCCTTCCTTTCTTGCTCTAACATCCATTTGATCTCATCAGGAACCTCTTCATCCTCCTCCACCATAGCCTCCTGCACATGATTTATGGTGGATTTTAGTAAAAAAGAAAAAAAAATGAAAACCTTTGGATTAAATAAAAAATAATAATAAAAAAAAAGAAAAAGATTTTTTTTTAGGTTTTTTGTGTTGCCATTTTTCCAAGAAAAGCAATAAGAATAGCAGTAAAGTAAAAAAGTCATGATAGAGACGACGATTTTCATTAATAAACGGAGATACCAGAAGCAAAAACAAAGCCCTACAAGATTTCACTTTCATTTGGGGCAGAACGAAAGGAGTTTTCTTAAAGGAAAGAAAAAACAAAAGTCAAACAAATTACTTAGACAGAGGAATCGCAAAAGGGATGTCGGCAGCGACCCAGTTGCAACAGATTCCTCCTGGTGTGACAAAAACGGGTGCCTCCTCTTGAGGCTGGTCTTTCACGATCACATTGATCTCCAACGGAGCATTAATAAACCCAGCGCTATGGAACGTGCCTTCAGCTAGGTTGGTTCCCCTTGTCTTGTGGGCAGCAAATCCCAATCCTTCTTTCTTCTAATTCTCTGGCAGCTGCACCAGATGACCCAAACCTGCAGTCCTACCCTCTTGCACTATCCTTTGGGCATCTTTCAAGGAGGCCATGCATGTTTCCCCCTTCTTAGCACTTTCTTCGGCAGAAAAACCTTGAACGGATGCCTCCCCTACATCACCACCACCAATATAAGAGAAAGCTCACAAATGACTTACCAACAGCTCAGACTCCCCATTCACAGTTATCAATTTCCCATGGCTGACAAATTTTAGCTTCTGGTGCAGCGTAGACGTTACTGCCCCAGCCTCATGGATCTAAGGTCGGCCGAGGAAACAACTGTAAGACGCTGGTATGTCCATCACCTAGAACGTTACTTCAAATTCATGGGGCCCGACGGAGATGGGCAAGTCCACATCACCCAGCACAGTCTTCCTTGACCCATCAAACGCCCTTACTGACACAGACGTAGCCCGAAGCTGGATACCAGGGTACGAGAGCTTCTTTAGAGTGGCCATTTGTAACGCCCCATTTCTATTTAATTATTTTAGTTGATGTTTGAGTATTTCTATTTGATATATATGATTTATATGAATTATATGACCTTTTGGTGTGGTGTGTGTATTTAAATAATTATTTGTGTTTTATCTAAATGAATGTTATTTGTTTTATTTAATAAAATTAGGAGGAAAATAGTATTTATTTGGTTAAAGGGGAGTTATTATAATTAATTAGAAGTTAAAAGAAAATAAGTTATGTTTTGGGAAAATGGAAAAAGAATTAGTCAGACACATTTTTGTACGTACAGTAAGAAAAGAAAACTAAGCTTTTTGGGAGAAAAATGGAGAAGAGCCAAGAACAAGGGGAATTGCCTAGAGGAGAGATTAAATTGCTGTAGTTGTTCTTCTTAATCCAGGTAAGGGTGAGGTTAACTTTCAATCAATAATATATATGTGATTTCTGAAATTGAATTGAAAGTTGTGTTCTTGACCTAGGGTTAGAAAGTGGTGATAATTTGCAAATTGTTGATGATTATGTTGTTGATTGCATATTTCTGTGTTGTTTTGAGTATTATGTCGCATATAGAACACGTAAACATTGTAGAAAATCGTTTTGGGTGATTGGGGGATCAAAATTGGGTTTTTGGATGAAAAAGGGCTTAGAAAATCGTAGTTTGAAAACTGCCCCGATGAAGCTTCGCTTGAAGCGAGATATTTCTCGCTTAAGCGAGATTCCCAGAATGCTGTCCAGATGAAATTTCGCTTAAGCGAGATGCAAGCGAACCCCGAGCGAGATTCCCCCAGACTTACGTCTTTTAAGTCGCTTGAAGCGAACCATGAGCGAACTCTGAGCGAGAGAGAACCAACCATTCTGTGAGGATTTCGCTTGAAGCGAGATGACCTTCGCTTGAAGCGAGATAGGTCCTGTAAGATCATTTTCTGAATTTTGCTTCGTGCATTAGGACACTAATTTAGGCATCCTAAATTGTTCCTTTGATTTGTTTAACCTTGTTTATGAAGTAAATATTATGAATGAAAGAGAAGCTATGTGAGTGCATGTATATATAAATAAATATGATTATATATGCTATGTCGTTGTTCCGTTGTTGTGTTGTTCCGTTGCTGTCGTCGTTGTTTTGTGTTGTCCAAGTTGGGGAGTGTGTCATAAATAAATTAGGCACAGTTGTTGTTGCTGAATTGTTGTGGTGTAAGTCATACGTAGATGTATGCATTGTTGGTTGGTGGTTGTTGTCGGTGTTGTCATGTTGTATGTTGATATACACAGTTGGAGTCTGATGCATCGTCATTCAAAGCGGTGAGAGCTTATGCTCTGGAACGCCTTGTCGTTCAAAGCGGGAGGACTCATGTCCTGGAACACTTTGTTGTTCAAAAGCGGTGAGGACCTCGGTCCTGGAATGCCATGTCATTCAAAGCGGTGAGAGCTTATGCTCTGGAACGCCTTGTCGTTCAAAGCGGGAGGACTCATGTCCTGGGACACTTTGTTGTTCAAAGCGGTGAGGGCTCAGCCCTGTATTTTTGGTACCACATGCATGTGCATTGTTACATCGTAGTAGTTGTTGGGTTGGGTGAGTTGTCGATGTTGTTGATGCGTCGTTGGTGTTAAGTCGTTGTCGGTGTGATGTCATCAAGAATGAAATTGGTTACGAATTAAAGATAATTGAAGTAGTGTTGATAATCAAGTATGATGCTATATTTATATGTATATTTCTTATTGATGTTGTTGTTGTGAATTTGTTGTTGTTTCAATGCATTTGATGAATTATATATATATCATTGTTGTTTGTGAATCTCACCCCTTCTGCTTGAAAATGTTGCCCTTCGTATGGGTAACTTGCAGGTGATCATGAGTAGTAGGTGGTGGCTCAACGTCTAGGACTTTGTTACGTATGGGATGGGATATCTATGTTACTTCACTCCTATGTATTGGATTTTTGAGACATGATGATGTAGTTTTGTTGAAGTATTTGATGAGGCTTTATGCCGGAATTATTTAGATATGGTTGAATAATTATTTGTTGGTTGAGGCCTTTGTGCCAAGATTTTACTTGAGGATTAATTAAGATTGAAATGAATATTCCACTGCAATTTTTATAAGTTGGTTGTTGAAGTTTAATAGTTTTATTTTCTATTAAAGAATTTTTATAAGCAGTGTAATGCTCCGTTTGTGGTTTTACTCTGATTATTTTATTTAAATTACGTATTTTTGGGAACGGGGTGTTACACCATTGGCATCACGTTCAAGGATGAGCCAATATCAATCAGCACATTAGAAATAGAATCTGACTTACAGTTGACTGAGATGTGTAAGGCCAGATTATGGTTCTTTCCTTCTGTTGGGAGGTCTTCACCGCTGAACCCCAAATCGTTGCAAGCGGTCACATTACCCACTATATTCCCAAATTGACCTAAAGTCACATCATGGTCCACATAGGCTTGGTTCAACACTTTCATCAGAGCCTCCCTGTGAGCATCTGAATTCAAAAGTAAAGACATGATCGAGATTTTGGAAGGAGTCTGTAGGAGTTGATCCACCACTTTATACTCACTCCTTTTGATTAACTTTAAGATGTCGTCACTATCTTCGTACACAATTCCACTTGACTGGCTGACGCCTTTCCCTTTATTGGGGTCCCGCCCTTGTACTGATTCCAGAACTGGTTCACTAACTTTCTCCTGAACAGTTGACGGGAGAACTCGTCCACTTCTTAATATTTTACTACCTTCGGCAATATTGTCCACGGATGTCGTAGGTGACAGGGGTATCTCTTTGCTGTTTCCTGGGGTAGCGGTCCCATAGTCATACAAAACAGTTTGCTGGGAGGCGTACAGTTTTGGTACATAAATCACCAAAGGAGTGCCAGTTGGTTTATAGGGTACTTCTGGACGCCTCTGAGTTTTGAATATTGGGGTAATCACACAAACACTTTTGTCTTCCCTTTCCACAACAAGTATTTGTGCATCCATTAACCTTTGTATATCTCTTCGGACCAGGAGGCATCCGCGAGGATTTGCAGAGCATTCATTACAAGCAGCATGATCATGATTGAAAAAAGCAGCCTCACACATTTTGGCATGTATTGGAACCAACAGAGTTTTAATATCTTGTACCCTATGAATGCGACCATCTTCCTGATACTCTTCAACCATATTAACAACAGGCCCATGGGGAGGTATAGGGTTGTGTTGAGCATTTGGGGGGTTATCTGTGAAGGACAAATCACCGCTCTCAATCAATTTCTGAACGACATCCTTGAAAGAATAACAGTTCTCAATGTCATGTCCTGCAACCCCTTGGTGGAAGTCACAGGTGCGGTCAGCGGGATACCAATTGGGTATGGGATTTGGCACGCGAGGTGGTGGCCTAGTTTGCACCAACCCTTTTGCAAGTACGGAGGGTAGCAAATCTCTATATGACATTGGTATAGGGGAAAATAGGTTCTGCGAGGGCAATTTGGTTGTTGAGGGGCTTGAGGACGGGGTTGTTGTGGTCGAGGTTGTTGTGGGTAATATGGTTGTTGAAAGAATTGTTGTAGATTTTGTGGGTAAGGTTGTTGTTATAATGGTGGATAGTAGGGAGGTGGTCTTTGTGGTTGGTAGTTTGGCATTTGTGGAGCTGGGGTAGGGGGTAGGATATTGGCAACAAGTGGGTAGGTTGGGTACACTGGTTGAGAACCCCCATGGGCTACCATGTCCACTTCCTGAGCACTTTTCTTGGCATAACAATTCCCATACCTCTAGGCACCATTAGACGTACTGCTTGACGAACCACCTGATGCAGCACCTGATGAACCACCCTCTTTAAGAAAACGTCCCTTCCGGACCCAATCTTCAATACGCATCCCCGTGTCCACGATATCAGTAAACTTTTGCGTAGCAACATCAAACATCTTTTTCGAGTAAAAAGGACTTAGAGTTTCGAAGAACAGGTCTGTTACCTCCCTTTTATCTAGAGCTGGGCAGACTTGGGCAGACTTCTGAATGAAACGTTGAGCATAATCTTTGAAAGTCTCCTTGTCCCCCTGAGTCATAGCCTGTAATACTCTCCGGTTAGGTGCCAAGTATGAATTGTACTTATACTGTTGGATGAAGGCACCGGCCAGTTCTGGAAAAGTAGAAATACCCTTCAAATTCATGTACCACATTGCCGCGGGACCCGTCAAACTCTCCTGGAAGCAGTGAATGAGTAAAGGCTCGTTGTCTTTGTAGGCTTTCATTTTTCTAGCATACATAATCAAGTGAATCTCTAGGCAAGTGTCCCCCTTGTATTTCTCGAAGTCGGGTACCTTAAACTTAGAAGGAATCACAACATCTGGAACTAAACAAAGATCCTGCATGTTTTGACCGAGAACTTCCTTACCACACATGGTTTTCAATTCTTTCTGTACTACGTCAACCCTTGCGTCAAGCCTTTCCTCTATATTGCCCACTCTATCATCTCCTGCCACGCTATCAGAATGATAGATTTGTCCTTCTTCCTATTGGGCAGTATGAACCAGAGGTGCTGCATAGGTCACAGTAGCTTGAGGAGTTGGATGACCAGTTTGAAAGAACGGTGTAGTATGTTGACCAAAAGGAAAGTGTGTTTCTAGGGCACCCGGGCGAACACCTTCATTATTCACAAGTGGCATGCCCCATGGATACCCTGGAGGCATGTAATGCTGAGGTGTGGGAGAGAAACCAGGAGGACCGGGATAACGCAAACCTTCATTGAACATGTTTGACACATCTCCCGCAGAGAAACCTGTTACCAAAGGTTGTGTAGTGCTACCGGAAGCGACGGTAGAAATAGGTGGCGGGGTACCGGCAGATTGGGAAACTGTCACTTGTGCCTGGGTGGCCCGATTCTGAGCAGCTAGAGCCTGAGCGGCCTGATTCTGAGTGGCTAGAGCCTAAGCGGCTTGATTCTGAGCAGCTAGTGTAACACCCCGTTTTCCCAACATAAAAATTTCTCAAATAATAATCAGAGTAAATCAACTTTAGAAGGAATGCTACATTTCTTAAAATCACAAATGGGATAATTAACTAATTATCCTTCCTAAACATTTCAATGTAAAATCTTAAATCACTACGCAGCGGAATTTAAATCAAAAATCTTAAACAGCTTCTTAAACAACTTTGGCACGAAGGCCTCAACGTAAAGTCTCATCAAATTCTTTAAACATCATGTTATTAAAATATCTCATAAAAATAATCGAACAACGTATTCATGACAATTCATAAAAATAATACGCAAGGAATAGAAAACATAGACAAGGTTCCCCATCTCGTTACGTATTAGAGCACCTAAGGACACAACGAGAGGTAGCCACTCACAACAGCAAATCAACAGCTAATCTTGATCACCTGTAAGTTACCCATACGAAGAGCAACATTTTCAAGAAGAAGGGGTGAGATTTCACAAACATTAAAGTTAAGCATATAATTCATCAATTACACTTAACAATCATAAAACATCATCACTGCAACACATTCCTCACATTTATGATCATAAACAGCTCATCACATTTCAAGTATAGAAAACATCTTAACTTCATCGAGTTCATCAAGTTAAACAACAAGGGACTCATAATTAAATCCTCAAAGTACATCATCAACAATTCAACTTCTTAGACAACTTAGACAACCCGACACGACTATGCAACTTCAACTTCTTAATCATCTTAAACTTCTTATATGCATGTTGTACCATCAGGGGCATGAGCCCCCATCATAAGAGCATAAATACACTCACAGGGCATAAGCCCTCAACGTAAAGAGAAAAAGCTCACAGGGCATGAGCCCTCAACGTATTGGAGTAAATACCTTCGGGCATAAGCCCTCAACAAATGAGTATGCAAATGGACTCACAACATACAACTTAGACTTATTAAACAATTCTTACATCAAGACATCTTAGACCACTTCATTAAACAACTCATGTGCAATCAATTAAAAGAGAATTGCATATCATAACACAAATACTGGAAAGACAATTCAAGCACTAGCAATTCACATATTTAAATCACAACTTAATTCAAATCATATACAACTTGAAACATCACAAGAAAATAACTTAAACAATCTGGTACAGCGTTACTCGCGAGGCGAGGGCATCTGCTCGTTGTGGCGAACTCACATCAAAGGGTACTCGCGAGGCGAGGATGGTTATTCGCCTAAGGCAAACAAAAGTGGGTAGCTACGGCTTTTGTGACCATTTTACCCCTACAGTCTCATTTTTACTTTTCTACATCCAATTTCAACCAAGAAACTCATCTAATACTTCTTATATGTAATTAAACACTCAAAGCCATCTAGAACACATACAAAAACATCAAATCAAATCTAACTCACTAGTCAACTCGCTAGGCGAGTGATCTGCTCGCTGTGGCGAGCAACATAGCGTCGCTCGCGAGGCGGGTAAACTTGCTCGCTGTGGCGAGCAGCAAGGAGTCGCTCGCGAGGCGAGGATCAACGCTCACTGTGGTGAGCGATGAACAGCAGCACGGGAAGAATACGTATTTTCATCAAAACTCACCTAATCTCATAGTTCTAACCTTAAAACCAATCCCAAACATCATCCTATGGATTATCTAAGGTCTGTACATCATTTTTACATCAAATTAACCACTTTACATCATTGATCCACTAAATTCACCATTAACCCTAATTCTCAAAACTCTCCAAAACTAATCCCTAACATGTTAATTGTAATATCAACAATCATAGACTTAATTTTAATGAGAGTTAGTCTCACCCTTACCTTAAAATTGCAGAATTTCAGCCCTCTCCTTGGTTCTCTTCTCATCTCTGGTTTTCTCCCTTTTTCCAAAAGCGTTACTTAAAAACAAATCTGACCTAATTTCTCTTATTTATACTCCCATCAAATCATATCTTATTTACTCTTTCTCCCCCACAACTCTCTAAAATCTTAAAACAACCCCTCGTCTAAATATTTATTTTATTTTCAAATCTTATTCTATTAAATAATAAAATAAGTCACAACATCTCATAAAATCTCTAAAATCACATAAATCATACTTCTTCACATCTCATAAATCATATAAATATATTCTAGACTCCACAAATAAATTAAATAATTAAATAATCGAAACGGGCGTTACAACTCTCCCCAGCTTATAAGATTTTCGTCCTCGAAAATTTACCTCAAGCAAACAACTCTGGGTAAGATTCCAACATCTTACTCTCAAGCTCCCACGTTAAGCTTTCACCAGCCGCTCCTTGCCTCTCAACTTCTTCACTTCGCGACCTTCAATCCTCACTGGTAAGGTCTCAACCATAAGGTTATCTCTAACTTGCACATCATCTCTTTGGATCACATGAGATGGATCCCGAACATACTTCTGAAGTTGCGACACATGAAACACATCATGCAAATTCGAAAGATGCGGTGGTAAACCCACTCAGTAAGCCACCGTTCCAACTCTTTCTGATATCTGATATGGACCAATGAATCTCGGAGTCAACTTCTTTGACTTCAATGCACGACCAACACCTGTCACCGGAGTGACTCTCAACAATACATGATCTCCTTCTCGAAACTCAAGGTCTTTCCTACGCTTATCATGATAACTCTTTTATCGACTCTGCAATGCTTTCATCTTTTCTTGGATCATCTTTACCTTCTCAGTAGTCTGTTGAACAATCTCTGGTCCTAAAACCACATTCTCACCTGATTCAAACCAACACAACGGAGTCCTGCACCTACGACCATACAACGCCGCAAAAGGTGACATTCCAATACTAGAATGATAACTATTATTGTACGTGAATTCTATCAACGGAAGATGACTATCCCAAGTCCCTCCTTGCTCAAGTACACAAATTCTCAACAAATCTTCCAATGACTGAATCGTTCTCTCTGACTGACCATCTGTTTGCGGATGATACGCCAAACTCAACCTCAACTTAGAACCCAAAGCCTCTTGTAAACTTTTCCAAAATTTAGAAGTAAACCTTGGATCTCTATCTGATACAATGCTCGAAGGAACACCATGCAGCTTCACTATATCTCGAATATAAATCTCTGCCAACTGAGCTACAGGAAAACTGATATTAATCGGAATAAAATGAGCCGACTTCGTCAATCTGTCAACAATCACCCAAATAGCGTCATTCCCTTTAGGAGTATTCGCCAAACTCGTCACAAAATCCATGGATATACTATCCCATTTCCACTCTGGCACATCTAAAGGTGTCATCAACCCAGCAGGTTTCTGATGCTCAACTTTCGACTTATGGCAAATCAAACACGAATACACAAACTGTGCCACATCACGTTTCAATCCAAACCACCAAAACAACTTCTTCAAATCCTGATACATCTTGGTAGCTCCCGGATGAATACTCAAGCTACTTATGTGACTATATTCAAGAATCATCTTCTTCATCTCATCATCGTCTTGAATACAAATACTACCTCGAAAACGCAACACTCCTTGATCATCGACTCTAAAGTCACTATCTTCAGTCTGATTACTATCAATTAACAAGTCTACAAACTTAACATCCACTTTCTGCGCTTCCTTAATACTTTTTAAGAAATCACTATCAATCTTCAGCATGCCCAGCTTCACACTCTTAGGTGACAATTCGCAGACTAAACTCAAATCTCTAAATTGTTCAAGCAACTCAAACTCCTTCACCATCATAGCAGACATATGTAAAGTCTTCATACTTAAGGCATTTGCGACAACATTAGCTTTGCCTAGATGATAATTCAACCCAAAGTCATAATCTTTCAACAATTCGAGCCACCTTCGCTGTCTCATATTCAATTCCTTCTGATCAAACAGATACTTCAGACTCTTGTGATCACTGAACACCTCAAATCTGGAACCGTACAAATAATGTCTCCAAATCTTAAGCACAAAAAACCACTGCAGCTAATTCAAGATCGTGAGTAGGGTAATTTCATTCATGGATTCTCAACTGTCTTGATGCATAAGCAACCACTTTATTATCCTGTATAAGCACACCACCTAAACCCAACTTAGACGCATCACAATATACCACAAAAGGTTCATCGGACTTTGGTAAAATCAGAACTAGAGCCGTCGTCAACCGCTTATTCAATTCATTAAAACTGTTCTCACACTGAACATCCCACACAAAAGCTTTACCTTTACAGGTCAACTGAGTTAACGGAAGTGCTAACTTTGAAAATCCTTCTATAAATCTGCGGTAATAACCTGCCAAACCCAAAAAGCTTCTAATCTCTGTAACCGACTTAGGGGTCTCCCATCGTGATACTACATCAACTTTAGACGGATCTACAGCAATACCACTACTAGAAATAACATGGCCAAGAAAACTCACCTCCTTCAACCAGAATTCGCACTTAGATAACTTGGCATAAAGCTTCTTCTCTTTCAGCACTTGCAAAACAATCTTCAAATGCTCAGCATGTTCTTCTTCAGTCTTAGAGTATATCAAAATATCATCAATAAATACAACCATAAAGAGATCCAAATAAGCATGAAAGATCCTATTCATGTACTCCATAAATACACCAGGTGCATTAGTCACATCGAAAGGCATCACCGTATACTCATTATGCCCATAACGCGTCCTGAACGCAGTCTTCTGCATATCCTCATCTTTCACTTTAATCTGGTGATAACTTGATCGGAAATCAATCTTGCTGAACACACGTGCACCCACTAACTGATCCATCAAATCATCAATTCTCGGGAGTGGATACCTATTCTTTATCGTCACTTTGTTCAACTGTCTATAATCTATGCATAATCTCATGCTGCCATCTTTCTTCCTAACCAACAACACCGGCGCTCCCCAAGGTGATACACTTGGTCTTACAAACTTCTTATCAAGCAAATCTTCTAACTGCTTCTTCAGCTCAGCCAACTCAGACGCCGACATACGGTAAGGTGTCATGGTCACAGGCTTCGTACCCAGAACAAGATCAATAGAAAATTCAACCTCTCTCTCTGGCGGCACATCAGGAATCTCATAAGGAAAAACTTCTAGGAAATCACACATAACTTGTAACTTATCAATCGCAGCTTGATTCTCAATCGACAAAGATGCCATCAAGGAAAACATCATAATTCCATCACGTTCTAATTGCTTCAGCTGCTTCGTAGACAAGAATTCTGCTCCACTTTCCTCTTCAGCAGAGGAGAAATACACCGACTTACTAAAACAATTGATATGGACATGATTGTATTCTAACCAATTGATCCCCAAGATTACATCCATTCCGATCAGTAGTAAACAAACTAAATCAATCTCAAAATCCCAACCAAACATAGACACAGGACATCTCAAACACACAAGAGAAGTAGTTACCGAACCCTTAGTTGGAGTTTCGACAACCATCTCCCCATTCATATCAGACATAGCAAGAGTCAACTTAGCAACACAATCAATAACAATAAAGCAATGCGTAGCACCAGTATCAATAATAGCAATTAAAGGAGTACTATTAAAATAACAAGTACCTCTGATCAAACGATCCTCATTCTCTGTTTGCGTACCAGTCAGAGCAAAAACTCTCCTAGTAGTCTGAGCCTTCTTAGGCTGTTTGCACTGCGAACCAATATGACCCTCTTCATTGCAGTTAAAACACACCACATCATTAAAATTACATTACGTAATAGTATGTCCTTTCTTACCACAACGGAAACACCGTTTCACATTCCCAGTACACGCATTACTCTTATGGCCCTTCGCACCACAAGTGTAGTAAACAATCTCAGCAGTAACATCTTGCTTCCTAGGCCTCCTCTCATCATTCACTCGTTGCTTCCCTTTATCAGCAGGAGCATTGTAAGGTTTTGGACGACTCTACTACCCCTTGCCTTTCCTCTCATTCACAGCCTTGTAATGAGCCTTTGTATCCTCCTCATAAATCCTGCAACTACTCACCAGCTCGGAAAAATTTCTGATCTTCTGGTAACCAATCGCCCTCTTGATATCAGCACGTAAGCCATTCTCAAACTTAATGCACTCAGAAAATTCAGCAGTCTCAGGAGTGTAATGTGGATAAAACTTGGCCAGCTCCACAAACTTTGCAACATACTCTGTCGCCGACATGTTCCCTTGTTTCAGCTCAAGGAACTCAATCTCTTTCTTCCCGCGAACATCTTCTGGAAAGTATCTCTCTAAGAACTCTCTCCTAAAGACAGCCCAGTTAACAACTCCACCTCCTCGTTCCAGCGTCGGTAGGATACTCACCCACCAATCATCAGCTTCCTCTGCCAGCATATGCGTACCAAAATGCACCCTCTGCACCTCATTGCACTGCATAACTCGGAAAATCCTCTCAATCTCTTTGAGCCACGTTTGAGCTCCATCAGGGTCGTACCTTCCTTTGAAAGTAGGCGGATGATTCCTCAGAAAGGTCTCCAACATCTTCACCTCAGCATTCGCACCAACATTAGCATTAGGTTGTTGCCCCACAGCTTGAGCCACGACTTCCAATGCAGCAGCAATCGCAGCGTCGTTTCTCCCAGCCATCTTAGTCCTCTACACAACACACAACAATCAGTATGACATATAACAATACATCAACTGATACTCGACACAACAAGACTCAACTACTTTTAAACGGAATGATACATTTCTTAAAACCACAAATGGGATAATTAACTAATTATCCTTCATAAAAATTTCAATGTAAAATCTTAAATCACTTCGCAGCGGAATTTAATTCAAAAATCTTAAACAGCTTCTTAAACGACTTTGGCACGAAGGCCTCAACGTAAAGTCTCATCACATTCTTTAAACATCATGTTCTTAAAATATCTCATAAAAATAATCCAACAACGTATTCATGAAAATTCATAAAAATAATACGCAAGGAATAGAAAACATAGACAAGGTTCCCCATCCCGTTACGTATCAGAGCACCTAAGGACGCAGTGAGAGGTAGCCACTCACAACAGCAAATCAACAGCTAATCTTGATCACCTGCAAGTTACCCATACGAAGAGCAACATTTTCAAGCAGAAGGGGTGAGATTTCACAAACATTAAAGTTAAGTATATAATTCATCGATTACACTTAACAATCATAAAACATCATCAATGCAAAACATTCCTCACATTTATAATCATAAACATCTCATCACATTTCAAGTATAGAAAACATCTTAACTTCATCGAGTTCATCAAGTTAAACAACAATGGCACTCATAATTAAATCCTCAAAGTACATCATCAACGACTCAACTTCTTAGATAACCTAGACAACCCGACACGACTATGCAACTTCAACTTCTTAATCATCTTAAACTTCTTATATGCATGTGGTACCATCCGGGGCATGAGCCCCCATCATAAGAGCATAAATACACTCACAGGGCATAAGCCCTCAACATAAAGAGCAAAAGCTCACAGGGCATGAGCCCTCAAAGTACTGGAGTAAATACCCCCAGGGCATAAGCCCTCAGCAAATCAGTATGCAAATGGACTCACAACTTACAACTTAGACTTCTTAAACAACTCTTAGATCAAGACATCTTAGACCACTTCATTAAACAACTCATGTGCAATCAATTAAAAGAGAATTGCATATCATAACACAAATACTGGAAATACAATTCAAGCACCAGCAATTCACATATTTAAATCACAACTTAATTCAAATCACAAACAACTCGAAACATCACAAGAAAACAACTTAAATAATCTGGTACAGCGTTACTCGCGAGGCGAGGGCATACGCTCGCTGTGGCGAGCTCACATCAAAGGGTACTCACAAACTCATCAAATACTTCTTATATGTAATTAAACAGTCAAAGCCATCTAGAACACATCCAAAAACATCAAATCAAATCTAACTCACTGGTCAACTCTCTAGGCGAGTGATCTGTTCGCTATGGTGAGCAACATAGCATCGCTCGCGAGGCGGGTAAACTTGCTCGTTGTGGCGAGCAACAAGGAGTCGCCTGCGAGGCGAGGATCAACGCTCGCTGCGGCGAGCGATGAACATTTGCACGGGAAAAATACCTATTTTCATCAAAACTCACCTAATCTCATAGTTCTAACCTTAAAACCAATCCCAAACATCATCCTATGGATTATCTAAGGTCTGTACATCATTTTTACATCAAATTAACCACTTTACATCATTGATCCACTAAATTCACCATTAACCCTAATTCTCAAAACTCTCCAAAACTAATCCCGAACATGTTAATTGTAATCTCAGCAATCATAGACTTAATTTTAATGAGAGTTAGTTTCACCCTTACCTTAAAATTGCAGAATCGCAGCTCTCTCCTTGGTTCTCTTCTCTTCTCTGGTTTTCTCCCTTTTTCCAAAAGCGTTACGTAAAAAAAACTTTGACCTAATTTCTCTTATTTATACTCCCATCAAATCTTATCTTATTTACTCTTTCTCCCCCACAACTCTCTAAAATCTCAAAACAGCCCCTCGTCTAAATATTTATTTTATTTTCAAATCTTATTCTATTAAATAATAAAATAAGTCACAACATCTCATAAAATATCTAAAATCACATAAATCATACATCTTCACATCTCATAAATCATATAAATATATTCTAGACTCCACAAAGAAATTAAATAATTAAATAATTGAAACGGGCGTTACAGCTAGAGCCTGAGTGGCTAAATCCTGAGCGGCCTGAGCTTGAGCGGCCTGATCCTGAACAGCCTGAGCCTGAGCGGCTTGAGAAACCAAAAGAGCATTCATCATAGTAGTCAATTTTTCCATCCCTTCCTTAAGATTGCCAACCTCTTCCCTAAGCTCGACATTTTCCTAATTCACAGATGCCATTCTCCTTTTGATATAAGCTCGAGTGAAATGGATGCGAGTAGGCTGATACTTCTTGTGCGGGGCCACTTTCCTCTTTCTGACAGACAGGAATAGAATATGATACAAGGTTTTCACGCTTTTGTGAATGCAAAAAGAAAAAAGATGAAAATGCATGATAGGCTAGATGTAAGAAAAAAAGTGCAATTTTTGTGTGTGTATTTTTCTATTTTTCATCGAAGGATTTATGATAGAACTTTTGTAAACATTATGGTAGATCATTACATAAGATGAACTTGAGGTATTACAAGATAATTCCCTTTCTATCAACAAAGCCAAGGGATAGACTTAAATTAAACAAAAGTACAAGATAATTCCCTTTCTAACAACAAAGCCAATGGATAGACTTAAAAGTACATAAACAAAAGCTGGAAAATAAATAACAAACAGAGTAAAGAAACAACTGAAGCTCTCAAAGTTCCGAAAGTATACTACTCTTCGAAATCTGAGGCTACACCAGCGAAGAATTCCTTGCGTCTCCTCCTACTCCTGGGCATCCGGTCAATTATAGCATCTTTCCTCTTGAGGAGGTCCTTCAACTCAGCATTCTCCCGCTATTTCTCCTGGAACTTCCAAGACGTCTGCTCCAATATCCCCATTATGGTATCTTTCTCTCGCTCAGATGTTTGGTACTTCAATCGCCAAGCGGCACTGTCGAGGTTGGCCTTGTGTAGATGGCACCAGTATTCCTCCATAGTATGAGGTGGCAAAGGGAGAGGTATTTCCGGGGTGGTTGAGGACAAAAGCCTTGGTAAGGTGTAGGGTAATCCGAAGGTCATGGCTCTGTCAATAACCCACTGAGTATACGATTCGTGTACGTAGCTCATCTTCTTTCCTAAGTGGAAACCATCAAGCTTACGGACACTACGTCAAGCTTCCACAAACCGTCTTCTCATATTGGCAGGAACTTTGGAGTTGAGATAGAATTCCCCGGAAAAGGACAAGTTAATAGGCTTTCCATTCATAGGATATCCAAACTGGCGCATGGCAAGAGCGGGGTGATAGGTAATTCCTCCATAGGTACCAATGAGGTGCACATTCGGAAATTCTCCACAGTTGTCGATGATTCTTTCAGTGTTAGAAGATGTGTGGACCCAAACAATGTTAGTTGGGGTGAGAGGCATGATTCTTTGTGACCAAGAGGACCTTTCTGTGTTTGTCTTGGAGATAATGGAGTTGGGTAAGTGTGAAGTAAACCAACGGTATAGCAAAGGTGTGCAACAGAGTATAAGCCCGCCTTCCTTGAGGGTTCGATAGTGAATGGAGTGGTATGTCTCTACAAGTAGGGTGGGGACGGGGTTTTTTGCGAGGAAAATTTTAATGGAGTTAAGGTCAACAAAGTTGTCCATATTGGGGAATAAGAAAAGGCCATATATGAGCAAGGCAAGGATAGACTCAAAAGCATCGGTTTTCTGGTCTCTAGCAAAAGTAGCGGCTTTTTCGTAGAGAAATTTAGTAATTAAACCTTGGAAGCCATTCTTGATAGTGTAGTGAGGGTAAACTAAGTCGGAAGGTTTGAGATGGAGGGCTTTTGCAATATCAGTGGTTTTGGGGACAGGCTCGAGACCGTTGAAAGGCTTTTTTTCCGATACTAGTAAGCCGACCCAAAAAGAATACTCTTCAAGGGTAGGAACAAGCTGGTAGTCCAGGAAAGTAAAACAATGACAAACTGGGTCGTAGAACAGAACCAAAGTCTCCAGAATTCCTTTTTCAATCTTCACTTTGAGGAGGTCGAGTAGCTTCCCATGCCGGTGTCGAAAAACACTTGGACTGATCACATGAGCACTTAACTCCCTTAGCTTTGTCAAATCCGGATTTTTGAAGCTGTACTGCTTAATACTCCTGGTGGAACTCATCTACAATGTTTACAAAAACTTTTTCTAAGTCCTTCGATGTTTTTAATAAAAAAGTGTGAATGAATGCATGTATGTATGATTTATGCTATGACACAAAGAAAAGAAAAAAAAACATGGTGATATAACAAGATCGAGTCAAAGGTAACAACGCCATTTGGTAAGGACTAATGGTTTTATTTTCACTTGTAACAAGGGTTCTACCAAGTTCCCAAATTACAACCACCATTGTGAACGTATCGGTGCTCAGGACTGCTCTTAGTCAAATACTTATTCACAAGGAGGTCTAGTTTGAGTGTAGTATTACATATGAACTAAATTCAAGACTGCTCTTGGTTTAGCCACCGCACTACGTCCTAAAAAGGCCAAGATGGGTTAAGGGTGATCTAAAGGTTCTCAATGTTCGACGGACTTCGAAAATAATAGAGCTAATCACGACTGCTCATGACGACGTCATATTACTTTGAGAGTCCTCCGTTGAGTGGGGTTACATCACATGCACACATAGTGCAGGACCGCTCCTGGTATGGCACTATGATCGTACCCCGTCCTATCTTATATTTCACTCAAGTCCGGGTGTAGGACTTATCTCACCACTCACGTTCAAAGGTAAACAAATAAACATGTATGTACAAGGTGTATAAGAAAAACAAAGCACAAGTAAAGAAAGGTAAGGTGGGCTTAACCCACTTAGGAAAAAGTCCCCAATGAAATCACCATTTCTGTGCTCGCGATTTTCGGGTATCAATCCATTATTTGGTTTTGAACCTTTCAATCTTTGAACTCTCAATTTTTATTCGTGGGAAGGGAAAAAATGAGTAAAAAGCCTTATGAGATCCAGGTCCGGGGGTTGGTTTCGATTAGGGAAAGTGTTAAGCACCCTAAAAGACTTCGGTACTCCGAAGGAGCCTCTTGCCTAAATTATCTTGTGCTAATTACTTGCTTATTTATTTGTAAAACATTGCCTAAAGTCTAAGTGAAAGGATAGAGGGAGAAGAAGTATGTTTTTTTGTTGTTTTTATTGATTTGGAAAGACAAAGTCTTTTGCCTACATACCCAAAAGTGGGATTAAAATCATGTAGTTCACCTCAAAAATTAATTTGGTGAGTTGGATTGATTTTAAAGTTTTTATAAAAAAAGATTTTTAGAAGGGTTGCAAGACCTCAAGGTATAGAAGAATAAAATGGTGAGGTTGTTTGATTTTAATTAAGGAAAATAAAGTCTAAATGATTAAAATTGATTGGAAATTTGATTAAGAAAATAAAGGAAAAAGTTCACTTGGGTTAAGAACCAAGGTTTCTTAAGAAAATATTTTTTTGCGTTTTGATTATTTGAATTTTTTTGAGAAAATGATTTTTTTGGCTAACGGTAGAAAAAAAGCTATACGTGAAATGTAACGGAAATGCATAAAAAATAAAACCGGGGATATTGGATCCCATAGTAAAATATCAAGCCTAAATTACTAGTTGTTCAATTTTAACGCAATTATATTAGTCGAGTTTTTTAGTCCTAGTTTGTCCCTCATTCATTTAGTCCTCGATCGCAATTATAGCGTAAATGCGGTAAAAAAAGAAAGTGTAAGTGCATGTGTCGGTGCATGTGTTACTATACTATTACATAATTTCCTAGATACATTCTATGGTCTCAATGGGAATATACAGGCGAGAAATAAAAATGCGCGAAAATAAATTACATCAATTCCCTAATTATACACACTAAAATAAAAGCAATAAATAAATATGAACGACGAAAAAATAAATATGCATGCAAATATACCAAGCAAAAATAAATATGCAAGTGAACATAAAATAAAATGAGCAAAAAACAAGTCATGATTAACAAAAAAACATAAACACATATCAAGATAAAATAAGGAAAATAACAAATGACAATAATTTTGAAGTTTAGGGAAAAAAACATAGGGATAGAAACAAAATTATAGAAATAAAGAAAACATTTAAAAGGCCAAAAATAGTGTAGAAAATGATGAAAATATTGCAAGAATACATAAATATAAAATAACAAAGAAAGTAAAACAAAAGAAAAAAAAGGACCGTTGGATCAAGATCTAATGGCTCCAAGAAGGCAAGCACATAGTAAAAATAAAAACCCAACACACTGAATCTCAAGACAGGAGCATCCTGTGGCGTTGGATCTTAGATCCAACGGCCTAGTCCTGGAGGTGCACAGTTATGCTATAGGCTAACACGTACAGGATAAAAAAAGGAAAAAAAACAAAGCCATTTGATCAAGATCAGAGGGTAGATAGGGAAAGAGAGAAGAAATCGGATGAACCGGTCCGGTTCAGGGGAACCAGACCGGTTCTCGTACGCTTATCAAAGGGGTGGGGGGGTCCGGTTTTTTCATTCTAACATCTTCTTTCCCTCTCTAAAAATTTTAGAAAATAAAGCTCTATCCTCTCTATAAAATAGTCGCCGTTTCCACCTTCTTCTCCGGCGAGATTGCTCGTTCCGGCGCGGTGGCCGGTGGTGACCCCACCGCGCCGGAATTCAAAACTCCACCGTTCTCAAAACTTCTTACATTTTTAGAAATCTTTTCCCTCCTTCTACTCGAATCCGAGCTTATTTTTTGCAAATACCCAATCAAACTGTAGAAGCGTAAGTGGAGGGTTTGATAATTGTTAATCCATCATCTCAAATATCAATTCATAAAACAAGAGTGGAGTCTTGATATTCGAACAAGTGAATTTAGACAAGGGTTGTAAAGGCAGCGAAATAGTCTTTGCAATCCATGAGACATTAGTAGTTTCAAACCTTAAAAGTTTCTTCTAGTAATCAAATCAGCGAAATAGGTTTGATTGCTAGAAGAAAACTCTCACTGGACTGAAAGGAAAAGTGAAGGGCTAAAGTGAAACCGGTCTTTAGAAATTAGGTCTAACATAAGGTTCTAGGTTTAAGGTTTTCGTTTGTGAAGGATTTGTCGTTATGATGGACCAATAATCCCAAGGCTCTTTTATTTTTATTTTTTTTGTTTAATTAAATATCCAAACTTTATAACTCAAAACTCTTTTCTAATCATTGTTGAAAGTTAATTGAATTCATAACTCCCTGTCGGAACGATATCTTTTATTACTACATCAGTAGAACCGTGCACTTGCGGTTTATCCCATCAAGTTTTTGGTGCCGTTGTCGGGGAGTTATTGCAATTTGATTAACTTTTTTTTTTAATAGTGGTTAGAAAAAAAAATATATTAATGATATAAACACACACACACACACACACACACACACACACATATATAAAATAAAAATATAATATTTCTTTTTCTTTTTCTTTTATTTTTTCTGCATTCAAAAATAATATATATCATAATAATAAAAATAATTAAATAAAAAATATTTAAATTTCTCTCTTTCTCTCTCCCTCTCTCTCTCTCTCTCTCTATATATATATATATATATATATATATATATATATAGTTATTTCTTTTCCTTTTTCTTTTTTGTTTTCTACCTTTAACCTTTTTTTTACAGGCATGGCTTAATCCAGTCATAACTAATCTGGAGGTGGTGGAAAATTTTCTTTATGTTGGTACTAACCCACAGGTACACAATGATGGTGATGATGGTGGTGATGAAGAGAAGGTACGTGCACACTTGCACCAAGAAGAAGAAGCCGGTGGAAACTATAATGATGAATGGTGGGCATTGATGCAAACCGAGGTTCAAAGAATAAGCACCGAGCAACAAAGGCAAGGTGTTGAAATATCCGGGCTAAGAAATGATGTCCTTAGGGGCAACCGCATAACCAAAGAGAATAATCAAATGCTTCGGAATATGATGCAACATCTCAACCTCCAAATCCCTCCTTATGGAACTCAATAAAATTGTGATCTTTCCTCTTCCTCTACCTCTTCTTCTTCTTCTTCTTATTCTCTTTTATTTTCTTGTTTTGAATCATTGAGGACAATGCTTCTCCTAAGTGTGTGTGTGTGTGTGTGTAGGTGGGTGGAACTCCCGTGAACTTTAATCTTTTGTTTTGTTTAATTGCGAAAGGCATGATTAAGTAGCTTGTTTTTATTGAAAATTATGACATAAATTTTGTTGTCTCCTCTAAATTGGTTGTTTCTTGTACACGAAAGTGAACTCTTGTGTTTTAAGTATTCTTGATATACCCACATCTTGTTTTATTGTGAATAATTCTCCAATGAGAAAAGCACGAGTTGCATCCCTTGAGCAATTGTATGAATAGGTATTTTAAGGAGCACGTTCTGACTCTTAAGGTAAATTAGCCCTAAAAAAATTTCAGAGTAGAAGTAGTATAAGTTAGTGTGGGGGAGTTCATAAAAAACACAAAATAGTTTCAAGGTTGCATCATTGAATCTAGATTGGGGAAGGAGGTAGGCCCTCCGACTTCCTACGTGAAGGTGATGTTATCTTGAGAAACTTTAAAAAGCATCATTGAATCTAGATTGGGGAAGGAGGTAGGCCCTCCGACTTCCTACGTGAAGATGATGTTTTTAGGGGCACCATTGAATCTAGATTGGGGAAGGGGGTAGTGTAACGCTCTAAATATTATTTTGTGGTTTGTGGCGATTTTTAGTTGATTTTGGTGTGCTTGGTGTATTTTACTTGAATTTATAAATGATATATGAAATATTTGGTGTGTTATTATTTGTTATAATTATTTGTAGTATTTTATGAAAATAGTAGAAAATAATAATATTTGATAAAAAGGGATTAATTAGAGTTAATAGAATTAAGGAGGGGTTAAGAAGAAATTTAATAGAATTTAGTGGGGGGAGTAAAGGGAAAAAGAGGTTATGTTTTGGTAAGGTGAGAAAGAGAAAACCAGTAAGGAAAGAAAAACATTTCACGTATCAGTAAAACAAAGAAACAGACTTTTGGGAAGAGAGAAGAGTAGAGCCAAGAGCCAAGGTGAATTGCTAGGAATTGCTGTAGATTTTGCTGAATTAAGGTAAGGGTGGGTTTGTGATTCAATTGCCAATATATACATATATATTTTCATGATTTTGCATTGGAATTGTTGTTTCTGGTTTAGGTTTTCTTGAATATGTAAAATGTGAAATGTTGGTGAATTATGCTGCTAATTGTGTTTCTATGAGTTGTTTTGGTGCCTAGAATAAGTATTGAACCTATAACTTCAATCTAAAATCATTTTTGGGTGATTGGGGAATCAAAAATGGGATTTTTGGATGAAATAGGGTTAGAAGTCGTAGTTTGGAATTCTGCCCAGATGAGCACTCGCTCAAGCGAAGTACCCTTCGCTCAAGCGAGCATCAATTTGCCACGCCCAGTTTGGATTTTAGCCGCTCGCTTAAGCGAACTAGAAGCGAGCCAGGAGCGAAGTAAAACCAAACTTACGTGTTTTGACTCGCTTAAGCGAGATGCTGCTCGCTTAAGCGAGCTGGGTCCTGTGCGACCCAAAGTGTGATTTTTCTAAGGTGTTCCAAACCCAAACCTAAGCTTTCTAAATGGTTTATTGGATTTTTAGAGAATTTTTGGAGTGATAATAATATAGAATGGAGATGTTTTTGATGCATTTACGAATGAATCTTGTATGTAATGAAATGAACTACACTTTGCTAAGTTGAAATTGTTCATGGTGTTGTGGTGTGATTGAGTCTAGTTGGGGAGGTGTCCTAGTTGGTGTTGTCGTTGGTTGCATGGTGAAAATGCACCACTTTTCTGTTGTAGGGTTGTATGTAGATATACACCTTGAGTCTCATAACTCATTTGCATTGGTGGGGGCTCATGCCCCGGAATGTTTATACATTCAACTGGTGAGGGCTTATGCCCTGGAATGCTAGTCATTCACCTTGGTGAGGGCTTATGCCCTGGGATGCTTTAACCATCCAATTTGGTGGGGGCTTATGCCCCGGAGTGTTTAGCACTCAACGCGCGTAGTTGGTACCACATTTGCATAATGCATTAGTCGTTAATGGAGTCTTGCATTAGAAGTTAAGGTGTGAGTTGTTGTTGGTGAGGCGTCACCACAAGCGGTGTTGTTGTCGGTGTTGTTAATTAAGGTGATTCTAAATTTTATTTGTTGAATTGTTTATGAAGATTGTTGATGATTTTGGTGATGATGAATGTTCTTGTTTATGTTGTTTTCAATACAACTTGATGAATTGTATATATATATATATATTGCTTTAGTTTTGTGAACTCACCCCTTCTGCTGGAATTGCCGCCTCGTGGGCAAGTGCAGGTAGCGATGGATAGATAGGAATCGGCTCATTGTGTCGTAGGCTCTCATACGTAACGGGATGGGATATATGTTTTTATAATTTCATTCCTTTATGTATCATTTATGTTGAAGATTCGTTGAATAAATCTTTGTTATATGATGGAGAACATTTTTGTTATGGTGAGGCCTTTGTGCCAGACATGTTGATGTATCAAAACTTTTGAGATGATTTTGCAATGATTATTCCGCTGCAGATTATTATATAAGATGTTATTATGAAGGATTATTTAAATAGTTTTATGTTTCTATTTAAATAAATTATTTTGAGATATGCATGTAATACTCCGTTGATTGTTGATTAACTCTGATGTTGGATATTATTATGTCTTTTTGGGAAACGGGGTGTTACAATTGGTATCAGAGCAAGTCGGTCCGTCCGGCCAATTAGTAGAGTCGTGTCGAGCCTAGTAGTGTTGTGTGACAGCTTTGTACTGTCTTTTGTTGTCCTGTTTTGTTGTTGTTGTGTAGAGAACTGGTTGTAGTATAACCATGTTCATATCGATTGTTTTAGCAAGACGGTGCGGTTTTCTTCTGCTGAAGAAGAGAGTGGAGCAGAATTC
The DNA here is from genome assembly GCA_958299785.1 of Medicago lupulina. Lineage (NCBI taxonomy): Eukaryota > Viridiplantae > Streptophyta > Magnoliopsida > Fabales > Fabaceae > Medicago > Medicago lupulina. Next base: position 34,557,289 of record OY283143.1, read on the forward strand.
TTATCCACTAAGGAGATGAAGCGATTAGAACAAGATGGTGTGATGATGTTTTCCTTGTTGGCGTACTTGTCGGTGGAGAACCAAGCTGTAATTGATGGGCTGCCTGTTGTGAAGGAATTTCCTGAAGTTTTCCCTGATGAGATTCCAGATGTGCCACCAGAGAGGGAGGTTGAATTTTCGATAGACCTTGTGCCGGGTACGAAGCCTGTGTCGATGGCTCCTTACCGTATGTCAGCTTCGGAGTTAGCTGAGTTAAAGAAACAATTAGAAGACTTGCTTGACAAGAAGTTTGTGAGACCGAGTGTTTCACCATGGGGAGCGCCGGTGTTGTTGGTTAAGAAGAAGGATGGTAGCATGCGGTTATGTATTGATTACCGTCAGTTGAATAAGGTGACTATTAAGAACAGGTATCCACTACCGAGGATTGATGATTTGATGGATCAACTAGTGGGTGCCCGTGTGTTCAGCAAAATTGATTTGAGGTCAGGTTACCATCAGATAAAGGTGAAGGATGAAGATATGCAAAAGACGGCGTTTAGGACGCGGTATGGTCATTATGAGTATAAGGTGATGCCTTTCGGTGTGACGAATGCACCTGGTGTGTTTATGGAATACATGAACCGAATTTTTCATGAATATCTGGATCAATTTGTTGTGGTTTTTATTGATGATATATTGATCTATTCTAAGACTGAAGCTGAGCATACAGAACATTTGAAGATTGTATTGCAAGTGCTGAAAGAGAAGAAATTGTATGCCAAGTTATCCAAGTGCGAGTTCTGGCTGAATGAAGTAAGTTTTCTTGGCCACATTATTTCTGGTAATGGTATTGCTGTAGATCCTTCGAAGGTTGATGTTGTGTCGCAGTGGGAGACACCAAAGTCAGTTACTGAGGTGAGAAGTTTTCTTGGATTGGCTGGTTATTACCGCAGGTTTATTGAAGGATTTTCGAAGTTGGCACTTCCTTTGACGCAGTCTAAGTTGGGTTTAGGTGGTGTTTTGATGCAAGATGGCAAGGTGGTAGCGTATGCTTCTAGGCAGCTGAGGGTGCATGAGAGGAATTATCCTACGCATGATTTAGAGTTGGCAGCCGTGGTGTTTGTGTTGAAAATTTGGAGGCATTATTTGTATGGTTCCAGATTTGAGGTGTTTAGTGATCATAAGAGTTTAAAGTACCTGTTTGATCAGAAGGAGTTGAACATGAGGTAGCGGAGGTGGCTTGAGTTACTTAAGGATTATGATTTTGGCTTGAATTACCATCCTGGTAAAGCTAATGTTGTTGCTGATGCGTTGAGTAGAAAGACATTGCATATGTCGGCGATGATGGTGAAAGAGTTCGAGTTGCTTGAACAGTTTAGGGACTTGAGTCTTGTGTGTGAAAGGTCGCTTCAGAGTGTGAAGTTGGGCATGTTAAAGATTAATAGTGATTTCTTGAGTAATATCAAAGAGGCGCAGAAGCTTGATGTTAAATTTGTGGATTTGATGACTGCTAATGATCAGAATGTAGATGGTGACTTCAAGGTCGATGAACAAGGTGTGTTGAGGTTTAGAGGAAGGATTTGTATTCCTGATGATGAAGGTTTGAAAAAGTTGATCTTAGAAGAAAGTCATAAGAGTAGTTTGAGTATTCATCCTGGAGCTACAAAAATGTATCATGACTTGAAGAAATTATTTTGGTGGTCCGGTTTGAAGAGGGATGTTGCGCAATTTGTGTATGCGTGTTTGACTTGCCAGAAGTCCAAGGTTGAACATCAGAAGCCTGCAGGGCTGTTGACCCCGTTAGATGTACCTGAGTGGAAGTGGGATCGCATTTCGATGGATTTTGTGACGAGTTTGCCGAATACTCCAAGAGGGCATGATGCCATTTGGGTTGTTGTTGATAGATTGACTAAGTCGGCACACTTTATCCCGATTAATATTACTTATCCGGTAGCTCAGTTGGCGGAGATTTATATCCGTGACATTGTGAAGTTGCATGGGGTTCCATCTAGTATCGTGTCGGATAGAGACCCGAGGTTTACTTCGAGGTTTTGGAAGAGTTTGCAAGATGCATTGGGTTCGAGATTGAGGCTGAGTTCGGCTTATCATCCGCAGACAGATGGTCAGTCGGAGAGGACTATCCAATCCTTGGAGGATTTGTTGAGGGTATGTGTACTCGAGCAAGGTGGAGCTTGGGACAGCCACTTACCGTTGATAGAGTTTACTTATAATAATAATTACCATTCGAGTATTGGTATGGCACCGTTCGAAGCTTTGTATGGTCGAAGGTGTAGAACTCCTTTATGTTGGTTTGAGTCGGGTGAAAGTATTGTGTTAGGACCTGAGTTAGTGCAGCAGACTACGGAAAAGGTCAAGATGATAAGAGAAAAGATGAAGGCATCTCAAGATCGTCAGAAGAGTTATCATGACAAAAGGAGAAAAGCCCTTGAGTTTCAGGAGGGTGAGCATGTGTTTTTGAGGGTTACTCCGATGACGGGTGTAGGACGCGCATTGAAGTCGAAGAAGTTGACTCCAAAGTTCATTGGTCCTTATCAGATTTTCGAGAGAATTGGAACCGTGGCGTATCGGATTGGATTGCCACCCCAATTATCAAACTTGCATGATGTGTTTCATGTGTCGCAGTTGAGGAAGTATGTAGCTGATCCTTCGCATGTTATTCCTAGAGATGATGTGCAAGTTAGAGATAATCTGACTGTTGAGACTTTACCTTTGAGGATTGATGATCGCAAGGTGAAGCAGCTGAGAGGCAAGGAGATACCTCTGGTTAGAGTTGTTTGGGGCGGTGTAACCGGGGAGAGTTTGACTTGGGAGTTGGAGAGCAAGATGCAAGAGTCCTATCCTGAGTTGTTTGTTGCTTAAGGTAATATTTCGAGGACGAAATTTTCTAAGTTGGGGAGAGTTGTAACGCTCTAAATATTATTTTGTGGTTTGTGGCGATTTTTAGTTGATTTTGGTGTGCTTGGTGTATTTTACTTGAATTTATAAATGATATATGAAATATTTGGTGTGTTATTATTTGTTATAATTATTTGTAGTATTTTATGAAAATAGTAGAAAATAATAATATTTGATAAAAAGGGATTAATTAGAGTTAATAGAATTAAGGAGGGGTTAAGAAGAAATTTAATAGAATTTAGTGGGGGGAGTAAAGGGAAAAAGAGGTTATGTTTTGGTAAGGTGAGAAAGAGAAAACCAGTAAGGAAAGAAAAACATTTCACGTATCAGTAAAACAAAGAAACAGACTTTTGGGAAGAGAGAAGAGTAGAGCCAAGAGCCAAGGTGAATTGCTAGGAATTGCTGTAGATTTTGCTGAATTAAGGTAAGGGTGGGTTTGTGATTCAATTGCCAATATATACATATATATTTTCATGATTTTGCATTGGAATTGTTGTTTCTGGTTTAGGTTTTCTTGAATATGTAAAATGTGAAATGTTGGTGAATTATGCTGCTAATTGTGTTTCTATGAGTTGTTTTGGTGCCTAGAATAAGTATTGAACCTATAACTTCAATCTAAAATCATTTTTGGGTGATTGGGGAATCAAAAATGGGATTTTTGGATGAAATAGGGTTAGAAGTCGTAGTTTGGAATTCTGCCCAGATGAGCACTCGCTCAAGCGAAGTACCCTTCGCTCAAGCGAGCATCAATTTGCCACGCCCAGTTTGGATTTTAGCCGCTCGCTTAAGCGAACTAGAAGCGAGCCAGGAGCGAAGTAAAACCAAACTTACGTGTTTTGACTCGCTTAAGCGAGATGCTGCTCGCTTAAGCGAGCTGGGTCCTGTGCGACCCAAAGTGTGATTTTTCTAAGGTGTTCCAAACCCAAACCTAAGCTTTCTAAATGGTTTATTGGATTTTTAGAGAATTTTTGGAGTGATAATAATATAGAATGGAGATGTTTTTGATGCATTTACGAATGAATCTTGTATGTAATGAAATGAACTACACTTTGCTAAGTTGAAATTGTTCATGGTGTTGTGGTGTGATTGAGTCTAGTTGGGGAGGTGTCCTAGTTGGTGTTGTCGTTGGTTGCATGGTGAAAATGCACCACTTTTCTGTTGTAGGGTTGTATGTAGATATACACCTTGAGTCTCATAACTCATTTGCATTGGTGGGGGCTCATGCCCCGGAATGTTTATACATTCAACTGGTGAGGGCTTATGCCCTGGAATGCTAGTCATTCACCTTGGTGAGGGCTTATGCCCTGGGATGCTTTAACCATCCAATTTGGTGGGGGCTTATGCCCCGGAGTGTTTAGCACTCAACGCGCGTAGTTGGTACCACATTTGCATAATGCATTAGTCGTTAATGGAGTCTTGCATTAGAAGTTAAGGTGTGAGTTGTTGTTGGTGAGGCGTCACCACAAGCGGTGTTGTTGTCGGTGTTGTTAATTAAGGTGATTCTAAATTTTATTTGTTGAATTGTTTATGAAGATTGTTGATGATTTTGGTGATGATGAATGTTCTTGTTTATGTTGTTTTCAATACAACTTGATGAATTGTATATATATATATATATTGCTTTTGTTTTGTGAACTCACCCCTTCTGCTGGAATTGCCGCCTCGTGGGCAAGTGCAGGTAGCGATGGATAGATAGGAATCGGCTCATTGTGTCGTAGGCTCTCATACGTAACGGGATGGGATATATGTTTTTATAATTTCATTCCTTTATGTATCATTTATGTTGAAGATTCGTTGAATAAATCTTTGTTATATGATGGAGAACATTTTTGTTATGGTGAGGCCTTTGTGCCAGACATGTTGATGTATCAAAACTTTTGAGATGATTTTGCAATGATTATTCCGCTGCAGATTATTATATAAGATGTTATTATGAAGGATTATTTAAATAGTTTTATGTTTCTATTTAAATAAATTATTTTGAGATATGCATGTAATACTCCGTTGATTGTTGATTAACTCTGATGTTGGATATTATTATGTCTTTTTGGGAAACAGGGTGTTACAGGTAGGCCCTCCAACTTCCTACGTGAAGATGTTGTCTCCTTAAATTAATAAAATTTTTGTTGAAATTCCAAACATGTGCAAATGGCAAAAATCAAATGATCAAAAACACTCCCATCTCTTTTATATGAAATGAAGAAAGAATTTTTCTTGGTTGGTTTAGTCTTAAGGTTAGAACCTGTTTCCTCATAATATCTATCTTATATAGGCGCAAGAAAAGGGTTGAACTACACACACACACACACACTTAGAATTTGATTGTTGGGTTGAATAAAGATTACAAGAAATGCTTGAGTTTGTGATTAGTGAACGTTTGAAATAAAAGCCTTTGAGGAGACATGAGTTTTAATTGAATTGTAATAAGTAATCTTGTTTTATGATGCTATGTCTATGCCTTTTGCTTGAGGGCAAACAAAGATTCAAGTGTGGGGGAGTTTGATGAGTCAATAATTAGTTGTTTTAGTATAATATTTGGTTTTGTTTTATTTAGATTTAAGTTTATTTTATTTAAACATTGTTTCCTTTTAGAGCTATTTTACTTCAATTGCATAATATTATATTTCAGGAATGAATATTTGATGGACTGAGTTTTGGAGCAACAGAAAGGGGTTTAGAGCTGATTCGGAGCAAAAATACGAAGATTTGGAGACAAAAATATGTCTCCCCTAAGTCAGAAGCTTGGCATGACCCGTGCTAACATTGGCACGGCCGTGCCACCTCCCAGAATCACCTTTTGCTATAAGTTGAATTTCGATGGATCTAGCCATAAAAATGGCACTGGGATTGGAATTGTGGTTGTTGCACCCAAGAATGATAAAGCAAAATACAAGTTTCGAATTAGTCAGTTTTGTTTGAATAACGAGGCTGAGTATGAAGCCTTAATTATGGGTTTAGAGATTGCACTCGAACTGGGGGCAAGATTCATTGAGATAAAAAGTGATTCGGAGTTAGTTTTGAAACAATTAACAAAGGAATACAAATGTGTTAAAGAAAGTTTGGTCATGTATTACACTATGGCTAACGCACTACTCAAACGTTTCACTCATGTTGAGATTCGACACCTTCCCCGCATAGGGAACCAAGAAGCGAACGATCTAGCCCAAACGGCTTCTGGATACAAAATTTCAAAAAATCAAAAGCAAGAGCCGATTAAGATCAAGAACAAGCGTAGTTCGATAGACGCTCTCCCTAAGAAATTGTTAATGCCAAAACTTGGGGGGATAGAAACATCTCAAGGACACTCACAAGGTATGAATTTAGTTGAAATTTTGGTCATCAACAATTTAACTGACAATGATTGGCGAAAACCCATAGTCAATTATTTAGAGAATCCAGATGGTACAACTTGTCGAAAAATAAAGTATCGAGCCTTAAGCTATGTGATAGTAGGCAACGAGTTGTTCAAAAAGACTCCAGAAGGAGTTTTGCTTAAGTGTCTGGGAGAGACAGAGGCGTATCTGGCTGTCTCCAACACACATAGTGGTGCTTGTGGTACGCACCAAGCAGGCCACAAGATGAAATGGCTTTTGTTTAGACAAGGCGTGTATTGGCCAACTATGCTAAAAGACTTCATAGAATTTTCCAAAGGTTGCCAGGAGTGCCAAAAACATGCTGGAATCCAGCGTGTGCCAGCAAGCGAGTTACATTCGATAGTCAAACCTTGGCCATTTAGGGGTTGGGCTTTAGACATGATTGGAGAAGTTAAACCTAAATCATCGAAAGGCCATAAATATATCCTGGTTGGAATAGATTATTTCACCAAATGGATAGAAGAAATTCCCCTAAACAAGGTTACCCAAGATGAGGTTATAAATTTTATCCAAAAATATATTATTTATAGATTTGGCATTCCAGAAACCATTACTACGGATCAAGGATCTGTGTTCACTGGTCGAAAAATGGTAAAATTTGCTGAGAACACGGGTTTTAAATTATTAACTTCAACACTATATTATGCCCAAGCAAATGGTCAAGTTGAAGCAGCGAATAAGAACCTTATTTCCATTATTAAAAGGAAAACTAAAAGGAAACCCAAGAATTGGCATGAAGTTCTTGGCGAAGCCTTCTGGGCATGTCGAACGTCTCCTAAAGAATCGAAAAATACCACACCATTTAGATTAACATTTGGTCATGATGTTGTATTACCTTTGTTCTTCTTCGATTTTTTCTGCACAGTATGAAAAGCAAGTATCAGTCGAGGAAGCAAAGTGTCAGGATCTACTCGATTGGATTGGCGCCTATAATAGTTTCGCCACCATCGATAGAATGCTTCAGTACATGCAAAAGATGAGACAAAAGAGGTAGGCTTGAACACGAGATTTTGTTCTTGAGCTCAGCGTAAAGTTAATCTCCACACATGTTCTATCAAGGGTTGTCTCAAATCATCCACACACTTGTACAAAGAGATAGGTTTTGGTTGAATTAAACCAAATTGTTTGGCGACATGATTTGGTTGATAACCATAGATTACATAAGGGCTACCAGATGTTACCTTGCTGGATAAAAATGTAGGGGTTAAATAAGCTTCCCATACATCATTTATCTCTACCTCATCTTCGATTGAATTGGTTGGAAAATCTTTTTTAAACCAAGTTGGCCCTCGAGTCCTAGTTATAAATGGGGCCATAGAAGGGGTGAACACATCACATCTTAGAAGAACGTTGTAGGCAATAGAGAACAAATCTTGCGAACTCCTATTACCATATTGAAGCATGGCCAAACCTATTCCTTCGATGGATCTCTCTTCATGTGCCTTCGAAAGGCTGGGAGGAAGGTTGATTGCCAAGAGCCACAATTGAAACAACTAAATAGGGCCTGGTATGATCAAACTACCACCAGATTGGAACTCTTTTATGCTTGTTAGTGCCTGATTCAGATTCTCATATAAAGATCCTAAGATAAGTTTTCCTAAGTAAATGTCTCTTCCTTCATGCAATTGTATGGCAAGAGTTGTAATTTTTTTAGGAATTTATATGGATCTTGAACAAAAAATATACATGGATAACCAATAGGTAAGGAAGGCAATGTGCTCTATATCAGACACTTTAGTATTTGAAGGAACATGGTGATCTAGTATGAAATTGCCATACGCAGGTCTAGCAAAATTAAAAGAAAGCTCTGAGACATGACTGTCTGGATCGAAAATTTGGCCAACAGGTTTTAGACCGGTAAGACCAGCAACATCTAATAAAGTGGGCGTGAGCATGCCACTTTTTAAATGGAGGCTACAGGTTGAAGGGTTCCAGAAATGTAAGGCAGCAATTATCATTTCACTATGATATTCTGGCCCTTGCCTAGACAGCTGAATGAGATCGAAAATTCCCATCTCTTTCAAAATTGGCCATTTTGCTTCTCCATTTTGTCTAACCAACTGAAATACTTCTCATTGTTCTCAATTTTGGGTTCTGTCCTAAATTTGGATTTCAAGAAACTTAGGTCATAAGGACCTTTGGTGAAAATCAGAGGTGATCGTTCTTCAAAAATAGGAAAAACAACGCTAAGTTTTTCTAGGTCTTCTTTGTCATCTGGGAAGGGTCCTATAAATGCATGCGGTGAATTAGGGTAAGAGATAATTACCTAGGATTTCCAGATTTTATCTTCAGCTTCTTTAACGTCTGGTTCTACGATGAACGGAGGATGACCGCTTGGAAGTTCTTTAAAGAAATTGATGGGCTCATCATGCTTTGAAGTTTTGGAAGTTGATTCTTCTGCATGAGTTATGATTGAAGTTTTTTGGTGTAAACGGCGAAAGAAATAATAAACTTTTTCTAGGAAAAGATTTGAAATTTGTTGTAACACCCCGTTTTCCCAACAACGTAATATTAATATAAAATCAGAGTAAATCAACAAACGGAGCATTACACTGCTTTTCAAAATTTCGTAAATAGAAAAGATACTATTTATTCAAAACATAACAACTAATAATTTGCAGCGGAAAATTGTTTTCAACATTAACAACTTCGATAAATTGGCACAAAAGGCCACCAACAGTCATAATCATTATTTCAACACCATTTAAAACTTCAACAATAATGGAACTCCGACAACATGTTTCAAAATTTGATACATAAAGGAATGAAAGAAAACATCGCGATGATTCCCCATCCCGTTACGTATCAGAGCCCTAAGACACTTGAGCCAATACCTCTACTAGTCTTCGCTACCTGCAAGTTACCCATAAGAAGGGCAACATTTTCAAGCAGAAGGGGTGAGATTCACAAACAACAATAATAAAGATATAATTCATCAATTGAATCTAACACCCTATATATATCAACAAATACTTCAATTTACATAAATATTTCATAATCAATAACATTATCATCACCTTCAAATTCAACCAACAACAATAACAACAACAACTCGACCAA